>VMYD01000189.1:0-724651 GCA_007663325.1 Eucalyptus pauciflora | reverse complement strand
GACACGGTAGGTTTCAAGGTATTTAGGTAGGTTTTAGGTTTCGAAAAATAAGAAACTTGTTTTTTAAGTTCAATGTGGAACCTATACAAAAATTGGAACCACTTACCCCTTACTAATTCACCTATAAAGTCTTACGTGATCAAATCTCTAAAGAAAGTATGAAAGTTTTTCCATGATATTAGAATCTTACGTATTGAACGCTAGCAATAAATATGAGTAAAACATAGACGCCTCCACATTATGATTTTCAATGCTTTGATCGCTTGATTTTGGATGTTGCGTATTTGGGGTTCAAGTCACTACATGTCCTACTTAGCATGACTTGGCACGATGCTTGCCACGCTATGCATGGAGTGGTACTTGGTACATGTCGACAAAGCGATTTATTTATAATCAAGAAATTAGTCAAATAGAGAAAATTTCGATATCCATTTTTATTTGTAAGTGAAAGTATTGAGGTATGGTTCATACAAGAAGGCATGGGGTTCTATTCCTCGATGAACGTCGGGGGGTCTGAGGGTAGTTCGACAGAGTTGTAGGAGCAGTGCCTTCGTGATGCCGTATGAAATTTATAATTTGAGCACATATTTTATTAATATTAGATTTGTGCTCATGAATAACTATCAATTATATAAATAATCTCTTTTTTTTAATAGTTAAGGGTTATAATATAGAATACAATGTGTTAATTATAATTGAATTAGGATAAAAAATTTGGTGTCTCAATTTTTTCTTTTAACTCTTTTTTGTTCTTTATTTCTTCGTGATCGGCCGAATCATAACAGAATGAAGGCAAAGAAAATGAAGATACACATGGTTAAAGACCTCAGGAGGACTGAGGAGCAATCCATGAAGATCTTTTCATCGCCCTCGGCCTTGGTCGTTTCTAAATTTCGTCAACGCGCAGGTCGTCTAGCGGATGATATGATTGCAAGAGGCCAAAACTGTCAAAGTGAACAGTACGTACGAATCGCTTTGTTTTTCTCTCGGTTGCGTGTTGGAAGCAACTGATGCTGCCATGAGCGTTGGGGTCCTCCGCACATGAAAAATCTCCCCGACAAAATTTAGTGTTTACAAAAGTGCTTTTGTGCACAAGTTTCTCCACCTTGTAGACGCCACATAAGTCTCGCCACGTGTATCTACTTTTGTCCATAATTTTCAAGTCATCTCATGCTGACGTCACGTGTGTGACGTGTGAATCCTTCATTAGGAGGGTCGGCTGGCTGGCTAAGGGTTTGCTCTTCAGGTTGGGTTGGATTTTATTGGGTGCTCCTTCCTTGGAGATTCTGAGCTGGGACTCACAGCGAGGTCAATGAATAGGCACGTGACCAGAGTAAGCTATAAGTCATTGTCGATGACTATAAGAAACGCTGTCAATAATGGTTTACGGTAATGACCATTGATAGGTTGTGATAATAGATGATATGGTTTGATGATCGTCAATAAGGATATTGACTAAATGAGTTAAATGAATTACCAATCAAAACGCCGCAAAAATATTGGATACTTAGAGGGTATCGGGACGTAGATATAAAATTTCAAATTTGAAATCACTAATGAGTGGAGCTACAAAGACCAATAAATCATGGAGCAAGAATGGATGAGGACATAAACGATCAAAACACAACTTTAAAGGAGCAATCACTTGAACAAGATCATGGTATTGTTAGAGTATGGGCACAAAATTCTCGAAGATGTAGAGACATGGAGACATGGCTACGACTACAGGAGAATTGCTCTTGCATGGTTATGGCATGAACACTATATATACCATCGTTAATCTACCGGAGAACTCACGAGCGCACAAAAGAAAAAATGTTATCTTGCAATTACTCTTCAATTGATGCATCGTAGTTTTAATTTACAGACTCGTGTCATAGATTAAATTCTAGTGTGTTTTTTAGCTATAGGTTTTAGATTTCCGTCATCGCTTAAATTCCAGCGTTGCCTCTTCATGTTCTCAAACTTTGTCGTCAATTAATTCCAACATAATTTGTATACATTTAGTTCTATTCATAGTGGCTACATTCTCAAGTTTTGTCGATATAGTTTGTGTATGTTCAATTCCGATACCATTCGCGACTTAAGTTCAAATTTCTTAACATACAAATGGATTTTATCTGGGAATCGCCACTAATCAATTTATGGTAGGTCAATTAGACACCTAAGTAAAAAAATTGGAGAATTATTTCACTCCTACGAACTAGAGACTATGGATACAGGAACTCGGTTACACTAGATTTCTCTAATGCCCTTTCAGTACCATTCTTTTATTTTCAAAAAAAATGTTTTTTGCAGGCAGCTTAAATTGATTTTAAATCTATTTCCCTAACATGTGAGGCGATCATGCGGGTGCGCAATCCATCAATTTAACACCCAAGAAAGCAATGAATAAATTGCAAACTTACCTCAAAGCAACGAAAGCGATTTGTGATGTTAAATTAAAATCCACATTAACAACCCTAGATATGGTTTCTAATTAACACGCAACTTTTGTTTTGTTTTCACTTAATTAATGAAAATCATGCAATATGCAATGCAATATTAACTAAATGACCTAATTCAAATGACATGTAATTTCTAATTAAATTGGCCTAGCAAAAATACTAAATGGCATGCATCTCAATGAATCTAACCCTAATGAAGTGCATATGACATTTTTTTCTTTTCTTTTTCCTTAAAAGAATGCAATCTATCCTAGAGATTGAAACTAATTTATTCTAAGACATTTTTTTTGTATTTTTCATGAAATTCGAAATTTGGTGAAATGTGAAAATTACCTAACTAGATTTATATTAGGAATTAGGTTGAGCCATATCCTAATTTAAACTAAAATATTATCTTAATCCAAATAATCCTAAAATGCAATCTATTTAAGAAAATACCTAAACTTATAATAAATTAACAGAAAATATTATCTAAAATTAAACTAAGTGCAATTTTACCCTAATATGCCATGACGTACAAAATAAGGCCCCTAATTCTACATGACATATGCATGATGATTTTGTTTTTTTTGTGGCTTTTCCTTTATTCCAAATGTCGCGACCAATTTTTTTCGAGTGTAAACCACCTAAGGTTTGGCTAATGGATTGTTAAGCCTAGACTTAACTCGGGCTCTCCCAAGCCCATACCAATTCGCGACTTAAGTTTAAGTTCTTAACATGCAAATGATTTTCAATTAGGAGTCGCCACTAATCTATTTTTGGTGGGCCGATTAGAAACCCAAGTAAAGTAACGGGAGGCTTACTTTACTTCTACGAACCAGAGACTATGGGTACGGGGACTTGATTACGTTAAATTTCTCTAATGCCCTTTCGGTACCTTTTCTTTTATTTTATTTTTTTGAAAAAAATGTTTGGCAAGCAGCTTGAATTAATTTCACTTTCCTAACATGTGAGGTGATCATACGAGTGCGCAAACCACCAATTTAACACTCAAGAAAACAAATAAAATAATGCAGGACTTACCTCAAGGCAACGAAAGCATCTGCAATGTTAAATTAAAATCCACATCAACAACCCTAGATATGGTTTCTAATTAACACGCAATTTCTTTTTTTTTGTTTTCACTTTATTTAATGGGAACTTAATATATATGCAATGCATGCTAGTAATCTAATATGGCATGGCAACATGACCTAAATTACATGACATGGCAATATGATCTAAATTATATGACATGAAAATATGATCTAAATTATATGACATGAATAGAGTGAATACTAAAGAGATGTAATGACTAAATGCAATCTAAATGACCTAATTTTATTGACAAGCAATCTCTAATTAAACGGGCCTAAAAAAACTAAATGTCGTGCATTTGAATTAATCTAATCCTAAATGACATGTTCATGACATTTTTTCTTTTTTCTTTTTCCTAAAATGCAATTTACCCTAAAAAAGGAAGTAATTTATCCTAAGACATTTTTTGGATTTTTTATGAAATTCGAAATTATAAAAATGTGGAAATTATCTACCTAAATTAAAACGTCATCTAATTCGAATTAGGAATGAAGTTATGTCAAATCCTAATTTAAACTAGAATGTTGTCCTAACTTATAAATCCCTAACTAAAATGCAATCTACTTAAGATTTTTTTTTAATCTAAACTTATAATTAACTAGGAAATAAAATTTAACATGCAATCTTACCCTAATATGCGATGACGTGCAAAATATGCCTCCTAATTCTATATGATATATGCATGATGATTTTTTGGTTTTTTTTTTGTTTTTATTTAATTTCGAAATTAAAATTTAACATGCGAATCAAATAAAAAAAAGACTAACATTCTAAATGAATATGCTTTCTTTTTGTTTTTATTTAGGGAATTCGAAATAAATAAATTTCCTATTCTAAACATGCAAAATAACCTTAAAACAAGTAATATTCTAACGTGAACCTAATCGAACTCAAATATATATTTTTTTTGGGTTTTTCTTTTACAGGAGCAATCAAATAAAGGCATCAAGAACAACACCGCACCAAATCAAGAAAGATATCATCCATGCCCATTTAATTTTAAGAAATAAATTGACGAATCGTATCTCGCGCATGAGATCGGATTGGCCAATTTTTAAATAAAATCACGAATCGTATCTCGAGCATGAGATCGGATTGGTGATTTTTCCGTACGATTGCGGGTCGTATTTCGAGCATGAAATCGGACCGTCAATCATATGTACGTTGCGAAATTAGGAAGATTTCCCAATTTAAAACGCTAATCGATATTATGTGGATATCATTCGAGAGTTCAATCAAGAATGCAATAATTTGAGCAGGGCAATGAAATATATGAATCTTGACTAAGATAAAATTATTACCTTGTTCAAACACTTGCTTGTCGAAATTGGACAGACTCGACACGATGAAGAGGTGGTGGGGACTCTCGGGAAATCCAATATTTTTTAAAGCTGCCGCAAGTGATCGTTGAATGCTGCAATCACAAGAGACCTCGCTGAAGTTGATGTGGACTTCTCGGCTCGAGTGCGTCGGTGGCCGTGCGTTGGCTTGGCTTGACGGGGTGCTTCTTAGCAAGGAGAGACCATCACGATCGAGTGTGTCGCAGTTATTAGTCACGCGAGAAGACGAGTTGCCGTTGGAGTTTATTGATTTCGTGGGTCTTGGACTGCGATGAATGGCAGAAACAATTGGAATTCCAAGGACTGCACCATGTAAGAAGAGAAAAACTCAACCACTTTGACCGAGCAATCTTCTGGAGATTCCTTATTGGCCGATCTTCATATCTCGGCACCACAGACAAAGGAACGATCTTGAGCCCAGATCTCCAAACAGGGGCGACGGCTTAAACGAAGAAGTCTCCCATCAGGTATACCAGAGAACCAGCGACGGAGGAAGAATAAAAAGAACGAAAGTATCCCCCCAAGAGCCGCTCCCTCTCTGAACGTGTGGCTGTGTTTTTAATTTTTGTGGCCCCCCTTTTGTCTATAGTGCGCCCATCTTTTATAGGTGAAGGATGTGACTTAAAATTTCCCTTTTTATAATTTATTTCTTTCCTTCTTTTTTTCAAATGGACGCACAAAATCCTATCCATAAGCATCTATGATATATATTGAAATTCCTTTTCCTCCTTCACCCTTGCGTATCATGCATTTGTGAGCCAATTTTTCTTTATTTCCTGTTTCTTCCTTTTTTTTAGCTCACATATGAAATCTAGCTTGCCCATGAAATATTTCGTCTTGAAACATTGAATATATCGCTCAAGATATGCCCCACGTGCAATATTCCTTCTTGATATTTCATCTTTAAACTTCAAATCTTCAGTAAAATATATCACTTAATGTATAAGTCACGTGAATATATGATATATTTACCGAATATTAGAAGAATAATATGAATCATTTCTGAAAATACCGAATTGTCAACTCGTAAAATTAAAGCTCGTCCGCCGCTTGTCAAATGCAAAAGTGATAAACAAATAAATAAGTGCAACTAAAATTATATGCTATGCAATTCTTAATTTTTTTTACAGGGATAAAATTAACCCCTAATTTTTTAATGCGATAAATGACTAAATGAGTCGCCAAAATTTAGGTGTCAACAGCTGCCCCTCTTTGAAGGTGAGCTCGAAGAGGTTGCCTTCAAAGACAAATTGAAACCTAAATTTTGACTATGCACATGTGATGAATGATTTTTTTTGGAAAATGAATTCCATTTTTTAATGCAATTTATATGATGCATGGAAATGCTAATGCAAATGATAAATGAACGTACCTGGAATAACCTACCTTCAAGGAGGATAGAGTAGTTAAAGATAGTTGGTGTTACCTATCCAGGACCCGTACCATTCTACGGTCGCCTAGAATAGTAACATGACTTTGTGACAATACTGTTTTCCCAGGACCCGTACCATTCTACGGTCGCCTAGAATAGTAACATGACTTTGTGACAATAATGCTTTCCCAGGACCCGTACCATTCTACGGTCGCCCAGTATGGCAGAAAGGAGCTGCTTTCTCAGGACCCGTACTATTCTACGGTCGCCCAATACTGCAGGAAGGGGTTGCTTTCTCAGGAACCGTACCATTCTACGGTCGCCCAATACGGCAGAAAAGTTTTGTAAGGAACTGCTTTCCTAGGACCCGTACCATTCTACGGTCGCCCAGTATGGCAGAAAAGTTTTGTAAGGAACTGCTTTCCTAGGACCCGTACCATTCTACGGTCACCCAGTACGGCAGAAAAGTTTTGTCTATGACCCGTACCATTCTACGGTCGCCTAAACGGGGATTCATTTTCCAGGACCCGTACCATTCTACGGTCGCCTTGACTGAAAATTGATTTTTTAGGACCCGAACCATTCTTCGGTCGCCTGAATGGGGAAATTGCTTTTCCAGGACCCGTACCATTCTACGGTCGCCTAAACGGAGATTTTGCTTGGCTAGGACCCGAACCATTCTTCGGTCGCCCGGCGTTGCAATCTGGAGAAAAATATTTGGGGACAGCTCAATTGAGTGTCGATGAAAAGGACTCTGGGCTACAAAAGCACGCCAGGTCAATATAAATGGACATCGGGCTACGGAAGCACGCCGAGTCGATAAAGAGGGACTTTGGGCTACAAAAGCACGCCAGATCAATATAAAGGACACCGGGCTACGAAAGCACGCCGAGTCGATAAAGAGGGACTCTGGGCTACGAAAGCACGCCAGGTCAATATAACTGGACAGCTTGACCAAGTCAAGTGTCGATGCACTTGAGAGAGAATACCTGCACAATGACAAGTATTCAGAGTATGGGTAGAGATATACTTACCTGGTGATATCTCTAATTCTTAGGGATATGTCTTCTGGAATTCAGATCTTTTGTGGAGGTCTTTCACCTCTTGGTGGAGGTTTTTCATCTCCTAATATCATGAGATATTCTGAAAGGAACTTGAATTACCCGTCCGACATGATTTAGAGCAAAAACTTATATGCATTCATCAAAGAGATGGACAATCCGAGCTACTCTAAAATGCACATTTCAAAATTCAATGAGGTTTTCATCAATTCAATCGATGTTCATGTATAATGACATTTGCATCACCCAAATTTCGCTGGAGAGAATCATCGTTCAAGATAATTTTCATGACATGGATTTTCTAATAATACTAAATGAGAGACTTTCAATTAGAAAGGACTTTCACTCACTCTCATTTAAGAGTCTTTTTTATGAGAATCACTCAATCTCACTATCATCGTACCAACAAGGGTCCGAGTATTCTCGCAAGCAGTACGACCTCACCAATCTGAGAGGTCTTTAACAGGGGCTGTAATGTGGGCTTGGTTAATGGCTTAGTAAGGGGACTCTTTGAGTCAAGGCTATTTGAAAGAATAATTCCACAATCATCTCCGGGTTTACAAGTCAAGAACCCTGTAAAATGAGAAAGAAATAGTCTTGCTCGCACTTTTTCGAGCAATGCTTATGACATGTGAATCCATACATTAATTCAAGTGCCCTAATCAAAAGAGATTTTGCAAGGGACGTAACGTAGGCTAGGTTCATGGATTGAGAAACAAAATGATCATTAGGCTCAAAAATGTGTATAAGGGTGAGAGTTGATGATCATCTAGGCATTGCCACCAGTTTTCTTTTTCATCACCGGGGATTGTCTTCATGAAATGCCTCATTAATTGTAAAAACTCAACTTTTGAGTTCTTTGAATATTGCTTCATCGGGATTCAATTCTTGCAATTGACAGTCACCTTGACTTTTTCCATTCATGGGTATTAGCCTTGCTTTTACTAGGCACACTGCTTTTTCACACCCTCAATTCTCATGCTCTTTTTTTTTTTTTACTTCTTTTCATGGGCATCGACCTTTGCTTTTACTAGGCACACTGCTTTTTCATGCCCCTTAGTTCTATTTTGATTTCAATTCTTGCGCACAATGCGTGCATCAAGCAATTACACTTTGAATGATACTCGAACTTTCAAGAGTCTTCATTTGTCTTTTGCCTTGCCCCAGTGTGAGGAATGATCATCAACTGGGTTTAAAGAAATGAAATTGCAGGCTCAAGTGGGCTAAGCAATGGATATAAGTATGTAGGATAGAGAAAGAAATGCTCTTCGTCATCCTAAGGCACTTAAATTACCACATGAATTCAATGTAATAGCACGACTAGAAGATTGATGCAAGCGAGAGCAAGAAAATTTCAATCCATTTTCTTCGCCTTATGGTATTGTCTTACCCTCCAATTTGCCCCAGTGTGGGGTGGTTCTTGACAGGGATAATTTGAAAGAATATCCATAAGTGTATAGGCTCAAAATGGTTAAGCAATGGATCACCTGCTGTGTTTGGGATAGAGAAATGAATTGCCCCTCACCATTTCAGTCATCGTACTTTTTGCGAGAGAACTCTTTACCTTGCAGATATGGAACTTCCTACACTCACCTCACAAGTGTATAAGTAGGGATTGTGTATAGGATAAGGCTTGCCTTTCATCATCCTAACACGTCTCATTCAGCATTCTTAGGCATTTGATATCACTCTATTGAATTGTCCATCTTGATAAACCTCCACATGAAATTGGTGAATCAAATAGGTAAAACCACTATGGAAATTCTCTTTTCAAAATAGTCCAATAACTTTAAGCATGAAAAGCTTTTGTGACTTCAAAGCAAACAATTCATCGCACTCAAAATATGGTTTTAAACACTCATTCAGGGGAATTGCTCCATAAAAGAATTGCCTCAGCAATGGATGTCCTTGGATCATCTCTATCCATCAAAAGTGGAGATCCACTTTTGCCCCTGCACAAGAGAACGTGCATGAATAGGATACTATGCAACATCAGAGTAAATTCAAATTGTACAACCATTCTGGCTCGGATCGAGATTTTGTCTCAGTCATGTTACTACTAGAATCTGTAGTGCCCCAATTTGTCATCTGCAAGGAAAAGAATAGAGTATCAATTCCAAAATTAATTATATTCATGAACACAATGTATCCATTTCATCCAAGACAGATGATCCACTTTTGATTTGTTCCATTATTTTCTCATGGAAATGAGAAACTTCATTTGGCCTTCGAGAATGACATCTCACACGAATTGTTATGAGATGTGCCACATATCACACTTTGGAATCAAGACGATTTTCTTCACTCTTGAGAGATGTCATCACAATCGGTTAGAAAATGATCATTTGCCCTCATGTCTATTTTCCTTTGGATGTAGGTTCCCAAATCAATGGGCAAACTATCACTGGAAATTGATGCGTTATTTTCAAATGCCTCTCTGTTATGCTCTGAGACATGAAGTATATGAGTTAGAAAAACAAACAAGGGTAACCTAATGCATGCTTTTGGAAATTGCTTCAAAAATAATTTTTTTGATGAGGAAGCATGAAGAAGCCCAGTCCTCAAAATTCTCCTTAGATGATATTTTCTTTTCATTGTTGGATATCATCATCGGGCCAGTTTGGTGTACCCAATCATGTCCTCAAAACATTTATTGGAATGAAAAATGTGATATTCAAGCGAAACTTGAAGAAATTGAAAACAATCTCTGAAAAACAATAAAAATTCCCACGCAGGGGAAGACACAATTGAAAATGCCCCAATTAAAGAAGGAAATTGAACTACTTAGGATCATGAATCATGTGTGCCTGAGTTCTTCCTCCAGATATGTCGCTAGTCTCTTCATGGCAGTGTCAAATTCGGCTACCTCAGGAAAATGAGACAGTTCAAAAGTCCTCTTGGCTCTCTTCTTGGAGTCGCAATTTCTCACTAAAGATAGATCGCAGCATTTTTACTTGACGAGATAAGCTCTTTTTGATCCGTCATTTTAGCTCTTGATCATGAACGGATGGGTGAGCGAGATCACTCCATAATCACCTAATTCAAATGAACGGGAACATGTAAGCATGAGATGTAAATAAAAAGTCAATCCATGACAATGACCTAATCGATTTTTTCATTTATTCATGAAAATTTTGTAGAAGAGGGGTGTTTCCTAAAGAGAGCTAGAAAAATAGACACCCTAGCAAGATCAAGTTTCCTAAACATGAATTGAAAACAAATTCTCCAAAGTTTTTTTTTAATGATTCATTGCATGACAATTTCCTCATTTCTTTTTTAATTGACAAATGAATTAGATCAAATGACTAACCTATATTGTCATGGACGGACCAAAAGTAAATTGCATAGTATAGGGATAGAAGACTTACTTCACCAAGAAGAATCAATGGCAATCACATTGACATGCTCATGGTAAGTGGCTCGAATTCTAATCTATAAGGCTTATCGAAGTGGAGCCACAAGGATGATCGGACTAGCCACGGGCGTGTGGACTATGTCGGGTCCTCATGACTCCGGCTTAGTCAAAGAGCCGACCCGGGTCGCGGGCATGCGGACCGAGGTGGGTACTCTTGACACCATGAAAGAAACTTCGAGATTGAGATGGGCGACTCGTACCGCGAGCATGCGGTCGGAGTGGTATCCATCTCAACACCATCCTAAATAATCCTATGCGGCCCAGGTCCGGCGGCAGGTTGTGTGTGCAAAAGTGTAGTGTAAATGCAAAGCATGCACAACAGTTTAAATCAAGCAACACTTCAAATGTGCAAGTAAACCATTCATTCCTACACCTCCCTACAAAGCAAGGGTTAGCAAACACTTCCCCTTATACCTCCCAATCTGCAAAAACATTTAACACCTTAAATGTTAGGGACGTACCTGGAGTCCTCGTTGCCAAGCAAAAACATTTTTCAAAAAAAGAAAATTAGCCTAAGTCCACTAAGAGTTTCAACTCAAGTCCCCAGTGGAGTCGCCAAGCCATACGATGTTGTTGACGACCTAGCACTTGGCCTCTAAGCTCGACAAGGCTGCCTAAGCCTCCTCCTTGCACCCAACCCCCACCTTCTCTCTTCCGCTTTCTTGACATTGCGGTAACGCCCCCGCCGGGGCTCAATGGTAGCCATCAACCAAAAAACACAATTGTGCCTATTACTGGCCCCTTTTGACCTTAGATCAACCCAAATCCTAGGTTCAGTCGAGCCTTAGACATATGATCTATAGCTTGGTTGACCTCAAATTTGGAATGTGAGGCTCAATTGTGCCGACAGACTTTGAGCTTGAAGACACTAAGGACAAACCATGATAATGCTAGCGAAGTCAGAGGCGAGGGTGTTGACCTTGGGCAAATGTCGTTAAATCTATCTAAATTACTCTGGAAGTCATTAATGCCTTCATAGAGCTCCTTAATCTCTTTATCCATTCTCCATATGGAGTTGTTATCAGTCCTCTAGCCAATTTATGGGTCATCCGGTACTCTGCGACCCAAATGACCCTCTCGTCTTTGGATGGCACCACAAGAGAATTGGTCCATGGGATGCCATCTGAAAGCTTCTTCCTTAGAAGGATAATTGTAAATTCACTCTTTTGAAAGTTAAATACCTCGGCACAAGAACCATATTAAGATTTATTTCCCATTTTCTTTTCCTTTTGCTTTTCTTTATATTTCTTTTTTCTTTTTCCCTCTTTCCACTTTTCCCCTTCTCCTTTAGTCAGTAAAATTACCATTTTGATTTTGAGCTTATTACAGATGACCAATTTAAACTTAAACTTTTCAATTTTGTCGATATATTCCTTCATCTTTGCAAGAAATTTCAATAAAGTTTTTTCTACCAATTGCCACCGGAAATTGCTGACGTGATGGTCTAATTATTGTCAATCATCTTACATGACATGGCTAGTGATTTGACTTGTATAATTCTTGATGAGATGATGTCATTTTGCATACTTTTTAAAATTTTCTTTTTTTTTTAAACCTTTCCCTTTCTCTTTTTTCTTTTCTTTACTTTTTGCTCTACCGTTCATCTTCTTCCTAGAAAGCTAAGACCATCGAGTCACTCCATCTCCACAACACCACATTTCCCCAAAAGATCTCGCTGGAACCCTAGCTATCCCGGCTAGTAGCAAAGAATCTTTTATTTATTTATTTATTTATTTTTATTGGAGAGTATTGTTGAGTTTTTGCTCATTCAATGTCCTATAAAATGTTGTGCTCTATATTAGGTGACTCCCTAATCGGTCGTTGCAAAATCTATGCTTTGCATTTTCTTTAATCCTTTTACTTAAGAGCATGAAATTATTGTTTCAAACTCCTCACTCTCTGCTATGAAGAATCCTACTATTTTTACCTCCGACTTTTTTAGTGCCTAAAATGTCGACCTTTTTCTTTCCCCCTTCAGCTAATGCAAGCGTCTTGTCGTCCTTCAACGTTGTTGTTCATCATTTCCTCTTCTTTTTTCAAATTTCTTTGTTTTAGCAAGTGGTGAAAGTTTGGTACATGGCTTTCTTGACTCACAAATGCACCCTTCAAAGAGCTTTGTTTTTTTTTTTCTTTTGCTTGTTCTAAGTTTTAGATGGATCTTTAATTGCTTTCACATTTTTCTCATTGCCACAAGTTGAGAACAAGAAGCACTGAAAATGATAAGAATGTCACTGATTTTAAGGAGTTTCAAGATCAAAGCCCATGGATCCCAGCAACCCCAACCAAGCAGTTTTTACCCGGCCAAAACATTCTACCACCATGAACGATGAATAGGAGCTCTCTAAGGAAGAAGATGAACACTAGCACATAGAAAGAAAGAAAAGAAAAAAGGAAGAAAGAAAAGGGCAAAAACAGAAAAAACAGAAAAATATGCAAAACAATGTTGTTTCATTAAGAATTGTGCGTGTCAAATCATTGGCTGTGCAATGTAAAATGACCGTTGATGATTGAATATAACGTCAACAATTTCTAGTAGCAATTTTCTAGAAATATTACGTTGGAATTTCATACAAATGTTTAGGATTATTTGGAAATAT
Source organism: Eucalyptus pauciflora (assembly GCA_007663325.1). Taxonomy (NCBI): domain Eukaryota; kingdom Viridiplantae; phylum Streptophyta; class Magnoliopsida; order Myrtales; family Myrtaceae; genus Eucalyptus; species Eucalyptus pauciflora. Next base: position 711,342 of record VMYD01000189.1, on the reverse strand, counting down.
GAAGAGTTTAGGACTAATTAGTCTCCATACAATAGATTTAAAATTAATTCAGTAATTATTCCCATTTAGTCTTTGTTCGCTTTCCCACTTCTTTTCTCACACACAAACCCACCATGGACACTCATATAAGCCTTGTGACCCTTGAGCTACTGTTGTTTGGTGGAGTTTCCCTCTCTCTTTCTCTACTTCGACCCCAAATCTGGATAGCCCAAGGCTGAGCCGCCATTTCATGAGGAGGCGGTTAGCTTGCACAAGCAAGCCAAAACTAATGCTTATTAGTCGAATGCAGGCCACATGACAATACTATGCCATGTATGTTGTCACGTGATAATTATAGATGTAAAGTAAAGAAATGTCAGATGGGGAGCACATAGCTATCTCAGCTTTGCTAGTTAACTAAATAAATAAGTACTTTTAAAGGCACAAACTACTCACTTATGAAATTGGTTTACAAACAAAGTGATAGAATTTTTTTTTATGCTCGGATACATTGGAATAATTTATTTCTACCTATTAATAAGTTCTCCTCATCATGAACATATAGTTATTCTTGGTATATTAAAGATAGTTAGATATATGATATCTATAAACAATTAATTAACCATAATGCATGCATGAATCTTTCTATAATCAGATTTAAATGGAACGCTACACTTGAAGAAATTGAAGAGGCTAGATCTATTTGGCAATTATTTGCAACGATTCCCCTCATTGTACAAGCAAACTTCAATGGAGGCCCAAAATTTGTCTTCCAGTCAGCTTGAAGGTACATGTAAAATAGAAGACAGTGCCTTGATATGTAAAGTTTGATGTTGAGAACCTTTTGTCAATCACAGGTGTGAATCTTGAGGTGCTGGATCTGCAGTGGAACAATTTGGTGAATGATGCTCTCACGGACATTACGAGGATAACATCTCTTAAGGCCTTAAACATAAGTAATTGTGAATGGGATGCCCCTTCGAAGTTATTGGAAGGTACTTCTATAGAAAGGCTTTCGTTTATCATTATTAACTTATCATAGAAGCACATATAATTGTTTGACCATAAGTAAACCAATGTCATGCTTCAATGTGTTATGATGTCTGGATCCTTACAAGTTTATTTATTTATTTTTCAAAATTTTCCCTGATCTTTGAAGATTAAAGTTTAGTCCCCATGCTTTTAGTTTTCTGCAACTTTTTGTGTGGGCCAATCTGAATAATAGTGCAACAACATAACAGATTCAAGGAGCCATAGCTAAGAATATTAAATACTGACACGACAGTATACCGACGGAGGTCAAATATTATATAGGAATCATAACCAATTTAAATGCAAAAGTTAATCAAAAATCAATATCAAACAATATTTAAAGTTTACATATTAAACCACAATGGTGGTCAAACTTCAGGGATTGCAAGTGTCAATAAATTCAACAAAGCCATGAAGCCTAAGAAATTAAATGACATTAAAGCTCAAACAAAGCAACCTTAATGGACATACATGTTTACATTGATTTTTACTTTATCCTTTCTGCTTATTTTAAATGTTGCAGATCTTTCACTTTGACTTCTTCTTTTCTTCTATTTCAAAACACCCACAACATACACAACTGTGGAGATGTAGTTTTTTGTATTAGTTTTAAATTAAGTTATATTTTAGATTTTGATAGTATAGTAAAAACCAAATTATTTTGTACTTTTCACAAAGCAAAAGAAAAAGACGCATATCATCTGTTGTCTATGGTAATACTTCTTGATTAAATTACCTATATAAATGAAAGATAATAAGGGAGTCAATTAATTTGTGAGTTGAGAGAGAGTGAAGAAACTATTGTTACCGAATGGTAATTAACTTATAAGACTTAAGTTATTCTTAATAACAGTGTCGTTGCAAAGTAATAAACTTTGTGATAGAGAGAATTTGTTGCATGCAAAATATGATAATAAGACATTATTTTATAAGTGGCTACTAGCTCCAAGGATGAAGGCACTAGGGTTAGGCAACAATAGAATGGCCTATCTCAAAAAGGATAAGTGCATCATAAATTTTAAAACATATCACTAAAGTCAAATCAAATTTTCAAAATTATCAAATTGATGCATTGTGATTTGGCTAACTAGAAAAGCTGAAATGTTTGTTTTTATTACTTTCTTAACATGCGTAGTAATAATGTAGTGCACACTAAGCTCCACATAAAAGAACAAAAAAGATTTTTAATTTTTTTAAGAGAGGAAAAAAAATTTAAAAAAAAAGGAAAAATGATGAGAATGCAAAATAAATAAAAAATAAAAAATCTAAAACCACCAACATAGCCCCTCAGGGCGGCCATATAAATTGTCTATCAAGAAAACAATTTATAATACTAGTTAATCATGAAATTTATTCAATTTGAATATAATCCTACAACATATATTGTTTAAATATATTATATTTATCATTTCAAATTTAACTTATTTCGTCACATGATTAAAATTAGTAAATAAGTTTTTATCTTTTGGGTTTGTCATTGAAGACATTATCTCTTATTTGGACAAATAAGTAGGCTTTCCCTTATCTATCAATTTTATATGTATATTGTTAAAATCGGAGCTATGTTCACTCTTATGCTCAACATATGATACTTCACTTCGACTTAGAAGCATTGGCTTATTGATTTGTCATCAACAAGCTTTAATATTTATTGAGTTAAATATAAGTAAAAAGACAAAGTGCCTCATAAAAAATTTCCAACACTCATCTTTTTCAACCTTTATTACTCATTGATTAAGTATTTGAAAAAAAAAAAGTGAGTAAAGATAATGTACCTTGAAATATTAAATTTAACCATCCGATTTAAGTTTACTCAACATATGCCACTTAACTAATATATGTGATTGTCTTGTGGCAAAACTTTGCTTCATGGGATGCATTTGGCTATTAAGTTATACATGATTGTTGATACCTAAATTTTGACTAAATATTTAGGTATAAATTGCATAAAATATTAGGAGCCATTCGGCCCTAACAGAAAAAGATTTTCACATCTCCTCGGTATTAATATTATTTGCATCTACTAGGCTTTATTTTTATTTTATTTTCCCTTATGTTACCTTATTTCAGATAAATAAAAAATAGAAAATAATATTTTTTTAAAAAAGGGGCTAGAAGGAGCTCGGGGGCTGGGTTGGTTTTTTTTTTTGTCTCCCTGAGCACGGGCCCAGGCCTGGCTTACCCTAGATTCCCCCTCGGCCCAGCCCTCTCTCTGCCTTTCCTCTGCTGCACAGCACCGAGGACACTGTAGAGCAGAAGCAGCTAATGGTGGAGTAGGTAGGAGACGGTGCAGGAGAGAGGAGGCACAGAGCTAGGCCTGTTGCGAAGTGGATGGTGAGGGAAAGTCGAAAAGTCTTCTCGGCCAAGAGAGGACCTGGTCGGCGTGCCAAGGACTAGCGGTCGGAGCACCTCCGTCGACTGGGCTCCTCGCCTATAAATAGGGGGCCACGGGCTCGATTGAAGGAGGATGAGGAGGGAAATCCGAAAAAAAGAGCATCTGTGAGGGGGACCGAGAGCAGTTGTCGAAGAAAGGGGGATCGGAGAGGTTGAAGCAGAGAGAGAAGTCGGCCAAGAGTGAAATCAGAGGAGATCCGAGCGAGAGGGCTTCAACCGACACCTCGACCATGTGCGAGCTCCGTCCGGCATGCTCGCCTAGTGGACGCTCTCGCCAGCCAAACCAATGAGCCTTCCCCGACCATGTTCCGTGCCCTTTTTTGGGGATGTTGAGTCGGAGACCGCGGCCGTCTAGCTCACGCGAGCTCCGGCCACTAGCCATCCCTTATCACGCCGTCACACGTGTTCTAGTTTGTGTTGAAAGCACCGGCACCGGTTCCGATCCCATTCAAGCCGAGAGTCCCCCGTTCCAGTTGCGCGTGCCACCCGCTCGACGAAATGTCTAAACCAGATCTAAGCTTGTGCTGAGAGTGCTCGTCTCTGAGATTGTTGGTTTGTCGTGTCATCTTATCCTTGGCCATCACTACCGCCCTTTCTTGGTCAAGGCCAATGCGTGCAAGTGTCACTGGAGCATGGTTTACGGTTGGAGGGCGGACCCTTCTGGCAAAACATTGAGAAGGAGGAGCTCTCGATGAGGTCCAAGGAATAAGACAGCGCGGGTGCAAGGGGGAGCTCGAGTCGGGTCGGGTCCAGATCATTCTCGGGTCTCGGGTTCAACCGGCCCGGGCATGAGGGCTTTCGTTTTTAGTCCACGCACGGGCCGGGCCGATCGCTGGACCAGGCTCAATAAATGAGCCCAGTCTGGTCTGGGCCCTAGTTGGCCTTGGCCCGGGTCGGGTTTGGATATCCGACCCGGTTCGGTTGTTTATATTATAATATTATATTATTATTTTAATATATTTAAAAGGATTTTTAAAATATTAAAAAAATCGAAATTTTCTTTTTTTCCAAAAATTAGAAAAAAGCTTAAAAAAATTTTCTCAATAATTTTCTCCAAAAAAAAAAAATGCATGAAAAATCCTTCAAAAAAATCAAACTTCAAGATTTAAACAATATTAGATATCAAAAGGGCATTAGTTGATTAACTAGTGTAATCAAATTTACGATTTCTTTAATAGCGACTGCTACTTGAAAATGACTTACAATTTAAAAAATTGAACTAAAAGTTGCATATTGTGGGCTTGAGAGAGCTTAGGCTAAGCTCAGATTTAGCAAGCCATTAGTCTTCACGCCCCACAAGAGGGCACAAGGAGGTTGCGACATGATCGATTTATTATTCTCGAAATTCTAACTCTTTAGGATAAATATGCACATTGTAGATGAAGATAAAATATATTGAAATAACTTATTCATGTAATCTAAAATTTAAATTAGAAATAGAAATATGAAAATATGTCTTATTACATCAATGATATTCATATTTGGAAACTTACCTTTTTCAGTGCAGTCATAAATACAAATTTTATCTAGTTTTCTAAAATTAAAATAAAATGATTTGAATGGAAGCTTACTTTATATCTTATTTTACTTAATATTCTCTGACTTTAAATATTACAGTAACATTAATTTCTTAAACATTTAGGAAATTTGACTTATTTCACACTTTGCAATATATTTAGTTTTGCTTCCTCTAAAATTCACTTATCTGAAATATAGCTTATTTCATAAGTTCTACTCAAATTTTGTTTTAATGGTTCAATTCAAATAAAATTTAACTAATGGATAAGGAGAAAATGATCTCAAGTTTTGATTTGGTTGAATGACAATCACATTTAAAGAATACGATGTTAATAAGGAAATCCACATAATCTATCATAAAAATTATAATTAAATCGAATTTGTGAAGAAGCTATTACTCTTATCTAATTATTTTTTTGTACATCTATTTAGTTACATTTTTTAGATTAAACTTTTCTTCCGTGTCTTATATGCCCAATTTTTGTGTACGAAACAATTTATAATAGTGTAATCGATGTTACAAATCTATAATATACATATAAAGCTATCTTTTAAATATTGGTGTCCACTGCCTAAATTACTATCGTACACTTTCACAGTTACAATCCCATAATTTTAGGATAACTAAGGTTGCGAAGAACTCGGCATCTTCATTACCATTGCCCATCGCTGCATCCGCCCACTGCGGCGTTTAGACCCATCATGACATCATGAAGCTCAGTCGCTATTACCACCACTAGAGTCAAAATCCCTGCTGCAAGAGAACCGTGCACGACCTTCGACATGAACCATTATGACTTCAGATATGAAGTATGGCCTCGTGGAGGGGAAGCAAACTGGCAGTATGCATAGCGAGCTAGGACGATGGTGCAAATGGTAGTGGAGGATGGGGGGTGGCGATGGTGAGTTGCTATGGAGGACAAGGAAAGGTGGAGAAGAATGAGGGAAAATAAAAGGGAGAAGGTTAGCACCATTAAAAATGTTGAGAGCATATGCAAAAAAAAATAATAATAAATAAATAAATAAAAGGAACAAGAAAAGCACATGATCTCACACTGATCTTAATGGAGGATCACATCGAATCCTTTAGCAATAAAGTTTCAGAAACTATAATGAAATTAAGCCTTAAATCTAGTATTAATATCAACTTTAGACTTGATTTCCGATATGATTAAAATTTGTCGAACTCCAGAAGTAATTAAGTTTCTTCTTTTTTCGTTCTATTAATGTAGTGTAAAGAATAGGGGAAATGAAGCATTGTGCTGATGTGATTCAACTATAGAGCTCCATCTTATCAAAATTTTCTATTTAGTGATGATACTCATAGTTGCAGCGTCTACTTCAGGCTTGTGCGGATTGAGGAATCTTGAAGAGCTGATTATTAATGACAATGGATTGTGGGGTCCTCTTCCGTCGTGCTTTTGCAATATGACCTCACTTCGTGTGCTAGATGTCGGATATAACAATTTTAGCGGGGCCATTCCTTCATGTCTGCTCTCTAATCTCAAGTCACTTGAATCTATTGACTTTTCTTGGAATGCTTTTGAAGGCTCACTTTCACTTGCTTCCCTAGCCAATAATTCAAACCTTGAAAAATTGTACCTTTACGGCAACCGACATCGTCTGGAAGTAAATACAGAAGAACCCACTTGGTTTCCTTCATATCAACTAAAGGAGTTTATATTATCAAACTGTGTGCTCAATAAAGATGCAAATGGCATAATTCCCAGCTTTTTGAAAGAACAGTATGCCTTGAGATGGCTTGAACTCAACGACAATGGAATGACAGGAAATTTCCCAAATTGGCTATTGGACAACAATGTGAACCTAACATGGTTGGAACTCAATGGCAACCATTTGTCAGGTGCTTTTTATTTGCCTTCCAATTTGAATCTTGTTAGCATGTGGCACTTAGATGCATCTGTTAATATTATTGATGGAGAGCTTCCATCTTGGATTGGTTCTATCCTCCCAAATTTGGAAGGTTTCAACATGTCGAACAACTTACTGAAAGGTAGAATCCCTCCCTCAATGGGCAATATGAGCCAACTGCGGTCATTGGACTTGTCGAATAATGGGTTCACGGGAGAGATACCGGGGACACTAGCTAAAAATTGTATGGAACTTTCTACATTGATACTATCAAGCAACAATTTACAAGGCCAAATGCTACCGAAGATTTCTAACTTGGGAAGATTGTACATTTTGGATCTAGCTAGCAATAATTTCACAGGGGACATATCACCTGGTATATTGAATACCTCCTTCTTGGAAGTCTTGGATGTAAGTAATAATTCCTTATCTGGAACGCTTCCCAATTGGATTGGAGATTTGCGAGAGTTGCAAGTGCTAATGTTGTCGAGTAATTTATTGGGAGGCCCTTTACCATTGAGTTTATGCAACATACATTATCTCTTTCTTTTAGACCTTTCAAGTAACAACCTCGGGCCGGACATACCCCCATGTGCCAATGTTACATATATGAGGTTCTTGCATTTAGCAAATGACACACTCACTGGGCATTTTCCTAAGTTTCTTCTCAGAGGTTCATCGATTGTCACATTGGATCTAAGACACAATGCATTGTCAAGTGAGATCCCTAACTGGATCGGTTCACTTCGGAACTTGAAGTTTCTTTTGCTACAAGGAAATAATTTTGAAGGTTTAATCCCTCGGGATCTATGTTTGTTGAAAAATATGAGCATATTGGATCTCTCCAATAATAATCTTTCTGGACAAATCCCTTCTTGTTTGAAAGATGTGAGATTTGGAAACAATGAGCTAACTACAGACTTATATGGTGTCTTCGAAATGGATTATATAGTAGAGGATGTTGTGGATGTTTGGTCAAAATTAGAAGAAGTAGAGTTCATGACAAAGAGGAGGTTGGAATCGTATAAAGGTAACATTCTAGAACTCATGTCAGGATTGGATCTCTCGCGGAACAATTTGAGAGGCTTTATTCCTCCAATGGTCGGCTACTTGAGTGAACTTCGAGCATTGAACTTGTCACACAATCATTTGATGGGATCGATCCCAAAAACGTTTTCTAATTTAAAAAACATAGAGAGCTTGGACCTGTCCTACAACAACTTAACTGGTCCCATCCCTCCACAACTAATAGAGATCTACACCTTGTCAAATTTTAGAGTGGCTTACAACAACTTGTCAGGCAAGACACCAGGCCAAAAAAATCAATTTGGAACTTTTGGTGAAGAATGTTATGAAGGTAACCCTCTTCTTTGTGGACTACCATTAACAAGATGTGATGGATCAAATACACTGCCATTTGTTAATCATACCAGGGAGGATGACTCTTGGAGAGAAGCCTTCTTGTGGAGCTTTGCAGGATCATATGTGGTAGCGTTCTTTGGGGTGGTTCTTTTTCTCTATGTAAACTCGTATTACCAGTTCGTTCTAGTCAAGCTTGTTCGTAAACTTATATCATCGTTTCCCTAAGTTGAGAATATTCTTCTAAGCATTTTATGATGGAAAAATACGATGAAACAATGGGGAACTTTTGTTTTATAGAATTATGAGCATTTGAATCTTGACTCCCACATTGTTCCTATTATATTCCTTGACCTACTAATGTGAATATTAGGATATTTGATTTGTTTCAGAATTTAATATTCATTAAATTGCATCATATACAGACATTAGGAACATTTACATTACTAGTACTAAAAAAATTTAACTAAAATTAGAATTAAAATTAAAATTGTTTTTTATTTTAAAGGAAAAAGGAAAACGAAAAAGGCGAGACCGAGCCTGGTTTAGGCCAGCCCGGCCTCCTTTTTCCTTGCCCTTCCTTCTCTTTGCTTGAGCCAACCCTTGTCTTTTCCTCCTTCCCCCTCTGTCCACATGTGCGACAAAAGAGCACGGAGGAAGGACAACACTGAGAGGGAACACGATAGAGTGAGGACATCGCGTGCGATGCTAAGGAAGGACGTTCAGTCGGGGCAGCTGGCAAGGCAATAAACCACGTGCATCTAGCCACCGTCTCCGAGCTAGATAGGGATCCCCACGACTGAACCTAATTCCGCAAACCTCTTTACCCTGCTTGACCTGTCCTATCTTGAGTGAGGTGAGTGTTGACTCCATTTATTTATCTCTTGCTCGTGCCAAACCTGAATGAGTTGGCTTTTGTTGAATTCAAACGTTGAGTGTTGATTTTTTTTTAGGTTGGGTGTGCGCTTGAGCTCCGAACTGGTCAATGTTTTCCCCACTCGCTGCTCACGATGTGTTCATCGGAATGCCGCGTACGGTTCATTTTGTTTCTGGGTTCATTGTTTTCTTGGAGTCTTATATTCCAATGCCATGTGAGAGCTATGCTGGAGCGGAAATAACATTGCTGATCACTCATGAAACATAAGAGTCTATTTCCACATGTTTCTCTTTTTTCAATGTCCTCCAGTTTTTGTTCGTTTCGTTAAGTTGCAATAAAAGGGTAGCGTCTGACAAGCAGCAATGGTGATGGTATTCGCCGACAGTGGCAATCACAGCTGGTGGTGCAGGCGTTCAGTAAACATTCTGATGTGTCAGCGTGAGGATCATTGGTTGTAATCCTCAAGCAGTAGATTTTGGTCATGCATTTTTGGTGTGTTCTAAGTTTGTCTCGGGGTAAGCCAAGTGGGAAGAAGACGCGGGAAGGCTTTAGGTAATAGAGAAGGGAATTAAAATTTAAGAGGGGAAATGGGCTCATTTGGACTGAAATAGCCAAAAAGACGTTAGGGTATTTTGAGTGGATTTAAGCTTAGTTTTGTTATAAGGATTAGTAAGCTGTTTGGGTTTGAGTTGAAGTGGGGAGAGTGGGGCGCAACTCTAGTGATGGTCCGTTTGGGCTTAGTCTGTTCTGATAGAAATTTTGGTGGGCTATTGGTGATTTGGGCTTAGCTTTCATTTAAATCGGGCTTGAGTTATTTTGAAAATGGATTTAGTGTCAAAGCCTAAACTGCGCCCAAGGCTTGATCCGAGTCCCTATTTCTCTGAATTTTTTAAGTAAAAAAATAAAAATAAAAATTCACAAAAATTGAAAAATATTTAAAATATTTAAAAAATAAATAACATATATGGAATATTCGAAGATTCCTTTAAAAATCCAAAATAAAATAAAATTAGAATTCCTCAAAAAAATTAAAATTAGTCTTCTTGGGTGATTTTCCTTTTTTTTAAAAAAAAAATTGTAGTCTTCTCGTGCTCAAAATTGAACAAGTCCTTACAGCTTCACTATAGAAAGGTTCTGATTGTTCTTAAAAATAAATGCCCCTTGATATAAAGAAAATTAAATTAATGAACTAGGAACATTATAATATCAAGACCGTAAGATCGTCAATCGAAATATCAACCGACAAAAGCCTTACTGCCGGTCAATGCAAACATCCCGGTTGGATTTTCAATGATAGAGGATGAAGACTCTCTCTGGTGGCTTTCTTCTTCATGGAGCTACCGACAACGGAGGTCCGTCTCCCTCCAGAATCCATCCGTCTCTCTCTCTCTCTCTCTCTCTCCTCTCCTGCATTCCATTCGGCCAAAACTGTGGCCAGCAGGAGGAGCTCGGCTTCTTTCTCACTCCGCTGCTTTTCCTCCTCCAGTTCTAGATCGCCGCTCAGCTCATAACTGGAAGCTCACCTCCAGTTCACCGAGAGTGCCGCCTCAGCCTTACTCTCCTATCTTATGCTCTGTTTCCATGTCGCTGGCCAGAGTTTGTCAAATCGTAGCATTCCCCTTGTCGAGTGGAGTCGAGACTCTCTTCTCTCATTTGGATGAAGCTGGTCCAGATTTTCGAGAAAACGAAACCGAGCCCTGTCCTCTCTTAAGCTCGTTCGAGAATCCATTTTTCTGGAGATCTTGGTTCCATCGTCTGTAGCTCCTCTTCGTTTCTCCATCAAAATTTAGGCTCTATCTCCTGTCCAGGGACACCAGTTTTTCTTGGTTTGGTGCGTCTCATTCATTCCAGGGGCTGGTCTTGCCTCTGTTCTCCCTTGTCCACGGATCATTTTGTCAACCCAAAACGACCTGACAATGCCGAGTTTTAATCACTGTCCACACCAGTCCGAAAATACTATTCGGCATCCTCATGCAGCTCATCGGAATTGCTTCCTGTTAACTTAAGTCGGACTTGTTCAGATTGCTGAATTAATAGTTTCTGATTCATTGCCTTCGAAGATCAAAATCAGAGCCATCTTCCACTACAAACCCAATGACAACATCTCTAGCGCGATGCTATCTCCAGCGAGCTAGAGCCTGACCTTGTCCACTTCATCCATGGCTTGTTGGGATGCCCGTGCTTGTATCTCGAAGCGCTTATGGATGCAGGGCACGTTCTCACATGAGGCTTCTCATCCGAGAACAATCAGCTCTTGGTGAAATTGGACGATTAACAACCGTGTTACTCTTGTTCGATTGAACTTTAGAATCTTTTTCGACTCATTCTCCATTGGTCTCTTGATTTTTTTATTTTGCTTTGCTTCTTTTTTGTGTGGGCACTAGCTGATAATCCTCACTGGCCTTGAGGTATACTCCATTCGGTATCTGAACTGATATTTGGTAGCAAATTTGGAGAAATAGTCTTTCTCGTAGTTTCTTGATTGTCTGCAATTTGTTATGTTCACTCAAGGTCTTGGAGCTAGGCTTGCTCATAAGAAGTTCTATACTAGTCACTTTTTGGTAGAGTTGGCAAAATGACCAATTAAAAAATGAGTCATAAATAGGTCTATCCCGAATTTAAATATAACCTATTAATAACTCAACTGAGAGCCACCGTCACTTTTCAATTTTCATGACACCCTACCTACGTATCTCCATCATCAGCGCCTTTGCTCTTGGTGGATGCCGTCGCCTTCACCACCGTAGTCTCACCTGCTTGTCACCGTCCACCGCCCCAACTCTGTCGCGCCCGCCATCGTCTCTTCAAGGTTCTGCCGCCTCAATGGGCAGACTTGGGGAATGAATCGAGGAAGGGGCTAGGGTTGAGGGATTTTACGGAGAGGGAATCGGAGGTGGGAGGGTCGGCAGGGAATCGGAGGTGCCCACAAGAATGCTGACACAGCCCCCACCAACTAGGACGACGCGCGCATCCCGTCGCTTTTACCCTTTCAGCCCATCTTCCTTCTCTCTCTCTCTCTGTGGGTCTCCCGAAAGTCCCTACTTTTCTCCGGCGGAGAGGCGCGTTCTTGATCCGAGGCGCCTCGCGAAATAATGAGAGAGAGGATATTCGGATACGAGTGCCTGTCTTGGAACGGAGCCGCCGCCGGCCCCCCTCCCCAGCCCGAGCCCTTCTCTCTGCCCGTTTTGCTCCGTTTTGCTCCGTTTTGGTAAAACCTAAGACCGAGATTGTTGTTCCTCATTCGTGCTTGTGCTGAATGTGATTGGGTCGCCGCCTATTGATTTCCAGTCCTGATTGTTGATTCTTTGTGGATTACAATGTGAGCTCGAGTCTTGAATGAGTCAAGGCTCCTCCCCAAGATAATGCCCGCCGGGATGTTCGACAAAATGTCTCAGCCAAACCCTCCGGTCATGATTGGCGATGAAGGTATAAAGTCGGTCGTGGCGCTCGCCGATAGTGTTGGCGTTAGACATTAAGGTCGATAAAAAGGGTTCCGGCAGCAGATTGTCTGTGAAGAAGGGTGCGTTCTCTCGACAAGAACAGGCTCAGCAGGCTCTCGGTGAGGAAAGAGGTGAATGTGAAAGAAATAAAAATATAGTAAAAGAAAACAAAAGAAAATGTTTTAAAAAACGGGGTTGGAGTTGTGCGTGAGGCTTTTGCTTAGGAGACCTTGGGCTTAGTTCTGCCGAGTAGGGAGTGGGTTGGTTTTTTTTTTTTTAATTAAATTTTTAAATTTGATGTGAAATTTTATCTAAGTAATATATACATATAAAAGGCTTAAAGTGGGTTAAATGGGTTCTCCCAAAGTACATTAACTATTAATATCATTTGGTAATACGAGTCTGATACAAGTCGATAAATTCACATTAAATGAAAATAGGTCAAGACGGGTTAAATTGATCAATATAGATTGGATAATTTTTTATCCGATCCAAACCCGACTCGACCCACTTATTTGACAACCCTACTTTTTGGTAATAGTGTATGAAAGTGAATAATTAGACTTGATATAAGATGGTAATTGAAGACTTTGAATGCCCATTTTTGCTGTGAATTTCATCATGGAATTGTGCAGAAATAATCATAAACACTTGCTGTCCTAATTTAAATTACAATATTAGTAAACAAAATGGATTGAGCCCAATGAAGCCTAATTATGTCCCGGGATGTTAATTGTGTGTGCATGATTGGTTTGATATGTGTTTTGATTGTAAAAACTAATGAAAGGAGAGGGATATTAAGGTAAACATCATGCTGCTACCCATACCTGGTATTGTGCCTATTTTTGTGATTTTCACTCAAACCACATGTTTACTATAACGGATGATTTGCCCAATTCACTTCGCAATCGATAAGGCCCATAACTCTATATTTTATTTCTATTCCCATAACATAAAATCCTTGCTTAAAGAAAATTCTCATATATGGATTGGTATTAGAGATATTCCTGAAGAGTAGGTTAGTATAACCCAATCCGAAAAATTTCACAAACTCGACCTAAGTAAACCTTTTCAAAACTTGATCCATGTGGTCTGAGCAATGTTGGTAGCATTAAATCTTTTGAAGGGGGATTACTGAGAAAAAAATTCCAAATGACCTTTAGTAGTTGAATACAATCCAAATTCGCAAAGTCAGCGACTTGGGTTTTCCGTATTTGTGTTGCCTTGTTTCGAGACCCCAGCAAAGCAGATCAACAAACTGATTATATTTGCCTTTAACCCATCTAAATTAAATATTTTAGCCTTGTACCACGTTTAATGACGTATAACACTTGTGGCGAACATTTTTAAAATGTTATGACATTTAAGTGATCAATTAAAAAGTTATATGACATACAAATGATGGGAAAAAAGTCTACATTTGATCTAGAGATTATTAGTCATTGTCTTGGAACATTAAATATCTGGGATATGGGAATTTGCCTAGGCTTGGAGAGTTGTTCTAAGTTGCATCTATTTAAGCCCCTCTAAACCTTGCTTGAGGGATGGAGTGTTTTGATAATTGAAGAGTTTTATCTTAACTCTGCATTGTAGGCGTTCGAATTTCGTCGCCCATTTTTAAATGCATGATATAAATAGAATTAATTCATGAACTAGGAACATTACAATATCGAGACCTCGAGCCCGTTAATCGAAATTTTGACTGACGGATTCCAACACATTCCTCTCTTCCTCCTCAATGAACACCATCCGGCTCTCTCCTCTCTCTCTCTCTCTCTCTGCAGCTCATCTCTCACCTCCTGCATTCCATTCGGCCAAAACTATAGCCAGCAGGAGGAGCTCGGCTTCTTCCTCCCTCCGTCGCTGTTCCTCCTCCAGTTCGAGATCGCTGCTCAGCTCATAATCGGAAGCTCACCTCCAGTTCACCGAGAGCGCTGCCTCGGCCTTACTCTGAAAGCCGTAGGAACGGCAACCGAGGACCGACATAGCTAGAAGCTCAGAAATTTGTGCATCTGATTTGTGATCCATGATTTGTTGAAGCTAAGCGACAGCAATCCGTGTCTATTGCGCTGAAGATCTTCTCCCCTATTCCCTCGATACCCTGGCTTGATGAGTCGGCCTCTCACTTGTGTTCCTTATGTGAGAGAGTGGGTATTTGTTCTTGTATTGCAACAAGTGAGGGCTAGAAGGAGGGACCTTAGCATATTTATAGAATTTGGACGGGCCCTCTCATCACGGGCCGGGCCCAATTCGGCCCACACAAGCCAGGCCCATATTTGACTGTTAGGAAACTTTATATCTCGCTTTATTAGATCAATTCCGTAAAACGGATAATTATAATCTTAATTAATGTGGCCCAAACTAGGAAAATTCTTACATTCTCCCACTTGGGCTATATTAATTGAGATCATACTGTATGTGCACACCTTTATGTTGATCTAGAGATAATCCTCTGCAGTCAATCCGATCCCATAAAGTCTCTAACACCGGATCATGGCGGTAACTGTATATGCATATACAGAGCCTTCCATGGTCACAAATGCTATCAACTTTACTGATATGGATTTAATATGGTTGTGTGGCAAATCGATAACACCTCATAAAGAGTTTAACCTTATGTGTTATCCCATTTGTCGGTCACCATTCTCTTACCTTAAGTGTCACAGAAAACTGGATGTGGCACTAGAGAATATCTTTATGGTTCTAATGAACCCACATATGTCTTATCTTTATGGTTAACATTTTCTTTATGTGTAATTGAGACATATGCACAAGGCTAACAACTGGATGCCCCTAGCCTTTACTCAAGATTTACACAGTACCTTGAGATTTTCTTTAGATATATGTACACAACTCAATAACCATTTATACAAAAGGAGTTGACATATATCGAAATGTTACAAAAAGTAACAAAATGCAGACTTAAACTTTATTAGAGCAAACCTGAAATAGCTCCCACTAGACGATATTATCCACTGATTCTCCTAAGCCCATGTTCATGACATGTCGATCAAATACTCAAATACACAAGGGCGTAGGCCTTTAGTCAGTGGGTCTGCCAACATATCGTCTGTGGGAATGTGCTCTACCACAATGTCACCATTCTGTACCATTTCCTTTATGCTCAAAAACTTGACCTCCATATGCTTAGACCCTTTTAGACTTACTGTTGTTATTAACAAATAACACGGCAGAATTGTTATCGCAATATAACTGCATGGGTCTATCCACAAAATCAAATACCGTCAATTCTCTGATGAGGTTCCGAAGCCAAATTGCTTGAGTAGCAGCTGAAAAACATGCTATAAACTCCGCTTGCATGGTAGAGGAAGATATAGATTTCTGTTTCTCACTTTTCCACGATACTGCCCCTCCTGCTAACATGAATATGTATCCTGTTGTCGACTTCCTATCATCCTCACAACCAGCAAAGTCTGCATCTGAATATGCCAACAATCGCAAATCATGGACATATTTATAAATCAGCATATAATCTCTTGTCCTTTTTAAGTATCTCAAGACCTTTTTGGCAGCAACCCAATGATCGTGTCCCGGATTCGACTGATATCTACCCAAAAGCCCTGTTACAAAAGCAATGTCTGGTCTGGTGCAAACTTGAGCATACATGATACTTCCAAGTGCATTAGCATAAGGCACATCCTTCATTTGGTTTTTCTCAAAATCTGAACGAGGACACTGTGAGAGACTCAGCTTGTCACCCTTAACTACAGGAACGTTTCCTAACTTGCAATCCTGCATGTTGAATCTCTCCAAAATACGATCAACATATGTCTTTTGAGATAAACCTAACACACGACGAGAACGATCCCTATGAATTTCAATGCCAAGAACGAAAGATGCCTCACCTAAGTCTTTCATGTCAAAAATCTTTGACAACATTTGCTTTGTTTCACGCAGCAATCCAATATCACTACTTGCAAGCAAAATGTCATCCACATAAAGTATAAGAAAAATAAATTTCCTCCCACTGACCTTGCAGTATATGCATTGATCCACTTTGTTCTCAATAAAACCAAAAGATGTAACAACATTGTGAAACTTCAAGTACCATTGTCTAGAAGCTTGTTTGAGACCATAAATAGCCTTCTTCAGTTTACATACAAACTTATCTGAATCATTTGCTGTAAAACCTTCAGGTTGCACCATATAAACCTCCTCATCAAGATCTCCATTTAGAAAAGCAGTTTTGACATCCATCTGGTGTAATTCCATGTCAAAATGAGCCACTAACGCCATGATTACTCTGAAGGAGTCTTTAGAAGAAACTGGAGAAAATGTTGCTTCATAATCTATCCCTTCTCTCTGAGTGAAGCCCTTGGCCACAAGTCTGGCTTTAAATTTCTCAATCTTTCCTTTCGAATCTCTTTTGGTCTTATAAACCCACTTGCAACCTATGGGTATACAACCTTCCGGTAATTCAATAAGCTCCCAAACACCATTATATTTCATAGATTGCATCTCATCTCTCATTGCATCCAACCATAAATTTGATTGAGGACAGGAAACAGCGTCCAAATAAGTTGCTGGATCTGTAATGCAACTTATATCGTAATCATGTTCTCTTAAAAAGACTATATAGTCCGGTGGTATAGCTGAACGCCTTTCCCTAGCAGACCTCCTAAGTGGAGCCACTGTAAGCTCATTTTGAGCCTGAGGAACTTGAAGGACTTCATTTGTGGCCGCTTCATCAATAGGATCTTCAGTGTTAACAGGTTCAATATATAAAGGGCTGTTCTTAAAGCCTCACCCCATAAAAAAACAGGCAAATTAGTCCTACTCATCATGCACCTTACCATATCCATGAGAGTACGATTGCGCCTTTCAACCACACCATTCTGTTCAGGACTTCCAGGCATAGTGAACTGAGCTACTATCCCAGAATCCTCTAGGTATTTAGCAAATGGTCCTTTAATTTGCCCAACATTGCCATGTCTACAATAATATTCTCCTCCTCGATCAGATCTAACCACCTTTATTACCTTTCCTAACTGTTTCTCAACTTCAGTCCGAAAAGTCTTGAATTTGTCAAGGGATTCAGACTTTTCCTTAATCAAGAAAAGGTAATCATATCGAGAATAATCATCAATAAATGTGATGAAATAAACTTTTCTACACAAGGTTGCAGCATAGGGTCCACTGATATCGGTGTGAATGACTTCTAGTAATCCAGAACTTCGAACTGCGGTTTTCTTCTTTATCTTAGTCATCTTTCCTCTACAACAGTCTATACAAGTTTCTAGGTCACTTTTAAGAGTAGGCAGGATGTTTGTCTTTATCAGCCTTTCTACTCTTTCTTTAGATATATGACCTAGTCGTTTATGCTACAATGTATAAGACTGTTCCTTAGGTAGAGGTCTTTTGGGAACAATATTTTCAACAGTATTAGCGACGTATATATCATTGGGAGATAAACACAAACTGTACAATCCATTGAACATGTTGCAGCACCCAACCTTATTTGAGCTAAAGAACATAGATACGGTATTGTTCTTTATTTCAAAAGAGTAACCACACATATCCAAACATGATACGGAAACTAAGTTCCGTCTAAAGGAAGGTACATAAAAAGTGTTTCTTAATATCATATTAAAACCAGTTTCTAACACCAAAAAGACATCTCCCACGAACTCAACATCGATCTTTTCATTGTTTCCCACAGTGAGCTTTGATTCATCCTGATTTGGCATCCTTCTGTTTGTGAATCCCTGTATGGTTAACGCAACATGAACAGTTGCACCACTATCTAGCCACCAAGAACTGGATGGGGCTTCAGATAGGTTGGATTCACAAACAAGTGCCAAAGAACCATTACCTTTATGCTCATTTCTAGACAACCAAGCTTTATATTTATCGCAGTGTTTCTTTATGTGTCCCCTCTTCCTACAAAAGTAGCAAAGAACACATTCCCTTTTAAAAGGTGCCTTTCTAGGAGCCATAGAAGTGGAGGGGCCAGCAGCTTCAGGATTTCCTCTCTTAGGAGCTATATTGTTAAAAACACCTATAGCCTTAGGATTTCCTCTAGGATGTGCAATCCATTTTCAGCACATAATCTCTAACTCCAGTCGAACCATCATATTTCATATTAAACAGCAATTGCATAAGTGTACCAATCTCAGCATTGGAAGAGACACGATACCTAGCCTCCAAGGCTTCCATCATATCCTTAACAGTACAGTCAGAAGGCAAGCCACTCAACAAATGCTCCTGAATTGACCTTTTCATAATGAGCAAGCAAATTCTGTTACTCTTTTCCCATGCAGCAAAACGTACTTTCTGAACTTCTGTACTAGCATCAGTAAGGTCTGCCGGCCTATTCTCAGTGAGAGCAACATCAACATCTGCCAACTCCATCCCAAACTGAAAATCCTCTCTCCATATCTTGAAGTTTGATCCAGTAAGAACCTCAATAGCAATGGAATTGCCATTTACAGAGAAGGTGACTGATTTGACAAGCAATACATGTAATTAGCATCATGTGAGTGCTTAACACACATCTCAAGAGCTACATACATCATCATATAAACACCTTTGGGCAGAATACATGACATGCAATTGTATACTCTTCACATGACAGCGGTCCATGAAAATATATTCTAACCTTTCGCGAAGTCATCACCTTTGGGTGTATGAACCACTAAGGTTAGTCACTTTTTTAACCATATGCTGTACATGCATCCCTCCATGAACTAATACACAATTACCTCCTTTGGGAGTATGACCATGCATTAGAACAGGAGACATCCCATCATAATACAAGACCGACGTTTCTCAAATTCAATCAAGTGTGCCACTTTGGCGGTCACAGCCCAATTGAATCATTGAAACTTTCTCATATCAGGGATATAACTTTATGACTCACATTCACCTTTCAAAAGTTATTTTAGACTTGATGACAGGGGCTATATGTCACTAAAATCACAAGTCATGCTAATTGTATTGCTCTGTTCATTAATACATGCTAATAATAAATCAACACCACACATATTCCTCAAGTGATGATATAATCATAAGCATGCAATTGTATTTCCAAAACCATAGAGAAATACATGAAAAATACGCAAAAAATACCCTTAAAATCATATACCTTAGGGATTCACATGCGTTTTCATATCCTTAAAAACATCAAAACATGTAAATAATCATACCACAAGATAGGAAATTCACATACAAGCACGTACCTATGACCCACGCGCCAAACGGACGTCACACGCGCCGCTCGAGTGTGCGGCGCGTGAGCCACACGCGCTACACCCAGAAAACCGGCCCGAAGCCGGTCCGACCGGTCAACGGGTTGAACCGGTCAATGGTCAACCCAGTCAAAATGGGTCGGGTCAACCCGGTCAAACCGGGTCGGGTCAACCCGGTCAAACCAGGTCAGGTCCAAGGCGACGTCATACGTGACGTCACACACCACGTGGCGGTCGCACGTAAGGTGGTTTACGTGACGTCACCATGACGTCATCCGGACACCTGTCCAAGACGGTGACTAAGGCGGTGGGATGACGCCATGGATGACGTCATGCCAGCTAAGGCGGCGACGCGCTGGCTCGCACGTGCGCGCGTGCGCGCACGCGAGGTCGCGCGGCGGCGCGTGTCGCCGACTCCCAGTACCGCCTGGGCGCGTGTCGGCGCGTGTGGGCTTTTCCGGCATCGTCTGACGACGATATACCCACCATTTTTCTCGTATTGATGAGTAGATGCTGTTTATGCAATAAAATTTCACTTTCATCGGATCAAAAAACACGAAAGAACAAGCAGAACCCTTCCGAGCTCGGGTCAAGTCCAAAACAGCCATAGGCGACTGATTTGGGCTCGGCGAGAGGCATAACAGACACTGAAGGACTCGGCTCAACAAGATTAACCCGAATATACAGTTGAAATCAAGTTTCATGCGGATAAATTCTTCAAGACGGGCAAATCAACCATGTTCTAGTCTATGTTTTGCTCTGATACCAAATGAAAGCCGTAGGAATGGCAACCGAGGACCGACATAGCTAGAAGCTCAGAAATTTGTGCACCTGATTTGTGAACCATGATTTGTTGAAGCTAAGCGACAGCAATCCGTGTCTATTGCGCTGAAGATCTTCTCCCCTATTCCCTCGATACCCTGGCTTGATGAGTCGGCCTCTCACTTGTGTTCCTTATGTGAGAGAGTGGGTATTTGTTCTTGTATTGCAACAAGTGAGGGCTAGAAGGAGGGACCTTAGCATATTTATAGAATTTGGACGGGCCCTCTCATCACGGGCCGGGCCCAATTCGGCCCACACAAGCCAGGCCCATATTTGACTGTTAGGAAACTTTATATCTCGCTTTATTAGATCAATTCCGTAAAACGGATAATTATAATCTTAATTAATGTGGCCCAAACTAGGAAAATTCTTACATACTCTCCTCTCTTCTGTTCTGTTTCCATGTCAGTTGGCCAGAGTTTGTCAAATCGCAGAGTTCTCATCGTCAAACGGAATCGAGACTATTTTCTCTCGTTTGGATGAAGTTGGTCCAGACTTTTGAGAAAATGAAGCCGAGCCCCTCTCCTCTCTTTAGCTCATTCGAAATCCATTTTTTTTTGTGGAGATGTTGGCTCTATCGTCTGTAGCTCATCTTCATTGCTCCATCAACATACAAGCTCTATCTCCCGTCCAAGGGCGCCAGTTTTTCTTGGTTTGGTGCGTCTTATTCATTCTGAGGGCTGGTTTTGCCTCTGTTCTCCCCTGTTCACGGATCGTTTTGTTAAACGAAAATGACCCGATGATGCCAAGTTTCAATCACTGTCCAGACCAGTCTGAAAACACTATCTGGCATCCTCGTGCCGCTGTCCAAATTTAAATTGCTTGATACCTAATCAAAATGGATTGAGCCTAATATAGCCCGATTATGTCCCCAGATGTTACTTGTGTGTGCATTGGTTGATTTGATACATGCTTTGATTGTGAAAACTAATGAAAGGTGAGGGATTTAAGGTAATAAACATCATGCTGCTACCCATACCTGGTATTGTGCTTATTTTTGTGATTTTTACTCGATCCATATGTTAATTTGTGTGCGCTTGTGTTTTCCCAATGACATAGTTTGTTAAATACAACTATTGATTTTTACTCGATCCATAGGTTTTAAATCACAATACTAAGTTGACTTGTACAAACTA
Organism: Eucalyptus pauciflora; assembly: GCA_007663325.1. Lineage (NCBI taxonomy): Eukaryota > Viridiplantae > Streptophyta > Magnoliopsida > Myrtales > Myrtaceae > Eucalyptus > Eucalyptus pauciflora. Next base: position 689,705 of record VMYD01000189.1, on the reverse strand, counting down.
AAAGTGCCGTTCTGCTCATAAACAGGTAAGAAGAATCTAAGCGATTTTGGCTGTGAAATTCCACAATTTTAAGCTGGTTATGGAGGATTTTATCAAAAAAGGGTAATTCAAACATTTTCATCAAATGAACAATTTCGCAAGCTCTCTAGTGAGCTATAACTTGCACTTACAAGCCTCATCTCAGATTACACTTGAGACAGTGAAATCGAGCTATGTCAATCAACACAGATCGAGCTGCTACTGACAAATTCCCCACCACATATGTATAGCTATGATTTCCACTCCGAGAGAAATTATGTGTTCCATTCGATATCGTCAAGACTCACTAAAATGTCCACGCAAGTATAAGATTGAATGACACAAAACGCACCTTGAGAATAGGTCGAGAAGATCCGCCAACTAACCAGACGCTGAGCTTCTCGTTATGCCAACTGAACAACCTGCGGGCGGCCTCGGCGAGCGGCCAGCTGGCGCGGATGGTGGCCGAGGATGAACTTGTTGTCCTTCACGTACTCCGGCAGCTCCCGGAACGACGCCAGGGCGTACCGCGATGCCGACGTCATCCATCCGCAGCAGCTGGATGTTCAAGCAGTGCGAGAGGCATGAGAAGTAGAAGTGTCGGTGAGAATCGATGGCCCATCGTCTTCCCCCAGTGCCATCGCTCTTGTTTCCCTTCTCCATCTCCTCCTCCTCCTGCTCTTTCGCTGGTCGCTTCTTTATCGATTTCTGCTGAATTTGTTGGTCTCCTTCCTCTCCTCCCTCTCTCTATCTCGCTGTGGCCTTTTCCCCTTCTGTGGAGAGCTCAGAGGAGGAGGCCTTTGCTTTTTGTTGGTAGGCCGATCGGAGAAGAAGATGAAGAAATCGTGGAGGCCTTTTTTGGCCCAATGTCAGCGTCTGCTTTGTATATCTTGAAATATATCATTTTCAAGATTTAGATTTAAGATTTTTCATTTTGTGAAGAAAGGATTTTTTGCAAGTTTTATTGGGAATTTGTTAAGAAATCAGATAATAGAATACTTGGAAGTTTTGACGCTAAATCGAAATGTTTTTCGCTAGAATTGACCTAAAACAAAATCGAGGTTCTTAATTTTTATTATCCAGATAAAACTTCATCCATTTATTATATATTTCGGAATAATGTTAGCCACACTAAATTTTTTTAATATGATGACGATTAAGATTTGAAACGGTACCTTAATGAAAATCACGAAATATCTAAACAAAATTATCCATTGAATCGATACCTATATTTTAATAAAATCTCATATATTTATGATAAAAAAGGAGTGTCAATCTGATCAAATTTTCTATAAAAAAAAATGTAGGACCCTCTAGCCATCTATAAGAATTTAGTCTACTCGTGGTTGGCGAATTGTGTGGCCTAGAGCCAAAGAATAAGAGAAGATCTTTGATGAAGAGAGATTTTCGAATGCACCATCTTGGTGAAAGTGGCCGATATAAATAGGTCTTTGTGTGCTAGTAAAGAGCGCAGAACAAATGAGTGATTGGTTTTCGATCCGGTACCCTATTCCTTGGAATCGAACCGAACCGGGAGGACCGGTTCCCTTTTTTTGGGATTGGGGATTGGACTGAACAATCCTAGGAGCGGGAATAGGATCCAATCGGCCAATCCGATCCAATGGAACTAGCCACTTAACAAAAAATTATTAAAAAATAAAAAATACTAGAGTTATTATATATTTAGGGTTTATAGCTATTTAAAAGAAATTAAAAATATATATATTTAAAAAAAAAAAAGTCAGTCTAGTTCGTCGGTTCGGTTTGGACCAATTCCACCCTAGAACTAGGAACCAAATTAAAAATCATCAATCCATTTTTATGGAACGGAACTGGGAATTGGACCGACACCTTTGAAAACCGAACCAAATTGGCTGGTTTGGTCCAATCTAGATGGTTTCCAGTCTGAGCATCCAATATGCTCACTCCTAGACCAAACTAAGTGTAAAGCCTCTTCCCATGCATCTAACTTTGTGAATCACTTTCCATTTACTACAGCCTCAACTCGTCCCAAACTTATACAAAGTTCTCCTTATTTTTACAAAACAAAATTACTTGCCCTTTATCCAAACTACATAAATAAATAGAAAATAATTGTCGAATCTTTAGATGATAATTTTCCAAAAAAAAAAAGAAAAAAAAAGAATGGTTCAGTCATGTCTGCCGAAGGGCAAGAGTAGGCTAAAATGGTAAAAGTGAATGGGCAGAGCACTAATAAAATATCTCGCTTAATTAAGTCGATACATTTCAAATTCAATTTGACATCCAATGAGCGACTCTTCACTATAAAAACTATTTACCACTTTTATTTCATTCAAAAAATCTTAGCAACAACTAGCTTTCAAAGTATTCTACAACGGTTTATTATAAGGTCCACCAATTTATGAACTTTTTCTTATACAGACGGACCTACTTCCATTGAAACATGAGTATCTATTGACATTGGATTGAATCCATATTGTATTACCAAACAGAGATTTTCCGATGAATTGCATCTTTAATTTCTTTTTCTTTTTCTGTTGAAACAAACATTTTATTTCATCATCCAACACTTTAATTTTTATTCAAAAAGAAAGGTAATTTTTATCAATGCTTTGATCCACCATGCTATAATTTTTGCCATCCATTCGACTGTGAAGCTCTTTCGACTGTCAAGCTACGGCTCCTAAATTATAGCAGCAATTAAAATTGCAAGGAGGACCCTTGTATACTCCAACAAAATAAATTTTCTGAGTTTTACGTGCCTGCAATTAATGCCACAAACTTGAGTAATTCATTTGGGGCACCTGCAATTTCGATACAACACCAGAAGAGAATGAAGTTTTAATCTAGTTTCGAAGTCCAAGTCAAAATCTATTTTTAGCTAAAGAAAACTACCCACTAAGAGATAATCACTAAGTGAAACTCAAAAAAGAAAAAGAAAAAAAAAGAATGAAAAAACAGATGGCATGCATAATTGTAGCCCCTAGATATAAATACCCATTTCTCTTTTCATCCTTTTATGTTTGTCATTATTTTGTTAAGCAAAAGAGAATCCAGCACCCATCGTAGCATTAATAGAATAAGACTAAATTCGATTGTGCATCAGACCAATGTCATCAGACCAAAACATCAAAACGAGCATTCACTCACGGACATTAATCAGTCGAATCTTCTAGCCAAAGTCCGTACATCAAAAAGACCGATCGAGCATATTTGTCCACGCAAACAACCAATGAAGAAGAGATGCAACAAAAGAGTCTTCGACACCTCTAGCATATTCCGTTCCCATTATATCCAAAACATTCCAGTTCCACAGTATCATGTAACTCCATCACCAGTCAGAAAAGATAACAAACCCCTCAAACCCAGATCAACCTAGATCAATTCCTATTCAGACAGATCCTTCCTCTTTCAGACGCACTAAAAGCATCCCCCACCCCAAAAAAAAAAAAAAAACAGTAGAGAACTCAAAACAAAGCTGATTAATTAACAACATATGGTCTTTCAGAACCACAAAGCCCCAATCTCAACTCTCTCCACTGCTGCAATTTGCATTCGCCTTCTCGCTCTTGCAAAACAAATCCAGTGTACATATCAGGGCGAAAGGCAAGATCTCAACAAGTACGGGACAAGTAGACAATGAAAGCTTTAACGCCAATTAGAGAATGACCGAGATTGGACTAGCCTCATGCATGACGGTTCTCGACGACCAAGTAATGAATCAGTAATCATCTCTTATAGTCGACGAGTCAAAAAAAAAAAGAAAAAGAAAAAAAAACAAGCAAATCACACTAGAACACTCTCAGATTGACTGATAATAGAAGCAAATCAACACTGGAAGTCACGTGGGCAAAACATTGAACACCTGATGGAGATGAAATTCGAAGTGCTCGGAACAGAGTAGTCAACAAATCATCGGTGATGAGTATAGAGTGAGATGTTCATTTTAAACATTACAAGACACAAAATCGACGAATCGGAGGACAGGCGTGCACGGAAACATGCTCGGCTAAAACCAAAATCGAGCATAGTAGAGGGATACGTTGCCGGAGCCGTCCCTGGTCGAGATTGATGATCGCCCGAAGGAGAGAGATCGTAATGGATGGTAAAGCCGAGACCTAGAACCGTCAAAGGGAGGAATAGACCTAGATTCTGTACCTCGGCAGCAATGACTCTGAAACTGGGGCGATCGGAGCCTCTTCACGGTGGCAGAAATAAGCGAAGTAGAGAATATAATTTTGATTTTAGGCTTGTTCAGGCTACAAACCTCGGGGACCCGAGATGCTATTACCAAAAATAAGCGAAGTAGAGAATATAATTTGATGCAATGAGATGTAAAGGGCACATAGAGATATGCAGATAAGAATGGAGGCAAACCAGTGTCGATGAAAGCATGGTGTAAAGTATATTTTAAGTTTAGTAACTGCTTTCACTCTATTAATATGACACTTTGCAATAGTTATATGTATAAAAAAATGGTTTGCTCATCGTATATTTAGCTATATACTTCCACTAGAAATTAAAATTTGACAGGCCATGAAATCACTACAAAGTAAATTTCCACATAGGACCAGTCTAGTGCTCCCTCGTCCATAAATTGCCATAAGGGATTTGGGAGCAAATGAGAAATATGATTATGAAGCTCGTGTCAAAGATTTGAACAAGCACAAAGGAAGTTGAGAGAGGAGAGGAGGGATCGATAATGAGTTAACATGGAGATACATTGGAGTTATAGATTTCTTCATATTGGAAAGCCATTGACATCAACCGCTACCTATAAAATGATTAACTATGATTTTATCAAATGGTGTTTACCAATAAATTTAGACCTTGAAGGAATTTAGATGTGGATTTACCCTATATATATATGGAAGGAAAAAGAACTTCCACTGTGTCTCTATTTTCATCAACTCGATTCAAAAATAAAAAAAATGGAAAGAAAGAAACTTCCAATTTAGTGTTTATTAATGGATGAATTACTAATTATGAAAATCCAATTATATATGTTAAGTTCATTTACGGTGTTTTGAACGAAATTTCTCAGATGAATTGAACATTTTGATTTGGTAGTTGACATTATTGGATAAAACTTCTCCAGATTTTAAAAGATCCCAATCCATTTTTCCAATTCGCGTAAGCACAGGGGTCAGTCCGCTTTGCTTGACCAATTTTCCAAGTCGTTAGGGGGAAGCCATCATATCGTGTGACTCATGAGGAAATAAAACGACGCAAGCAACTGTGGGACGGACCGGTTACACAAGCTTTGTTAGAATAACTGGACACGTAACTGACCAAAAAAAAAAAGAAAAAATGGACACGTAGTATCCATTGGGTAACAATTTCGTTATCGTAAACAATTTTTGTTTAGAAATGATTTTTTTTTCAATTCTACTCTTTGAATGATTTTCTGAGCATTTGAACGCGTTTGACAACTATACAAAATTTTTATTTTTGGAATAGAAAAAGAACATGAATGCTTGGTATGACCCTCAAAATTTCTTTTATGACATAGATTTTTTTTTTAAAAAAATTCAATAAATTTTTGAGATTTTTCTAATTATTTTTTCATTTTTTTCTTCCTTTTCCTCCTCTAACCAGTTGTTAGGCCAGTCACCGAGTCTCAATGATAGACAACAACCTTGTCTAGCAACAACAAGGTTAGCCTCGCCCTGACCGGGCAAGAGCAAGGATGAGTGCCAACCCTCCTGAGGCCGGTGAGCCGGTGAGGTCACTAGACCTTGTCTTTGGCGAGTTGCCAACCATTATTAAACCTTGGCAATCGGCTAGAGCAGTAAGAAGAAGAAAAGAAGAAAAGGAAAATGATCTATTTTAGAAATTTTTCCCATGAACAAAGAAGCATATTTCTTTTATTTCTTGTTTTTATTCCAAATTTATTCCTTGTCTACTTTTCTATTCTGAAAAATAGAAAAATTATCGATATCACCAAATAGATTTTTATTCTTTTTCTATTCTAGGAAATAAAAGAGCAAAAAAATAGAAAAACAGAAGTGTTACCAAATGGAGCTTTAAAAGAATCCAATAACTTACTCACCCTAGTCATAAAAATTGAAAGAACTAAGTAAATTTGGCGAGACATTAACAATTTAATAACTAGTTACCTAATAAGTAAGTTATTAGTCATACCTTTTGTATTTATCAACAATGTTTAAAAATTACTAAAAATTTGAAAAATTTATAAATCCTGGAAAATTTTCAACTTTTTCTCTAATTGGAAGCTAGATTCCTCTCTTATATAGCAAATAAGCAACCGCTAATCTCGTTCGATTCTAAAACTTACGCCATGTAAGCATCCTTTTGATATGGTTCAATGCGTCACTTATCACCATGTGAGAGACAAAATCCAGTTGAGCAGCAATTCAAACAAGAAAACGGTCAACTAGACTCACATGTGAGTGATTTTGTTCGAATGGATGGACAGCATGATTTAGGCGCCCCAAACAGAGAGATAAGTCAATGGTCGTTTTGGAATTCAACGCTCTCCCTTGTCTCTTATAGTAGGCCAAGGTGCAAAAGAATTTATGGAATTCCATTCCTTTCAAACTTAGAATCATTCTTGGATTTACCAACTAGCCATGTCTTTGCGATTTTAAGTAGAGATAGACATAAAGGTGCTGCTCTGGAGACCGAACGAGCTCAATTATTTAGCACTATTCACGACGCTAATTGTCTCCGGTATCTCTCCTTTGAAGCTATCATTTGACAAGTCCAATATGTCAGATCATTTCATAGTGCCAATTGAGGGAGGGATTTTATCTCTAAAATTGTTGCTTGGGATATTCAAATATTGCAAATTGGGGAGGATAGAAATAATTCAAGATGGAAGTTCTCCTTCAATAATAATAACAACAAACACATTGGAGAACCCCACGCCAACAAGATTCAAATTGCAAGGCAAATGAAAACATCCCGACAAATTGTTGCTCGGGAGTTATAACTATATTAAATTTGCATTGTTGTCCAATAACCAATTTGGGAAATCTCCTATCCATCTAGTGTGGTTGAGTAGAACAACTCTCAAGTTGCACTGTTGTTTCATAAAACTGGGAATTAGACCATTTGCGTCTTTATTGAGCACACAGTTTGATAAACTAACTTTAGTTGAAATGAAGCAAACCAAGGGGCTCTTCTATATTTACTTTCACAAAATTATGGTTGTCGATGAGGTAGAATACCTCAAGGTGAGAATTATTAGTCAGGAAAGCAAGCAAAAGTGAGCCTCCCAATGCATTTTCAGAAAACACAATATATCAAAGTGACTTGAGATTATAGAGAAGAGATGAAGAATGACCCTGTTAAAATGGTTACCTTGAAAGTCAAGCACCTGGAGTAAGGTCATATTTCATGAGCATGAAGCAAGGGGACTCCAAAATCCATTTCATTTTTGACTAATATTCAACTCTTCAAGGTTTTCGCAGGGTTGTTAAAGTGGACATTGCAACTACGAGTACTCTCGCTAAATTGTACTTGCATGATTAAAACACGCACGCAATATCATGGTTGCGTCAAGAATGGAGGATAGGAGGGTATCTACATATTATTTGACCGTGTCTATTATATTCTTTTCACTGCTCGATTCTTCGGCTCGCACTAATTAAGTATGTAGCCCCGCCGTGATGATTTTGTTCCATTAAGAACAGTGATGATGTTATTATATTTCATGTCATTGTCATTACCTTTTTTTTTCTGCTAAATTATTTCATGCGACACCTAACCCACATAGATAACGTAATTTTTAGCAACTTGATGCATTGCAACAAGCATGATAATCATTAATATTCTTAATCTAAAACTCGTCTTTTCTTGCTCTAACATCATGGATTGATGGTGGTTCCATATGATATATATGATGAGATCATAGTGGACTACGACACAACATAGCCCTGGCCTTGTAACGTTGCTTTCGCCAATCCCATGATGCTGCGCTAGCATGAAGCAACTAATGTAAGTTTACATGATCTGTGTTGGAATTGGGTCCACTTACATTGTTCAAATTGAGGTTATAAGCCAAAAAGAAAAAGAAAACGATTTGGAGATAAGCCTCTGGAATACGCATGACGTGTAGTAAACAACACTAGCACCGAACTATAAGCCATCACAAATTAGGATTTTAAGCTTTTATCTGATATTCATAGCTGGCATGGAACCGCCATGCTCTTTGTTTATAAAGCAAGCATAGTCCTAAATAATCCTCACTAAGTGCCTAACCATCGGTATGTTAACCGTCATTTTATGGTCGACAGTAATCCCTAAAGTGAAGCTAAAACCTTCTTCGTTGCTCATGTTTTAACCTTCAAAATCGATCATGTAAAGATCACTATTTACCTAATTGGATTGAACTGTACAAGATAACCTTGTCATGAAGAATTCTTCTTCCTATTGATCTTCTCCATACCACTAATATACAATCACTAGACGTACCAAATACTTGCTTTTTTTTTTTTGGCAGATGATGCACAAATATCAGTTTACAATGGGGCTATCGATTAAACAGAGGTTCCTTTTGGCTCTTATCCAATGTCCTATGCGTTCAAATTATGGAGTAGAGATCAGACAACCCACGAATGGCTCCTACCCGAAAAGCGAAAGATTTTCCAATCTCTACAAATGAGACTTTACAAGCTCCTAATGGAAATTTGAAGTGACCCGAATATTTCACATCTCTTTGCCCAATCATAAAGAAGATTCATGCTTAATATGATTTGCTACTTCACATTATTGAATCCGCAAATATGGAGCACTAGAAAGAATATTATTGGCTCCACGCAAGACCGCATGGGGAAAAAATTATTGGAAGTGAGAATGGTCTTGAACCAACACATGTATTTGGTCCTCCATTAGGCATGGTTTCTATCACGATGACTTTCCTAAAATTTTGTTCATGCAATGCCGCCATACCCACATAAAAGTCTCCAGGTGCAAAGCCCACAAAATCTTTCTCCATTATATAACTCTGAAAATGTTTTCTGGGATAAAAACGAAACGAGGGACAAGATCAGGTCCTGTTTATTCCATGGTAGAAGCATATCATCTTGAACTGGAAAAGTTTAAGTCATTAAAGCACAACAACTGTCATCGGCATGGCGTTCATGTCATGAGAAATTGTACCATGTTGGCAGTTCTCACCATTCCCCGCATCATGGGAAACATACTATGGCCAGTTTAGAAGAGTGCTAAACTGACTTGGCGATAACATTGGAGTCCAGCATATCGGAATGACATTCTGAGATTTGGTCATAGTTCTGGTAGGCAATTTCCGATAGGGATTCAAGGTAGACCTGCAGAACGGATTTAAAAAGAAAGTTATCTCGCATTCAAGAAGAAAGTCATACCCTATCATTGCACTGGCAATATCTATGTAGAAAGGAACAGCCAAAGGAAATCTTTCTAATGATAAAATCACTAAATTTTTCTCTCTACCACAGTTCACACATGAAACAAGTTGCAAATTGTCATTAAGTCATACCATATTAAGAAATTTATGTCATTTCATATCAATGCGATTTTTCTTTGTTTGTCTGTTCCTTAGATCAACGCTAGAAAGCTCTGGTTTCCTTGCATTTAAGCATGCTCCAAAATAATGAATGTGGCAGATTGCGGCAATACATTGAGCCTCTAACCTTTTGACCTCTGGAAAGTGATTCCACACCGGAGAATTGTCCATTACGGATGAGTCCTTTGAGCTCATAGTTCCAGTTGAAGCGAATGCCAAGGGATCGGCCTACATCAAAATAGTAAACATACTATTTTTCATCAGAGACACATAACGTGGCATGCTCCAAAGTATGTTTCCACATAGCACCGGAGATTCTGCCGCCCATGATCTGAAATTTAGATGAGTCATCAAGAAGTAAGTAAAGAAAAACAAAGATTTAATGTTAAGGGACTATTGTGATAGTAGCAAAACATAACAGACGAAAAGGCGGACTTTACATTTCTCAATCTTGATTGATCCCAAGGAAAGAAAGTGGACAAAATCTCGAACTCTGATGATCCCAGCTCCGGTCAATCGTTTGTGCGCCTATCCACCCATCACCACTCCGACCAGTCTCCATACGTAGTCACTCAGTAAAAGTGGGAAATTCTTCTTGGCAACTATAGAAAGCATAAGAAACAGAAACTTCACAACAAGTACAGCATTGTAAATCTCAGAGTTAAATTGCTTGCTGAAAAGGTTGCAGCATAAGAATTACTAATTGACTTTCGCATTGTCTTTATATCTAGAAAGGTACCAACCTCTAATTAATGATGGTTTTAGCCTACACAGCTCTGGATACTTGCTGTCTTGTCTGTGGTAGTTTCAGATGATGTGTTTTAAATAGAGACTAGACAAATAGCAGTTTCTTTGAAGACTCACATTCTCCACGGCTATCCTCAACAGTAAAAGCCTTAGATATGGCCCCACGAATGTGCATTGCAGCATAGCATCTACAGGCAACCTTAAGTCCAAGCTTGTATTTGCCACTCTATGTCCTGCTTGAATCCCGCATAAAAGTGAAATCGCCTAATGTGCCCATCCCTCCTTCTAATGTCACTAGCAAATCACCAGATAGAAGTGGCTTTCTCTTGTCAGACCCCTTTGATATTATGTGGCTTTCCAAGTGTTCCCTTGTCCAATCAACTTCCTCAATATCACCATCAAATGCAACAACATTCAACTTAGCTGTTGATCCTGGCCCGCTCTGCACAACATCTCCAGTTTCTGGATTTAGCAAAGCAACTCGAATGGCTGCTCCTTGATCTCCCTGAACCTTTTTCTCAGTGAATAAGTGTGAGGGCATGCTGGTCATGAAATGAAGTTGAAAAGATTTCTCCTTTAGAGAAGGTGGTTTGGGCATGGTGAACCAGTGACAGAAAAAGTTTATTCTTAGAGAAATTTGAGAGGCTCATGGCCACCGCCATCTAATAATGTATTGGTCACTAGTGCACTATGAAGAGGAGGTGGACTGCTAACCAAGATTCGGGAATTAATATGAAATTTAGTCCGTTACATTTTCTTAATTGTCTCAAAACAAGACACGAGCTGAAATAAAGGGAGGGAAACTTGACCATACATACTAGATCAAAGAAAACTTTAATAGGTAGGAATTAAGCCGGCGTGGCGTACTGACTAGTCAAAAGCAAAGTACAAACAGAAAACTAAATCCCACAAATGACTGCCATGCGTGAACCTGTAACTCACAGGCAATAGAGAGCATTTGAGGGAACTAACACAATGAGCAAAAACTGGATGAGCTTACCATTTTGTGCTTGCTCCGTGGATGTCCCACGATACTGTATTGGGAGAGTTACATTTCCAGTCTTGCTTAGGATCAACAAAATCATCATGGTTGTCACTAAGATGTTCGAAATCGATAGGTTTTATCAGTTCTGACTCCAACTTTCTAAACTTGTCCATCATCATTGCATGTGCCCTTATGTATAGATAGTCATCCAATATACCGGCCAAGGATCCACTTGACTTCTTGGATTAGGCAGTTTCTGATGCATTGCGACACTCCAAGCATGAAAAAGAACTACAAGGTTGGCTTAGAATCAGAAGAGCATACTTTCGAAGTATAGGAAGGCCATTACCATTTTGCTCCCACCATTCATCTGTCATAAGACAATCACTAGTTAAGAGATGACGACTCTGGGTTGGAAATTAATAGAAAATCAGAGTCTGATCAAAAGGGTGTGGAAGGATTTCTTTTCCAGACCACATGCTTCGTGAGGGGTAGATATTCCGTAATTCCAGAATTCGAAAGTGCTATTTTGAATTTAAAAGTTGCAACTAAATGAGGAAATACACAGATTCTGAATACAATGATGAGACGATCACCTTCTGGCTACATTAGGAGTAGATCATCTTAACTTAAAGATAGTGAAGAAATCTAAGCAAACAAGAGTCCTTACAGTGATGAGATGCTCTAGACGTTGTTTTTGCTGCAGATGTGAACAAATCAATTCCGCCTTTTCTTCTATACTGTAGCACTTGCTCCATGAAAGCTTCCTGATCTTCGTCAGCAACCATATTTTGTAGCACATAATCAATTCTGTCTTTTATTTGTTCATTCTCCTGAAAATTGTCACTTAAAAAGTAGGACGGATTTAGAGAAGCTGCAGCGCATGCACTGGATGGATTATTTTAGCACGCATGCCATAGTAAAGCTTCCGTATGCACTCATATTTGCCATCATGACTGTCAGAAAGACCCTCCAGAGATTCTCTCACTCTCTCCATCAATTCATACAAGTATGGAGTTGCTGAATTAGTATTATGAGACAAACAATAAACTCCAAATAGTGGTTCCAAAACTTGCAACACCTCCTGGCATTGGCTCCAAAATTGGGGGCTTTCAACAATTAACACGACTTTGCTCGCTGTTTCTTCCTCAAGATGTCTTGACTGTCTCCATTTAGTAGATGCAACCAAACGTTGTATCTCTGATTTTGCATTGTGAATACACTGAACCATTCTGAAGTTTGCGGCTAAACCATTAGGAAGAACATCTCCCAATTCCCTTTTGCCTCCAAATTTCACGGATAGGGACAAAGATTCGGCATACTCGTGCAAATAATCATTCACCAATTTAACATCACACATCGTCCTTCCAAACCATTCGACCTCTTGAAAGATATATGCGAAAAGCAACTGAATGCCTTGAGCAGCACAAAATGTCATGTAGGTACCTGGATACCTTTGGAAAAGCGTCTTCTGGAGGGGCTCATGGTTACGCAGATCATTACTGATGAACTGTACAACTTTGTGAAGTCCTATTTCATCCATTGCAGATTGCAATTGATCCACAACAGATCTTTCTGTCAACTCATCCTTCGGAAGTTCAATGGTATTCACTAGGATTGCACCCTTTAGAGAGTGAAAAATGATGTTCAAGAAGGATCTACCGTGAACATTAACCCAACTATCTAAAATTACCGTGCACCCCATTGAAGCACATGATTTCTTGACAGCATCTACATACTGCCCGACTTCCATACTCAATTTGGCGATAGACTTTGTGGCGAGCATGGAAGAATCTTGCCCACAGTCTGTTGAAATATCGTTGCACATGACATGTTTTGCAAGCAACTCATTTGGGCAATCCTGTCCACATTCAAAATGTGGATGTTTACTTCTTGATACCAATGCTTTCAAAATTATGAGCTAGATCAAGTAGATGATAAAAGTAAAGTTTGTCTTTGCCATTCTAGTGATTCAAGTAGCATATTGATAAGATGGCGGCGGCTATCAAAATGGCCCTCTCAAATTTCTTTAAGAACGAGCTTTTGTCTTTTACAATTTCACAGAGCCCAACCTACCAGCTCTGAAGGATAAATCTTTTGGACTTTGTTTCATGACCAACATGCCCTCACACTTATTCACTGACACAAAGTTTTAGGGAGATCAAGGTTCGAGTTGCTCTGCTAAATTTAGAAACTGGACACATTGTGCGGAGCGGACCAGGATCAGCTTCTAAGTTGAGTCTTGTTGTACTTGGTGGTGAATCTGAGGAAGTTGATCCAAAATGGGATCAACTGGAAAGCTAAATAATATCAACAGGGTCAGAGGAGGGAAAGGCAAATTTTGTCTGATGATCTGGTTGTGAACCTAGAAGGAGAGACAGCCACATTAGGCGATTTCACTTTCACGCAAGATTCGAGCAAGACGAGGAGTGGGAAATATAGGCTCGGAGTTAAGGTCGCTTGTCGATGCTATGCTGCGACACATATCCACGGGGCCATATTCGAGGCTTTCATTATTGAAGATAGCTGTGGAGAATATGAGTAGTCAAAGCAACTGCTATTCGTCTAGCCTTTGTTTAAAACACAAAATCTAAAACTTCTACAGACAGCGAGTATCCAGAATTGTGTAGGGTTAAAGCATTGTTGATTAAAGGCTAGTACTTTTGTAGACTTAAAGATAATACAAGAAAATCAATTAGTCATTCTTATGCGACGGCTTTGTTTGCAAGCAATTTAACTTCATAGGAGACTTATGATGCGGTACTTGTTGTGATGTTTCTGCTTCTCATGCTTTATATAGATGTCAAAAAACATTTCACACTTCTACCAAGTGACCGTGTGTGGAGATTAGTCAGAGTGGCGATGGGTGGACAGGTGCACAAACTATTGACGGGAGCTGGGATCATCATAGTACGAGATTTTTTCCACCTCCTCTCCTTGGATGAAGCAAGACTAAGAAATGTAAAGTTCCGCCTCTTAGACTATTATGTTTTGCTACTGTCCCGATAGGGCTTTGAATCTTTGTTTTTCTAAATTTAGTTCTTGATGATTTATTTCAATTTCAGATCGTGGGTGTTGGAATCTCCGATGCCATGTGGAAACATACTTTGAAGCATGCCACGTCACACGTCTTTAATAACAAGGACTATATTTACCATCTCGATCAAGGCCGAAACATTGGCATTCTTTTCCATTGGAATTTTGAGCCCAAAAGACTCATCCGTTATGGACTCGTCCAAAGGATGGAATCACTTTCCGGAGGTGAAAAGGTCAGGCTTGAGTATTGCCACAGTCCGCCACATTCATAATTATTGAGCATACTTAAATGCAAAGAAACTTGAGCTTTCGAAGTATAATGTGACGATCAGACAAACGAACAAACTGCGCATTAATGTGAAATGACATAATCTTTAATATGGCAGCTCATTTCATGCGTGAACCATATTAGGGAGAAAAATTTAGTGATCTTATCATTAGACAGACTTCCTAAGCTCTTCGTTTCTACATGAATATGAATGACTTTCAAAGAGAACTTTTTCTTTGAATCCATTCTGCAAGTCTACCTCAAATCCCAATCCAAGATCGCCTACAAGAATCCTGACCAAATCTCAGAATATCATCCTGATCCATTGCCCCTTGACCTCGATACATTTCCTTAGCACTCTTGTAAACTGGCCACAGCTTGTTTACCATGGTGGAGGGAATAGTGAGAAGAGATATAGTTTCTCATAGCATGAGCTTCATGCCGATGACAGCTATTTTGCATTAGTGACTTCTCTTTTTCCAGTTCAAGTTGATACTCTTCTACCACCGAAAGAACAATACTTGGAGAGTGCAGACCTTCAGCGTTTCCTTGATTGGTTTCGTTATATGCGTAGATCACTTAGAGACTATCAGACATTGGAAGAGCGTCTCCCAATTCCCTTTTACATTGCACTGAACCATTCTAAAGTTTGCATTAGGAAGAACATCTCCTCATTCCCTTTTACATTTTCCCCATTGGCAGAGTTGCAAAGTAATAGTGCAGGAGACAACTCGAATAATGCTCGACAAATTCATCGAACTTTCATCTACAAGCCCATTGACAATTGGAAGGGTGTGCAATGCATCACTTATCGCCTTTGGATTTCAATGAATTTGTCTCCCTATGAGCGACAAAACAGATTTCGCGTGAGAGTGATTTTGCTAGATGGGATGGATAGTATGATTTAGAGTAAATTATAAGCGTGAGCCCCCAATGAATGGACATCACGAGTTCCCACCTTAATAGAACCAACTGATTTAGGGTAGATGACCTTGGAAGAGCAGAGTGAGGAGCATTCATGAACAAGGTATTGTGCCCCCTTAGGACTCATTTGGAACTACAAAGAGGAATACTATCCGAGTGGATTTGCTGTCCTTTCTTGGCAGCAGTGATATGATTCTTAGGTCCTACGAGAACCTGCAACTTTCCAATGTCCGAAAGTCTCTTAAGTCTCTAAGTGATCTACGCATTTAACGAAACCAATCACGAAAACGCTAAGTGGCTGCACTCCAGGTACCATTCATTTGGTGGTAGAAGAGTATCAACTTGAATTGGAAAAAGAGAAGTCCCTAATATAGAACAACTGTCATTGGCATGAAGCTCATGCTATGAGAAACTATACCTCGTTGGCAGTTCTCAGTATTCCCCCACCATGGGAAACAAGTTGTGGCCAACTTACAAGAGTGCTAAGGAAATGCATCGAGGTCAAGGGGCAATGGAGTGGGATGATATTCTGAGATTTGGTCAGGATTCTCGTAGGCGATCTTGGACAGGGATTTGAGGTAGACCTGCAGAATGGATTCAAAGAGAAAGTTCTCTCTGAAAGTCATATTCTATCATTGCAGTGACATATCCATATAGAAATGAAGATCCTAGGAAGTCTGTCTAATAATAAGATCACTAAATTTTTCTCCCTAATATGGTTCACACATGAAATGAGCTGTCATATCAGGAATTATATCATTTCATATCAATGTGCATTTTGTTCGAATGTCTGATCGTCACATTATACCTCGAAAGCTCAAGTTTCTTTGCATTTAAGTATGCTCGATAATCAAGAATGTGGCGGATTGTGGCAATACTCAAGCCTGACCTTTTCACCTCCGAAAAGTGACTCCATCAATTGAATGAGTCCATTGTGGATGAGTCTTTTGGCTCAAAATTCCAATTGAAAAGAACGCCAATTTTTTTGCCTTGATCGAGATAGTAAACATAGTCCTTGTCATCGGAGACCTGTAACGTGGCATAATCCCAAGTATGTTTCCACATGGTATCGGAGATTCTGCCACCCATGATCTGAAATTGAAATAAATCATCAAGAACTAAATGTGGAAAAACAAAGATTCAATGTTAAGGCCCTATCGGGATAGTAGCTAAACATAATAGTCTATAAGGCAAGACATTACATTTCTCAGTCTTGCTGCATCCAAGCAAAGGAGGTGGAAAAAATCTCGTACTGTGACGATCCCAGCTCCCGTAAATAGTTTGTGCGCCTGTCCACCCATCCCCACTCCAACTATTCTCCGCACGTACTCACTTGGTAGAAGTAGGAAATGTTTTTTGACAACTACATAAAGCATGAGAAGCAGAAACATCACAACAAGTACCGCATCATAAGTAACAAGTAAAGTTAAATTGCTTGCAGACAAGGCTGTAGCATAAGAATGACTAATTGATTTCTCGCATTATCTTTAAGTCTACAAAAGTGCTAGCCTATAACCAACGATGCTTTTACCCTACACAACTCTGGATACTCGCTGTTTGTAGAAGTTTAGGTGACGTGTTTTAAACAAAGGCTAGACAAATAGCAGTTGCTTTGACTACTCACATTCTCCATGGCTATCTTCAACAAAGATAGCCTCGGATATTACCCCCTCAATATGCGTCGCAGCATAACATCGACAGGCAACCTTAACTCCAAGCCTGTATTTCCCACTCCTCGTCCTGCTAGAATCCGGCGTGAAAATAAAATCACCTAATGTGGCTGTCCCTCCTTCTAGGTTCACAACCACATCGCTAGACATAATTGCCTTTCCCTCTTCAGACCCTCTTGATATTATGTGGCTTTCTAGTTGATCCCATTTCAGATCAACTTCCTCAGGTTCACCGCCAAGTACGACAACATTCAACTTAGCAGCCTGGTCCGCTCTGCACAACGTGTCCAGTTTCTAAATTAAGCAAACCAACTCGAACTCCCTGAACCTTTTCGTTAGTAAACAAATGTGAGAGCATGATGGTGATGAAACAAAGTCCAAAAGATTTATCCTTCAGAGCTGGTAAGTTGGGCTCTGTGACACTGTAAAAGACAAAAGCTCGTTTTTAGAGAAATTTGAGAGGGCCATTTTGATAGCCGCCGCCATCTTATCATCTCCTGAACCAAAACTAGTGCACTAGGAAGACAACTAAGCAAGATTCATCAGAAATTGATATGAAATTCAATCTGTTATGTTATCTTAATCGTCTCAAATCAAGAAACAAGCTGAAATAAAGGTAGGGAAACTTGACCACACATACCAGATCAAAGAAAACATTAACTTAGGTAGGTATTAAGTTGGTTATGGCATCTAAACCATGTTGTCATGCCAAGATATGGATAGACCGACTAGTCAAAAGCAAATTGCAAAAAGAAAACAAAATCCCATGAATGATTGCCGTGAGTGAACCCGTAACTCACAAGCAATACAGAGCATTTCTGGGCGACCTTACCGTTCTCCGAGGATTTCAACTCGATTGCTACTCTCCGGTACATGTTTTGGAAGCAACTCATCTAGGCAAGCCTGTCCTTTATCCGTGGTGGACGTTTCTGACGCGTTGACTTTTTGAATTTCTGCGAGTGGCGTTGAAGCTGTAGGGTGAGATGGACTCTTAGTTTTACCCTTTTGAGCGGTAATTGCTGTAGAAGCCTCGGCACGAATAGGCTGAGGAACAATGGTACAAGGAGGAACGCCGCTAGCCGAGATGCCGGCTAGGTCTGACTTAATCTTCAAGATCCCACTGGCGAAATCAAAATTGCAGAATTTGCAGCGGAAGCGATTGCCCAGCGGCTCAGCATGCTCCCAGAACCTGTCCCTCTTCCTAGTCATTTTGCCCCTGTCCGGACGATGCACACACCGTACAATTACTCAAACTGCAAACCAGCTCCCAAATTTAATTGAAAGTTGATCACTACAAACTTCAAACTAAAGTCTAAGTTCAGCTGCAGACTATTTACGATGATGTAATGTACGAATCCTTAAATCTTTTTACAATATCCTTGATGACTGAACATCCGAACTTAGGTTTGCACAATCTAATCTGAAAATGACAGTAGAACGACGTTGGGCAGAGATGGAAATGAATCTAAAGATGCGTGAGAATAGGAACCTAGCATTTGATGCGCTATGCCTGAAGACTGAAGACGTACGAGCAATCAAGAGCGAGAGAGTTAAACTCGTTTGTGCATGCATCGACATGGAAGCGAGCAAGCGACAGAGAGGGATCGGTACCTCCACGAATCCAAAGCAGAAGCAGAATCCTCCAGTGAGATTTCTCGAACTGCGCCGCAATCCTTGAAGACTGAAGACGTACGAACAATCGAGAGAGAGAGAAAGAGTTAAGCTCGTTTGTGCGCACATAGCCATGGAAGCAAGCAAGCGACAGAGAGGGTTCGTTACCTCCACGAATCCAAAGCAGAAGGAGAGTCCACTGACGCTATGCCTGAAGATGTCCAAGCGATGGAGCGAGCGAGAGCGCGCGTGAGAGGGAGAGGGAGAGGGACGGGACGTTCTGGATCCCGCTGGACTCGATGATGCTGAGGGCAGGGCCGATCTTCTCAACAGGCATGTCGGTGCAGGCGAGGTGCATCATGGTCTCGACGCATCCGGTTCGCGATGTCAAGGTTCAGCTTCGGAGAGGGACAGGGAGAGGGAGTGAGAGTGAGAGAGAGAGATTAACGAGCGCGTTGTCGGGAGGCAACCAAAGTACGGGCGCATATTTGAACTTTTGAACTTTCGAACGATTGCGTCAGCAGCTCCTCTGTCGGCGCCCCAAGTGACGGAAGAATACAATCCACTTGCCAATTTAATGGTCTCTCCAAGGTATTTTCTTTCTTTTCTTTTCTTTTTTCTCTTTCTCCCGAAATATGACCTATTGGTTAATGATTCAGATTTTCCAATTGCCAACGCAATACTATGGATTGCGGCCCAAATGTCGTGCATTTTTTGTCACGTACCTAAATTACAAATGAAATGTAGAGTGCGATCATTATTATGTTTCCATCCCTCTCTCTACCTTTCTCTTGTAAAATTTTGTTCTAAGTGTGATTTTCAGAATGAAATTTGGGTTTAAGTAGTAGTATTTGAAATGAAAAAAAAAATTGGTGGGGACGAACAAATTTTGTTACTTTCCTAAACCTTAGTGAATCCATAAATTGGAAACGAATTTATAAATCAAAGCTACTATTTTGACTAGTGAGACTCGCTTTTACAAGGTAAATTTTGAAATGGGTCGACAACTTAACACTTGACTGGATGTTGCTTAATTCATTAAAATGTTGGTGACAGAACAAATCTAGAAGAAGAGAGTTTCTATCCTTCCCCGAAGTCACTACTGATTTTCCACCTTTTCGAAATGCAATTGCGAATCCCACGAATTTCGTCCTTACGAGTGGATCCCTCCGAACGGGTGGGTCGAGTTTTGGTCGGGTGAAAAACGGATCTGATCCAAATTAATCAATATTAACCCATTTTTGCGTAAATAGAATTTAGGCAATTTATACCCAGCCGACCCGACTTGACTTCAACCCGAGCTCCAGTTTTTGGCGATCTTTCTCCTTAAATCGGTACCCTTGAAGAATGGGCGACTCCTTGGGCCAAGTCGGGCGAGCACGCTCGTTGTCGGGTTGTGGGCTATGACTTCGCGTTGCGCATGGGCACGGTGAAGACGTGAGTGAGCAACGCTATGAAGGACAAGAGTTTGTGGATTAGGTTATGGAAGCGTGAAGGTTGTGCCTAGGGGAGTTAATATATACTAATTTTGTGTTTATAGATTTTTCTGTACCTAAAACTTTACTGCATAAGAAAATGATGCATATCATATTTGAGATATGTAAAGTTCGGTTCACTGGAGATATGCCAGATGCACTAGCCACAGGTTGTATGTCCTTGGGGATACTGCATAGCCACATCCTACTGAGATCACCAACTTGACTAGTCTGGAATGGTTGCATCTGGATAACAATGAATTCACGGGTGGTTTATCACCCGGTCAATTGAATAGTTCTGGGCTTAAGGATTTTACGTCTTAATAATAATTTCTTGTCTAGAGGGATCCCCGATTGGATTGATGCTTTCCAACATTTAAATTCTCTTATGCTGTCAAATAACTCACTGGGAAGTCCTTCGCCATTGGGGCTTCTTCAAATTAGGCCATATCAGTTTCCTAGACTTCTCGAGTAATAATCTAGGCCCAACTACGACCCCCTATGGTAATGTTACACCTAGGAGGTTCCTGCATCTGCAAGGCAATAGGCTTGCAAGGCTTTTTACCGGCTTCCTCTCCGGAGCTTCGTCAATTGTGATCTAAGGGATAATGCACTGTTAAGTAGGATCCCATTAGGATTAGTTTGCTTTCGAACTTGAGGGTTCTTCAGAATAGAAACAATTTTGAAGGTTCAATCCCTTCACAAATGTCAGTTGCAAGACATGACTATGGTGGATCTCTCATATAGTTATCTCTTCGGAGAAGTTCTATCTTGTTTAAAAGAGTTAGACATTTTAGGGGATGCCTAGAAGCACGTTTGATATTGCATTTGAGATAGAAGACGGTTGGCCGCCATACTTGTATATGAGCAAATTCACCTTTATACTTAAATATGGTGATGATTTTCGAGTTGCTTGGATGGGTGAACTCGAAGAAGTGAAGTTCATCTTGAAGAGTAGAGAAAATATTTTAAAAAAGTAATGTCAGTATTTTTCATTAATCAAGTTGGACAGAGTTAATGAAATAACTCAATTGCATCAATTTCATAAGTTTTTGGATTTGATTGTACTTATAAATTTTAAGACTCAATTACACTTTTGTGATAAGTTTTAAGATTTCTAATATATGCATCAATTTCATAAATTTTTATAGCGAGGTTCACCAACCCTTGCTGGCATTGGGCGAGGGTGTTGTGGCCCTTGTTTGATCTAGATGACGGATGCCATACCCTCACTTGGGTCCGGTGAGGGTTGCAGAACCCTCACTTGGCTCGAATCTGGGGAGGGCAACACTGCTTTTGCTAGCACCCCTCGCTTTGGCCGACAAGGACCACAACACCCTCACCTAGTGTTGGCCAAGGTCACCAACCCTCACTCGCGGCCAGCTTGAATCCAAAAGAGGTAAAGAAGAAAAATTATAAAAAAAATAAATTATAAAAAATAATATAATATTATTTAAAAAAATCAACATTAGCATTAGCCGTGTCACGTAGGATGATTAGTGTCCATATTAGTAATTTATGAGCAAAATTGGATAGATGGACTCAATTGGTAAATGTGAAAATGTTTAGAACTTGATTGGTACAATTAAAAGGTTTAGGATTGAATGGATAAAAGTGCATAGGTTTAAGACTTTTTGAACAATTTTCCTTTTTCTATTGATTGAAAATGTTTTCCTTGACTAATTTATCTTCTATGGCCAAACATTTCAAAATCTATAAATCTTTTTTTTTAAAGTTATTTTTCGCGAAACAAACGGAGCCTAGGGTAAAAGTCTTCCATGGCCAAAATGAGAAAACAAGCTAACTTTGACACTATGGAGGTTGAGTTCCTGAGTTTATTTATATATATATTATGGGAAATTAGTGAATTCAGTGATTTGTAAACAAATTTCTAAAAATAGTTATTTGTATTGTTTAGAAGAAATAATCAGGGAAATATATTTTTGTTATCAATAATAATTTGTTTCTTAATTTTTTTGTTGATGATAAAATATTTTTTGTGAGATAAATGCATCTAAAAATTAAATGTTTTTATCTTTTTTTGGTATCATCTCTTCTCCTTCCGCTGAGGGCTTTTCCTTTCATCACTCTGTCCAGGCTATCTTCTGTCTGCGGGCGTGCGTGCGGCCAACGAAAAGCCGCCGAAAACCCTCGGCAGCGGCTCCAGCCGATAGACAGGGCCTTGCTCGGTTCATCATGGGCTCTTGGAAGGGGGACGACTTCTACGGACAAGCCCAGTCCCATTCAACATCAAAGATAAAAATAAAAAATAAAAAAATCCGCCTGTCCAGCACAAGGGATGCTAAAGATGAAAATAAAAATTAAAAAAATAAAGTTAATAATTCAGGTGCCATCAAAAGAGCTTAAAAATCCGAATTGGCCCGAACGAATCAACCCCCACATTTCTCAGGGATGAGCTAGACAGAGTCGGTCCTTGGTGCGTCTTTTCTAATTTTCTTTTTAAGTTTGTTCAGGCTACTAACTTCTCTTTGTCCCTCTCTCTCCTTGGATCTTGAATTTGGGGTTAACTCGACTGGATAAAGTTACTCCAGACTTTAGAAAATTACAATCCTTTTCAAATCCACATACGTGGTCTTTGCGTTGACCAATATTCGAAGCACCGATCAAGTGCTTTGCGAGAAAAATAAGTAATTAGCCTCGGTAAAGAGATAAAATCTCATCCAAGATGGAAAGAGAAATTGACTTACTAAGCCGACTTTCTTTTCCATCATCTTCATGTTGCTTTTGGATGAAAGAAACATTAATTTTAGTCGAGGTCTTTTTGCTTTAGTTTCTATAATGGACATCACTATCAAGAAAGTAAAGCATTACCCAGCTTTCATCGCAAGAGACCGAAGCGACTTGGGAGAATTGTGGGTCAAGCCATGATGTACATCCCCGTCAAAAAATAAAGCATTTCTATGGGAAGTGACCAAAATGACTTGCTCAATTATACACGTGTCTTTCGACCAAAAAATAAAATAAAATTTACATGTGTCCTACATGATGAAGATGGCATTTAAACATTCAACGTTTGGTGAAAAAAAAAGAAAGGAAAATGATACATTGAATCTAATTGATAAGCTTAACTTATTGAGTTATTTTGTTATATTTGGTTGAGAAAATTAATAAAATTATACTACATCCTAATCGGTAAATTTTAATTGATCCAATGAATATACAAACAAGTAATGCGTTACACTATAATGATATGGCCCAAGCAACATTAATTAGCCACAAAATCGGCAACCCAAGATCTCCAACTAGAACTTCAATCACATATAATCGAGAGATTTACGCACTTTATTTGAAATCCATTATTCTTTATGCAGAGTAACAACGATTTAAAACTCAAACACTTCTCCTCTATTGCTCCTCGTATTACTGACTCAATGAAACTGTCCTCATGCTCAATGTTTTGTAATCGCTCCTTATGTGAGGATATTTGGGTGTCAAGATTAGTAGAAAGACTTGAGTGTTATTTATATATATTTAAGCAACAAGCTCTCTCGTCACAAATCGGGCTTTACTCGGCAATTAGCTAGCCCAATATTAGATTAATTAAGAATCTTTATATCTCACCTTATTAGACTAATCCTATAAAATGGTTATAACAAATTTCAATTAATGTAGCCCATGTCAGAAAAAAAATCTTACAACATTGGCAAGCTCTTAAAATAACTATTAAAATATTAATCATTTGGAATATTCGCTTTGCTTATTAACAACTATTAAACGGAAATCACTGGAGTAGTTTATATGTTGATAATAACTATTAATCATTTGGAATATTCGCTTGACTTTGCTTATCAAACTCTGCTCTTGTCAATTAGGTCTATCATATGTTGATAATAATCAAAAATTGGTTATTTTTTGGTGCAAACACATATAAACATGAAGTGTCTTTTATTGGGTTTGGTCAGCCTATGCTTTTGACATTTGAAGAGATTTTTCCAGCCTATGTTCTTTGACATTTGTATGCCTCAAATTTTGACAATCTGCCAAAGAGAAATCTAGAACATCTTGAAAATGGTTCAACTGACTTTGTCAGAGAGCATCCAGAGAGAGATAAAAAAAAAAAAAAATTGTGCATGTCAGGGCAAGTGGAAGATCCTTACGATTTTCAGCACGATTACCATTTGATGTTATTCATGAATCTATAAACTGAAGACTCGTCACTAAAAGATGAATTGAGGCCATTGGATGTCAATTATTGTGTCTTGTTGCGAAATTCACCGTGGAGTACTGCGAGAATGATCATACCTAGTTCTGTCCAGAATTAGTTGGTTGCGCATCGCATGATTCGTAATGAGTTTTGATCTCCTTTATGCTTGATTGTGCCATTAGTTAATAGGGGGCATGCATACTTATTCGTGTTTACTTGTCAAAATGCCTTTAGTGTTTAATAAGGGTTGCATGTGTTTAATATCTAATAATGGGTGAACCAGTCCTTGAGGAGAGCGTTCGGCTCGATTTCTCAGATTTTGGAACCCGGTTGGTTTGGGCTTGATGGCGCCGAGTCACGATTGGTTCGGATTTGATGGGGAGCAGTCCGAACCCATTTACATGTATGCATTAGTTTCACGATTTGTTGTATTTCATCTTGGTTAGTTTCTCATCGTTATCATTTTAGTTAGGAAATTTCCATCCCTAGATTGGAGTAATTTACATGCTTATATTAGGAGTTAGCTCACGCTTGTCCTGTTCCGGAGCTTAATAGAATCATATATTCATAGGCACCTATCCATTCAACAAATATGTACCGATGCCTCTTTATTTTCTTTGAGAGCTGCCTTTCCTTGTCCTCTTCTCTTATAGTTTCTTTTCCAAATTTTGGTGATTCGTTATGACTTCTTATGAAATTTTATTTATTATTCCCTAGTTCTTTTACGCTATTGTATAGCTCATACTAATAAAACAACGTGACGGTCTATTTTATGAATAAACTATCCTAAGGTCACTTTGATTTCTGTCATTCTCTTTATAAATAGTCACTTCTATAAAACAATCCTAAACTACTAATTTAGTTGTCAAGTCATTGCATGAACATAAAGTTTTGTGCATGAGTCTACACATAATAAATCTTAAATCTATTGTTAGTAAAATTTCCAATATACCCTCAAAACGTCTCGAATGAAATTCTAGTGAGTAAAAAGACAAATAAATGATATAACTGGACACACAGTTTGTATAGTGTCATGCCCCAGACCTTAGCCTTGTCGCGGGAATGCGACATCCTCCTCTTCATGGGATTAAATTGCGACGTCCCAAGAGACGTCATCATCCCATTGATTTTTATCTTTCATTAAGCACATGCAAAAGCATGCAATCTCCGTTCACCCAATCAATCAATAACAGACAACAAATAGTTAGGGAGAAAACACATTCACGTACATACTACATAATTTCTCAGCTTTATTTATCTACTTGGAATGATTACAAATTTATAAGCCCAACCTTAGGACCGTTCCGTAACTGGTCATCCCCTCATACTAGAAATATATCAAAAGGGGGAGGGGGGTTGAAGGGGTTTGTCCTAGCTTCTTCTACCAAGGCAGTTACCAAAAATGGTTCCCATCTTTCGCTGGTGTCCTCACGGTGATAGCTCGAGGTCTAGATCGTAGTTGAGGTTGGACTCGGGGTCGTCCATAGTACTATCAAGAGGGGGCAGCATCGACCCGTCAGCGTCCCCAGGTGGGCCGTGAAACCCACATAGGGGACCGTATAATGCACAAAAACCCTTTGTTTATATGGATACATTAGATAATATTATACATATCAGATTTAGATATCATTGACTTTATATATGGCAATCCTTTTTTCAGACGAATAAGGGAATTTATATATAATATATACATTGCAAACTTTTTAAACAACATAAGAACATGTTTATATATCTTCAATATCAAAAGATTCCACTTTTTTAGATTTTATTGGTTGGCATATATGGTTATGTAGTTATGTATTATTCAACACATATAATTAGCAATAACAGACCCAAGCATCTTTCAAGGGGGTGCAACACTTTTCAGCTTGGTTGTGATAGTTTCGTTGAACATATCAATAAATTCAATAATAGACCCATGCAACCCAACAATAGATATGATGTCTACATATTACAAGTCACATCTATTAAGCGCACGTGATTCGATAGCCTCACAATAAACTGAATAAATTGCACTCATGTTCCGACGTCCACGGTTATTGTTCAACATTCAATCTCCATTAAGAACTTGATTGGTTTTATTTCACGGGGATTGAATCAACTGTGGTGCTTGCTTTCTTCTCTATCATTTTTTTCATGTCCTTTATTCTCAACAAAATTCAAATTGTTGGCATGCTCTTTTCCCTTGAATACTTCTAGGCCACGGCAAGCTTTAATGACAATAAGAGAGGATAAGATCTGTCAAATGTTTGAGTCAAAAAGGTCCCTAGCAGAAACATCGAACGTACGGGCTACGAACAAGTATACCATGAACATATTATATATACTAAAGTAAATTTGGACTATCAGATCTCCTTGGATCCCCCGTCTTCAGTGGTCCAGAGTCAATTTAATATAATTACATCTTGACTAATTGCTAAACCCACGAAATTTGTGAGCTGTTCGGAATTTGAAGGGTCCTTCATTGTACTGTCCATGCGCGTAAGGACTTTCAATGATGTCGTTATTGGAAGGAAGTGGAAGCTAACAGGGTGGTCCGAAAGAGAGACTAGAGAGGAATGCCCTACTAATCTGCCTTAAACAACCCAATCGTTTTGCTTATGCCTTGGCAGACGATTAAAAATATTTTTATTTAATGCTAGGAAAGTATCCGTGTGTTGCACGAACTTAAGCCTGTATTTTTTTACAGACTGTTAATCAATTTTGCATTCATTTACTTCAAGTTAATTATAAGATATACTAAATGTTGACTATATTTTCATGATCACTTTATCGATTTGATCAAAATTAGCCTATTTTTCCGTCAATGAGTCCAAACAAATACCACTTTATTTGATATTTTTTGGCAAAACAACACTTGCTTTAAAAATTAACAATGTCAAACCTTACTTATTTCCCTCTCTTTTTGTGAAGTAATTCCTGGGCACATTTTTTTGTTGATTTGCTAATAGTAATTTTCTTTTATCATTTTATAATCTTGATCTTTTCTGTTTTGGAGAAGTTCTAGGTCAAGTTAATAGCGAAAATCGCGGGTTCCGTGGAATTGGTCCCAATAGACTCTGAGTTTTCCCATGATTGTTCCGTGGAGTTGGCCCTACCGTAATAATCACTAAAAGGGAAGACTCTGCTCATATAAATTAAGTAGATGACCCTCATAAGTTTGCACATTGTGAGGCAGAAGAAATTGATAATGCACAAAACCCCATACAAACATGAAGTATTTTTTATTGTGTTTGTGGACTTGGGTGTTGTTGGTATTGATGGGGAATGGAAGAAGCATGGGGTGCTTGGAAGAAGAGAGGAATGCCCTCCTCAAGATTAAGGCTGCCTTCAACCACCCAAACGGGTCTTCTCTTCCGTTTTGGGGAGACGGGGATGGTGACTATTGCGGCTGGGAAGGCATCGAGTGCGATAACACCACTTCACGAGTAACTCAACTAGTTCTGAGCTATATACGCAATTTGACATTGCAAGAATACGGCCCTTGGGTTATTGATGCGTCTCTATTCCTGCCTCTTGAGGAACTTCAAGTGTTGGATTTAAGGGATAATTATCTCTCAGGTGCATCTCTCTCTCTCTCTCTCTCTCTCTCTGGTCTTTGTTTCTTTTTTCTTTTTTTTCAATTATGTTTCTAAATTAGTGTTTACAATTTTAAACAATGAAAAAATGTCATTCTAGGTGCTATAAACTGTAAAAGTGAATTAATAACAAACACATGATTGCACAAATGATGTGATTCTTAAAGTAGTTAATCGCACATATCATAAGTTAATTACGAGATTCCTTTCCATGACGATGATAAGTACAAAAAACAAAAATAGAATCAGCTTAATGAGCAATGATTTACCAAATTCCAACTTTTTTTTTATATCATAAAAGGTAGACATGTTCGAATTTTTCACCCCAACAATTTTGCACTTGTTTGGAAGTGGACCAAAATCTACGTAATGTTTTTATTTGTGGGTTCCTCTCAACATTCAAAATGAGAAAAAGAAAATCAAGTTTATCATTCTACATAGCAATATTCACATTTTTGAAAAGGTTTTGAGTGTTTTATGATAAATGAAAGTCAAATTGCAAGAGCTATCAGGTTTACAAAAGATGAAAAAATTGAAATTAAAAATCACGAAAAGTAGATTGGTAAATGGGATTACTTTAGAGGGAAGAGAAAGTTCTTAAAGGTAGTGTAATGGTTGGATAGAGGGAAAGAAATGGACCGGAAAAAGAAAAGATTAAACCATATCAGGAAAAATTATGTGTAGCTGTGTCTTTTAAATCCCTCATATAAAGGGATTTGGAGGGATTGAGAGCACTAATACTTTTATCAAAAAATTGTTTTCTCTTTCCCACATTTACCTTTGATGTATTTCTGATATAATTACAGAAATTATATATATATAAAAGTACAATAAAGTGATAATGCATAATTTCTTTTCTCTCTTGATCATTCCTTTTTCTAGTGTCCAAACAATATTATGACTTACTTTCTTCTTTTCTCTTGAAATTATTTGAATTTCTTATTTTCTTTTATGGTTACGTCTTCCAATCATCTATATTTTTCTGGATGCATGGACTAGTTCTTAGTAGGAGAAGGCAAATGGTTCCAAAAACCAAGCCACTCCACCTATGCATCCAGACATGAAAGAAAACCAGAAAACTTAGTGCTTCTCAGGTCAACCTTTAGTTTATGTAGACTCGCAAAGTCATTTTAATGTTGGGCAAATAACGCATTCGAACACTAATAGACATAAATGGAAAAAGAAATTAGATGACACATCTATCATATTGACGTGATTCAGTTGATATGACCTACATGCACCTTTAAGAAGATTAGCAAGAGATTCCGGATTAAGCGATATGATAAAAAGTAAAGATGATATTCAAGTCATTCAAATGCTCTTAGCATATTATTGAGATCCTCTATATTCAGGATAATTGTAAGTTTTCTATCTTGAAAGTTTAATACCTCAACACAAGAACCATTTGACAGTCCAAATTGATTTCCCATTTTCTTTTTCTTTTCCTTTTTATTATTTTTCTTTCTTTTTTTGTGTCCTCTTTCTACTTTTCCTCTTCTCTTTTAGTCAGGAAAATTATTCATTTAGTCCTAAATTACATATGCCAATTCAGTTATAAAATTTCCAATTTTGCTAATGTAATTATAAACCTTTTCTTGAATTCAAATAGTCCTTTCTGCCACTTGCAGCTGGAAATTGCGTAGGTCTTCCTGTATGACATGACTTGTAATTTGACATGTACAACTCTTGATGAAACGATATCATTCTACATATTTTCTGATTTTTTTTTTTTTGCTTTTTTCCTTTCCTCTCATTTCTTTTTTCTTCTATTTACTTTTTCATTTTTTAATATGCAAACGATGAATCCTATATATATGTGAGTCTTTTTAAGTCTCTACTCACATAATGTCCCACAAGATGTTGCGCTTTGCATTAGGTGACTCTTAGATCAGTGCATTTCTAACTCTATCCTTTGTAATTTCCTCAACCCTTTGGCTTGAGAGTTCCAAACTATTGTTTCAAAACTCCTCACTCTCTGCTCTGAAAAATCTTGCTAATTTCAGCTCTGATTTTTTGACGCCAGAAAGTTAAAATTGTGTAGAAGAAAGGAGGATGCAGATAAAATGCCTATATTTACTTTTATACACTCAAAAAGCTAAATGAATATGTATACTGATGGGAAAGGCCTATTTCCGAAGCCTAAAAAGCTGGGAACCCTTTAATGAACCAAAATCCCATTTCTCTTGAGGCTTTAATTGGACAGTGAGGTAAAATGGGATGATTTTAGCGGAAAATTTTAGTATAAAATTTATGTGAGATGGAAGAAAAGGCAAATTGTGAATTCTAATTAACTTTTCTTCTCAATTTTTGTAACCTCTATCTCCAAAATACTGAGCGAAGCATTAATGATTTCGATAGTCAAATGATGGAATAAGAAGCAATGCCTGAAGAAGAAAAGCGACAAGCTGGACAGAGAGTGGTCTCAGAGGAAAAATCTTGTCTGATTTTGGCATTGACGGATTGACCAAGAACTAATTATTTTGGTTACAATCTCCTCTACCACAAATAAGGCAAAGCAATACTACATCTTACACCTATGAGAGATTGAATTTGTATCTTATCGAATCCAGCAGCTACAACATTTATTGAGAGAGAGAGAGAGAGAGAGAGGTCAGGTCCGAGAGGAAAAACTTCCGACTGATTTTGGCATTCGTGGCTTGACCGATACTTATCGAGACAATGACATTTTGGTTAGTTTAAACAAATCCAGGCCATTTAGGCCGTACAACATATACCAAAAGCTTCCATCTTAAAAATTAGTCCAACTAAATGAATATATAAGTATATTGTTCGAGTTATTGCTTTCAATTCTAAATTAAATGCAAATATGCCACATTCTAAAGAAGTCATGATTTTTAACGATTTATAGTTTTAAAAGACGTATTGCAAGTTTAAAAGTTCGATTGTAATCTTTGAAGCGATAGGATTTTATATTTTGTTTAATTTCCTTCTAACTGAAAGGTGATAAACTAATTAACAAAATTGCATTGGCTTAAATAAAAAATATATATATACTTTTTAATCTTCGATGGCTCATCACAAATAAAATTTATCACTAGTTTGTTGTATTTTGTTCAGTTTTAAATGCAATGGATTTATTTGTTGGAAGAATTGTTTCTATATTTGAGGAACGTGATAATTTCTCTTTATGCATTTTTTGATTTTTAAAGTAACAAGATTTTGAAGTTTGGGAATGGTAAAATAAACTATATCTTCAAGAATATATATGAAAACTTTTCTCTTTATTCATGCTTTGAAATTTAAACTCAAAAGAGATAGAGGTTTGGAAATGACAAATGATTGAACTGATACTTATTAATCGACGTGAGCCACATAGAACAAACGAGGCATTGTATCTGGTCATATGTAGATAGAATCAAATGTCATACGGTGAGCACGTAATGGAACATTCACGTTGCAAAATAAACTATATCTTCAAGAATATATTCTGAAAATTCTTTTCTCTTTATTCATGTTTTGTAATTTAAACTCAATAAGAGATAGAAGTTCAGAGATGACAACTCAATAAATCAATGCTCGTTAGTCTAATACGGGTCACATGGCAAAATTATGTCATGTATCTTGCCATGAGGCAGTCATAAAAGTAAAGTCATATGTCACATGGGAGCAAACGATTTTCTCAACTTTGCTAGTTAACTACATCTGATAGACATTGTTGAAGCTATAAGTTACCCTTTTATGAAATTGGTTTACAAATGCATGTGACGGAGACTTTGTTGATGCTCAGATATGTCGGATCAACTGGTTTCTGCATAGAAATCAATTTTCTTCATCATGAGCATATAGTTATTCTAGATAAATGGAAGACAGTTAGACATTTGATATTGGTAGATAATTTATTAACTATGAGGTATGCATGGATCTTTCTATGATCAGATTTAAATGGAATGCTGCACTTGAGGAAATTGAAGCAACTTGATCTATCTTTCAATAATCTAGAATGAGTCCCCTCATTGTACAAGCAAACTTCAGCGGAGGCTCAAAAATTGTCTTCCAATCAGCTTGAAGGTACATGTAGAATAGAAGACCATGCCATGATACATAAAGTTTGATTTTGAGAACCTTTTGTCAATTATAGGTGTGAATTTGGAGGTATTGGATCTTGGTGTGAACAATTTGACCAATGACGCCCTCACGGACATTATGAGGATAACATCTCTCAAGGCCTTGTACATCAATCAATGTGGCTTGATTGCATCTTCAAAGTTTCTGGAAGGTACTCCTATGAAAATGCTTTCATATATCACCTTTTTAAAAATAAGATAAGATTTTCTTGAACATAGAAGGCATGACTGCATTATATTAGACGTTCTCCAGAGATCATATTTTGACCGCAAATTTGCTTCAAATAACTTAGCGCCAACGACTTGTATTTAGGTAAGTGACATCATATAGTTGTTTGACTCATGCTTGAAGTTGGAAGGATTTAGTTAAATGTCCCTGGAAGCCATAAGTAAACGTAGGTCATGCTCAATGTCTTAATTGTGGGATCACGATGTCGGTGATTCTTAAAAGTTTGATCATTTCTCAATTAAATCCATGATCTTTGAAGATTGAAGTTTAAACCCCCGTGCTTTTATTTTTGTGAAACTTTTTTATCGGCCAATCTAAAGAGTAGTGTGATAACATAACATATGCAAGGAGTTATTGCTTTGAAGATTAAAAAAAAAAAAGTCCGAAATAATAATATATCAGAGGAGTTCAAATATTGTACAGGAATCATAACAAAATTAAATGCAAAAGTTAATGGGGAATCAAAATCCAAAAAATACTTACATTTTACACATTAAACCACAATGGTGGTTAAACTTCAGGGATTGCCAGTGTTAATAAATTCAACTAGGCGGCGAAAATTATATAAGAAACTGAAAATTTATATCAGTAAACTAAGATGCATAAAATCAAACAAAGAAAGCACATCTTATTATGGATAAATTAATTTATCTGAAATTGTCTTTTTTACCATTAAGGTAAACAATATATAGAGTAGAATAAATAATTATAATATCAAAAACTCATACGGACTTATTAAAAATAAAAATAAAAAATCTTCAGCGCCGGTGTCCATTGCTACCCCCACCCTCCGCGGCGCCCAGACTCGTCATTACATCACGAAACTCGGTCGCCATCACCACCACTAGACGACTTTCGGTTTGAGCCAAAATGACCTCAGATTTGAATTGTGGCCTCAAATTAGAGGGCGCCATGCATTAGATTTGAGGAGGAGGGGGGTGGGTTGGATAGGCACCGAGGTGGCGGTGATGGGTAGCGAGTTGGGACGATGGTGCGAATGGTGGTGGTGGAGGACGGCAGATTGCGGTGGCGAGTTGCTGTGGAGGACACGGAAGTGCAAGGAAGAAGAAGAAGAAGAAACGAAAATGGAAAATTGAAAAAAGAAAGAAAGAGGGAAAAAAGTGACTTGCGAGTCCAAATGATGTTTGGGGGCCTCCACTGCTGACTTGGCAGGCACTGTTTTTAAAAAGTACATGATTAAATTAGAAAAATAAAACTTCAGAAAATATGATGAAAATCGAGCAAAGGTTTAAAAGTTACCCATACAATTACGCCATAAATCTAGAAAGAGTTTGTTTACAATCCAATTCAAAATTTGTCAAACTTTGAAGTAATTAAGCATTGTGGTGATGCGACTCCTTTCCAAAGCTCTATCGTACCTATTTTTCTGTTTGTACTTTTGGATACTAGATTACTCTTTCTAACCTCCATTCTCGGCACAAACCATCATATGAAGTACAATATAGAGATTATACTCATACTTGCAGTGTCCACTTCAACAGGCCTGTGCGGATTAAGGTACCTTGAAGAGTTGGATATCAATAGTAATGGATTTTGGGGTCCTCTTCCTTCATGCTTGTGCAATATGACCTCACTCCGTGCGCTTGATGCGGCAAATAACAATTTCAGTGGGGCCATTCCTTCATCTCTCCTCTATAATCTCAAGTCACTTGAATATATTATGTTCTCTAGAAATGCCTTTGAAGGCTCACTTTCGCTTGCTTCCCTAGCCAATAATTCCAACCTTGAGGTATTCCACCTCCTCAACAATCGTAACCATCTGGAAGTAAATACAGAAGAGCCCACTTGGTTTCCTTCATTTCAACTGAAGGTGTTTACTTTATCAAATTGTGTGCTCAACAAAGACGCAAATGTCATAATTCCTAGCTTTATGAAAGAACAACATGATTTGATACTTCTTCAACTCAGCCATAATGGAATGAATGGAAATTTCCCAAATTGGCTATTGGAGAATAATGTATATCTAGAACGATTCGAACTCACGGGCAACAATTTGTCAGGTACTTTTCAGTTGCCTTCCAATTTGAATCTTGACAGCATGCTACAATTAGATGTGTCTGCTAATATTATTGAAGGAGAGCTCCCATCCTGGATTGGTTTCATCCTCCCAAATTTAATTTATTTGAATTTGTCAAAGAACTTATTGAAAGGTAGAATCCCTTACTCCATGGGCAATATGAATCACTTGCATACATTGGACTTGTCGAATAATGGCTTCACAAGAGAGATACCAGAGCCATTGGCTAAAAATTGTACGTCACTTGTTCTATTGAAATTGTCAAGCAACAATATGCAAGGCAATATGCTACCGAGGGGTTCTAACTTGACAAGCTTGAGATATTTGTATTTGGATAATTATCGTTTCATAGGGGACATATCATCTGGCATATTAAATAGCTCCTTGCAAGTTTTGGATGTAAGCAATAATTCCCTATCCGGAACACTTCCTAATTGGATCAGAGATATTGAATTCTTGGAAATGCTTATGCTGTCGAGTAATTCATTTAGAGGTCCTTTACCGTTGAGCTTTTGCAACTTACATTATCCCAAGCTTTTAGACCTATCTGGTAACAACCTTGGGCCAAATATACGCCCCTGTGTTAATGTTACAGTTATGAGGTTCTTGCATTTAACAAATGACATGCTTGTTGGGCATTTGCCTGAGTTTCTCTCTAGAGCATCATTGATGGTTACATTGGATCTTAGACACAATGCACTGTCAGGCGAGGTCCCCGCTTGGATTAGTTCACTTTGGAACTTGAAGGTTCTTCTACTGCAAGGAAATAGATTTGAAGGTTCAATCCCTCTGGACCTGTGTCTGTTGAAAAATATGAGCATATTGGATCTCTCTAATAATAATCTTTCTAGACAAATTCCTTCTTGTTTGAAAGATTTGGCATTTGGAAACAACGGGGTATCTACAGACGCATTTGATACCTTTTCTGATTCACAGCAGACTGTGCTTCCATATGTATATATCAGCAAATTCTCTATATTTTTGTCCTATTATGAAGATAGAAGGTCTACATATACATATAGATTAGAAGAAGTTTACTTCATGACAAAGAGGAGGTTGGAATTATATGAGGGCCACATTCTACAACTCATGTCGGGAATAGATCTCTCATAGAACAATTTGATAGGCTTTATTCCTCCAGAGATCGGCCACTTGGGTGAACTTCGAGCATTGAACTTGTCACACAATCGTTTGACGGGATCAATCCCGAAAACGTTTTCCGATTTGAAGAGTGTAGAGAGCTTGGACTTGTCCTACAATAGCTTAATCGGTCCTATCCCTCCACAACTAACGGAGCTTTACACCCTATCAGATTTTAGAGTGGCTTACAACAACTTGTCAGGTAGGACACCGGATCGAAAAAATCAATTTGGAACTTTTGGTGAAACAAGTTATGAAGGTAACCCCCTTCTTTGTGGAGCACCATTAATAAGTTGTGATGACTCAAATTGGGAAAGGGGCACATTGCCATCTTTTAATCACACCAGGGAGGATGACCCTTGGAGAGAAGCCTTCTTGTGGAGTTTTGCAGGATCATATGTTGTGGCATTCCTTGGGGTGGTCCTTTTTCTTTACTTAAACTCGTACTATCAGTATGTGCTATTCGAGCTTGTTTGTAAGCTCATCCCATCGTTTCCCCATTAGCGATTGTTCTTCTAAGCATTTTGCAATGGAAAAAATAATGAAATGGTGAAGAAATTTTCTTTAGTAGAATTGTTGGCATTTGAGTCTTTATTATGCATTTTGAATGCTTGACTCCTAGAGTGTTCCTATTGTATTCCTTATCATGCTAATTTTAATAGAAAGACATTTTTATTTGGCTATAAATTGAGAGAAAGTAGTTTAGTTCACAAGCAAAATGTATCTAGCATCGACAAATTCCTATAAATGTTATCCAAGACATAAATTATTTAATGGTTGCAACCAGCAATATCAAAACAATCAGATTTTAGCGTCTCAACAAGATCCTACTAACATAAAGGACTGGGCGCGGGGGAATTGCTCCAATTTGACAATAAAGGTTTGCATTGCAGGACCATTGCCCAGCAACTTGAGCCCACTTTTGTGATTACTGCTTGATGAAGATTTATAGTAAGAGAACTAAGCTTATCCAGTACTTAATGCAAAATTGCTTGAAGATTAAGTTCGACTCTATTGGCAGAATTTTAAGAGCGATTGTCTTCTGCATATGTACCAACTCAAGGGCATTTGTTTCGCGGAAAATTCAATGATATAGGAAAATGTTTTCCGATAAAATATTTTCCAAGAATAGAGCTAGTTTTCTTTTGTTTGGTGATATATGATCAAAAATGATTTTTGTTGTTTGGATATTATTGGAAAATAATTTCAATCTAATGATTTAATTTCATGCAAAAAAGATAAAGTTAAAATTTTACATTTTTAAAAACATCCAATTTTTAATTATTTTATTTCTCTCTTTTTTATTTTCTTTTTAGAAATGGAATTTTAATTATTTTTAAAATTTTCTCTTTTCTCTTTTCTTTTTCTTTTTTCTTTTCTTTCCTTTTCTTTTTCTCCCTTCCTCCGCCACTACTGGTCGGCGATGGCCATAGCTTCGGCTCGTCGAGATTGAGTGAGCCACAAGCTCGCTAGCCCCGACAGAGCTTGAGCTAGCCAAGATCAGGCAAGCTGTGAGCTCATTGACCTTGGCCGAGCTCGGGCTCGCTTGGATCGGTAAAGCCTGGAGCTTGTCGGTATGCATCTTGGCTAATCGCTAGGTGGGTGGAGGAAGAAGGGGGAAGAAGGAGGAACAAGAAGCAAGAAAAAGAAAAAGAACATAAAATAAAATAAAATAATCAAAATTAATTGAAAATTTTTAAAATAATTAAAAATCTGATTTTTTAAAATTATTTTTATAAGAATAAAATTTTCATTAACCAAGGATCCTAAGACTAGGAAAAAAAAATTTGGAAAATATTTTCGGATTCTTTCAAAGGGGAAATCATTTTTTGGAATTTAAGTTTTGGTAGGGAAACATTTTTCGTTGACTTTGACTAGGCAAACATTTTCCATCAACTAATTTTTCTAAGCAAACCAAACGTTGGAAAATGGGGAAAAGTTTTCCGCGAAACAAACGCACCTAATGATTGTGCTAGTGTTTCTTTTTCCATCACCTTAATGTCTTTTCAAACTAAACCAACGTGGAACATTTGTCAAGGGTCGCCCTAGTCATGCCTTTTATCCAGAAGATATTTGGGTCGAGCTATGGAAAAAAAAAAAAACTGAGCACATAATGCTGAGCTACATATATTTCAGGCAATGACGTAATGCAACAATTCAACAGAAAAACACAAGGTGTTCTTCGCTAGTGTGCATGTAGAGTTCAGTGGTGACGATGTTGGCTATTGCAAAAATAATGCGATTCTCGTCAAGTTAAACTCACTGGCAACAACTTGTCGGGTGCTTTTTATTTGCCAGCCAAGTCGAATCTTGTCCATATGTGTTGGTTCAATGCATCTGCCAAAAGGATTAAAGGAGCATTTCCATCTCAGATTGATTCCATCCTCTCAAATTTGTTGTATTTGAACTTGTCAAGGAACTTGACAGGAGGAAAAATCCCTCCATCGATAGACGATATGAAGTCGTTGATGACCTTAGATTTGTCGAATAATGGCTTCACAAGGCAGATGCTAGAGCCACTAGCCATAGGTTGTATCTCCCTATTTGTACTAAATATGTCAGGCAACAACTTGCGTGGCCAAATGCTACCAAGACTACTAACTTGATAAGGTTGAAATATTTCTCTAAAAGACAACCAATTCACCGAGATATGTCACTTGGCATTTTGGATAGCTAAGATTTAAGGATTTTGGATCTAAGTTATAATTTATAGTCCGGACCAATACCAAATTGGATTGGAGATATCCAATTTTTGGAATTTCTGATGTTGTTAGAAACTTATATCATTGAGCTTCT
The DNA here is from genome assembly GCA_007663325.1 of Eucalyptus pauciflora. Classification (NCBI taxonomy): domain Eukaryota; kingdom Viridiplantae; phylum Streptophyta; class Magnoliopsida; order Myrtales; family Myrtaceae; genus Eucalyptus; species Eucalyptus pauciflora. The sequence continues at coordinate 651,447 of VMYD01000189.1, read as the reverse complement.
ACAAATTGAATTCTGTCGTTGTTTTATACCTTTGGACTGACAAATTTCAGTCCAAACATACCCTGCTGTGCCAATGTTACATTTATGAGATTCTTGCATCTACAAAGTCATGAGCTTACCGGGCCTTTTCCTTAGTTTCTTTCTAGAGCTTCGTCCATCGTCACAATGTATCTACGGGAGATGCCTAACTGGATTAGTTTGCCTTGGAACTTGATGTATCTTCTGTTGGAACGAAACCACTTTGAAGGTTCAATTAGTCTAGCTCTTCGTCAGATGACGAAGATAAGCATGGTGGATCTTTCTTATTATGGCTTTTTGGGGGAAGTTCCTTCTTGTTTGGAACATTTGACATTTGGAAATGGTGGGGTATCTAATAGCACATTCGATATGTTGAGTGAAAATGGTGAGCATTGGCAACTCTACCAATACGAGGCAAAACTCAGCTTATCATTTCTCCCATGGTGATAGAGCCACAAGTGCTTTTTTTGGATGAACTAGAACGAGTGACCTTTCATGTCAAAGAGTAGACTGGAATCTTATAAGGTCAATATTCTAGGATAAGTGTCTGGAATGGATCTCTCGCACTATAATTTGATGGGCTCTCTTCCTCTAGAAATCGGTTAGGGCTCTCTTCCTCTAGAAATCGGTTATTTGAGCTAAATATGTCTTATCTATCGCATTGTAATTTGACAGGATCAATTTCAAAAATATTCTTCAATCTAAGTAATATAGAGAGTGTGGACCTTTACTACAACAAGTTAATTGGTCAGATTCCCACACAACTAACAAAGCTATACACACTTCCATTAGGCAAGACACTAGACAGATATCAATTTGGAACTTTCGATGAAGCAAGTTACGAAGATAACCCATAGCTCAAATCACAGTCCAAGGACACTATCAACTGTTGATGAAGGCACAAAGGCAGAGATGATGAGTCCTAGAAAGATGCCTTCTTGAGTTTTGCAGGATCATTCATGGTAGTATTTGTTGGGGTCGTCTTCTTCTCCACTGTTATCTTCCCTACTTAACTTCTGTCTCAACATACTGTTTGGTTTTGTCTGTAAGCAAATATCCCATTGTTTCCTTAGCAAAGCTTGTGGTTGCAAGTATTTAAACAATTTGATCTCCACTATGTGTTGGATGCAATCCCTTAAAGTATTTTGAAGTTGACAAAACAGTTTTATCAGTCTAGTCTAAAGACTTACAGACTCTTTTGACAAAGTCTGAAGATCAAAGTCTGAAGCTAGCAAGACTCAAGACTTATATTTCAAAGTCTACTCACATGGACAGTTTCCAGGACGACGTTTATTCAGATCTTATATGATCTTTATTCTAACGACTAGTGGATATCTTTCTACTGGATTCAACACTAAATGATCTTAGTTTTATATGGAAGATGTTTAGATTCTTTGACGACTTCGCAACTTATATTTGGAAGGATCTACTTATGGAAACCGAGATCCTGATTGTATGCAGGATTGATGGGCTATCAACACTTACCTTAAAGAGCTCGAGATCTCTCTAATTGATTCTGTCCAACGGGTTGATTGGAAGAACTTCTTTTGAAGGTGCCAACGGTATTGAAGGCATGAAGAAGTATATAAGAGAGATGCTCTAGTTGTTGAAGGGTGCGGATAGAAGAATTCCAAAGTCTGAATCTCCTTTTCTATTTTGCGATATCATTCTTTGAGCGTTACATGTAATCAAAAGAGAGATCATATTGTAGACCTTGAGGAAGTGTAGTAGAGTAATCTACACTGTGGACTCAAGAGCGTGAGACTGTAATCACTCTTATTGATTCTTAGTGAAATCCAGCCAGAAGGGCTGTCCGTGCGGGAGAGTGGACGTAGGCTTGATCTAAGCCGAACCACTATAAATCTGGAGTCTTGATTCTCTATCCCTAATCCTTTATATTGTTAACTGTTTTCATTTGCTGCAATCGTTGATTTTAAATTATTTATATCTCATTCGGTTTGAATTGTTAAAATCGCTTTAAACACCTATTCACCCCCCTCTAGGTGCTAATTCTAGTTCTAACAATTGGTATCAGAGCTTGTGTACTTGTTTATAAGAAGTGTCTTTACTTCTAAGTAAAAGATCTATGGCTAGTATGCTGCCTACAGGGTTGGTTGAAGGTCAAAGCAATACCAGACCTCCATACTTTAATGGAAAGGATTACAGCATATGGAAAAATAAGATGAAGGCATTCCTAAGATCGAAAGATCCTTTGGAATGGGAAGTGGTTGATAAAGGAATCATTCCTGTTGCTGAATCAGACTCAGAGAGAGGAAAAGAACCTGCTGTTCCTACTCTTTTGACTCAAGAATAAATCACCAAGAGACAGACTCTCGACGCCAAAGCTATTTACTCTTTATATTGTGCTTTATCCCCTACTGAATATAATAGAATATCTTCTTGTGATACAGCAAAAGAAGTATGGGATAGGGTTCACATTACCTATGAAGGATCGTGTGAAAGAAACAAGGATCAACATTCTCTTGGGACAATATGATGTTTTTAAGATGAGATCAGGAGAATCAATTACTGACATGTTTAGTCGCTTTACTGAAATTGTGAATGGTCTTGAATATCAGGGACATCCAATCTCAGGACATATGAAGGTCAACAAACTTCTTCGAGGACTCTCAAAAGACTGGAATTATATAAAAACCTCAATAAGAGAGACACAGAGGATTGCTCCACTTTCTGTAGATGAATTGGTTGGGACTCTTCAATCCTATGAAGTAGAACAGACCAACGAAGAGGAAGACTCAAAAGGTAAGAAATCTATTGCCTTAAAGTCTAATGACTATTATGATGTTACAGACTCTGAAGAAGATCTAGATGATGAAGAACTGGCACTTATGATAAAGAGATTTAGAAAGTTGAACAGAAAAGGAAGGAAATTCAATTGGAAGAAACAAAATTCTCAAAGGTTTCAAAATAGGTCAACAGAGGAAGATGATACGAATAAAGAAGTGACTTGCTTTGAATGCAAGAAAAAGGGACACATCAGACCTAACTGTCCTCTGTTAAAGAAGAGAAAATGGAAGACTGAGAAAAACAGGAAGGCACTCAAAGCAGAGACTTGGAGTGATATTGAATGTGAAGATAGTGCCAATGATTATGCCAATATTTGTTTGATGGCAAAATCAGACTCAGACTCAGACCTTGATTCAGACATAGACTTAGACAGCGAACTCGAGGTTAGTAACTTGAAAATTCCTGTTAAAGTTTCTAAATACATTGATGAACTTTGTCTTAGTCTGAAAACCTCTCTTAAGAGGATCTCCGAATTGAAAAGGGAAAATTCTACATTGAAACAACAGGATAAACTTATGAAAGAAAAGTTTGAAAAACTGGAAAAAGATTTTGATGTTGTGAAAGAAAACTCAGACAGTATTTCAAATGAAAATAATCTTTTGAAAAATGATATCACTAACATATCAAAGAGATTTTCAAATGGTTCTGAAAAGCTGGATAAGATTCTTTCAATACAAAGACCATATTTTGACAAGTTAGGTCTTGGTATGACTTCTGAAACTATTCCACTGATTGATTTTCCGAAGGTAAAAGAAAGAATTAAACAAAGACCAGCTAGAACTGTTTACAAGAATCATTTCCAGAAAGTCTTTGTAAAACCTGTTGGTAGAAATGCTCTGAGATGTTCCAAGTGTAAAAGCTTAGAACACTTTGAGAAAGAATGTCCTTTGGTTTGGAGACCTGTTAAAAAGAGCTGGGCTAAGACTGTCTATTGTTCTAACACTTCTGGACCCAAGATGGTATGGGTACCAAAAAGAGCTTGATTTCTGTTAATTGCAGGTTACTATCAAAAAGAAGATAAAATGGTATCTTGATAGTGGCTGCTCAAGACATATGACAGGAGACTCAAGCTGCTTCATAAAACTTATCCAGATAGACGGAGGAAAAGTTTCCTTTGGTGGTAACAACAGAGGAAAGATTACTGGTTGAGGAACAGTGAAGATTGGAAGTTTGTCTATCAATAATGTTTCATTAGTTGAAGGATTAAATTACAACCTGCTTAGCATAAGTCAGTTGTGTGATTCTGGCTTCAAGATCAACTTTTAGGAAGAAACGTGCTCTGGAATCAGTAAAGACCTTACTCAATCTTTTACTGGTCGAAGACATGGGAATATCTATCTTCTGGATGTGAATCAAGAAAGATCACATTGCTTAATATCAGTACAAGATGAAGCAAATCTATGGCACAAAAAGCTAGGCCATATCAACATGAAGCAAATCAACAAGATTTCTACAAAGAAACTTGTTCGAGGATTGTCTATTCTGAAGTATTCAAAGTCTGATCTATGTACACCATGCGTACTGGGTAAACAGGTTAGAAACTCTTACAAATCAATAAATAAAGTTTCCACTAATCATGTATTACAGCTTTTGCACATGGATTTGTTTGGACCTACCAGAACGAAAAGCATTGGTGGTAAAAGGTTCTGTCTGGTAATAGTGGATGACTATTCACGATTCACTTGGGTCTACTTTCTTACAAGTAAGTCAGAGACTTTCTCTCTCTTTTCAAAATTTGCTAAAAAGGTGCAGAATGAGAAAGGTCACACTATTACAAGCATTCGTACAGACCATGGAGGTGAGTTTGAAAATCAAGACTTTGCTAATTTATGTGATGAATTTGGTTTTCAACACAAATTCTCTTCTCCATATACGCCAGAACAGAATGGGGTTGTGGAAAGGAAGAATAGATCTTTACAAGAAATGGCAAGAACACTTTTAATTGGAAATCAAGTTTCTTCAAGGTTTTGGGCAGAAGCTGTTTCAACTGCTTGCTATATTATAAACCGAGTGTTTTTAAGACCAATTCTTGAGAAAACTCCTTATGAAATTTTTAAAGGAAAAAACCAATAGTTTCTTATTTTCAAATATTTGGTTGCAAATGTTTTATTCTAAAGAATGCAAATGATCGTGTTGGTAAGTTTGAAGAAAAATCAGATGAAGGATTCTTTCTTGGATACTCTACTTCAAGCAAAGCTTTTAGAGTGTTCAACAAAAAGACTCAGACTGTGGAAGAATCAATGAATGTCAAATTTCAAGACTCTCCACAAGTTCAGCAGATACAGACTGAAGATTCAGAATCTGCTCCAGACATTGCTAGATCTAACTCCACTGAAGCAGTTGCTAAATCAAAATCAGTACAACAAGCTACTGATGAAGAACCTACTCAAGAAAAAGATCAACAATCTATCAGACTGAACAGTAACTGGAAGCACAAGTCTAGTCATCCTGAAGAACTCATTATTGGAAACATTAATGAGGGAATTCGAACAAGATCCAAAAGGCGAGAAGAGTCTAGTGCTGTTGCTCTTATTTCTGAAATAGAACCCAAACATATTGAAGAAGCTTTAGCTGATGAAAGCTGGATTGAAGCAATGCAAGAAGAGCTCAGACAATTCAGTATTAACGACGTATGGGAATTAACTCCCAAACCAAAAAGTAAATCAGTTATTGGAGCTAAATGGGTTTTCAGGAACAAAGTTGATGAAAAAGGCAAAGTAACGAGAAACAAAGCAAGACTCGTAGCTAAAGGATACACGCAAGAAGAAGGGATAGACTATGATGAGACTTACGCCCCAGTAGCAAGGTTAGAGGCAATCAGATTACTACTTGCTTTTGCTTGCTATAAGAATTTTAGGTTGTTTCAAATGGATGTCAAAAGTGCATTCCTGAATGGATTTATTCAAGAAGAAGTCTACGTAGAACAACCTCCTGGTTTTGAAGATTCAAAGAAACCAGACTCTGTATTCAGACTGAAGAAAGCTTTATATGGACTGAAACAAGCTCCTCGAGCTTGGTATGAAAGGCTAAGTAATTTCTTAATTCATAGTGGCTTTTCTAAAGGAAAGGTAGACACTACTTTGTTCATTAAAAAGGAAGGTAAAAGCTTTCTACTTGTTCAGATTTATGTTGATGACATCATATTTGGATCATCTAATGAGACTTTGTGCAAGAAATTTTCTAAGTCTATGCAGGATGAATTCGAGATGAGCATGATGGGTGAACTATCATTTTTCCTTGGTCTACAAGTCAAACAACTAAAGGAGGGAATATTCATTCATCAAGAGAAATATGCAAAAGAACTTGTTAAAAAGTTCGGTCTGGAAAATTGCAAAAAGACTGACATACCAATGTCAAGTTCCTTGAAGATAGACAAAGATGAAGCAGGGAATAAAATTGACCAAAAGTTATACAGGAGTATCATTGGCTCACTTCTTTATCTTACTGCATCCAGACCTAACATATTATTTAGTGTTTGCATATGTGCTAGGTTTCAATCTGACCCTAGAGAATCTCACTTAAGTGCTGTTAAACGTATTATTAAATATGTTGCTACTACTGCTAAGATCGGTCTTTGGTATCCCAAAGAAGGAGACTTTACACTTCTTGGCTATTCAGACGCAGATCTTGCAGGTTGTAGAGTTGAAAGAAAAAGCACTTCAGGTACTTGTCAATTGCTTGGAAACAGGGCAGTATCCTGGTTTTCGAGGAAACAAAGTATTGTGGCTCTTTCAACAGCTAAAGCAGAATACATTGCTCTTGGAAGTTGTTGTTCTCAAATATTGTGGATAAAACAACAACTGCAAGACTTTGGCATTGAAGACTCTTGCACAGAAATTAGATGTGACAACACCAGTGCAATCAATCTTACAAAGAATCCTATCCTACATTCAAGAGCAAAACATATTGAGATTCGACATCACTTTATAAGAGATCATGTTCAGAACAAAGAAGTCTTGATACAATTCATAGACTCAAAGAATCAACTGGCAGACATCTTCACAAAGCCACTTGAGAAAAGCTTGTTTGAGTCTATTCGCTCAAGACTCAATATTTTATCTCTTGAAGAATGCTGAAGCTCAGACTCAGTAACTAAAGTCTGACAGAGTATCAGACTCAAAGGTTAAAAGACTGAGATTACGAATCGACATGACTGTAAGTTCATTTACTTAAACTGTCTTATTGATAAGGTAAGATTATCTGTCTATTTTAAGTCGGTTATTTTTAAAGAGAGTGGTTATTGTTTTATTAAGGCAGTTATTTTTTCAAAAAGGAAAATTCAAGATTTTCAAAAGATACGCCGCTTGGTTTATCCCCCGTACTTGTTATCCTTATACACCTCTTCTCCTTCGTTTTCACTTTACTCAAAAACCCTAGATCAAAAGCTTTTCACTACTCTGTATTTTTCTCTCCAAAACTTCTTCGTTTCAAAGTTCTCAACTTTCTTGCGACACAAGTGAGAAAGTCTCTCCAAAGAAAAACACAATGTCGTATCAGAGGAAGTCATCCAGAATAGCAAACAGGGGACCACAGGGATCTGGTGAGGGACCTACGCACTTTGATCTCACTGAGGAAAGTGACATTCCTACTGAGCAAACTCCTCAACAATCTCAACAGCGGTCATCCCCATCTAGACCTCAAGAACAGGGCCCTCAAGATGCAGAAACGATTTATGAAGATATCGAACCAGTAAGAACTCTTAAGCCTGCCTTTGTTTACAAGCTTTACTCTGCGTTAAAGGAAGGTGGTTCTGCTATGTCTTTCGTGGATGAGTATCTGAAAGAGAAGGGTTATAGAAACGAGACGCACTTTCTTACTGTTATGGAAAGGTCTGGAGTTGTGCCTGAGGGAATGGCTGCAAGAGCATTTGCAAATTTCCCTAGTGACCCTAGGTTTAGTAGTAGGAATCAGCCTGAGGGAAAGGATGATGATGAAAAGATGTTCATACACTTTAAACCATGGACAAGCCTTCGAGGGAAGAAGGATGAATTGTTCCGCTCAGACGGACACCGGAAGAGGTATGAAAAATTGCTGAAGCGTGGGGTGATGAACCCACGAACTGTGGATTTCGATTTTCTGGACTTGTTGAGCATAAATCTGCGAGAGAAATTCAAAAAACTCCAACTTTATCAGTTCTGCACAGACTGTGACACGGCACATTCTGAATTGACGGCTTATTTCTACTCCAATATCAGTTTCATTGATGCAAACAGCTTTACTTTCAGCGTGAGGGATAAAGAGTATGTCATTGATAATGACATTTTGGCTGATGTACTTGGTGTGGAAAGAGGGGCTTTCCAACCAATCGGCGTGTCTGTAAGCCATGCTACTCTTGAACTAGCAAGGGACAGAATTGCAGAAGGAAGACTCTCTTACTCCAGAATGAATGCAACAAATACTTTGCTGCACAAGATTGTAATCAACTGTCTAAGACCCAAATCGACATCCGAGACAGATGTATCGATTTCTGAAGCTAAGTTGATGTTTGCCATCAAGATTGGTGTGAACTTCTCTTTGCCGCATACCATCATTTTTCACATGTATAGATGCATGGTAAAGGACAAAGGAAAGCTTCCTTATGCTGCTCTCATTACTCGTCTCTTCAGACATCTACACATTCAACCTCCTCATATTCTCACAGTGAAGACTATTGATAAAATGGTCATCGGGCTGAGGATGATTACCAAAATGCGTCTGAAAGAGCTTAGCAAGAAGCTGAAGCAATTCAAGGAAAATACTCCTATCAACCTCAGACCAGACTCTTCAGCAGCCAAAAGGAAAGGGAAAGAACCTGTGGTTAGTTCTACCAAGAAGAGGAGGGCAATCATCCTGGAAGATGAAGATGATGAGGATGCTATACCCATCTCTACTCTTATTTCTCAATTTGCTGCATCTATTCCAACTGTTCCAGAACATCAAGGTGCAGAAAAAGAGAAAGAAGAAGAGAAAGAGGAAGAGGAAGAGGAAGAGAAAGAAGAAGAGAAGACAGAGGAAGAAACAGAGGAAGAGGAAGAAAGAAAAGAAGAACCAGCAGATGAACCAGAAAGAACAGATTCTCCAGTAGAAAAGGAGGATCTACAACAGCCTGTCACTGAGGAAACTCCTCAGAAAGAAGAGTTCTTTTCTCCTCCAGAAGACATGGAAACGGGGGGAGATAAAGAAAGAGAACACACACCTCTTCGGCTGACTTTCAGAGAAGAGGATGCACAAACAGGTGTTAGTCGATCACCTCCTAATGCTGAGGATATTCATGCTGCACAGTTTCCTGAAGGAGAGGCATCATCTCCACACACTGAACTTCCTGCTGACATTCATACTGGCTTGACTCCACCTTCAGACCGAGCTGAAACAAGCACTCAGACTGACAACTCTGGAGATTTTCAAAGGCTGCTTGAGATCATCTTGGAACTTAAAGGTCAAATTTATGCCATGGGATATGAATTTCAGACCTTGCAGAATGAAAATCATGCAATGTTCATCACTTTGCATGATCAGCTTAAAGATGTTCAGCGTCAAATTCAGGATACTGCAAAGGGCACTACTCTCACCCAAGTATAGGAAGATTTGAGGAAGTTGGAAGACACGGTTAAGTCTATGGAAGACTTTCAACTTGTTCGCATTCCTCGAGCTCCTTGATTTTTTTAATGCTGACAAAAAGGGGGAGAAGACTTTGCAGATTTTTGATTTTCTGTTCTCAAAACCAAACCAAATCCTATCTTTTTATCTTTTTATTGCTTGCTATCTTGACTTTGACTTGAGTTTTTAAACGTGTGCAGTTTTTTGAATGTGTGCTCACTATGACAATACTTCAAGCTTTGTAAATTAGATAGTACTATCTGTTTATGACTAATGAGGTTTCGGTGAATGCAGATCTGTGTACAGGGAAAGTTTGTGTACAGGATATCTGTGTACAGGATAACTTCTACTATCTTATTTAATCTTTTATGATGCTTGCTTAAAAGTTGTATTGCAGTGCGATAATATTCAAATCTGCAGGAAAGTTTTGTCACCATCAAAAAGGGGGAGATTGTTGGATGAAATCCCTTAAAGTATTTTGAAGTTGACAAAACAGTTTTATCAGTCTAGTCTGAAGACTTACAGACTCTTTTGACAAAGTCTGAAGATCAAAGTCTGAAGCTAGCAAGACTCAAGACTTATATTTCAAAGTCTACTCACATGGACAGTTTCCAGGACGACGTTTATTCCGATCTTATATGATCTTTATTCTAACGACTAGTGGATATCTTTCTACTGGATTCAGCACTAAACGATCTTAGTTTTATATGGAAGATGTTTAGATTCTTTGACGACTTCGCAACTTATATTTGGAAGGATCTACTTATGGAAACCGAGATCCTGATTGTATGGGCGAGCATGATTGATGGGCTATCAACACTTACCTTAAAGAGCTCGAGATCTCTCTAATTGATTCTGTCCAACGGGTTGATTGGAAGAACTTCTTTTGAAGGTGCCAACGGTATTGAAGGCATGAAGAAGTATATAAGAGAGATGCTCTAGTTGTTGAAGGGTGCGGATAGAATAATTCCAAAGTCTGAATCTCCTTTTCTATTTTGCGATATCATTCTTTGAGCGTTACATGTAATCAAAAGAGAGATCATATTGTAGACCTTGAGGAAGTGTAGTAGAGTAATCTACACTGTGGACTCAAGAGCGTGAGACTGTAATCACTCTTATTGATTCTTAGTGAAATCCAGCCAGAAGGGCTGTCCGTGCGGGAGAGTGGACGTAGGCTTGATCTAAGCCGAACCACTATAAATTTGGAGTCTTGATTCTCTATCCCTAATCCTTTATATTGTTAACTGTTTTCATTTGCTGGAATCGTTGATTTTAAATTACTTATATCTCATTCGGTTTAGATTGTTAAAATCGCTTTAAACACCTATTCACCCCCCTCTAGGTGCTAATTCTAGTTCTAACACTATGGACGTCGAATGATTGGATAGTCATAGTTTCCGTCTTTCCCTATGAATTCGGTAATGAGTTTCACCAGATTTTCTTCTCGTTATGAACCGAAAAAGAGATCATTGTGGTCAGAGATACAGTAACCATAAAAAAGAAAAAACTATGGCTGTGACTTGTTATCACAGATTGACAAGTGCTTCTTTCATTTTCCTAGGGAGTTTCTACAGTACACTAGCATATTTTACTGCCTCCCTTTCTATGAACCGAACTACAAATCGTAAACAATTTGATAATGCGTTCCGACGTATTTGGACTTAACTTCAATGAACTGTTGTAAGGTACACCTGACCACCATAGAAGTGGTTGATTTTGTGAAGCCAGATCAGCTGTTAACTGTCTTTGCCAATACTTAGCTGATTCTCCTTTGAGATTTAGCAAACATGATTGCCGGAATGAAGCTTTGCTAAAGGTGCAAATTAGATCATCTGAGTTTCTTTTCTTACTAACGGCGGCTCCTTCTTGGACTTCCAAATTCTTCATAGCTCGTGCTTCTTTTAGACATTTTTTTTTATTTTATCACAGAGCTTTGATAGATTGCAAATGGGCTTGAGCAAATTCCATTTCTGCAAATTCTATCTGCTTACATCTTTTGCCTTTTCCGGAACCCTATTAGGTAGAGACTCTTAGTAGTTCCATATGTTGTATTGGTCCATGACTTAACTTCTTAAAATTCACCACACAAAGGACCAGGTAATTCACCATCCTCCCGCTTTAGCTTTTTTCAAACTATTTTCATGGTGGTGGTAGCAGCAGGACACTATAGCGAAAAATGAAAAGTAATAGTAGAACTAAAATTATGGAGCAACAACCCTACAAACAGCTCAAAATAAGATGAAAGCAGAAAATATTATTACCCACATATGATCACATTGTAAATCAAATCATCCATGGAAAATGAGAAAATATAACAAATACAATGAGCATTTCACTTCTTTATAAATGGAGGCGTCTCCTCTGTCATGGAGCGCCATCTCGCCTCAAGGCTTCTTGATTCACACAACCCCAGCAAATAGCTCACACTCGGTTCAATTGAAATGGATCGAATTTTAACAAATTTTTTAGTATTGTCACACATTTCTATTGCGCCCGACTCTATCCCACCACTGTAAGAGCAACAGAGTAGCGCCATAATGAGCCAACATACCCATGATCACGAAGACGTGAAATATCTGATGGCTGTGATCAGTGAGGTCGAACCAACCCGGTTTTAGTCTCTCAGGAATCCTGCTAACATAAAAACAAAGTACCTGTAATGTAAGACAGTGCCATGGCTGACTCATGAGAAGAAAATAATGTTTTAATCTAGTTTCAAAGTCTAAGCCAAGTTCAAATTCCTTTCTTAAGAGACAAACACCGTAATCAATACATATTATGAGTAAGCTAACAATCAATTATTGCATCATACAACCAATATTTTCATATGTAGAGATCATCAAGAAAAAGCCCAAATCCGAGCCCATCATAATATTAAGCTATACTTACTAATACTCAAAATAGACAAAAAGCTTAGGTGAATGGATTATGAACAAATTAAGCAGATCCACATTTCGCCACATCTACAAATATGCAACTTCTTTCGCCTAAAACCCTCAAATGTGTATCTTGACAATATCCTCGACCCAATTCTTTCACTATTCAATTGACGTGAAATGTACTTCGAGCTAAGGTAAATGGTTAGTCAAGTAAATCTTTTGGCTAAACATAAAAAATGAAGTACTTCTCTTCCATATTGAGAAACCATCCTCAGCTGCCTACCTCATCCTCATGAAATGAGATTTTGCCCCTCCTGATATTACAAAGAGCATCTCGAGAAGGGTTTCACCCAATTTAGTCGGCCAAAACAAGGAAAAGGGACAAGAAACTCTTGACATCCTTGTATTGTGTAGGCGGCTCGGGAGCTAGCAGCTGCTTCTTCCGTTGGCTTCCTCCTCCTATGCCACTCGGGATCCTCTGAGAGGAGCGGCATATGGCCTTCTCTTGCTCGGATCAACCGCTTGTGCGCTCCTCCTCGCAGCTTCTCGAGCCAAAGCCCATCCATTTGCTGCATCTTGAAGACCTTCACCACATTCACCAATCTCCCAATTATGAACATGAGGCTTCCAAAAATGCCCAACCATATCCAACTCCTTCCCTGCATTCATAGAATTTCAATGCGATTAAAGTCTTGGCATTTATTGAAATAAGGTACATGCCCACTTGCTGAAACATCCGTGTGGCAACCGTGTTGTGCTAGGATTCAAATGCCTCAAAGACTCTTACCAAGTTGTGAAGCTTACTAAAGAAGGCAATTGATCCAACCTTCACCAATTTACTCAGCATCAACTGTAATATACACGCCACATTCTAAAATAGTATGAATTTGTTTTTTCTCTACATAATTAGATCCCATGCTTTTCTCTATGATTCAAGTTGTTGGTCTTGGGCTAGTTCTCTTAGCTGGATTCGTACAATTAATCGACTCCATTATCAGCCCTAGGATCTCACTCCAAAATTGATCTTATCTAAGCTGATTCTAGAAAGCAAATCCAATGAATTATTTCCAACCGGATGATAAACAGGAATAGAGGAACTGACCAGCAACTTGGTATCGTGGTGGAGAGTCTTGGCCTACTCTCAGTTGTTCATGATTGCCTTGAACTAGAAGAGCAAACTTCCGGCTAGAAACGGGATGTGGATGCTTTGTTTCACTAAGTGAAACTAAAAAAAATAAAAAATAAAAACAGATGGCATGCATAATCGTAGTCCCTAGATATAGACACACATTTTTTTTATCCTTTTATATTTCTTATTAATTTTTTAAGCAAAAGAGAATACAGCACCCACCGTAGCATTGATAGAGTAAGACTAAATTCGATTGTGCATTTGAAGTCAAGCAAGCAATGTCATTAGACCACAACATCAAAACGAGCATTCACTCCTGGAGATTAAACGGTGGAATCTTAACCAAAATTCGCGCATCAAAAAGACTGATCGAGCAAGATTTGTCCAACATGAGAGACTTCGACACCTCCAGCATTTCCATTCCCATAATATCCAAAATATTCGAGTTCCAATTGTTGGATAAATTCTCTTCAGATATTTTGAAGTTGACAAAACATTTTCCTCAGTCTAGTCTGAAGACTTGCAAACTCTACTGGCAAAGTTTGAAGATCAAAGACTGACGATAACAAGACTCAAGTTTCAAAGTCTACTCTCATGGACAGTTTCCAGACCGACAAGATAAAAACTTCTATTCTGATTCTATCTAATATGGTTTTTACTCCAACGGCTATTGTCGCGACCCAATTTTTCGAGTTTGCCACCTAAAACTAGGTTGATGGACTACTAAGCCTTTAAGCTTAGCTCGGACTCTCCCAAGCCCATACCAAATCACGACTTAGGGTTTTAACATGCAAAAGCTTATTATCTAGGAGTCGCCATTAATCAGTTTAGGGTAGGTCGATTAGATACCTAAGTAAAATAACGGGAGGATTATCTTACTTCTACGAACCAGAGAAAAACGTTCCAAAACTGCAAATTTTTGTATGGGGTGCCTTAAATCATCAATTCTAAATTGTTTCATAAGGTGCCCAAAACCTTTTATGTGTGAGAAAAACCATATTTGCAAAAGTTCAGGAAGGGCACGCATAGTCTTTTCTTCATTTTGCTTGAAACGGTTCAATGACAATAACGTTTCGGCTAAAACCATATTAACATAATTTAAACCATTGCAAACACGATTAACCACATATGAAATTGAAGGATTAATAGCATTTCTTCGATAAGGAAAAACGATTAGTCCGAAAAATGCTAATATGAAGATCCTAGCTTTCGAAATCATTGGTTGATTTGCAAAACACTATTCCAAAAATGAAAATGGGCATGCAAAACAATTGGCTTTGACAACCTTCCTTACTCTTTCGGTTTCAATTTCTAAAAACTGTGATAATTCAGAAATAGAATCTATGCCGATAGGCGGTCTAACAAGTTCCTTTTCCAGGGGCATTCCAATGGCAACACTATATTCTTCAAGCGTTGGAGTCAGCTCGAACTCACCAAATACGAAGGTGGAAGTTTGTGGACACAAAAAATGAGGGAGTGCTTGGATCACACCAGAGTGAACGTTGATCTCTAACAGTGGGAGAAGTCGGGGGATCCTAGCTTTCACATATCTTTGGCCATCTTGATCTAACTGGTCCAACCACATCTTGAGCTCTTTTTTTGGAGTGGAAATGAATTGTACGTCGGTTTTCCCCATTGCATATAAAACAAAACTGACGACGAAACCTATTGTCATGGGCCGACAAAAATTACAATAAAGTAAGTAAATTGCAAAAATTTAGACAACTTACTTTTACTGGAAATAGATGACAATCACATAGACACATCGCATGAGACGTGAGGCTCGATTTGTATCTAAAAGGCTTAACAAAGTGGAGCTAAGAGGGTAATCTGATCGTTGCAGTCTCGCATTAACTTTAGGTCCCCTTAACTTCGGGCTCAGTCGAATGGAATGTCCAATAGTCACGCAGTCTCACGGATATGGACAAAACACATTTCGACACCATGAAAAACTTTCGGGGAAGAGAAGGTCAACCTCTACATAGCAGTCTCGCTTTGGAGGAAGAATACTTCTCAACACCATCCTAGAAATCCTATCGCAGCCCAGGACGGACCGCAGGTTGTGTGTGCAAATAATGTAGTGCTAAAACAATAAAGCATGCACATCATTTTAAAGCAAGCAACACTTCTAATTGGGAAAAATAAAGCATTCATCCCACACTCCAACCTACATGACAAAGGTTAGCAAAGACTACTCCCCTTATACCTCCCATCTGCAAAAACATTTAACACCTTAAAAATGTTAGGGACGTACCTGGAATCCTCGCTGCCAAACAAAAACATTTTTAAAAGAAAAATTGGCCTAAGTCCACAAAGTGTTTTAACACAAGTCCCCAGCGGAGTCGCCAAGTTGTCGCGACCCAATTTTTCGGGTTTGCCACCTAAAACTAGGTTGATGGACTACTAAGCCTTTAAGCTTAACTCGGACTCTCCCAAGCCCATACCAAATCACGACTTAGGGTTTTAACATGCAAAAGCTTATTATCTAGGAGTCGCCACTAATCAGTTTAGGGTAGGTCGATTAGACACCTAAGTAAAATAACGGGAGGATTATCTTACTTCTACGAACCAGAGATTTTGGGTACGGGGACTTGGTTACACTAGACTATCCTAGTGCCCTTTCGGTACCATTTCTAAAAAAATGTTTTGCAGGCAGCTTGTTTTGATTTTAATTGAGCTTCCTAACATGTGAGGTGATCATACATGTGCGCATACCACCAATTTAACACATCAAGAAAGCAATTTAAATAATGCAAAAAGCATACCTTAAAGCAACGAAAGCATCTGCAATGTTAAATAAGAATTCATATAGATAATCCTAGATATGATTTCTAATTAACACGCAATTTCAATTTTTTTTGTTTTCACTTTATTTAATGAAAATCATGACTTATGCAAATAATCTAAAATGACATGACGACATGACCTAAACTATATGACATGAAGAAATGCAATAATTAAATGCAATCTAAATGATCTAATTATAATGACATGCAATGCGATGCAATGACATACCAAATTATTTAAACTAAAATGACATGCTTCATGCAATTTAATATGCAAGCTATATGTTACGTGACATTTATTAAATGACTTATTCTAATGACAAGAAAATTCTAATTAAATGAACTCAAATAAACTAAATGACGTGCATTTGATGTTCCTACTTTTTAAAAAATGCAATCTATCCTAAAAATTGAAATTAACTTATGCAAAGACAAATTTTGTATTTTCTTTCATGAAATTCGAATGCAAAAATGATTTAGCTAGATTAAAATTCTACCTAATTTAAACTAAGGATTAGATCATATTAAATCCTAATTTAAACTAAGACATTATCTTAATCTAACATGCAATTTATCTAAAAAGATTATCTAAATTAAAGATGAAACATGCAATTCTAACCTAATATGCACAATGATTTTTTTTGCTTTTCTTTATGAAATTCGAAATTAAAACTAACACATAATTAAACGTGCAATTCGAATAAAAAAAAACTAACAATCTAAATGAATGCATTTTTTTGTTTTTATATTTTTAAATTCGAAATAAAATCCCTATTCTAGATATGCAAAATAACAAGAAATATTCTAGAACCAATTGAAATCCTAATTCAAATGTCTTTTTGATTTTTCTTAGTGATTTTCTAAAACAAATATTAAATCTAACAAGCAAGATATCCAACAAAATAAAGGATTAAAATAAACGAAAAAATAACCCGTTATCTCACAGGTCAAATTAACGAATATTTTTTACCCTGAACATCACGACAAGAAATAAAAATAATTAAAAATCTAATCCGAAATCTTACGGATCAAATTAATAACTATAATGATTTAACAACTTAAATATCATCAAAATGCCCAAAAATTAATGTAATCAAAAAATGATCCGACGTCTTACGGACCAAATTAAGAATTACATAATTTTAGGCAACGCCTTAAAGATAATGCCTAAAAGATTTTACGAATATTACATCCAATATCTCAATTTAAATACCTAGACTAAAAAAGAAAAAAACTATCAAATAACATAACCAAAAACATAACCTAACAAATAGAAAGAATAAAATAAACAAAACTATAAAGAAAGTAAAAAGTAAAAGTAAAAGTAAAAGAAATAATAATAAAAACTACCTAATTCCCTTTTCTTTCTTTTTTTTTTCTTGTTTCTCCTTTCCCACGTGTAACCGTGGGTCTCCAAGGCTCCGGCGAGGTCAAGCAGGGAAGGGCAACACTCGGACTGATGAGCGGGAAGAAAACTCCTGGCGTGAGCGTCAGTCGGGCTCGGACAGATGGAGGAATCGGAGACTGGGGCGGTGATCAGAGGCGGAGCAGAAGCGAAGCAAAGGTGGAGCAGGGGCTCGGGCTATTGGTACTTTGGGCGGAAGGCACGGACAGTGATTCAGCTTGGGTCCAGCTGCTGGTAGCAGGCGCAGGCAGTGGCGGGACATCAGACGTCGGTGGAAGCCTCGCGGACGGAGGCTGGCAGCTACGCCGGCGTCTAGATGGGCTACCGCGGTCGGGGCTTCGCGGAGAAGACGATGGGGGGGTGCCCCCTTTTCTTTTTCTCTTTTTTTTCTCTCTCTCACGTCACTCTCACCTTGTCTCACTGTTGATGCTGCACTTTTCTGCATAAAGCCTTTTACTTTTTTTCTTTTTCTTCCTTTGATTTCTAAAACCCTAAAAACCAACAACCCCCACGGACGGCTTCAACTTTTCTCCCTTGTGTTTTTTTTCCTTTCTTTTTGATTCCAAAGAAAAGCCCCCCATAAAACTCTCGCACACATGACCTTTTATAGGGAGAGGAATTAGATTTTCAAATTCTACCTCGAATCAACCTTCGCAAATCTTTTTCACAAAATTCATCCCCTACTGATAAGAATTCGAGATTAAGATAAAATTTTCTAAATTCAAATCTTTCAAAGACAAATCGCAATATTTTTTACCCATCTGTCCTATCTAAAAAAAAACAATCATTATATCCCAGAAAAATTTTGAATTTCAAATTCCTCACAGGATAATTTTCAATCATTAAAAAAAACATGGGCTTGGGCTAACTTGCTCGCTTCGTGGGCTCAGTCCAACCAATTTGAACCCATCCGCCACCGATTCAATAAAAAGCAAAAAATGCAAATAAAAAATAAATGCAACCTAAATCTATATGCTATGAAATTAATAAAATTAACCTCCTAATTTTCTATGCAATAAATAAATTAATTAAATTGCCAAAATTTAGGTGTCAACAGCTGCCCCTCTTTGAAGGTGAACTCGTAGAGGTTGCTTTCAAAGACAAATTGAAACCTAAATTTTGACCATGCACAGTGCATTGAATGATTTGATTTTTGATTTTTGATTTTTGATTTTTTTGTTGGAAAATGAATCCCATTTTATAATGCAATTTATATGATGCATGGAAATGCTAATGCAAATGCATGATGCGAAAGGAAAGAACGTACCTACAGTTACCTACCAGTCAATGCGGTAAAGCATCTTGAGGTACATGATAAATCTCTATTCACTTCACAAGTACCCAACTCTCACTCAGGCTCCTTGAAGAGTCAAACAGGTAATAAATCGAAACATTGAGATCGAGAAGAACATTCACATCCAAAGTGAAATGTTCAACGACAATAATTAAGACATCCAGATCCAGACTAAGATATCAAAAGAACCTACCCGAAATATCTTACCTTCAAGGAGGGTAAAATGATTCAAGATAGATTGGTGTTATACGTCCAGGACCCGTACCATTCTACGGTCGCCCAGAATAATAACATGACTTTATAAAGAAAACTGCTTTCCTAGGACCCGTACCATTCTACGGTCGCCTAAACAGGAGGTTTTGCTTGGCTAGGACCCGAACCATTCTTCGGTCGCCCGGCGTCGCAATCTGGAGAAAAATCTTTAGGGACAACCCCATCGAGTGTCAAATTACTTAAAGTGAAAATACCTATACAATGACAAGTATTTAAGGTATAGATAGAGATATACTTACCTGGTGACATCTCTGCTCATTAGGGATATGTCTCCTGTAAAACATGATTGTAGGAGATGCGACATGTATTTGTGATTACAAATAAACATGCATTAATTTAAGCAAGGTTTATGCATAATGATTTCTATCAACCATGCATCACCTAATTCCAATGGAAATGATTTCAAAAGAAAATTCCAATCCGAACACATAAGTGTCATGGATGTGTCAAATGAGGGATCATTTAGTCTGAAAGGACTTTCCACTCATCCTCATTAAAATGGGTTGTTTTATCCTGACCTTTGATGCAGGATTTTGACAATCACTTTATCTCACTGTCATCACGCCAAACAAAAGTCTGGGCAATCTCGCAAGTGGTACGACTTTACCAATCTGAGAAGTCTTTAATAGGGACTTTAATGTGAGCTTGGTCAATGGCTTAACAAAGACAACTCCTTGAGTCGAGGCTATTTAGAACGATATTTCGCAATTATCTTGGGATTTACAAGTCAAGAAACACGCGAAATGAGGCAGAAGTTATCTTACTCGCACTTCTTTAAGCGATGCTTTCAAACATATGAACTCTTACGTTAATTCAATTGCCCTAATCTGAAGAGACTTTGTAAGGGAAGTAACGTAGGTTGGGTTCATGGGTTGAGAAATGAAATGATCATTAGGCTCAAAAAAGTGTTTAAGGGATTAAAGTTGGTGATCATCTTGACATTTCCAACATTTTCCTTTCCACTGTCGAAGATTTTTCTTCATCAAATCTCCATTGATTGCAACAGCATTTAAGTTTAGTACCGCCTTTTGGGGATGCGACTCATTATATCAAGAGTTTGATTTTTTTTCTTTTTTTTTCTGGGCATTGGCCTTGCTTTTACCAGGCACACTGCTTTTTCATGCCCCATTTTCTTATGCATTATTTTTACTTCTTTTCATGGGCATCGGCCTTGCTTTTACCAGGCACACTGCTTTTTCATGCCCCATTTTTAGCACTTATTTTCTTTTAACAGAAGCTCCATTTGGTCAGCATTCTAGTTCACGCTACTTGACTGTTTTTCTGTCTTGCCCCAGCATGGGGGATGATCACCAACTGGGTTTAATATGAAATGAATTTATAAGCTCAAGTGGGCTAAGCAATGGATATTAGTGTATAGGATAGAGAAATGACTGCTCTTCATCATCCTAAGGCACTTTAAATTATCATACGAGTTACGATGCGAAAGCAATACTCGAAGATTGATGCAAGTGTGAGTAAGAAAATTCATATCACTCATCTCAAATTTTGTCCCAATGTGGGATGATCCTTGACAGGGATGATTTAAAAACTCTTCACATGTATGGGTTCAAAGGGCTAAACAATTGGTGTACCTGTAGTGTTTTGGGTAGAGGAAAGAACCGCCTCTCATCACTTTGGTTACCATACCCTTTGCGAGATCACCTTTTTCGTTGCAGGCATGGAAATTTTATACAACTCACTGAAGATTAGTGTATGGGACAGTGTATGGAGTAAGGTTGCCTTTCATCATTCCAAAGTATCCCATTTGACACATTCAATCTATCTTACGCAATTCATCACGGAATAAAAATGCAAGTTTTGCAGCAAATTCAAACAATTGAAGCAATTTATTCAACATAGAAATGCTTGCAATTCAAAACATGACAGGTCAAATTCTATCACGGGTAATACTTCTTGACAGCATCGAAATTAACTGGATTGGAAAACTCACGACCATCCATTTCTGCCAGGATTAAAGCACCTCCGGGAAGTACTTTCTTCACCACATAAGGACCACTGTAATTCGGAGTAAACTTGCGTCTAGGATATGGAAATATTAGTAACAGCTTCCTTAGAACAAGATCATCTACTTCAAAATGTCTCGGCCGCACCTTCCGATTGAAAGCTCTAGCTACTCTCTGCTGATATGTTTGGCCATGGCAGAGAGCCTTCAGTCTTCTTCCGTCAATCAAGTTCAACTGTTCAGATCTTTGTTGCGACCATTCAGCCTCAGACAACTCCACTTGGGATAAAACTCTCAGAGAAGGAATCTCTACTTCCACAGGCAGAACTGCCTCCATACCATACACCAGAGCAAAAGGGATTGCCCCGGTAGAAGTGCGGATCGATGTTCGGTATGCCATCAATACAAAGGGCAACATGTCATGCCAATCTCGATAATTCTCGTCTGTCTTAGCCAAGATCTTCTTAATGTTCTTATTGGCCGCTTCAATAGCCCCGTTCATTTGAGGGCGGTAAGGAGACGAATTTAGATGTTTAATCTTGAACTTGCTGAACAACCCATCAACAAGTTTGTTGTTCAAATTCGTCCCGTTATTAGTGATGATCGCTTCAGGGACGCCATATCGAGCAATTATGTCACGTTTAACGAATTTCACAACATTGCGAGCAGTGAAATTTGCAAAGGATGTAGCTTCGATCCATTTGGAGAAATAGTCTATCGCCACCAAGATGAATCGATGCCCATTTGAAGCTTTAGGGTTGATCAGGCCAATCACATCGATACCCCACATCGAGAAAGGCCATGGCTCAGAAAACTGGTGCAACTCAGTTGGAGGAACATTTATCTTATTTCCATGAATCTGGCAGCGGTGACAACTCCGAACGTGTTGGATGCAATCACTTTCCAATGTGAGCCAGTAGTAGCCTAATCTCATGATCTTCTTGGCTAACATGTGTCCATTCATATGAGGCCCACATACTCCTTCGTGCACTTCTTGCATGATTTGAGTGGCCTCGGCTGCATCTATACATCGCAACAAGACCGAATCATAAGATCTCTTGTACAAATTCTCACCGCTGGCGAAAAAATTTGAAGCCATCTTCGTTATGTACTTCCTATCAGCCTGAGTGCTTCCCTCGGGGAATTCCTGCTTTTTAATGTAATTCATGATATCGTAATACCATGATTTTCCATCGGGTTCTTCAGCCACAATCATACAATAAGCTGGTTTCGGCAAAACCTCTATTTTTAGTGGCTCGACCTCTAACCCATCAGTGACTTTCAGCATAGAAGACAATGTTGCAAGTGCATCTGCAAATTGATTATGAGACCTCGGCAAGTATTCAGATGAAACTTCCTCGAACTCCTTTATCAGATCTTCTAAATACTTATGAAACGGGAGCAATTTGGCATCCTTAGTCTTCCATTCACCTACAGTCTGTAGTATGATCAGTGCCGAATCTCCAAACACTCTTAATTTGGCCACACTCATATCAATTGCGGCCTGAAGCCCGAGAATGCAAGCTTCATACTCAGCCACATTGTTAGTGCATGGGAATATCAATTTTGCGGCTACCGGATGGTGTTGTCCATCTGGGGATATCAGAACTGCCCCAGTACCAGAACCAGACAAGTTCACAGCTCCATCAAAGAACATTGTCCATGAATGAAGACACGGTCATCTAGGAAATCGTCATCATTATTTGAGATTCCTGAATTCTCGGCCAATAGATCAGCAATCACTCAACCTTTAACTGACTTTTGTGGCATGAATTGCACATCAAACTCTGAGATCAAAATATGCCATTTAACCAACTTACCCACCAAAGCTGACCGTTCAAGTAAGTACTTGATAGGATTATTCTCAGTCACGAGGAACGTTTGGTGATGCAGTGTGTACTGTCGCAATCTATGCAATACCCACACTAATGAGGCGCAAGTCTTTTCTACATCAGGATATTTCAGCTCTGATACTGTGAATTTTTTACTCAGATAATAAATGGCCTGTTCTTTTTTATCAAGAGGACTTTCCTGAGCCAACATTGCACCCAGTGACTCACTATGAATAGTGAGGTAGAGAATCAAAGGATGCCCCGGCGATGGCGGGACAAGCATCGGTGGATTCATCAAGTAATACTTCAATTTGTCGAACGCTTCTCGACACTCATCATCCCAGTTGACCCGTGCATTCTTCTTTAGAAGTTTGAAGAATGGCTTGGCGGTTTCAGAAAGTTGGGAAATGAATCGAGTAATGTAATTCAACCTCCCCAAAAGGCTCCGGACTTCCTTCACTATTGACGGAGGTCGTAGCTCACAAATGGCCTTAGCTTTAGCTGGGTCGATTTCAATCCCTTTACTACTCACAATGAATCCAAGTAATTTACCAGATGTTGCTCCGAACACGCACTTAGCGGGATTTAGCCGAAGCTTGAACTTGCGGAGTCGATCAAACAACTTCTTCAAGGTCTCGACGTGGCTTTTCCCAGGTCGGGTCTTTGCAATCATGTCATCAACGTAGACCTCAATCTCTTGATGCATCATGTCATGAAACAGTGCTATCATGGCTCGCTGTTAAGTTGCCCCTGCATTTTTGAGTCCGAAAGGCATAACCTTATAATGAAAGGTCCCCCATGGAGTGATAAATGCAGTCTTCTTTTTATCTTCCTCCTTCATCCTTATCTGATTGTACCCAGAAAAACCATCCATAAATGAGAATAGTTCAAATCCGGCAGTACTATCCACAAGAACATCTATGTGAGGTAATGAGAAATCATCCTTCGGGCTAGCCTTGTTCAGATCCCGATAATCGACACAAACTCGGACTCGACCGTCCTTCTTCATCACCGGTACAATGTTAGCTACCCATTCTGGGTATTGTGAGACTTCAATGAATCCCACCTTCAAAAGCTTCATCACTTCCTCCTCTATCTTCTTTAAGAGTTCGGGCTTAGTTCTCCGGAGCCTCTGCTTCTTAGGTGGCACATCCGGATTTGTAGGTAGGCAATGTTCCACAATTGACGGGTCTAAACCGGGCATGTCAACGTAGGTCCATACAAAGATATCCCGATACTCCTTTAGTAGCTGAATCAAGCGTTTGGCCTCATCTTTGGGGAGACTTGCCCCAATTTTCACCTCTTTGGCTTCTTCAGTGTCACTTAAGTTAATAGTGACGGTTTGCTCGGATGTGGGAGCTCTAGCCCTTTCATGTTGTTCCCAGCTACGTTGAACCTCACTGGAGTCTTCGATTGGATCTTCGGGATCATCATCATCAGTACTTGCTGTATTAGATTGGATCATTCTCACGTTCTTACAAGTCAGAATATCGTCCCTGAAACAGGAAATAGATGAATCAGAAAGACAAATAGGGTAACCTAGATTTCCTTTGTTTGTTGTTTTTCCTTTGTTTTGTTTTTTTTTAAAAGAAAATCCTTTGACAAAATCCTTTTTTTTTTAACTTTTTGACACGAGTAAGCATGATGAAACCCAGGTCTCAGAATTCTCCTTGGATTTTTCTTTTCTTTTATCGGCTGGATATCATCACCGAGCTGGTTTGGTGTGCCTCATCATGCTCTCAAAATAAAGGCTGTAATTTCATTGAAATTCATCAAGCAATTACAATTTATTGAAGGGAAAATGCAATTCAAGTCCTAAGAAGAAAATGAAAAAGAAGAAATTGAAAACAATCCCTAGAAAGCAATAAAAATTCCCACGCGGGGGAATGTGCGAAAGCAGTAAAAAGTTACTCTTGTGGGCCAGGGCCCATCTCTTCAGGAGATCCTTCATCAATGACTCCTATGATGAGATTGTTGAATAAGCCTGCAACTCCTTCCAGCTCATCATCAGGGTTTTCAGTCTTCAGGGGTGTTGGATCATCCATGCTATTCCATCCATCAGGAATTATCTCACAAGGATCAACACAATAGCTGGGAGGGGCCGAATACTTCACTAGGTAATCAAATTTGCCACTAGGCTGCCCCAGGGTATCTGCTTCATCCTGCATCATTATGGGAGGACCGGGGAATGTCTCATGGATGCTCAGAGGTAGGGGGTTTTGCCTACCTCGCCCCTGTGTCTGTCCTCTTGAACTTCCCCCACCTCTTCCATGGTACCCTAAATCAGCAGCACGGGACCTCTGAGGGGCTTCAATGGGGTTTCGAATGCCCCGACCATTTCTACCGAGACCATTGCCAGGAACGAAACCGTTTCCGACCATTACTCTTCCCACCATAAGAGCAGCATCTGAAACTTCAGGAATGGACGGTGATGAACCTCAAGAAGCATGTATGGTGGATACCAACTCAAATGAGTGGTAACTTGATTCGATCTTAGAATCCGGCTCTATATAGGGGATAGATGTCTCATGATGGATCCGGTGGTCTTCCTCACCATACACGGTGACCAGCTTCATTTTGATCACAAATTTCACAGCTTGATGTAGACTTGAAGGCACTGCTCCAGCAGTGTGTATCCAGGGACGACCCAGCAGGAAATTGAATGCGGTAGGGATGTCCAACACTTGAAAGGGAATGTTGAAGAAGACTGGCCCTATCTGTACGTCGAGATAGATTTCTCCGAGCACTTCCTTCTTTGTGCCATCAAAAGCTCGTACCGAGGTCATCGCAGTATGTATCCTTGACAGATCTACCTTGAGGCCGCGCAGAGTGGCTAATGGACATATGTTCAGAGCGGACCCATTATCAAGGAGCACTCGAGACACATGAGAAGATTTGTGTTTAACGGATATGTAGAGTGCTTTGTTATGTCCCCGGCCTTCGAGAGGGAATTCTTCATCAGAAAAGGCAATCAAATCCTTGAGAAGGACTGATCCCACAAATTCTTCCAACTTGTCCGCCTCAACTGTTTCTGGCACATGAATTTCACTCAACACCTTCATTAGTGACTTTTGATGCACAGAGGATGTTTGGAGAAGCTCGAGTAAAGAAATCTGAGCAGGCATCTTTCGCAATTGATCGACCACATTATACTCACTTGCTTTAATCACAGCCAGAAATTCCTTAGCCTCTTCATCGATGACTGGCTTTGCAGGTTGAGCATTAGCTTGACCATAGGTTCGACCAGACCTTGTAACAAGGTCAACATTTAAGTCATAACATACTCGTACGGCTGAGGTATTTCAATCACTATCTCTTCATCAGATGCATCTTCTAGCGGAGGCATGTCCGCGAGCGAAGGATCAACTTCTTCCTTACTAGCATTAAGCGCAGCTTGCTCCTCCTCCCAATCGATGATGATGTGAGAAATAGTGGAAACTACGCAATTACGGTCAGCATATACAATAATGCCGTCATCTACCATTTGGGCAATTCTTTCCTTCATCAGCGATAGGGGAACATTTTCTTGACGCGGATAACATCCAGCTCTCACCAATCCACTGTAAGCATCTGCCACGTGCACCTTCGAGTCCTTAATTCGACCAACTTCATATTCCAGGATAGCATTCACCGTACCTTCATGCTCGGGTAGCGGATTCTTTTGGACATTCGGCCGAGCAGTTTGAAATGAAAAGACTTTCGTGTCTAAGAGGTTTTGGATCTTGTGCTTGAGGGTGAAACATTCATCAGTTGAATGCCCTAGTTCACCGTTATGGTAGTCACACTTCTTCGCCGGGTCGTAACTGCGATTTCTTTCAACATTAGGACGCTTTGGTTCGCTAGTAAGCAAACCGTTCTTTCGGAGGATAATCAGCACTTGGGATGGAGACCCAGGGAGAGGAGAGAATTCCCTTCTATTATTTGCTCGGGCAAATGGTTGATGGCCAGCGTTTTGTGGCTGTCTCGGATTCATTTGGATAACCGGGGCACGTTTGACATTTTCTTGGCTGTAAGCCAAATTCACATCTACAACCGCTTCCTTCTCCTTCTTGGCGGTGAATCTCTTGCTAGATGATTCAGTAAACCATCCTTCCCTTATCCCTACCTCGATTTGTTCTCCTACAGGAATAAGCTGATTGAAACTTTCGACATATGTACTAGCCATTCGGTTACGGAACTCAGAAGGGAGAGTCCTCACGAACAATTTCATCAGCTCCTTGTTGGCAGGCTCAGGAGTGATTTGAGCCGCCAAGTTTCTCCATCTCACAGCATATTCCTTAAATGACTCACTCTTTTTCTTTTCCATCCGCTCTAAGTCTTCTCATTGAACTTGTACTATGTGAGAAACGCGTCAGCCACTTCATTCCAAGTGTCGAGGAGGTTCACATTTTTCATCACATACCAACTCAGTGCAGGCCCAGTCAAACTCGCATGGAAAGATTGAATCATGAGGGGCTCATTCTTGACATATTGGGCCATACGTACGTGGTACATATGCAAATGGGCTTTTGGGTAGGAAGTACCATCATACTTCTCGAACTCCGGCATCTTGAACTTCTTCGGCATCTTGACCTTTTCATATCCGGACAAGTCGAACGGTAGTGAACTTTGTGACTCTTGCAATTGCTTCACTTTCTCCTCGAGTTTCGCAACGCGTTCATCTTGCTCCATCTTAGGGACGTTGTCAATCTTAGCCTTTTCAGCGGTGATCAATGGTGGGTCATCATCCAGCCCAGGCATGTCATCATCAATCATTTGGCCCTTGTTTGTCGGCTTCGAAATTATTATCTCGGGGAGAGCAGGTGCAGGAGTCGGATTTGCTCGGAGGGATTGGAATTGATCCGTCATAAACTGTATAGAAGCAAGCACTTGTTGGAGTTGAGTCTCCATAGCGGACATACGATCACGCATTTCAGTTTGGTCGGCCATTCTAGCTCTCAATCGCGTGATTATGGGCGAACGTGAGGGATCCGTTGTCACCTAAGGAAAAAATGGATAATGTAAGAACCAATGACAAGATAGGAAAATGACCCATGACAATGGTCTAATCGCCTGATTTTATTCAAAATTTACTTGAAATATAAAGCCAAACTTCCTAACAATGAACTAAAAATTGAAATTCAACTCCCTAAACATTGAACTAAAAATTGAAAGCATTGAATTGAAAATTGAAATCAAAACCCCCTAAACATCAAAAAAATGAAAACATTTTATTTTATATGCTTTCGGGATCCCAACGTCTTGCGAAACTTCTTATTTTCAGCTTCAAGCATTTCCACTTTCCGCTTAAGATGCTCAATTTGTGCTCGTTGAGTAGGCTTCTCGGTCACATCAGGGACCATCAGGCGTAAGGCATCGGGAATCCGGTGTTGTTGGATGTAGAATGTCGACGCATGGTGGATCTCCTCCTTGCCTTTCAGTCTCTTGGGCACCAGAATCTTTTCTAGATGGCATTCATTCCATGCAGCAATGATCATCTGGACCTCGTTGAAATAAACATAGTCCGTACGAACAAAACGGATTTGGAATAACTCTGTCTTGACGGGTGGAGGAACTTCTTGAAGAGCTCTGTACTGACGGGCCACCCGATATGGGTAATAGGAGGTAGCACTAGAAAGGCCCAGTAACGGAATTATACCATCATACTTGTGAGAGAAACGGGCCTCCTCAACATGAAGCCATTTAGTATACCATAGGAATGCATTGGGCCTAGGATTTCTCAAAAAATTAACCCAACGGGCATATTGTTTATTTGGAGAAAAACGTTCCAAAACCACAAATTTTTGTATGGGGTGCCTTAAATCATCAATTCTAAATTGTTTCATAAGGTGCCCAAAACCTTTTATGTGTGAGAAAAACCATATTTGCAAAAGTTCAGGAAGGGCACGCATAGTCTTTTCTTCATTTTGCTTGAAACGGTTCAATGACAAGAACGTTTCGGCTAAAACCATATTAACATAATTTAAACCATTGCAAACACAATTAACCACATATGAAATTGAAGGATTAATAGCATTTCTTCAATAAGGAAAAACGATTAGTCCGAAAAATGCTAATATGAAGATCCTAGCTTTCGAAATCATTGGTTGATTTGCAAAACACTATTCCAAAAATGAAAATGGGCATGCAAAACAATTGGCTTTGACAACCTTCCTTACTCTTTCGGTTTCAATTTCTAAAAACTGTGATAATTCAGAAATAGAATCTATGCCGATAGGCGGTCTAACAAGTTCCTTTTCCAGGGGCATTCCAATGGCAACACTATATTCTTCAAGCGTTGGAGTCAGCTCGAACTCACCAAATACGAAGGTGGAAGTTTGTGGACACCAAAAATGAGGGAGTGCTTGGATCACACCAGAGTGAACGTTGATCTCTAACAGTGGGAGAAGTCGGGGGATCCTAGCTTTCACATATCTTTGGCCATCTTGATCTAACTGGTCCAACCACATCTTGAGCTCTTTTTTTGGAGTGGAAATGAATTGTACGTCGGTTTTCCCCATTGCATATAAAACAAAACTGACGACGAAACCTATTGTCATGGGCCGACAAAAATTACAATAAAGTAAGTAAATTGCAAAAATTTAGACAACTTACTTTTACTGGAAATAGATGACAATCACATAGACACATCGCATGAGACGTGAGGCTCGATTTGTATCTAAAAGGCTTAACAAAGTGGAGCTAAGAAGGTAATCTGATCGTTGCAGTCTCGCATTAACTTTAGGTCCCCTTAACTTCGGGCTCAGTCGAATGGAATGTCCAATAGTCACGCAGTCTCACGGATATGGACAAAACACATTTCGACACCATTAAAAACTTTCGGGGAAGAGAAGGTCAACCTCTACATAGCAGTCTCGCTTTGGAGGAAGAATACTTCTCAACACCATCCTAGAAATCCTATCGCAGCCCAGGACGGACCGCAGGTTGTGTGTGCAAATAGTGTAGTGCTAAAACAATAAAGCATGCACATCATTTTAAAGCAAGCAACACTTCTAATTGGGAAAATAAAGCATTCATCCCACACTCAAACCTACATGACAAAGGTTAGCAAAGACTACTCCCCTTATACCTCCCATCTGCAAAAACATTTAACACCTTAAAAATGTTAGGGACGTACCTGGAATCCTCGCTGCCAAACAAAAACATTTTTAAAAGAAAAATTGGCCTAAGTCCACAAAGTGTTTTAACACAAGTCCCCAGCGGAGTCGCCAAGTTGTCGCGACCCAATTTTTCGGGTTTGCCACCTAAAACTAGGTTGATGGACTACTAAGCCTTTAAGCTTAGCTCGGACTCTCCCAAGCCCATACCAAATCACGACTTAGGGTTTTAACATGCAAAAGCTTATTATCTAGGAGTCGCCACTAATCAGTTTATGGTAGGTCGATTAGACACCTAAGTAAAATAACGGGAGGATTATCTTACTTCTACGAACCAGAGATTTTGGGTACGGGGACTTGGTTACACTAGACTATCCTAGTGCCCTTTCGGTACCATTTCTAAAAAAATGTTTTGCAGGCAGCGTGTTTTGATTTTAATTGAGCTTCCTAACATGTGAGGTGATCATACATGTGCGCATACCACCAATTTAACACATCAAGAAAGCAATTTAAATAATGCAAAAAGCATACCTTAAAGCAACGAAAGCATCTGCAATGTTAAATAAGAATTCATATAGATAATCCTAGATATGATTTCTAATTAACACGCAATTTCAATTTTTTTTGTTTTCACTTTATTTAATGAAAATCATGACTTATGCAAATAATCTAAAATGACATGACGACATGACCTAAACTATATGACATGAAGAAATGCAATAATTAAATGCAATCTAAATGATCTAATTATAATGACATGCAATGCGATGCAATGACATACCAAATTATTTAAACTAAAATGACATGCTTCATGCAATTTAATATGCAAGCTATATGTTACGTGACATTTATTAAATGACTTATTCTAATGACAAGAAAATTCTAATTAAATGAACTCAAATAAACTAAATGACGTGCATTTGATGTTCCTACTTTTTAAAAAATGCAATCTATCCTAAAAATTGAAATTAACTTATGCAAAGACAAATTTTGTATTTTCTTTCATGAAATTCGAATGCAAAAATGATTTAGCTAGATTAAAATTCTACCTAATTTAAACTAAGGATTAGATCATATTAAATCCTAATTTAAACTAAGACATTATCTTAATCTAACATGCAATTTATTTAAAAAGATTATCTAAATTAAAGATGAAACGTGCAATTCTAACCTAATATGCACAATGATTTTTTTTTATTTTCTTTATGAAATTCGAAATTAAAACTAACACATAATTAAACGTGCAATTCGAATAAATAAAAACTAACAATCTAAATGAATGCATTTTTTTGTTTTTATATTTTTAAATTCGAAATAAAATCCCTATTCTAGATATGCAAAATGACAAGAAATATTCTAGAACCAATTGAAATCCTAATTCAAATGTCTTTTTGATTTTTCTTAGTGATTTTCTAAAACAAATATTAAATCTAACAAGCAAGATATCCAACAAAATAAAGGATTAAAATAAACGAAAAAATAACCCGTTATCTCACGGGTCAAATTAACGAATATTTTTTACCCAGAACATCACGACAAGAAATAAAAATAATTAAAAATCTAATCCGAAATCTTACGGATCAAATTAATAACTATAATGATTTAACAACTTAAATATCATCAAAATGCCCAAAAATTAATGTAATCAAAAAATGATCCGACGTCTTACGGACCAAATTAAGAATTACATAATTTTAGGCAACACCTTAAAGATAATGCCTAAAAGATTTTACGAATATTACATCCAATATCTCAATTTAAATACCTAGACTAAAAAAGAAAAAAAAACTATCAAATAACATAAGCAAAAACATAACCTAACAAATAGAAAGAATAAAATAAACAAAACTATAAAGAAAGTAAAAAGTAAAAGTAAAAGTAAAAGAAATAACAAAAAAAACTACCTAATTCCCTTTTCTTTTATTTTCTTTTTTGTTTTTTCTTGTTTCTCCTTTCCCACGTGTAACCGTGGGTCTCCAAGGCAGCCGGTTGGTCAGTCCGGCAAAGGAAGGCTCCGGCGAGGTCAAGCAGGGAAGGGCGACACTCGGACCGACGAGCGGGAAGAAAACTCTTGGCGTGAGCGTCAGTCGGGCTCGGACAGATGGAGGAATCGGAGACTCGGGCGGTGATCAAAGGCGGAGCAGAAGCGAAGCAAAGGTGGAGCAGGGGCTCGGGCTACTGGTGCTTCGGGCGAAAGGCACGGATAGTGATTCGGCTTGGGTCCAGTTGCTGGCAGCAGGCGCAGGTGGTGGCGGGACATCAGACGTGGGCGGAAGCCTCGCGGACAGAGGCCGGCAGCTACGCCGGCGCCGAGATGGGCTGCCGCGGTCGGGGCTTCGCGGAGAAGACGATGGGGGGTGCCCCCTTTTCTTTTTCTCTTTTTTTTTCTCTCTCTCTCACGTCACTCTCACCTTGTCTCACTGTTGATGCTGCACTTTTCTGCAGAAAGCCTTTTACTTTTGTGCTTTTTCTTCCTTTGATTTCTAAAACCCTAAAAACCAACAACCCCCACAGACGGCTTCAACTTTTCTCCCTTGTGTTTTTTTTCCTTTCTTTTTGATTCCAAAGAAAAGCCCCCCATAAAACTCTCACACACATGGCCTTTTATAGGGAGAGGAATTAGATTTTCAAATTCTACCTCGAATCAACCTTCGCAAATCTTTTTCACAAAATTCATCCCCTACTGATAAGAACTCGAGATTAAGATAAAATTTTCTAAATTCAAATCTTTCAAAGACAAATCGCAATATTTTTTACCCATCTGCCCTATCTAAAAAAAAACAATCATTATATCCTAGAAAAAATTTTGAATTTCAAATTCCTCACAGGATATTTTCAATCATTAAAAAAAACATGGGCTTGGGCTAACTTGCTCGCTTCGTGGGCTCAGTCCAACCAATTTGAACCCATCCGCCACCGATTCAATAAAAAGCAAAAAATGCAAATAAAAAATAAATGCAACCTAAATCTATATGCTATGAAATTAATAAAATTAACCTCCTAATTTTCTATGCAATAAATTAATTAATTAAATTGCCAAAATTTATGTGTCAACAGCTATGGAATATCTTTCGACTGGATTCAGCACCACAAGATTTTATATTCGTATCCGAATTGATATAGATTCTCTAAGATTCGCAACTTATATTTGGAAAGTTCTACTTATGGAAACCAAGATCTTGATTATATGGGCGAGCAGGATTGATGGGCCATCTACACTTACCTTAAAGAGCTCGAGATCTCTCTAAATTGATTCTGTCCAACGGGTTGATTGGAAGAACTTCTTTGGATGGTGCCAACGGTAATGAAGGCATGAAGAAGTATATAAGAGAGACACTCAAGTTGTTGAAGAGTGACAGATAGAAGAATTTCAAAGTCCGAATCTCCTTGTTATTTTGTGATCTTATTCTTCGAGCAATACATGTAATCAAAAGAGAGACCATAGTGTGGTGAGACCTTGAGGAAGTATAGTAGAGTTTCTACATTGTGGATTCAAGGGCGTGAGATTGTAAACACTCTTTTTGATTCTTAGTGAAATCCAGCCAGAAGGGCTGTCCGTGCGAGAGAGTGGACGTAGGCTTGGTCTAAGCCGAACCACTATAAATCTGTAGTCTTAATTCTCTATCCCTAATCAGTTTATCTTTCATTACTTTCATTTGCTGTGATTGTTGTTTTTAATTCATTAATCTCTCATTCGAATTAAATTGTTAAAATCGTTTTAGTCACCTATTCACCCCCCTCTAGGTGTTAATTCTAGTCCTAACAATTGGTATCAGAGCTTGTGTACTCATTATAAGAAGTGTCTTTACTTATGAGTAAAAGATATATGGCTAGTATGTTACGTACAGGGTTGGTTGAAGGTCAAAGCAATACCAGACCTCCATACTTTGATGGAAAAGACTACAGCATATGGAAAAACAAGATGAAAGCATTCCTAAGATCGAAAGATCCTTTGGAATGGGAAGTGGTAGATAAAGGAATCATTCCTGCTGCTGCATCAGAATCAGAGAGAGGGAAAGAAGTTGTTGGTCCTATTCAGATGACTCAAGAAGAAATAACCAAGAGACAGACTCTTGACGCTAAAGCCATTTACTCCTTATATTGTGCTTTATCCCCTACTGAGTATAACAAAATATCTTCTTGTGATACATCAAAAGAAGTCTGGGATAGGCTTCACATTACCTACGAAGGGACTGATCGAGTGAAAGAAACAAGGATCAATATTCTTTTGGGACAATATGAAGTCTTTAAGATGAGATGAGGAGAATCAATAACTAACATGTTTAGTCGCTTTACTGAAATTGTGAATGGTCTTGAATATCAGGGACATCCAATCTCAGGACATATGAAGGTCAACAAACTCCTACGAGGACTCTCTAAAGACTGGAATTACATAAAAACCTCAATAAGAGAGACACAGAGGATTGCTCCACTCTCTGTAGACGAACTGGTTGGAACTCTTCAATCTTACGAAGTAGAGCACACCAACGAAGAGGAAGATTCAAAAGGTAAGAAATCTATTGCCTTAAAGTCTAATGATTATTATGATGTTACCGACTCTGAAGAAGATCTAGATGATGAAGAACTGGCACTCATGATAAAGAGATTCAGAAAGCTAAACAGAAAAGGAAGGAAATTCAATTGGAAGAAACAAAGCTCACAAAGGTTTCAGAACAAATCAACAGAGGAAGATGATTCTAACAAAGAAGTAACTTGCTTTAAATGCAAGAAAAATGGACACATCAGACCCAACTGTCCTCTGTTAAAGAAAAGAAAAAGGAAAGACTGAGAAATACAGGAAAGCACTCAAAGCAGAGACTTGGAGTGATACTGAATGTGAAGAGAGTGATGATGATTATGCCAATATCTGTTTGATGGCAAAATCTGATTCAAACTCAGACCTTGATACAGATACAGACTCAGACAGTGAACTCGAGGTTAGCAATCTAAAAATTATTTTCAAGGTTTCTAAATATATTGATAAACTTTGTCTTAGTCTAAAAACTTCTCTTAAGAGGATCTCCGAATTAAAAAAAGAGAATTCTACATTGAAGCAACAGGAAAAACTTTGGAAAGAAAAGTTTGAAAAGTTGGAAAAGAACTTTGCTATTGTGAAAGAAAACTCACTCTATTTCCAAAGAAAATAATCTTTTGAAAAACGATATTACTAATATATCAAAAAAAAATTCAAATGGTTCTAAAAAGTTGGATAAGATTCTTTCGATACAAAGACCCTACTTTGATAAGTTAGGTCTTGGTATGACTTCTGAAACTATTCCACTGATTGATTTCCCAAATGTGAAGGAAAGAATCAAACAGAGACCAACCAGAATTGTTTATAAAAATCATTTCCAGAAAGTCTTTGTAAAACCTGTTGGCAGAAATGCTTTGAAATGTTCCAAGTGTAAAAGCTCAAAACATTTTGAGAAAGAATGTCCTTTGGTTTGGAGACCTGTTAAAAGGAATTGGGCAAAGACTGTTTATTACTCTAACTTTTCTGGACCCAAGATGATATGGGTACCAAAGAAAGCTTGAATTCGTTTTAATTGCAGGTCACTATCAAAAGGAAGATTAAATGGTATCTAGATAGTGGTTGCTCAAGACATATGACGGGAGACTCAAGTTGCTTCATAAAACTTGTCCAAGTAGATGGAGGAAGAGTTTCTTTTGGTGGTAACAACAAATGAAGAATTACTGGTCGAGGAACAGTAAAGATTGGAAGTCTGTAAATCAAGAATGTCTCCTTAGTTGAAGGATTAAATTACAACTTGCTTAGCATAAGCCAGTTGTGTGATACTGGTTTCAAGATCAATTTCCAGGAAGAAACGTGCTCTGGAATCAGTAAAGACTTTACTCAATCCTTTACTGAACGAAGACATGGAAATATCTATCTTCTGAATGTGAATCATGAAAGATCACAGTGCTTAATATCAGTACAAGATGAAGCTAATCTATGGCACAGAAAGCTAGGCCATACCAATATGAAGCAAATCACCAAGATCTCTTCCAAGAAACTTGTTTGAGGATTGCCTATTCTTAATTACTTAAAGTCCGATCTATGCACACCATGCGTACTGGGTAAACAGGTTAGAAACTCTTACAAACCAACAAGTAAAGTTTCCACTAATCGTGTACTGCAACTTCTGCATATGGATTTATTTGGACCTACTAGAACGCAAAGCATTGGTGGAAAAAGGTTATGCCTAGTAATAATGGATGGTTATTCACGATTTACGTGGGTCTACTTTCTTTCAAGTAAGTCTGAGACTTTCTCTCTATTTTCAAAGTTTGCTAAGAAGGTGCAGAATGAGAAATGTCACACTATCTCAAGCATTCGTACAGACCATGGAGGTGAGTTTGAAAATCAAGACTTTTCTAAATTCTATGATGAATCTGGCTTTCAGCACAAATTCTCCTCTCCATACACACCAGAACAGAATGTGGTTGTGGAAAGGAAGAATAGGTCTTTACAAGAAATGACAAGAACTCTTTTAATTGAAAGTAATATTTCTTCAAGGTTTTGGGCTAAAGCCGTTTCAACTGCTTGCTATATTATAAACAGAGTGTTTTTAAGGCCAATTCTTGAGAAAACTCCATATGAAATTTTTAAAGGAAAGAAACCAATTGTTTCTTATTTTCAAGTATTTGGTTGTAAATGCTTTATTCTGAAGAATGCAAATGATCGAGTTGGTAAGTTTGAAGAAAAATCAGATGAAGGATTCTTTTTTGGTTACTCAACTGCAAGCAAAGCCTATAGAGTATTCAACAAGAAGACTCAGACTATGGAAGAATCAATGAACGTCAAATTTCAAGACTCCACAAATTCAGCCAATTCAGACTGAAGAATCAGAATCTGTTCCAGACTCTGCTAGAGTTACCTCCCATGAAGCAGTTAAAAATTCAGAATCAGTACAACAAGTTACTGATGAAGAATCAACTCAAGAAAAAGATCAACAATCTATCAGGTTGGCCAGTAACAGGAAGCACAAGTCTAATCATCCTGAAGAACTCATTATTGGAAACATTAATGAGGGAATTCGAACAAGATCCAAAAGGCGAGAAGAGTCTAGTGCTGTTACACTTATTTCTGAAATAGAACCCAAAAACATTGAAGAAGCCTTAGCTGATGAAAGTTGGATTGAAGCAATGCAAGAAGAGCTCAGACAATTCAGTATTAACAACGTATGGGAATTGACACCTAAACCAAAAGGTAAATCTGTTATTGGAGCTAAATGGGTTTTCAGGAACAAAGTCGATGAAAAAGGCAAAGCAACAAGAAACAAAGCAATACTTGTGGCTAAAGAATACACGCAAGAAGAAGGGATAGACTATGATGAGACTTATGCTCCAGTAGCAAGGTTAGAAGCAATCAGATTACTACTTGATTTTGCTTGTTATAAGAATTTCAGGTTATTTCAAATGGATGTCAAAAGCGCATTCCTGAATGGATTTATTCAAGAAGAAGTCTATGTGGAACAACCTCCTAGATTTGAAGACTCAAAGAAACCAGACTCAGTGTTCAGACTGAAGAAAGCTTTATATGGATTCAAACAAGCTCCTCGAGCTTGGTATGAAAGGCTAAGTAATTTTTTAATTCAAAATGGCTTCTCTAAAGGAAAGGTAGACACTACCTTGTTTATTAAAAAGGAAGGCAAAAGATTTCTACTTGTTCAGATTTATGTTTATGACATTATTTTCTTATCATCTAATGAGACTTTGTGCAAGAAATTTTCTAAGTCTATGCAGGATGAATTAGAGATGAGCATGATGGGTGAACTATCCTTTTTCCTTGGTCTACAAGTGAAACAACTAAAAGGAGGAATCTTTATTCATCAAGAAAAATATGCAAAAGAACTT
The DNA here is from genome assembly GCA_007663325.1 of Eucalyptus pauciflora. Taxonomy (NCBI): domain Eukaryota; kingdom Viridiplantae; phylum Streptophyta; class Magnoliopsida; order Myrtales; family Myrtaceae; genus Eucalyptus; species Eucalyptus pauciflora. The sequence goes on along the minus strand of VMYD01000189.1, from coordinate 613,530 downwards.
GTTAAAAAGTTCGGTTTGGAGAATTGCAAAAAGACTGACACACCTATGTCAAGTTCCTTGAAGATAGACAAAGATGAAGCAGGGAAGAAAATCGACCAAAAGTTATACAGGAGTATCATTGGTTCATTTCTTTATCTTACTGCATCTAGACCTGACATATTATTTAGCATTTGCATATGTGCTAGGTTTCAATCAAATCCTAAGGAATCTCATTTAAGTGCTGCTAAACGTATCATTAAATATGTTGCTACTACTGCTAAGATTGGTCTATGGTATCCCAAAGAAGGAGACTTTACTCTTCTTGGTTATTTAGACGCAGATCTTGCAGGTTGTAGAGTTGAAAGAAAAAGCACTTCAGGTACTTGTCAATTACTTGGAAACAGGGCAGTATCTTGGTTTTCAAGAAAGCAAAATACTGTGGCTCTTTCAACAGCTGAAGCAGAATACGTAGCCCTTGGAAGTTGTTGTTCTCAAATACTATAGATAAAACAACAACTACGAGACTTTGGTATTGAAGACTCTTGCACAGAGATCAAATGTGACAATACCAGCGCAATCAATCTTACAAAGAATTCTATCCTACATTCAAGAGCAAAACATATTGAGATTCGACATCATTTTATAAGAGATCATGTTCAGAACAAAGAAGTCTTGATACAATTTATTGACTCAAAGAATCAACTGACAGACATCTTCACAAAGCCACTTGAGAAAAGTTTATTTGAGTCTATTCGCTCAAGACTCAATATTTTATCTCTTGAAGACTGCTGAAACTCAAACTCAGAATCTAAGTCTGACAAAGTATCAGACTCAAAGATGTAGACTTGGAATACCAATCGACACGACTGTAAGTTATTACAATTACAGTTCATTTATTCACTTAAACTGATATCTCGAAAAGGTAAGATTGTCTGTTTATATATAATCGTGTTTATTAAGGCAGTTAATCTTAAAAAGGGTGGTTATCGATTTGTTTAAGGCAATTATTTTTTTTAAAGGAATTTTTTTAATCGGGACGCTTCAGTTACCACGATTCAATTACCTTTTATACTCCTTCTCCTTCTCTTTTTACTTTACTCAGAAACCCTAGTTCAAAAGATTTTCACTCTCTGAGATTTCTCTCATCAAGTTCTACTTCTCAAGTTTTTGACTTTCTTACGACACTAGTGTGAAAGTTCCATCCAAGAAAGCTACAATGTCTTTCCAAAGGAAATCCTCAAGAATAGCGAACAGGGGACCACAGGGCTCTGGTGAGGGGCCTACGCATTTTGATCTCACAGAAGAAAGTGACTTTCTAAGAGAATAGACGCGCCAACAATCTCAACAGCGCACCTCCTCGACTAGATCTCATGTTCGTCATCCTCAACATGCAGAGGAAATCATTGAAGATGTTGAACCTGTAAGATCCCTTAAGCCTGCATTTGTTTATAGGCTCTATTCTACGTTGAAGGAAGGAGGTTTTGCAATGACTTTCATTGATGAATTTTTGAAAGAAAAAGGCTATAAAAATGAGACACACTTTCTCACTGTGATGGAGCGATCGGGCGTTGTTCCTGTTGGAATGGCAGCAAAAGCTTTTGCGAACTTTCCAAGTGACCCTCGATTTGGTGGTGTAAATCAGCCTGAGGGAAAGGATGATGATGAGAAAATGTTTGTACATTTTAATCTTCGGATGGGTGTGGCTGCAAATCTTCGAGGAAAGAGGGATGAATTGTTTCGATCAGAGGAACATAAGAAAGTGTATGAGAAATTGCTGAAGCGTGGGGTGATGAATCCACAAACCGTGGATTTTAATTTTCTGGATCTATTGAGCATCAATCTGAGGGAAAAGTTTAAGAAACTTCAACTTTATAAGTTCTGTACTAAGTGCGAGGTGGCTTATTCCGAATTAACAGCCTATTTTTATTCCAACCTCAGTTTTCTTGATGCCAATAGTTTTTCTTTCAGTGTGAGAGATAGAGAGTATGTGGTTGACACAGACACTCTGGCTGATGTAATTGGTGTGGAAAGAGGAGCTTTCCTATCAATCTCTGTGTCTGTGAGTCATGCAACTCTGGAACTTGCGAAAGACAGAATCGCAGAAGGTCGTCTCTCCTACTCAAGGATGAATGCTACAAACACTTTACTTCACAAGATAGTGATCAATTGTCTCAGACCGAAATCAACTTCAAAGACAGATGTGTCCATCTCAAAAGCCAAATTGATGTATACAATCAAGATCGGTCTTAACTTCTCTTTGCCCCATACTATCATGTATCACATGTATAGGTCTATGGCGAAGGACAGGGGAAAACTCCCTTATGCTGCTCTCATCACTCGTCTTTTCAAACATTTGAACATTCAGCCTCCCCACATTCTCTTTGTGAAGACTATTGATCAAATGGTCATCGGATTGAGGATGATTACAAAGATGCGTCTGAAAGAACTCAGTAAGAAGCTGGAGCAGTTCAAGGAGAAAACCCCTGTTAAGACTAGACCAGACTCTTCTGCTGCTAAGAGGAAAGGAAAGGAACCTGTGACTGGTCCTATCAAGAAGAGGCGGGCAATCATCTTGGAGGATGAAGATGATGAGGATGATATGCCTATCTCTGCCCTTGTCTCTCAGTATCTTGCTCCTGTATCAGCTGTACCAGAACAACAAGTTGCAGAGGAAACTGAGAAAGGGAACCAGGAAAAGGAATCCTTACAGGAAGAAGAAGAACCAGCAAAGGCAGACTCTCAACATCAACCAGCAGACTCACAAGACAAAGCAGATCAAGCAGATTCTCTAGCAGAAAGGGAGGATCAACAACATTTTGCCACTGAGTAAACTCCTCAGAAAGAAGAGTACTTCTGCCCTCCAGAAGACATTGAAACAGGGGGAGATGTCCAAAGAGAAAGTGCTCCTCTTCTCTTGACATTTACCGGTGCAAGTAGATCACTTCCTGCTGCAGAAGATATTCATGCTGCTCATTTTCCTGAGGGAGAGGCATCATCTCCAAACATTGATCTCCCTGCTGATATTCACACTGGCTTAACTCCACCATCAGACCGAGTTGATGCAAGCACACAAGCTGACAATTCAGGAGATTTCGGAAGGTTGTTTGACATCATTTTGGAGCTCAAAGGCCAAATATATGCTATGGGGTGTGAATTGTAAACTCTTCAGAATGAAAATCATGCTATGTTCATCTCCTTGCATGATCAGCTTAAAGATATTCAACGTCAGGTTCAGGCCACTGCAAAAGGCACTGCTCTCACTCAACTACATGAGGATTTGAGGAAGCTGAAGGAACTGTTAAGTCTATGGAGGACTTTCAACTTGTTCGCATTCCTTGTGCTCCTTGATTTTCTCACTTTTTAATGCTGACAAAAAGGGGGAGAAGACTTTGCAGGCAGATTTTCACTCTATTCTCATTCCAAACCCAAACCTTCATTTTTAAATACCTTTTTGGATTTAATATTTTGTTATGTTTGACATTTGTGATTGACATTTTGACTTTATCTTGAGTTTTTGAATGCTTGCTTATTACTGCATTACTTTAAGCTGTTAAATTAGATAAAGATAGTTGATATATGCACATGACTAATGTGTTTTCTGTGGATGCAAATCTGTGAATAGGATAAGTTTGTGTACAGGACATCTGTGTACAGGACAACTTATACTATCTTTACTCTAATCTTTTATGAGATATCATTGCTAGCTTAAATGTTGTATAGCAGGGCAATAGTATTCAAATCTGCAGGAAAGTTTTGTCACCATCAAAAATGGGGAGATTGTTGGATAAATTCTCTTAAGATATTTTGAAGTTGACGAAACATTTTCCTCAGTCTAGTTTGAAGACTTGCAGACTCTACTGGCAAAGTCTGAAGATCAAAGACTGACGATAACAAGACTTAAGTTTCAAAGTCTACTCTCATGGACAGTTTCTAGACCGACAAGATAAAACTTCTATTCTGATTCTATCTAATATGGTTTTTACTCCAACGGCTATGGAATATCTTTCGACTGGATTCAGCACCACAAGATTTTATATTCGTATCCGAATTGATATAGATTCTCTAAGATTCGCAACTTATATTTGGAAAATTCTACTTATGGAAACCAAGATCCTGATTATATAGGCGAGCGGGATTAATGGGCTATCTACACTTACCTTAAAGAGCTCGGGATCTCTCTAAATTGATTCTGTCCAACGGGTTGATTGGAAGAACTTCTTTAGAAGGTGCCAACGGTAATGAAGGCATGAAGAAGTATATAAGAGAGACACTCAAGTTGTTGAAGAGTGACAGATAGAAGAATTTCAAAGTCTGAATCTCCTTGTTATTTTGTGATCTTATTCTTCGAGCAATACATGTAATCAAAAGAGAGACCATAGTGTGGTGAGACCTTGAGGAAGTGTAGTAAAGTTTCTACACTGTGGATTCAAGGGCGTGAGATTGTAAACACTCTTTTTGATTCTTAGTGAAATCCAGCCAGAAGGGCTGTCAGTGCGGGAGAGTGGACGTAGGCTTGGTTTAAGCCGAACCACTATAAATCTGGAGTCTTGATTCTCTATCCCTAATCCTTTTATCTTTCATTACTTTCATTTTCTGTGATTGTTGTTTTTAATTCATTAATCTCTCATTCGGATTAAATTGTTAAAATCGTTTTAGTCACCTATTCACCCCCCTTTAGGTGCTAATTCTAGTCCTAACACCAATATTCAACTCCATCCGCACAATAAAAAAAGATGACAAATCCCTCAAACCCAAATCGATTCCTATTCAGATAGATCCTCCCTCTTTCAAACACACTAGAATTTCCAAGTAGGGAACTCAAACAAGGATGGTTAATCAACAATGTATGCTCTTTCGGAACAACAAACCAGAAAAGCCGAATCTGAACACTCTCAAATGATCTGATTTGCATTTGCCTTCTCTCTCTTGTGAAACAAATTCGGTGTACACAAACTCAAGGCGAGAGCCAAGATCTCAACATGTACAGGAGCAAGCAACAATCAAAGCTTTAAAGCCAATTAGAGAATGACCGAGATTAGGCCAGCCTCATGTATGACGATTCTCGACCAGCAAGTAACAAATCAGTAAATCATATCAGGATCGATCTGTCAAATAATAACCATGCAAATCGCACTAGGATACTCTCATATTGACTAACGACAGAAGCAAATCAATACTGGAGGTCACTTGGGCAAAACATCAAACACTTGTTGAACATGAAATTCAAAGTGCTCGGGACAGAACATTCAACAACTCATCGGTGAAGAGTATAGAGCGAGGTGTTCATTCTAAAGATTATTAGAGACAAAATCGATGAATAGGAGGATAAGCGTGCACAGAAAGATGCTCGGCTAAAGCCAAAACAAAGCATAGGAGAGGGATACGTGGCCAGAGCCGTCCCTGGTCAAGATCAATGATTGTCCAAAGGAGAGAGATCATAATGGACAGTAACGCCGAGACCTAGAACCGTCAAATGGAGGAATAGACGTAGATTGTGTGCTTCAGCAACGATGACTCTGAAATAGGGGCAACTGGAGCCTTTTCATGGTGGCAGAACTGGTGGCGATTGACCGCGGAATTGCTGATATCTTTGTGTCCGTGCTCTCTACGATGACTACGTGCTTTGGCGGCTGGCGATGGACGATCAGCGTGGCTACCGGTGGCCTGAGGACGATGGGGAGGAAATCGCCGCGAAAAGCTGCTGAACCCCTAGAGAATCGGACTGGCTTAATGGGCCTGTGTGTTTAATGGGTTTGATCTCTAGGCCGAGGCGCCCTCTAATGATGGGCTTGCTATGGCCCAGGCTGTTGTTGTGGATCAGGTCTAGGCTGTGCTAATTGGACAAGGCCCTTTCAATTATGACCCAATCGGAGCCTTTTTAAATTATTTTCTCTCTTTTTTATTATATATTTCTTTTGAAAGGATACAATTTTTTTTTTTTTTGAAGGTTCAATCCCTCCACGGTGTCTTACCTCCAAGATATGACCTTTGTGGATGTCTCGTATAATTGTCTTTTATGGGAAATTCCAACAAAAGTTTGACATTCAAAAGTTATGAGATGTTAAAAAGTGCATTTGATACTATGATTTAAGATAGAAGAAGATTGGCTGCCATACTTGTATAGCACCAAATTCACTGCGACACTTTGAATATGGCAATGGATTTTTTTCATGTTGCTTGGATGGTTGAACTCGAAGAAGTGAAGTTTATCTCATGTATGGATTGGTACTTGGAAGAGAGATTGTTGAGTAATAATTGAGAGTGTAATGATATCCTCTCTCTCTCTTTCATGAAAAGTGGATTAAATACATGAAATAATGTTTGCAGCTTGGAAAGAGTTTTATCGTTCCATCATGCCTTACAAAAAGAAAAAAAAAATCGAACCAACGTGGAATTAATATTAAGTCTTTCATATTTAGTTTAGTTACAGAAATTATATCAGCTATCGAGCTGAATGAAGCTTTTGCGGCAATTGTTAAGCTCGACAAAACTCGATTCGCTGTGCTGCAAGCTTGAAGAATTTTGGAAGCTAGAGTGCCCATGGCTGAGCCTGACGAAACTTGAGCAGCTTTGGCCCATGGCCAGGAGCTAGACAAATCTCGAGCGGCCGTGGCCGCAAGCTCAATGAAGCTTGAATGGTGTGGGCTGTGAGCTTAAAGAAGCTTAGAAGCTGAAGTGGCAATGGTTGCAAGCTCGACGAAATTAGAGCAACCATGGCCAAAATCTGGAAAAAGCCTAGAAGTTGGTGGTCATGGCCAAGCTTGACGAGACTCGCGAGGCAAGGTTGCCTTGCCTCGGTGGACGCCACGAAATTAGAGTAGCACTCCGTTTTTCTTTTTAAATTTTCAATTTTTTTTCTTGATGTGGGGCTTGGTGGACGGCAAGTTTTCTTAATAAAGTAATAGAAAAAAAATGTCATGGCAGCATTTTTTGTAAATAAATAAAAGAAGGAATTAACTGAGAGATTTGGTTACACAAATTCAACAAATTTTAAGACTTGATCGTATTTTTTAAAATTTTAAGGACTCAATTGCACTTTTACGATAAGTTTAAAACTTTTAGTGCACTTATTCCTATTTGTGGATTAGATTTCCAATAATTTTTGCACATGGCACCAGAAAATATAAAATCAGTGCCTTCTAACTAATTGATAAAATAAGTGATTCAACATAGGGTCCACTCATGTAACTGATCACATCCATTGGGTGCAAAGTGATCCGCACGCCACACAATAAATTATATAGATTTCCACATACACTCTTGCGTCCACCATTATTATTGACTATTCAATTTCCACAAAGAACTTGATTGGTTTTTATGTCAAAGTGACTAAATCAGCTGTGGTGCCTGCCTTCTTCTCTATCATTTCCATGTCTGTAATTCTCGATTAACTTGAAGAATGGTTTGCATACTTGGAAAATGTCTGGGTCATGACAAGCTTTAATGGCCGCGTGGGAGGAAAAGTTGAGTCGCATCTTTGACTTGAAGAGGTCCCGGCAGAAAATTAAGTGTCCTCCATTAGTACTAAACATGTGCATGTGGACCTGGGTGGCGTCGATGTTGGAGGAAAGTGGAAGCTGAAGTGGAAGTTGTTTAAAAGGATTCGTATAACACTAACAAAATATCCGTGAATCATACGCGTTGAAGCCCATATCTTTTTAGCTTTTATTTTTTTTAATGCTTGTACTTTTTTCCTTTATCCTATTCTTAGTATTATTTTTTTAAATATTGTTATCCTTTTTCCTTTTAAAATTTCAATTTTTTTTTCTTGATTTGGCGCTTGGTGAATGTCATTTTTTCTTGGGAAAGTAATAGAAAAAAAGTCAGGTCAGCATTTTTTTTTTTTTATTTTAATGAAATGAGATGGACTGAACTGAGGGATTTGATTACATTAATTCAACAAATTTTTAAGATTTGATTGCATTTTTTTGAAAGTTTAAAGATTAAATTGCACTTTTTCAACAAGTTTAAGACTCTTAGTGCACTTATTCCTATTTATGGATTAGATTTTCAGTAACTTATGCACATGAATCCAGAGCATACAAAATAGACTCTTAGAGCCTTCTAACTGATGAAACAAGTGATTCAATATAGGATCCACATAATGTAATGGATCACATTCATTGAGTGCAAGTGATCCACATCCCACGTGATAAACTAAATAGATATCCACAAGCACTCTTGCATCCACCGTTATTATTGAACATTCAATTTCCATGAAGAACTTGACTGGTTTTATGTCAAAGTGGTTGAATCAGGTGTGGTGCGCACCTTCTTCTCTATCATTTCCATGTCCTCAATTCTCAGGAAACTTGAAGAATGGTTTGCATACTTGGAAAATTTCTGCGTCACGACAAGATTTAATGACCGTGTGGGAGGATAAGATGTGTTGCGTCTTTGACTTGAAAAGGTTCCCGGTAGAAAATTAAAGTGTCCTTCATTAGTACCGAACTTGTGCGTGTGGACTCGGGCGACGTCGATGTTGGAGGGAAGTGGAAAAGTTGAAGTGGAAGTTATTTAAAAAGATTCTTATAACACTAACGAAATATCTGTGTATCGCACAAGTTAAAGCCTATATTTTTTATGTTATTCTAAATAGCGATAGTTAACTAATTTTTCATTCATTGATACTTTAAGTGAAATATAAGATATATTGAATGTTGATTGGTATTGTGTGGATCAGCATTATCATATTGAACGAAGTTGTCTTATTGTTTCTTCAATGAGTCCAGACAAATACCAATTTATGTGAAATTTCTTGGCAAAACAACACCTATACTAAGACTTAGTAACATCAAATCTTAGTTATTTATCTTATTTTTCTTGAGAAACGATATTTGGAATGGTTTTTTTTTTTTTTTTTGCCCTTTATAACTTCGGTGAATCACTGATAACTTCTTCTTCTTTTTTTTTTTGGGTCCATTTGCTAATACTAATTTTTTTTATCAATTTATTATATTCGTCTTATAATATTCACCTTTCTCTTTAGGATAAAACTCGATCAGCTACGGCCCATAGCCAGGAAGCTCAGTGAAGCCTGGAAGCTGAAGTGGCAATAGTTGCAAGCTTGACGAAATTAGGGCAGCAACGGCCAAAATATTGAAAAAGCCAGGAAGTTGGTGGTCAAACTCCCGTGAGTTGCACCACGGGTGGATTGCGGCGTTATAGTATAGTTTCTTTTAATATCGAAGATGAAGAAACATGGCGTCTTTACTATAACTTGAATCTCACTTTTAAAATGCATTTTTTAGGAACATCAATCTTAAATAAGTAATTGAGATTTTTTACTTAACTAGTGTAAAAGTTGATGGTTTGGGACGACGTGACTACCAGCCACAAAACTCCATTCATCTAAATTTTCTAGTACCCTATAGATTTGATTTTGAGCATTAGATTTTCTTTTTGTTGGGAACTGAAGAGGAAAGTTTAGAGCAGCGGGTGACAGCCCCTGTTATGCCCTTCCTGACTCCATGGTTGGAAATGACGTGTTCACGAGCAATTAACTATGCATGGGTACTCACTTAAGCACTATCACATTAAACATAATACATGCGTACTACATAATGTTGATATTTAAAAATGAAAAAAAAAAGTGACGATGCTTCACTAAGTCTGGCCTTTCATGCCTTAGGACTTTCCCAATTGGTTGCTCATACTTCTCACTTGGGAGAAATAAATGGGTGATGAAGTCATCGATTTCTTTAAAGTTCGATTATTCACTTTATCTAAAGTAAACTCTCGCAAAAAATCTACTCATCTTGTCAACAAAGTAAAAAAAAAAAAAGGATCTAAAATCCTTACAGTGACCTTAACATGAGATTGTTTACGCGTGCTGACATGGGGAATCAAGCTAGTATAGTGTACATAAATCACACATATATTTGCTACTTAATTACTGCTAGATTCATTACTCAAAATTGCAGTGTAAAATTGGAAAAAATACTTAGAATTTCATCTACAAACATATATTATTCTTCTTTCAATGAAGAAGCTCTGATAATAACTACGTCGCTTACATTGCATATAACAACCTCCAACGAGTACACTTAGAAATGGTTAGTATTAAGGGCTAATAATATCCGTGCCACATTTGACCTAAACTAATTTTCGTATAACAAAAAATTTCAAACTGTTATACTTATGTCATATTTACCCTAAATTAATATTTGCATCAATATTGTTGTACTCATATCAAATTTATCTCAAAATGGTACACTCATGTTATATTTATCTCAAATTGTGGTGAATTTGGGATTTTTGGAGTATATGCAGCATGACTTCACTAGTATGTGATTTTTTGTGACATGAAATAATTTAGGATAAATGTGATACAGATGTATTAGTCTGAAATTTTTTGTGATATTAACCTTGATAATAATAATAATGAAGTTACGAGAGTGATAATTGTTGCTTTGGTTGTGATACGGCTCAACTCAATTAGGTTGTGAAGAGTGATCACATGAGCCCTTATCATATTCGCTCTCAAGATGTTATTTTCATTGCACTTGTTTCATTGCATCGGATTTTGGATTGAAAAGGAAGAAAAACAAATCATAACTCAAATGTTATTTGCCTTGTAATTGTTTCAATTCATGTAACTGGGGAACGATAGTATGTTGGTCGATCAGTCAATTTTGAAAAATTTAATTGGTGCCTCCACTGAACAGAGACTTCCTTGCCTGATGTCACCGCATCGAACATATTTGAAGAGTATATACCTGTAGAGCACATGCCGTGTCCATAGCGAAAGGGGATGCCGATAGTCTAAAATAAAAACTTGAAAAAGAAGAAAAAAGAACAGTATCCTTTTGTTTAAAATTGTCCATATCAACTATGGCATTGACACTTAAGATGGTTGGGTCGGTGATGACCGGACCGCTATGTTGGCATCTTCATGCAAGTGTTGCTCTAGAGAATTTGATTGTATTTTTACTCAAAAGTTTAAACTGCATTGAATTCAATTGAAAAGATTAAGATTGAATTCAAATTTATATAATAGGTTTAGAACTAAAAATGCAATTTTTCACCAAAAAAATCTTGCATATGGACCCGGAATATGTAAAACAATATCTTTTACTAATAAATCTAGTCAGTCCTATGGCCAAAAAGTCCACATACGACTTGCACAACGTAACAAATCACATCCATTGAAAGCATGTGATTTGAATACAAGGCAATCAGTATTTTTCCACGGTGATTACTGAACATTTGATTTCCACAAAGAATTTGATTGGTTCTATTATAGTGATTGAATCAACTGTGGTCATTGCCTTTATCTCTATCATCTTCATGTCCTTCATTGTCAACATAATTGAAATGGTTTGCATACTTTTTTCTAGGAAAAACTTCGGCGTCACGGCAAAACTTAAGGACCACTAGGGATGAAAAGATGTGTCGCATCTTTACAAAAATTGGAAGGAACAAGAACTCCATTGTGTTTGGCTTCCAATCAACGCAATTTAGACCTCAAAGGAAATTAGACGTGAATTTGCCCCAAAAAATTATGGAAGGAAGGAAACTTCCTACCACTCTTTTTCCATCCACTCATTGAATGACCGCCAAAAAGGGAAGAATCATTATGTGACTCTTGAAAGGACAGGAATACTAATACCCAATTAAATTAGTGGATGAATTACTAAATTACGAAAACCATTTTATAATAGAGAAATTGCTCTGGAAGTAATTGCACATCATTAAGACATGACAACTTTTCTATATAGGCATCTATCAGTATTCATATTATTTTAGAAAAACTCAGTATTGGCCTAATGATGTATAAAATCTCTTATATATATGATTATAGATATTATACATTCCACGAACTAGTATTGTGCATCTAAACCACACATATTTATGTTACTTAACCACTAATAGATCCGTTACTCAAAATTGCAGTGCAATAATTGAAAAATAGTTTACAAATATATGATTCTTCTTTTAATAAAGAGGCCCACCTAAATAGATAACAACTATGTCGCTTACATTGCATATGACAACTTCCGGGTGACAAGTATGGTCAGAAATAGTTTGTATTGATTAAGTTAGAAGAGTGATGATCGTTGTGTTGGCTCTTATTTTCCTTTCAATGAGTCCAAACAAATACCCCTTTAATTGATAGTCTTGCCAAAAAAATACCTGTAATGAAAATTAACAAAATCAAGAAAAATAAATAAATAAATAAATAAACTCCACCTCTCCAGCACTTGGTACTAAAGATGGAAAATAAAAGATAATAAACAATTAACAAAATTCATAAGCCATCAAGAGCTCGAAAACCCGAATCGGCCCGACCGAATCGACCCCTGCATTTCTCAAGCACGAGTTAGATGGGACCAGTCCTTGGGTGTATTTTTCTAATTTTTATTTCAGGCTTGTTCAGGCTACAAGCCTCAGGACCCAAGATGCCATTAGCAAAAATAAGTGAAGTAGAAAATATAATTGAATACAATGAGACGTAAAGGGCATACAGACATACGCAGATGAGAATGGAGGCCCAGTGTCGATGAAAGCATGTTATAAAGTATATTTTAAGTTTAGTAATTGCATTCACTCTATTTATATGACACTTTCCAATGGTTATATGTATAAAATATGGTTTGGTCATCATATATCTAGCTATATAATTCCATTAGAAATTGGAATTTGACAGGCCATGAAATCACTACAAAGCAAATTTTCGCGTAAGACCAATCTAGTGCTTCCGGGGGATAATGAGAAAATATGATTTGGAATATTATAGTGAAAGATGTCAAGTTTTGAAGCTTCATGTCAAAGATTTGCACAAACGCAAAGGAAGCTAAGAGAACATAGGAGGGGTTGATAGTGAGTTAACATGGAGATACGAAGGAGTTACAGATTCTTCACATTAGAAAGCCATTGACATCAACCGTTGCCTTTAAGATGATTAAATACAATTTCTCGAATGGTATTTATCAGCAAATTTACACCTTGAAGGAAATTAGATGTGGATTTACAAAAATAAGAATTATAAGGGAAAATAATTTCCATCATATCTCTATTTTCATCAACTCAGTTCAAAAGTAAAAATGGAAGGAAAGAAACTTCCACTTTAGTGACTACTAATGGATGAATTACTAAATTACGAAAATCTAATTATATATATTACGTTAATTTATGATATTTTGAACGAAATTTCTCAAATGACTGGAGCATTTTGATATGGTGGTTAACATTACTAAATAAAGTTACTCTAGACTTTAGAAAATTCCAATCTTTTTTTAAATCCGCATGAGGACAATGGTCTAGTCACCCTTGCTTGACCAATTCTTTGGACTATTGGCCAAATGCTTTATGAGAAAAAGAAGTAATTAGTCTAGCGTTTTGTCGGGGTAAAGAGGAAAAATCTCATCCAAGATTACCTCAAGATGGAAAGATAAATTGTGTGACCGGGCCAACTCTCTTTTCCATCATCTTCATATTGCTTTTGGGTTAAAGAAACAATAAATTTAGTCAAGGTCTTGCGACTTACTTTCTGTAATGGAAATCCCTGTCATAAAGGTAAAGCATTTGCCGTCTCCTACGGTAGGCAGCCAAAACGACTTGGAGAAATCCAAGTCAAGCTATAATGGACATCCCTATCTAAAAAGCATTTCACAGCTTTTATCGTAAGTGACCAAAATTATTTTCTCAAATTATACATGAGTCCCTACATGCTGAAGTAGGCATTTAAACATTCAAAATGCCTATTAAATACACAAAGTTTTCAATTTATATAATCTGATCACGCCTTAAATGAATTTCAAGCAGATAAACTCAAAATAAATCTGTAACTGGACAAATAGTTGGTATTTTTTATTAATCTTTAGAAAATCAGTTAACCAATTAATAATAATAATAATATATACAATGTTTGAAGTTGAGAGAACATGGACGTCACTTAGACTTAGGAGAGCCTTAGCCTTTGGTAGGTTCGACCACATGGAAAGGGAGAGGTCCTCGATGGCCAAAATGAGGAAAAAAAAAACTAAAAGTGACAATAGTAATAAAAATTGAAAGAGGTTGAGTTTTGGAGCTTAGTAATCCTATGGTTTTTTCATGGAAAATCAATAACTTGTAAAAAATTGTCCAAAAATAATTACTTGTACCAGTAAAAATGATTACTCAAATTTTGAAGTTTCGTACCAGAGACATACACGAGTATGACACCAATTTTTACGAGTATGCTATCTGATGTCTTGTGGGGAGAAGCTCGGTCTTTTTTGGGATGACTTTCGTATTTGCGTGGAGGAGAGAGAGTGAGTTGAGAGAAGAGGCTGATCAAATCCAATATCATTACAAACACAACGGAAGCTCAGAGAAGAGGAGAGGTGAGGAGGGGCCGATAGTGAGTTACGATGGAGATGCATGGGAGTTGTAGATTCTTGAAAGTCATTGACATCAATTGCTGTCTTCAAGATGATTAAAAATAATTTATCCAATGGTATTTACAGACAAATTTAGCCCTTGAAGAAAATTAAATGGGGATTTACATATAAAGGTGTAAGGAAAAAGAAATTCCACCATATCTCTATTTTCATCAACTCAGTTCAAAAAGAAAAATGGAAGAAAAGAAACTTCTAATTTAGTGACTATTAATGGCTGAATTACTAAATTACGAAAATCCAATTACATATATTAACTTAATTATATTGTTTTGAACGAAATTTCTCAAATGACTGGAGCATCTTGATATGGTGATTAACATTATTAGATAAAATTATTCCAGACTTTAGAAAATTCCAATCCGTTTCTCAACTCCGCGTAAGAACAAGGGTGTAGTCGCCCCTTGCATGACCAACTTTGGAGTATTGGCCAAATGCTTTATGAGAAAAAAAGAAGTAATTAGTCTAGCATTTTATCGGGGTAAAGAGGTAAAATTTCATCCAAAATTAGACCGAGATAAAAAGAGAAATTGAGTGACTAAGCCGACTTTCTTTTCCATCATCCTCATATCGCTTTTGGATTAATAAAACATTAAGTTAGTCAAGGTCTTACTATTTACTTTCAATAATGGACATCTCTATTAATAAAGGTGAAGCATTTCCCAGCATATACCATAAGAGGCCAAGACGACTTTGGAGAAAGCTGGGTCAAGCTATAATGGACATCTCTATCCAAAAAGCAAAGTATTTCATAGCCTTTCATCGCAAGTGACCAAAATGACTTGCTCAAAATTAAACAAGAGTCACCCTTACATGATGAAGAAGGCATTCAAACATTCAACGAAATATTGGTTTGGTGAAAAAAATAGAACATGATATAATGAATTCAACTGATAAGCTCAACTTAGTGATTTACAGATTAAAGTACCTTATGTTATTGATTTGTCCATTTTATTTCGATATATTTGGTTGAAAAATTAATAAAATTATACAAAATCTTTAATTGGTAATTTTTATGGATTATTCCCATATAAAATTAAATATTTTCATCAAATTGGTGATTTTTGCCGAGCGGTTTTTTCCTTTCATCACTCTCTAATTAAAGGGTTTATGCATCAATGCCACCATTTTGTGGCCGTTCGTGCGGACGAACATCCGTGGCGGCAGCCCCAACTCTTTGATAGGGCCTCGCTCGGTTCATTTTGGACAACTTTTACGGACAAGCCCAGCCCATTCAACATCAGAGATAAAAAAAAAAAAAAATGAACAAAAAGTAAAAGAAAAAAAAAATCCCCCTCTCCAGCACCATGGACGCCACAGACGAGAAATAAAAAATATTAAAAGTTAAAAAAATTCAGGAGCCATCAAGGGCTCGAAAATCCGAATCGGCCCGACCGAATCAACCCCCGAATTTCTCAGGCACGAGTCAGATGGGGCCGATCCTTGGGCGTATTTTGCCAATTTTGATTTCAGGTTTGTTCAGGCTACAAGCCTAGGGGACTCAAGATGCCATTAGTAAAAATAAGTGAAGTAGCAATTATAGTTGGACGCAATGAAAGATAATGTAGATATAATGATACGTAGATGAGAATGAAGGCTAATCAGAGTCGATGAAAGCATGTTATAAAATATATTTCAAATTTAGTAATTGTATTCGGTCTATTAATATGACACTTTGAAGTGGTTATATGTATAAACTATCGTTTAATCATTGTATAAAATGGAATTTGACAAGCTATGAAATCACTACAAAGCAAATTTTCACATAGGACCAATCTAGTACGCCCTGGTCCAGAAACTGCCATTTGGGATTTGGGAACAAATGAGCAAAAATGATTAGGAATGATACAATGAAAGATGGCAAGTTTTGAAGTTTCATGTCAAAGATTTGCACAGACACAAAAGGAAGCTGAGAGGAGTGGAGAGGAGGGGTCGATATTGAGTTAACATGGAGATACGTAGGAGTTACAAATTCTTCACATTAGAAAGTCATTGACATCAAACGCTATCTTTAAGATGATCAAATACGATTTTTTGAATGGTATTTATCAACAAATTTAGACCTTGAAGGAAATTAGATATGGATTTCCAAAAAAAAAAAAATTATAAGGAAAAGAGCTTCCACTATATCTCTATTTTCATCAGCTCAGTTCAATGGAAGGAAAGAAACTTCTAATTTAGCGACCATTAATAAATGAATTACCAAATTACAAAAATCTAATTATATATGTTAAGTTAATTTATGATATTTTAAACTAAATTTCTCAAATGACTAGAGCATTTTGATCTAGTGATTAACATTACTAAATAAGTTACTCCTAACTTTAGAAAATTCAAATCCATATTTCAAATCCACGTAACAATGAGGGTCTAGTCGCCCTTGCTTGACCAATTTTTTGGAGTATTGGCCAAATGCTTTACGAGAAAAAAAGTAATTAGTCTAGCGTTTTGTTGGGGGTAAAGAGGCTAAATCCCATTCAAGATTACGTAAAGATGGAAAGATAAATTGAATGACTCGGCTGACTCTTTTC
This sequence comes from Eucalyptus pauciflora, assembly GCA_007663325.1. Lineage (NCBI taxonomy): Eukaryota > Viridiplantae > Streptophyta > Magnoliopsida > Myrtales > Myrtaceae > Eucalyptus > Eucalyptus pauciflora. The sequence continues at coordinate 596,639 of VMYD01000189.1, read as the reverse complement.
CATCATTTTCATATTGCTTTTGGATTAAAGAGACATAAATTTAGTCAAGGTCTTGCCACTTACTTTCTATAATGGACATCCCTGTCATAAAGGTAAAGCTAGCCTTTATGGTAGGCAGCAAAAACGACTTGGGAGAAATCGGAGTCGAGCTATAATGGACATCCTATTCAAAAAGCAAAGCATTTCATAGCTTTTATCGCCGGTGACCAAAATGATTTGCTCAAATTATACACGAATCCCTACATGATGAAGCAGGCATTTAAACATTCAAAACACTTACTGGATACACAAAATCTTCAATTCTATAACCTGATCACGTCTTAAATGAAATTCACGCGGATAAACTCAAAATAAATCATATAACTCAACAAATAGTTGATACTGTATACCATTTCTATTAATCTTTAGAAAATCAGTTAACCAATTAATAATATATATATATATATATAAGAACATGGACGTCATTTAGACTTAGGAGAGACTCAGCTTTTGGTAGGTTCGACCACATGGAAAGGGAAAGGTCCTCGATGGCCAAAATGAGGGAAAAAAAAACTAAAAGTGACGATAGTAATAAAAATCGAAAGAGGTTGAGTTTTGGAGCTTAGCAATTATGTGGTTGTTTCGTGGCAAATCAATAACTTGTAAAAATTTCTCCAAAATAATTACTTTTACCAGTAAAAATCATTAGTCAAGTTTTGAAGCATCGTATCAAAGACATGCACATGAATATGACCCATGCGGAGAAGCTCGGATTTTTTTTGGGATGATTTTCAAGTATGCGTGGAGGAGAGAGAGTGAGTTGAGAGAAGAGAAATCAAATCCAATAAATCATTACAAACACAAAGGAAGCTGAGAGGACAGGCAAGGAGAGGAGAGGTTGATAGTGAGTTAAAATGGAGATACATGGGAGTTGCATATTCTTCACATTAGAAAGTCATCAACATCAACTGCTATCTTCAAGATGATTAAAAAAGATTTATCGAATGGTATTTACCAACAAATTTAGTACATGAAGGAAATTAGATGTGGATTTACAAAAAGTGGAAGGAAAAAGAACTTCCACCATATCTCTATTTTCATCAACTTAGTTCATAAATAAAAATGGAAGGAAAGAAACTTCCAATTCAGCGATTATTAATGGTTGAATTAAATGCATGAATTACTAAATTATGAAAATTCAATTATATGTTAAGTTAATTTATGGTGTTCTAAACAAAATTTCTCAAATGACTAGAGCATTTAGACATGGTGATTGACATTACTTGACAAAGTTACTCTAGACTTCAATATGTTTTTTCAAATTCGTGTAAGGACAAGGGCATAGTTGCCCTTGCTTGAACAACTTTTGGAGTATCGGTCAAATGCTTTATGAGAAAAAGAAGTAATTAGTCTAGCGTTTTGCCGGGGTAAAGAGGCAAAATCTCATCCAAGATTAGATTGAGATGGAAAGAAAAATTCAGTGATTGGGCCGACTCTCTTTTTCATCGTCTTCATATTGCTTTTGGATTAAAGAAACATAAAGTTAGTCAAGATGCTACTATTTACTTTCCATAATGGACATCTCTATCAATAAACGTGAAGCATTTCCCAGCATTTACCGTAGATGGCTAAGCCGACTAAGGAGAAAGTTGGGTCAAGCTATAATGGACATCCCCATCCAAAAAGCAAAGTATTTCACAGCTTTTAATTGCTAGTGACCAAAATGACTTGCTCAAAATCATAAAGAGTCCCTACATGATGAAGCAGGCATTCAAACATTCAATGAAATATAGGTTTGGTGAAAAAAAAAATAGAACATGATATAATGAATTCAATTAATAAGCTCAACTTATCATTTTATAGATTCAGATATCTTATGTTATTAATTTGTCCGTTCTATTCTGATATATTTGATTGAAAATTTAATAAAATTATACAACATCTTTAATTGGTAATTTTTATGGATGAAGCGATATTGCTAACAAGTAATGGGTTGCCGAACAACGTTGGCAAACTTCCAAAATAACTATTCACATAGTACTCATGTGGAATGTTGATTCTACTTTGGACCGATATTAAAAGGAAATCATCATAGAGAATCCGCTTATGTTTCGCAGCTCCCCCAATTGTCTCCTTGAGGCAAAGAGGTGACACTAATTGAGATTCATTTTGAACATCCAAGGAAATGCCCATATAAAATGGTCAAGTCTTTAGGGAGAAAGTCATCAAATGGTATAGCTTATAAGGAAATTAATCGTCATAGGCAAAAATAACATGATGGCCTGGAATTTCATGTTCTTTAGTAATCTCATGGCCATTCGTTAACATAATACTTATTTCAAGATTAATGATTCTTTTAGATATTTGACTACTAAAAGTCTTGATACATGATCTAGATCCAGTAATTGCAATTAGCATGAAAGGTGCAATTGAGGTTAATTATAAGATATACCAAATGTTGACCTGTATTGTCTTGTTCACTTTGTCAAATTGATCAAAATTGCACTTTATTTTTTGGTCGGTACCTCACAACTCGCTGTAGTTATGGCCAATGTTCATCGGGGCTTTGCCTTATTTTTCCATGAACGAGTCCAAACAAATACCAATTTATTTGATATTTCTTGGCACAACAACACTTGTACTAAAAATTAGCAATATCAAACCTTAGTTACTCATCTCCTTTTTTTTTTTTTTTTGCAAAGTAATTCCTGGGCATATATTTTTGTTGATTTGCTAATAATAACCTTTTATCATTTTATAATCTTGATCTTTTTCGTTTGGAGAAATTTTCGGTAAAGTCAATGCCGATAATTATGTGTTCCATGGGATTGACCCCAGCAGACCTTGACTTTGCCCATGGTTGTTTCGTGGAGTTGGCCCAACCGTGATAATCACTCAAAAGGGAAAAACCCTGCGCATATAAATGAAGTAGATGGCCCCGTAAGTTTGCACATGGTGAAGCAAGAGAAACAGAAATAACGCACAAAACACCATTATAAACATGAAGGGTCTTTTATTCTATTTGTGGACTTGGGTGTTGTTGGTATTGATGGGTAGTGGAAGAAGAAGCATGGGGTGCTTGGAAGAAGAGAAGAATGCACTCCTCAAGATTAAGGCTGCCTTCAACCACCCGAATGGGTCTTCTCTTCAATCGTGGCACGACGACGATGGCAACTGTTGCGACTGGGAAAGCATCGAGTGCGATAACACCACTTCACGGGTGACTCGACTAAATTTGTGGAATACACGATCTTTGCTCTTGCCTCAGCCTTGGGTTATTGATGCGTCTTTATTCCTTCCTTTGGAGAAACTTCAAGTGTTGGATTTAAGTTCGAATTATCTCTCAGGTCTCTCTCTCTCTCTACTATTTGTTTCTTTTTATTATCCTTCTAATTAATTGTTTACTTATCGTAATCATACGAGGGTAATACAAACTACAAAGTGGATTAAGTGATTTTGTGACAAATAAATGATTGCACAAATGATGCACTTCCTAAAGTAGTTGATAACAAATATCACACATTGATTAGGAGACTCATCTCCATGGTAAAGATATGTCTGAAGAGAATTAGCTCAATAAGCAGTGACTTATCAAATGCCGACTTTTCTGCCATCACAAAAAATGTGACTTGTTTGCATTTTGCAACCCAACGGAGTTGACTTGAAGGGCACATGTTTGGAAGTGGACCAAAATCTACTTAATACTTTTATTTGACTTCCTCTCAAGAATAAAAAATAAGAAAAAAGAAAATCATGTTTCATCATATTATGAAAGAACTATATATAATTCTACTTACTGATATTTACATGTTTGAAAATGTTTTGAGCGTTTCATGATATATAAAGGTCAAATTGCAAGAGTCATGCGGTTTGCTAAAAAATTAAAATCACGAAAAGTAGATTGATAGAGGGGATTAATTTAGTGGGAAGAGAAAGGATCTTACAAGTAGTCACTAGTAGTGTAATGTTTGGATAAAGGGAAATAAATGGACCGAAAATAAAAAGATCACAACATATCGGGAAGAATTATGAATAGTCATGTGTCCTTTATATCCCTCATATAAAGGGTTGGGAAGGATTAATGGGGACTAATACTTTTATCAAAAATATTTTTTCTTTTTCACACATATTTTCTATGTATTTCAAATTAAAAATACATAAAAGTACAATAAAGTGATGATGCATTATTTCTTTTCTTTCCTCATTTGATCATTCCTTTCTCTAGCATCCAAACAATATTATGACTTATTTCATTCATTACCTTTTTCTTCTTTTCTCTTGTAATTATTTTAATTTCTTATTTTATATTTCATTACATCTTCCAACATCTATATTTATCTGGATGCACGGACTTGTGCCTGGTAGGAGAAAGCAAATGGTTCCAAAATCCCAACCACCCTACCCATGCATCCAGACATGCAAGAAAATCGAAATATCTCTTGGTGCTTTTCAGGTCAACCCTTAGTCTATTTAGATAGGGAAAGTCACGTTACGTGTTGTGCAAATAAGACAATCTAACACAATTAGACGTATATAAAATAGGATAATATATTACATATTGATTATATTGATGCGATTCAATCGATGTGATCTACATGTACTTGGAAAGAACAACTAGAAATTCCATACATAGATAAGATTGAAAGGGTTGCACTTTTTCCACTTTCTATTTTGCTATTGCAATCCTTATATAGTGTTTCGACCCTATTATTCCTAGTATGCCCCACTTGTTTATATTCTCAAATTATTAAAGTGAAGCCCAATTATTCCACTCTTTGTCTCTCTCTCCATCTCTCTCTCTCTCCTCGCTTCGTTGCTCTTCTCTTGAATGTATCCATTGAGAAAGTTGAAAATAGAAGTGAAGCTTTAGGGATGAAGTACTCCCAAATGAGTAAACAATCTCTCTCTCTCCCCTTGTGATCGGCCTCCCTAATTTTCATCACTACTAGGCCACTTGTAGTCATCGCGGCCTACCCTTGCTTGCCTCGCCTCACTTTGTCGACACAGCCCTGCCTCCATTTGAGCCATACGATGTTGCCGGCGACCTAGCACTTGGCCTCTAAGCTCGACAAGGCTGCCCAAGCCTCGTCCTTGCACCCAACCCCCACCTTCTCTCTTCCACTTTCTTGACATTGCGGCAACACCCCCGCCGGGGCTCAATGGTAGCCATCAACCAAAAAACACAATTGTGCCTATTACTGGCCCCTTTTGACCTTGGATCAACCTAAATCCTAGGTCCAGTCGAGCCTTAGATGTCGGATCTATAGCTTGGTTGACCTCAGATTTGGAATGCAAGGCTCGATTGTGCCGGCGGACTTCAAGCTTGAAGACACCAAAGACAAACCATGATAATGCTAGCGAAGTCAGAGGCAAAAGTGTTGACCTTGGGCAGAGGTCTCTATCATGGTCCAAGTCTATTGTTAAATCTATCTAAAACTACTCTAGAAATCATTAATGCCCTCATAGAGCTCCTTAATCTCTTTATCCATTCTTCAGATGGAGTTGTTATCGTCCTATAGCCAATTTGTACTCTACGACCTAAATGACCCTCTCGTCTTTGGATGGCACCACAAGAGAATTGGTCATGGGATGTCATCCGAAAGCTTCTTCCTTATAAGGATAATTGTAAATTTACTCTTTAGAAAGTTAAATACCTCAGCACAAGAACCATATTAAGATTGATTTCCCATTTTCTTTTCCTTTTGCTTTTCTTTATATTTCTTTTTTTCTTTTTCCCTCTTTCCACTTTTCCCCTTCTCCTTTAGTTAGTAAAATTACCATTTTGATTCTAAGCTTATTACATGATGACCAATTTAAACTTAAACTTTTCAAATGTCGATATATTCCTATATCTTTGCAGGAAATTTCAATAAAGTTTTTTCTACCAATTGTCACTGGAAATTACTGATGTGATGGTCCAATTATTATCAATCATCTTACATGACACGGCCAGTGATTTAACTTGTATAATTCTTGATGAAATGATGTCATTTTGCATACTTTTTTTTTTTTTACCTTTCCCTTTCTCTTTTTTCTTTTCTTTACTTTCCGCTCTACTGTTCATCTTCTTCCTTAGAAAGCTGAGACCACAGAGTCACTCCATCTCCACAACACCACATTTCCCCAAGAGATCTCATTGGAACCCTAGCTATCCCAAGTACTAGCAAAGAATCCTTTATCTATTTATTTATTTATTTTTATTGGAGAGTATTGTTGAGTTTTTGCTCATTCAACGTCCTATAAAATGTTGTGCTCTATATTAGGTGACTTCCTTATCAGTCGTTGCAAAATCTATGCTTTGTATTTTCTTTAACCTTTTACTTAAGAGCATGAAACTATTGTTTCAAAACTCTTCACTCTCTGCTATGAAGAGTCCTACTATTCTTAGCTCCGACTTTTTTAGCGCCTAAAATGTTGACCTTTTTCTTTCCCCCTTCAACTAACGCAAGCATCTTGTCGTCCTTCAACATTGTTGTTCATTGTTTCCTCTTCTTTTTTCGAGTTTCTTTGTTTTAGCAAGTGGTGAAAGTTTGGTACATGGCTTTCTTGACTCACAAATGCACCCTTCAGAGAGTTTTGTTTTTTTTTTTCTTGTTCTAAAATTTAGATGGATCTTTACTTGCTTTCACGTTTTTCTCATTGCCACAAGTTGAGAACAAGAAGTGCCGAAAATGATAAGAATGTCGCTGATTTTAAGGATCTCCAAAATCAGAGTACTTGGATCCCAGCAACCCCAGCCAAGCTATTTTTCCCCAGCCGAAACATTCTGCCACCATGATCAATGAATAGGAGCTCTCTAAGGAAGAAGATGAACACTAACACATAAAAGGAAAGAAAAGAAAAAAGGAAGAAAAAATAGGGCACAAATAGGAAAATCAGAAAAATATGCAAACCCATGGTGTTTTATTAAAAATTGTATGTGTCAAATCATCGGCCGTGCCGCGTAAGATGACTGTTGATAATTGGAGATCACGCCAGCAATTTCTAGTAGCAATTTGCCATAAAATATTACGTTGGAATTTCATACAAATGTTTCGGACTATTTGCAAATTTGAATAGTCTAGGACTAATTAATATTCGTACAAATATGTTTAAAATTAATTTGGTAATCATTCCCCTTTAGTCTCTGTTCGCTCTCCCACTTCTTCTCTCACACACAAACTCACCATGGACCCTCATACTATGCCATGTATGTTGCCACGTGATAATTACCGATGTAAAATAAAGAAATGTTGGGTGGGGAGCACACAGCTATCTCAACTTTGCAAGTTAACTAAATATAATAAATACTGTTAAAGGCACAAGCTACTCACTTTTGAAATTGGTTTACAAAGCCACGCAATAGACTTTTTTTTATGCTTCGATACATTGGACCACTTGGTTTCTGCCTATTAATAAATTCTCCTCATCATGAGCATATAGTTATTCTCGATATATTAAAGATAGTTAGATCTATGATATCTATAAATAATTAATTAACCATAATGCATGTATGAATCTTTCTACAATCAGATTTAAACGGAACGCTACATCTGAAGAAATTGAAGGGCCTTAAGGTGCTGGATCTTTCGTGGAACAATTTGGCGAATGATGCTCTCACGGACATTGCCTCTTCGAAGTTATTCGAAGGTACTTCTGTGAAAAGGCTTTCGTTTATCATTATTAATAACTTATCATAGAAGCACATACAGTTGTTTGACCATAAGTAAACCAATGTCATGTTTTAATGTGTTATGATGTCGGTGATCCTTAAAAGTTTGATTTTTATTTTCAACTTTTCCCTGATCTTTGAAGATTGAAATTTAGTCCCCTTACTTTTAGTTTTGTGCAACTTTTTCCGTGGGCCAATCTGAATAATGGTGTAACAACATAACTGATTCACGGAGCCATAGCTAAGAAGATTAAATACTAAAACGACAATATACCAAAGGAGTTCAACTATTATATAGGAATCATAACCAAATTAAATGCAAAAGTTAATCAGAAATCAAAATCAAACAATATTTAAAGTTTGCATATTAAACCACAATGGTGGTCAAACTTTAGGGATTGCAAGTGTCAATAAATTCAATAGAGCCATGAAGCCAAAGAAATTAAATGACACTAAAGCTCAAACAAAGCAGCCTTAATGGACATACATGTTTAGATTGATTTTTACTTTACTCTTTTTGCTTATTTTAAAGGTTGCAAATCTTTCACTTTGACTTTTTTTTTTTTTTCAATTTCAAAACACCCACATCATACACAACCGTGGAGACATAGTTTTTGTATTATCTTTAAATTAAGTTATATTTTATATTTTGACAATATAGTAAAAAACAAATTGTTTTGTACTTTTCACGAAGCAAAAAAAGAAAAAAAAAAAGGAACACACATCATCTTTTGTCTATGGTAATACTTCTTGATTAAATTACCTGTAGAAATGAAAGTACAATAAGCGAGTCAATAACCTTAAGTTGTGAGTTGAGAGAGAGTGAAGAACTATTGTTATGGAATGGTAATTAACTTATGAGACTCAAACTAAGTTATTCTTAATAATAGTGTTGCTGCAAAGTAATAAACTTTGTGAGAGAGAGAATCTATTGCATGCAAAATATGATAACAAGACGGTATTTCATAAGTGGCTACTAGCTCCTAGAATTAAGGCAATAGGGTTAGGCAACAATAGAAGGGCCTTTCTCGAAAGGGAAAAGTGCACCATAAATCTTAAAATTTATCACGAAAGTGCAATCAAGTTTTAAAATTTTAAATAATCAATCAAGTTCTAAAATGTGTCAAATTGATACAATGTGATTTGGCTAACTAGACAAGCTGAAATATTGGTTTTTATTACTTTCTTAACATGCATAGTACTGATGTAGGGGGGTGGTCAAGGGAGAGCCCCAATTGGTAGAAAAAAACCCGCAACCCCTTGGGGTTATCCTGCACTTGGAAGAAGAAGTAGAAAAAGGAAGAAATATAGTGATAGTTTGATTCTTCGTCGCCGTAGTAAATAGGGGAGAAAATCGAATTTCTTTCTTTTTTTCTTTATTTTTATTTCAAAAAGAAAATAGGAGTAATTAATGGGCAAACGACGGGAATTTGAACCCGCGCATGGTGGATAGAGCCCAGTAAGCTCCACGTAAAGAAAAAAAATGGATTTTTAATTTTTTTTTTAAAAACAAGGGAAACAAATTTTAAAAAGGGAAAAATGATGAGAATTGCAAAATAAAAAAAAATAAAAATATAAAACCACCACCATGGCCGCTCAAGGCAGCCATATAAATTGTCTATCAAGAAAAAAATTTCTAATACTAGTTAATCATGAAATTTATTCATTTTGAAATTAATCCTAAAATATATATATTTTAAATATATTCTATTTATCATTTCAAATTTAGCTTATTTCATCACATAATATTAAATTTATCATTTCAAATTCCTTATTTTAAATTTTTTCATAATTCCGTCAAGAGAATGCAGCTTAGGAATAGAATCTTCTCAGTTAAGGATTCTTCGGGTGCTCTGATCAGTGACGCATTAATGGTTCCATAGGTTTTTGTCTCTTTCTTCAATATCAAATTGCATAGATATTAGGAGCCAATAAGGAGCCAATTCAACCTTAACAAAGAAGGATTTTGCACATCACCTAGGTATTAATATTATTTGCATATACTGAACTTTATTTTTATTTTATTTTCCCTTATTTTACCTTATTTCGGATAAATAAAAAATAAAAAATAATATTTTTTTTAAAAAAAGGGCTAAAAAGGAGCTTAGGGGCTGGGTTTTCGCCCCAGCCCCCTTTAGTCCGCCCCTCCCCCCAAACCAAGGGCACGAGCCCGGGCTTGGCTTACCCTAGATTCCCCCTCGGCCCGGCCCTCTCTCTCCCTTCTCTCTTCCTCCTTCGTTGCACGCCACCGAGGACACTGCTGAGTAGAAGCAACAAAGGGTGGAGTAGGTAGGAGACGGTGCAGGAGAGAGGAGGCGTAGAGCTAGGCCTGTTGCGGAGTGGATGGTGAGGGAAAGTCGGCTCGGCCAAGAGAGGGCCCGGTCTGCGTGCCAAGGACCGGCGGTCAGAGCACCTCCGTCGACCAAGCTCCTCGCCTATAAATAGGGGGCCACGAGCTCGATTGAAGGAGGAGGAGGAGGGAAATCCGGAAAAAAAAAAAAAGCATCTGTGAGGGGAACCGAGGGCAGTGGTCGAAGAAAGGGGGATCGGAGAGGCTGAGGTAGAGAGAGAAGTTGGCCAAGAGTGAAATCGGAGGAGATCCGATCGAGAGGGCTTCAGCCGACACCTTGGCCGTGTGTGAGCTCCGTTCGGCAACCTCACCCAGCAGACACTCCCGCGAGCCAAACCAGCGAGCCTTCCCTGACCATGTTCCGTGCCCTTTTTTGGGTGTGTTGCGTCGAAGATTGTGGCCATCTAGCTCACGCGAGCTTCGCCACTGGCCGTCCCTCATCACGCCGTCACATGTTCTAGTTTGTGTTGAAAGCGCTGGCGCCGGTTCCGATCTCGTTCAAGCCGAGAGTCCCCCCGTTCCAGTTGCGCGCACCACCCGCTCGACGGAATGTCTAAACCAAATCTGAGCTTGTGCTGAGAGTGCTCGTCTCTGAGATCGTTGGTTCGTCATGTTGTCTTATCCTTGGCCATCACTGCCTCCCTTTCTTGGTCAAGGTCGACACGTGCGAGCGTCTCCGGAGCATGGTTTACGGGTGGAGGGCGGGCTGTTCCGGCAAAACATCGAGGAGGAGGAGCTCTCGGTGAGGTCCAAGGAATAAGACAGCGCAAATGCAAGGGAGAGCTCAAGTCAGGTTGGGTCCGGATCATTCTCGGGTCGCAAGTTCAACTGGCCCGGGCATGAGGGTTTTCTTTTTTAGTCCATGCACGGGCCGGGCGGATCGCGGGACTAGGCTTAATAAATGAGCCCAATCCGGTCGAGGCCCTAGTCGGCCTTGGCCCGGGTCGAGTTTGGATATCCAGCTTTGGTTGTTTATATTATAATATTATATTATTATTTTAATATATTTAAACATATTTTAAAAATATTTAAAATAAAAAAATTCGGAAAATGATTTATTTTTTCCAAAAATTAGAAAAAAGCTTAAGAAAAAGTTTCTCAATAATTTTCTCAAAAAAAAAAATGCATGAAAAATCCTTCAAAAAAATCAAACTTCAAGATGCTTCAAGATTTAAACAACATTAGATATCAAAAGAACATTAGTCGATTAACTAGTGTAATCAAATTTTCAATCTTAATTTCTTTAATAGCAACTGCTACTTGAAAATGACTTACAGTTTGAAAAATCGAATTAAAAGTTGCGAATTGGTGGATTTGAGAGAACTCAGGCTAAGCTTAGATTTAGCAAGCCATTAGCCTTCACGCACCGCGGGAGGGCACAAGGAGGTCGTGACATGATCGTTTTATTATTCTCAAAATTTTAACTCTTTAGGATAAATATGCACATTGTAGATGAAGATAAAATATATTGAAATAACTTATTCATATAATCTAAAATTTAAATTAAAAAGAGAAATATGTCTTATTACATCAATTATATTCATTTTTGAAACATACCTTTTTCAGTGTAGTCATAAATACAAATTTTATCTAGTTTTCTAAAATTAAAATAAAATGATTTGAATGGCAGCACTTTATCTCTTATTTTACTTAATATTCTCTGACTTTAAATATTACAATAACATTGATTTCTTAAACGTTCAGGAAATTTGACTTATTTCACACATACATATTTGCAATTTATTTAGTTTTGCTTCCTCTAAAATTCACTTATCTAAAATATAGCTTATTTCATAAGTTCTACTGAAATTTTGTTTTAATGGTTCAATTCAAATAAAATTTAACTAATGGATAAGGAGAAAATGATCTCAAGTTTTGATTTGGTTGAATGACAATCACATTTAAAGAATAAGATGTTAATTAGGAAATCCACACAATCTATCATAAAAATTATAATTAAATCGAATTTGTGAAGAAGCTATTACTCTTATCTAATTATTTTTTTGTACATCTATTTAGTTACATTTTTTAGATTAAACTTTTCTTCCATGTCTTATATGCCCAATTTTTGTGTACAAAACTTATAATAGTGTAATCGATGTTACAAATCTATAATATACATATAAAGCTATCTTTTAAATATTGGTGTCCACTGCCTAAATTACTATCGTACACTTTCATAGTTACAACCCCATAATTTTAGTATAACTAAGGTTGAGAAGAACTTGACATCTTCATTACCATTGCCCATTGCTGCCACTACCCACTGCGGCGCTTAGACCCATCATGACACCATAAAGCTTAGTCGCTATTACCACCACCAAAGTCAAAATCACTGCTGCAAGAACCGTGCACGACCTTCGACATGAGCTATTATGACTTCAGATATGAAGTATGGCCTCATGGCGGGGAAGCGAGCTGGCAGTATGCATAGCGAGTTGGGACGATGGTACAAATGGTAGTGGAGGAGAGGGGGCGGCGATGGTGAGTTGCTGCAGAGGACATGGAAGTGGAAGGGTGGAGAAGAAGAAGGGAAAATAAAAAGGAGAAAGTTAGCACCATTAAAAATGTTGAGAGCAAACGCAAAAAAGAAGAAGAACAAGAACAAGAAAAGCACATGATCTCCCACTGCACTTAACGAAGGATCACATCGAATCCTTAGCAATAAAGTTTCAGAAACTACAATGAAATTAAGCCTTAAATCTAGTATTAATATCAACTTCAGACTTGATTTCCGATCTTATTAAAATTTGTCAAACTCCAAAAGTAATTAAGCTTCTTCTTTTTTTTCGTTCTATTAATGAAGTGTAAAGAATAGTGGAAATGAAGCATTGTGCTTATGTGACTCACTACAAAGTTCCATCTTATCAAATTTTTCTATTTAGTGATGATACTCATAGTTGCAACATCCACTTCAACAGGCTTGTGCAGATGGAGGAATCTTGAAGAGCTGAATATTCATAGAAATGGACTATGGGGTCCTCTTCCATCGTGCTTTTGCAATATGACCTCACTCCGTGTGCTCAATATCGGAGATAACAATTTTAGCGGGCCCATTCCTTCATGTCTACTCTCTAATATCAAGTCACTTGAATATATTGACTTTTCTGGGAATGCTTTTGAAGGCTCACTTTCACTTGCTTCCATAGCCAATAATTCAAACCTTGAGATATTGTACCTCCACGACAACCGGCATCGTCTGGAAGTAAATACAGAAGAACCCACTTGGTTTCCTTCATTTCAACTAAAAGAGTTTATACTATCAAACTGTGTGCTCAACAAAGACGCAAATGGCATAATTCCCAGCTTTTTGAAAGAACAGTATGCCTTGAGAATGCTTGAACTCAACGACAATGGAATGACAGGAAATTTCCCAATTTGGCTATTGGACAACAATGTGAATTTAACACAGTTGGCACTCAACGGCAACCACTTGTCAGGTGCTTTTTATTTGCCTTCCAATTTGAATCTTGTTAGTATGTGGTTGTTAGGTGCGTCTGCTAATATTATTGATGGAGAGCTTCCATCTTGGATTGGTTCTATCCTCCCAAATTTGGTATTTTTCAACATGTCGAACAACTTACTGAAAGGTAGAATCCCTCCCTCAATGGGTAATATGAACCAACTGAGTTATTTGGACTTGTCGAATAATGGGCTCACAGGAGAGATACCAGAGAAACTAGCTAAAAATTGTACGAAACTTCATCTATTGAAACTGTCAAGCAACAATTTGCAAGGCCAAATGCTACCGAGGAATTCTAACTTGACAACTTTGATAATTTTGGATCTAGCTAGCAATAGTTTCACAGGGGACATATCACCTTGTATGATGAATAGCTCCTACTTGGAAGTTTTGGATGTAAGTAATAATTCCCTATCCGGAACACTTCCCAATTGGATTGGAGGTTTTAAAGACTTGCAAGTGCTTTTTCTGTCAGGTAATTTATTGGGAGGCCCTTTACCATCGAGTTTCTGCAACATAAGTTATCTCTTTCTTTTAGACCTTTCAAGTAACAACCTTGGGCCTAATATACCCTCCTGTGTCGATGCTACATATATGAGGTCTTTGCATTTAGCAAATGTCACACTCACCGGGCATTTTCCTGAGTTTCTTCTCAGAGGTTCATCGATTGTCACATTGGATCTAAGACACAATGCATTGTCGGGTGAGGTCCCTAACTGGATCGGTTCACTTCGGAACCTGAAGGTTCTTTTGCTACAAGGAAATAATTTTGAAGGTTTAATCCCTCGGGATCTATGCCTATTGAAAAATATGAGCATATTGGATCTCTCCAATAATAATCTATTTGGACAAATCCCTTCTTGTTTGAAAGATGTGAGATTTGGAAACAATGAGGTGACTACAGACTCATATGGTGTCTTCAGCTTTTGGAGTCCAAAAGGGGGAGATTTTTTTAAATTAGAAGAAGTAAAGTTCATGACAAAGAGGAGGTTGGAATCGTATAAAGGTAACATTCTAAACCTCATGTCGGGAATGGATCTCTCACGGAACAATTTAACAGGCTTTATTCCTTCAGATTTCGGCAACTTGAGTGAACTTCGTGCCTTGAACTTGTCACACAATCATTTGACAGGACCAATCCCAAAAACGTTTTCCAATTTAAAGGAAGTAGAGAGCTTGGACTTGTCCTACAACAACTTAAATGGTCCCATCCCTCCACAACTAATAGAGCTCTACACCCTGTCAACTTTTAGAGTGGCTTACAACAACTTATCAGGCAGGATACCGGACCGAAAAAATCAATTTGGAACTTTTGGTGAAGAAAGTTATGAAGGTAATCATCTTCTTTGCGGACTACCATTAACAAGATGTGATGGATCAAACTTGGAACAAGGGACACCGCCATCTGTTAATCATACTAGGGAGGATGACTCTTGGAGAGAAGCCTTCTTGTGGAGTTTTGCAGGATCATATGTGGTAGCGTTCTTTGGGGTGGTTCTTTTTCTCTATGTAAACTCGTATTACCAGTTTGTTCTAGTCAAGCTTATCCGTAAGCTTATACCATCGTTTCCCTAAGTTGAGAATATTCTTCTAAGCATTTTATGATGGAAAAATACGATGAAACAATGGAGAACCTTCATTTTATAGGATTATAAGCATTTGAGTTTTGACTGCATTTGAATGGTTGACTCCCACAGCATTCATATTGGATTCCTTGTCCTACTAATGTGAATATTAGGATATTTGATTTGTTTCAGAATTTAATTGTTATTAAGTTGAATCACATAGAGACATTAGAAATATTTGCATTACTAATATTTAAAAAAAAATAAACTAAAATTAAAATTAAAATTATTTTTTATTTTAAAGGAAAAAGGAAAACAAAAAAAGAAAGACGGGGCCAGGGGTAGGCCGGCCCGGCTTTTTTCCTTTCCCCTCCTCCTCTTCGTCTAGGCCAACCCTTGTCTTTTCCTCCTTCCTCCTATCTCCCCATGTGCGACGAAAGAGCACGGAGGAAGGACAACACTGAGAGGAAACGGGACAAAGTGAGGACATCGTGTGCAACTCTAAGGAAGGATGTTCAGTCGGGGCAGCTGGCAAGGCGAGAATCCACGCACATCTAGTCGCCGTCTCCGAGCCAGGTAGGGACCCCCACGGTTGAACCTAATTCCGCAAACCTCTTTACCCTACTTGATCTATCCTCTCTTGAGTGAGGTGAGTGTCGACTCCATTTCTTTATCTCTTGCTCGTGCCAGACCTGAATGAGTTGGTTTTTTGTTGAATCCGAACGTTGCTTTTTGATTTCTTTTGAGTTTAGGTGTGTGCTCGAGCTCCGAACTGGTTAATGTTTTCTTCCCCACTTGCTACTCATGATGTGGTCGTTGAAATGCCCAAACCAAGTTAGCGTATGGTTCATTCCGTTTCTGGGTTCATTGTTTTCTTGGAGTCTTATGTTCCAATGCCACGTGAGAGCTATGCTGGAGCGGAAATAACATTGCTGATCACTCATGAAACGTATGAGTCTATTTACACATGTTTCTCTTTTCTCAATGTCCTCTGGTTTTTGTTCGTTTCGTTAAGCTGCAGTAAAAGGACAGCGTCCAACAAGCAGCAATGTTGATGGTATTCGCCCATGGTGGCAATCACAGCTGGTGGTGCGGGTGTTTAGTAAAGATTCTGATGTGTTAGCGTGAGGACCGTCGATTGTTGTAATCCTCGGGTAGTAGATTTCGGTCATGCGTTTTTGGTGTGTGCTGAGTTTGTCTCGGGGTAAGCCAAGTGGGAAGAAGACGTGGGAAGGCTTTAGAGAATAGAGAGGAGAATGAAAAAATTAAGAGGGTAAATGGGCTAATTTGGACTAAAATAGCAAAAAAGACGTTTAGGGTATTTTGAGTGAGTCTGGGCTTAGTTCCGTTATAAGATTAGTAAGTTGTTTGGGTTTGAGTTGAAGCGAAGAGAGTGGGGCGCAACTCTGGTGATGTTCTGTTCTAATAGAAACTTTGGTGGGCTATTGGTGATTTGGGCTTAACTTTCTTTTAGATCGGGCTTAGTTATTGAAAATGGATTTAGTGTCAAAGCCTAAACGGCGCCTAAAGCCCGGTCCGAGTCTCTATTTTCTGGGTTTTTTTAGTAAAAAAAAAAAATTTCACAAAAATTTTAAAATATATATGGAAAATTCTAAAATTCCTAAAAAAATCCAAAATTATAAAAAATAAAAAGTTAGAATTCCTCAAAAAAATAAAAATGAAAATAGTCTTCTTGGGTGATTTTCCTTTTAAAAAAAAAGTGAAAGCCTATTAACTCTAAAATTTTGCTCAAAATTAAACAAGTTCTTACTGTTTCACCGTAAGTTTCGATTGTTCTTAAAAATGAATGCCCTTTGATATAAAGAAAATTAATTAATGAACTAGGAGCATTATAATATCTGAGACCTGAGCCCGTCAATCAAAATATTGACCAACAGAAGCCTCATTGCCCGTCAATGCGAACGTCCCAATTTGATTTTCAATGATAGAGGAGCTCTCTTGTTGCTCTATTGAAAAAATGCTCTCGGAAGTTCTTCATCGGGATCGTCATCTCTCCGGGGACGAGCATCTCCATAAAAAGGTAAAACAAACGAGCTATAGGGGATTTGGTCTCTCTGTCGGATTGAATTCAAGAGCTCCCCCGATTTCTCCCAGTTCCATCGTTGTCATCTCCATCTCCTTCCAATTGGAGCTCTCGCGTGACGGCTCCCCTCCCGTCAACTTCATTGTCTCTACCTCATCGGCATCTGGCCATTCATCCATGAATCGATAGAAGAAGACGAAGGCTCGATCTGGTGGCTCTCTTCTTTATGGAGCCACCAACGATGGAGGTCCATCTCTCTTTAGAATCCATCTCTCTCTCTCTCGCTCCCCCTCCTTCCCTCCCTCCCTCCCCTCCCGCATTCCATTCGGCCAAAACTGTGGCTAGCAGGAGGAGCTCGGCTTCTTCCTCACTCCGCCGCTATTCCTCCCTCCAGTTTGAGATCACTACTCAGCTCATAACTGGAAGCTCACCTCCAGTTCATCGAGAGTGCCGGCCTCAGCCTTACTATCCTCTCTTATGCTCTGTTTCCATGTCGCTAGCCAGAGTATGTCAAATCGTAATGTTTCCCTTGTCGAGCGGATTCGAGACTATCTTCTCTAATTTGGATGAAGCTGGTCCAGATTTTCGAGAAAACGAAGCCAAG
Source organism: Eucalyptus pauciflora (assembly GCA_007663325.1). Classification (NCBI taxonomy): domain Eukaryota; kingdom Viridiplantae; phylum Streptophyta; class Magnoliopsida; order Myrtales; family Myrtaceae; genus Eucalyptus; species Eucalyptus pauciflora. The sequence goes on along the minus strand of VMYD01000189.1, from coordinate 578,983 downwards.
CCCCACTCCTCTCTTCAGCTTGTTTGAGAATCCATTTTTCTGGAGATCTTGGTTCTATCGTTTGTAGCTCCTCTTCATTGCTCCATCAACATATAGGCTCTATTTCCCGTCCAAGGACACCAGTTTTTCTTGGTTTGGTGCATCTCATTTATTCCAGGGGCCGGTTTTGCCTTTGTTCTCCCTTGTCCATGGATCATTTTGTCAAACCAAAACGACCTGACGATGTCGAGTTTTAATCACTGTCCACACCAGTCTAAAAATACGATCCGGCATCCTCATGCCGCTCACCGTAATTGCTTCCAGTTTACTTAAGTCAGACCTGTTTAGATTGCTGAATTAATAGTTGCTGATCCATCGCCTTCGGAGTCCAAAATCAGAGCCATCGTCCATTGCAAACCCAATGACAACATTTCTAGCCCAATGTTGTCTCGTGCGAGCAAGAGCCTAACTTCGTCCACTTCATACATGGCTTGCTGGAATGTCCGTGCCTGTGTCTTGAAGCGCTTATGGATGCTGGGCACATTCTCACATGATGCTTCTCATCCAAGAACAATCAGCTTTTGGTGAAATTAGACGATTAACCACTGGGTTTCTCTTGTTCAATTAAACTTTAGAATCATTTTCGACTCATTCTCCATCCATCTCTTGATTTTTTATTTTGCTCTGCTTCTTTTTTGTGTGGGCACTAGCTGATAATCCTCACTGGCCTTGAGGTATACTCCATTAGTATCTGAATTGATATTTGGCAGCAAATTTGGAGAAATAGTCTTTCTCGTAGTTTCTTGATTGTCTACAATTTCTTAGGTTCACTCAAGGTCTGGGAGTTAGGCTCGCTCATAAGAAGTTCCATACTAGTGCGATTAAGTACTACGTGAGCTTGCATGTGATGTCATGGTGTTATCGCATTGCCTGTCACTTTTTGGTAGAGTTGGCAAAATGACCAATTGAAAAACGAGTTATAAATGGGTCTATTCCAAATTTAAATATAACCTATTAATAGCTCAACTAAGAGCCACTGTTACTTTTTAATTTTCATGACACCCTACAACCTATGTATCTCCATCATCAGCGCCTTTGCTCTTGGTGGATGCCGTCGCCTTCACCACCGCAGTCTCGCCTGCTTGTCACCATCCACCGCGCCAATTGTGTCGCGCTCGCCATCGTCTCTTCAAGGTTCTGCCGCCTCAATGGGTAGCTCGGTTGTTGCAGCTCCTCCGTAGCTATGGAGGTGAGAGACTTGGGGAAGGAATTGAGGAAGGGGCTAGGGTTGAGGGATTAGACGGAGAGGGAATCGGAGGTGGGAGGGTCGGCAAGGAATCGGAGGTGCCCACAAGAATGCTGGCACAGCCCCACCAACTACGACGGCGTGTGCGTTACGTCGCTTTTACCCTTTCAGCCCATCTTCCCTCTCTCTCTCTCTCTCTCTCTCATGGCCTCCCGAAAGTCCCTACTTTTCTCCGGCGGAGAGGGGCGTTCTTGATCCGACGCGTCGCGCGAAAGAATGAGAGAGAGAGGATGTTCAGATGCGAGTGCCTGTCTTGGAACGAAGCCGCCGGCCGCCCCCCCAAGCCCGAGCCCTTCTCTCTGCCCGTTTTGCTTCGTTTTGGTAAAACCCAAGACCGAGATTGTTGTTCCTCATTCGTGCTTGTGCTGAATGTGATTGGGTCGCCGCCTATTGATTTCCAGTCCTGATTGTTGATTCTTTGTGGATTACAATGTGAGCTCGAGTCTTGAATGAGTCCAGGCTCCTCCCCAAGTTAATGCCCGCCGGATGTTCGACAAAATGTCTCAGCCAAACCCTCCGGTCATGATTGGCGATGAAGGTATAAAGTCGGTCGTGGCGCTTGCGGATAGTGTTGGCGTTAGACATTACGGTCGATAAAAAAGGTTCCGGCAGCAGATTGTCTGTGAAGAACGGCGCGTTCTCTCGGCAAGAACAGCAGGCTCTCGGTGAAGAAAGAGGTGAATGGGAAAGAAATAAAAAAAAATAGTAAAAGAAAACAAAAGAAAATATTTTTAAAAAGGGCTGGATAATAGGCTATCCGGAGACATTCGGGAGAAGCGGGGTTGGAGTTGGGCGTGAGGCTTTTGCTTAGGAGACCTTGGGCTTAGTTCTGCCGAGTAGGGAGTGGGGTTGGTCAGGTTTTTTTTTAATAAATATATATAATTAATTTTTTATTGTTTAATTAAATTTTTAAATTTGATGTGAAATTTTTATCTAAGTAATTTATACATATAAAAGGCTTAAAGTGGGTTAAATGGGTTCTCTCAAAGTACATTAACTATTAATATGATTTGGTAATACGAGTCTGGTACAAGTCAATAAATTCACATTACATGAAAATAGGTCAAGATGGATTAAATTGATCAATATAGGTCGGATCATTTTCGATCCAATCCAAACCCGACTTGACCTACTTATTTGACAACCCTACTTTTTGGTAATAGTGTATGAAAGTGAATCATTAGACTTGATATAAGATGGTAATTGAAGACTTTTTTTTTTTTTTGGTCGATCCTAAAATATTTCTATTATAACTCTCACTCTTAGACTTTTGGCCTGCCTTCTTGCAAGGCATGAGAGTCAAAACCCACTCCTGAAAATAATTCGTCCCCACCCCAACCCCCTAAGAATGTGGGGATTCGAACCCCCCACATTTCCCTTCCATATTGGAAGGGTGGCCACTGAGTAAACCTCAGTGGTTGGTAATTGAAGACTTTGAATGCCCATTTTTGTTGTGAATTTCATCATGGAATTGTGCAGAAATAATCATAAACACTTGCTGTCCAAATTTAAATTGCATTATTAGTAAACAAAACGGATTGAGCCCAATGAAGCCCGATTATGTCCCGGGATGTTAATTGTGTGTGCATGATTGGTTTGATGTGTTTTTATTGTAAAAACTAATGAAAGGAGAGGGATATTAAGGTAAACATCATGCTACTACCCATACCTGGTATTTTGCCTATTTTTGTGATTTTCACTCGAACCACATGTTTACTATAATGGATGATTTGCCCAATTCACTTCGCAATCGATAAGACCCATAACTCTATATTTTATTTCTATTCCAATAACATATAATCATTGCTTAAAGAAAATTCTCACATATAGATTGGTATTAGAGATATTCTTGAAGAGTAGGTTAGTATAACCCAATCTACAAATTTTCACAAACTCGACTTAAGTAAACCTTTTCAAAACTTGATCCATGTGGTCTGAGCAATGTTAGTAGCATTAAATCTTTTGAAGGGGGATTACAGAGAAAAAAAATTCCAAAATGACCTTTAGTAGTTGAATACTGTCCAAATTCGCAAAGTCAGCGACTCGGGTTTTCCATATTTGTGGTGCCTTGTTTCGAGACCCTAGCAAATCAGATCAACAAATTGATTATATTTGCCTTCAACCCATCTAAATTAAATATTTTACCCCTGTATCACGTTTAATGACGTATAACACTTGTGGCAAATATTTTTAAAATGTCATGACACTTAAGTGATCAATTAAAAAATTATATAGCACACAAATGATCGGAAAAAAGTCTACATCTGATCTAGAGATTATTAGTCATTGTCTTGGAACATTAAATGTCTGGGATCTGGGAATTTGCCTAGGCTCGGAGAGTTGTCCTTGAACGGAATCGAGACTATCTTCTCTTGTTTGGATGAAGCTGGCCCAGATTTTCGAGAAAATGAAGCCGAGCCCCTCTCCTCTCTTTAGCTCATTTGAAATCCATTTTTTTGTGGAGATGTTGGCTCTATCGTCTGTAGCTCATCTCCATTGCTCCATCAACAAACAAGCTCTATCTCGCGTCCAAGGACACCAGTTTTTCTTGGTTTGGTGCATCTTTTCATTCGTGGGGGCTGGTTTTGCCTCTGTTCTCCCCTGTTCATGGATCGTTTTGTTAAACGAAAACGACCCGACGATGCCAAGTTTCGATGACTGTCCAGACCAGTCTGAAAACACTATCTGGCATCCTCGTGCCGCTGTCCAAATTTAAATTGCTTGATACCTAATCAAAATGGATTGAGCCTAATATAGCCTGATTATGTCCCCAGATGTTACTTGTGTGTGCATTGGTTGATTTGATACATGTTTTGATTGTGAAAACTAATGAAAGTGAGGGATTTAAGGTAATAAACATCATGCTGCTACCCATACCTGGTGTTGTGCCTATTTTTGTGATTTTTACTCGATACATATGTTAATTTTTGTGGGCTTGTGTTTTCCCATTGACATAGTTTGTTAAGTACAACCATTGATTGCACATTTTCATACTTGTTTTATATGTTAAGGCATCTTGGATCACTTGTCATGTGTTTGGAGCTGGCTCTTAACCAGCCCCTAATAGGTTAATGGTGTCCCCAATTAAATAAAATAATTTCATAAATTAATTGAATCCCTCAACGTCACAATCGGTTAGGCATTGGGAGAACTTGCGAACAAGAGTGCACCTCAAATAGATGGATCATCCGTTCCCGTTCGACAAACTGTTAAGACTTCGCTTCGCCTAAGATGCACCAGTGGTGCGGCATCACATGGGACAACCAACAATTACTAGATTGCCACGTTGGCCGTTCCTGGCAAAAATCAGCTAGAATGACAACATTTCTATGAGGGGAAGTGATGCGGATGCTGCCATTTACTGGTTGATTAGAATGCTGGAAAGAGGCGAGCAGCCTCCTTACGTTGCGCGGCGATTGATCAGGTTTCCAAGCCACGATGTTGGTTTGGCCGACCTGCTGGCTCTTAATCAGGCCGTTTCCTGTTACCAAGCTTGCCATTTCATAGGGATGCCAGAATGCAACGTGGTTCTTGCACAGTGCGTCGCCTACTTGGGTTTGCTCCAAAATCAATTGCCATTTATCGAGTGATAGGAGCTGCACAGAAGGTAGTGAGAGAATCTGTTGGGCAAAATGAGGTAGTCCCGCTGCATCTGAGAAATGCGACTGCCAAGCTGATGAAGGAAATCGGATATGGAAAATGCTACATATATACTCCTGACGATCCTCAAGCAACGCAAAGCTACATGCCACCCTCACTTCATGGGTACAAATTCCTGGACTGGCCGAGTACTAATACCCATGAGAAATGAGGAGCCCGTAAGCTCCCCCAAAGCAGTCTTTGGAGCTCTAACTTTTGCTCGTTAGGCACTTTTGTCCATTCCCAAATTTTGTTTGGTCGAATGAGTTAATAGCCTCTTTTGCTGTCGCATTTATAATCGCGTTGTTTGTTTTGAAGTAGGTCGATCACAAGCACTGTAAAGTATCTTAAGACTGTAATTATGAAGTTTATGAAGACAAGTATAGGATGCTGAATGTGCGTACTCTTTTCCTAACTACAGTGAGAGCTCATATGCTAATACTACCCTACTCCTTTTTAAGACAGTTTGACAACTGAGAAATTTATCTTCTCATGCTCTGGCACCAGGAGATTGTCTAGTTTCTTGCATCTGATGTGTATTGTTTGCCGAAACGAGACAGATGCATCCTCAGTGTTTGAGGTGACTATTGGCTTCAGACAATGTTGATGCTGAAACAAGAAGCAATTGAAGCATAGCATTGGAATTCTCAAGTTTGAACCAGGGGAGTCTCAGCTCGCTTGACAAAACCTTCTTCTCAAAATAACATGAAAGCAGAAAAAGATTATTACCCACATATGATCACATTGTAAATCAAATCATCCATGGATAATGAGAAAAACATAACATATACAGTGAGCATTCCACTTCTTTAAAAATGGAGGCATCTTCTCTATCATGGAGCGCACTAACAATGGAATATCACGAACCCCCAGCAAATAGCTCACACTCTGTTCAATCAAAACAAATCAAATTTTGACAAATTTTAGTATTGTTACACAGTTCTATCGCACCCGACTTTATCTCACCATTGTAAGAGCAACAGAGTAGCGCCATAATGTGCTAATGCACCCATGATCACGAAGACGTGAAACATCTGATGGCTGTGACCAGCAAGGTCCAACCAACCTGCTTTTAGCCTCTCCATAATCCTGCTAACATATAAAAAAAGCCACCTGTAATGTAACACACTGCCATGGCCGACTCATAAGCAAGCGTGATCGGGCACTGGGGATTGCTCCAGTTCACAATACGGGCATGGATCACAGGTACGATACCGAAAAAACCCCATGGATGAGAAGAGCATCGCCCAAAACGCCTGGAATTTCCCAGAAGAAAGAGAAGGCGCAAGCAGTGTCACGAAGGTGAACATCCCCATTGCTGTTATTTTTGCTGATGTAGATCAGTTGCCGTTAGGTGATGATCATGACCGTGATGCCGACATAGTCCATCCGCAGCAGTTGGATGTTCAAGCAGTGTGATTGGCTTGAGAAAAGGTGGCAAATGCTGCTCGAGAGGAGGCAGAACATGGATTTGCCCAAGAAAACAAAGAATGGCCACCGTGTCACGGCTGGTTGGAGGGAACCGATCTTCATTTCCTTCTTCCATTATCTGATTCAAGTTCACCAAAGAATTTGTACCCTGAAAGCTATATTGTGTTAGATGTATCTGTAGACTTCAAAAGAGAGTATTCTCGTCATGAGTTGAATGAAACACCACTGGCACACCACTCACCAAAAGCAATTCCTTTGAGTAAGAGATATTAGTTCTTGCACTATTAGAGTTTGACCTGCACAAGTGGATTTGCATATCAAGCCATTGCATAATCTATGGAAATACTAGTCGGAGTCCATTCAGATCACAACTGATAGAAAATGGTTCGATCCTCTCTGTCAGAGGGAGAGAGTAGGCCAAAATGGTGAAAGTGAATGGGTGGAGCACTAACTGAATAACTATCTAGCTTGCTTAAGCTGATAGTGTCAAATTCAATTAGACAACCAGTGAACTTTCAGAGCATTCTGCAATAGCTATTTTCCACTATGATTTGGTTCAGAAAATCTCAGCAGCAATCAACTTTCAGAGCATTCTGCAATAGTTTACAAGATCCACCAGTGTGAACTTTTTCTTGACACACTGTGCTACTTGCATGGAAAATGATTATCCATTGACGGTGGACTGAATCCATATTATTACGAGGAGTAGAGTGAGATTTTCCAATGGATTAGATCTTTATTTTATGTTAAAAAAGAATGGAAATTTCTATGAATACTTTGATCCCATCATTGTAACTAATGACAGATGACCCTTGTTATCCATATAAATTTTGCACTTGCTGTTTGAGCAAGACTCTCTTGACTGTCAAGCTACTACTCCTGAAATTGAGCACGACCCCTTGCATGGAAAATGATTATCCATTGACGGTGGACTGAATCCATATTATTACCAGGAGTAGAGTGAGATTTTCCAATGGATTAGATCTTTATTTTATGTTCAAAAAGAACGGAAATTTCTATGAATACTTTGATCCCATCATTGTAACTAATGACAGATGGCCCTTGTTATCCATCTAAATTTTGCACTTGCTGCTTGAGCAAGACTGTCTTGACTGTCAAGCTACTACTCCTGAAATTTAGCAGCAATGAAATTGGTGAGCACGACCCCTTGCATATTCCTATAAAACAAACTTTTGGAGTTTAATTTTATGTGCCTGCACTTAATGTCACAAACTCAAGTTATTCATCTGTAGCACCTGCAATATCGTTACAGCCCTTGAAGAAAATGCAGGTTTTAAATGACAATTTTTGTTGCTGTTTGGAAGAAAGGTCGGCTAATGAAAATGGCCGGTTGCCCAGTATGGTAACAAGCCACAAATATCATAATACTACATTGACTTGTACAAACTAAAAGTGCCGTTCTGCATATAAACAGGTAGGAAGAATCTAAGCGATTTTGGCTGAGAAATTCCACAATTTTAAGCTGGTTATGGAGGATTTTATCAAAAAAGGGTAATTCAAACATTTTCATCAAATGAACAATTTTGCAAGCTCTCTAGTGAGCTATAACTTGCACTTACAAGTCTCATCTCAGATTACACTTGAGACAGTGAAATCGAGCTATGACAATCAACACAGATCGAGCTGCTACTGACAAATTCCCCACTATATATGTATAGCTTTGATTTCCACTCCAACAGAAATTATGGGTTCCATTCGATATCGTCAAGACTCACTAAAATGTCCACGCAAGTATAAGATTGAATGACACAAAACGCACCTTGAGAATAGGTCGAGAAGATCCGCCAACTAACCAGACGCTGAGCTTCTCGTTGTGCCAAAGGAACAAGCTGCTGGCGGCCTCGGCGAGCGGCCAGCTGGCGCGGATGGTGGCCGAGGATGAACTCGTTGTCCTTCACGTACTCCGGCAGCTCCCGGAACGACGCCAGCACGTACCGCGATGCCGACGTCGTCCATCCGCAGCAGCTGGATGTTCAAGCAGTGCGAGAGGCATGAGAAGTAGAAGTGTCGGTGAGAATCGATGGCCCATCGTTTTCCCCCAGTGCCATCGCTCTTGTTTTCCCTTCTCCATCTCCTCCTCCTCCTGCTCTTTCGCTGGTCGCTTCTTTATCGATTTCTGCTGAATTTGTTGGTCTCCTTCCTCTCCTCCCTCGCTCTATCTCGCTGTGGCCTTTTCCCCTTCCGTGGAGAATTCAGAGGAGGAGGCCTTTGCTTTTGTTGGTAGGCCGATCGGAGAAGAAGATGAAGAAATCGTGGAGGCCTTTTTTGGCCCAATGTCAGCATCTGCTTTGTATATCTTGAAATATATCTTTTTCAAGATTTAGATTTAAGATTTTTCATTTTGTGAAGAAAGGATTTTTTGCAAGTTTTATTGGGAATTTGTTAAGAAATCAGATAATAGAATACTTGGAAGTTTTGACGCTAAATCGAAATGTTTTTCGCTAGAATTGACCTAAAACAAAATGGAGGTTCTTAATTTTTATTATCCAGATAAAACTTCATCCATTTATTATATATTTCGGAATAATGTTAGCCACACTAAATTTTTTTAATATGATAGATTTGCGAATTGACGGTGACGAATAAGATTTGAACCGGTACCTTAATGAAAATCACGAAATATCTAAACAAAATTATCCATCGAATCGATACCTATATTTTAATAAAATCTCATATATTTATGATAAAAAAGGAGTGTCAATCTGATCAAATTTTCTATAAAAAAAAAAATGTAGGACTCTCTAGCCATCTATAAGAATTTAGTCTACTCGTGGTTGGCGAATTGTGTGGCCTAGAGCCAAAGAATAAGAGAAGATCTTTGATGAAGAGAGATTTTTGAATGCACCATCTTGGTGAAAGTGGCCGATATAAATAGGTCTTTGTGTGCTAGTAAAGAGCGCAGAACAAATGAGTGATTGGTTTTTGATCCGGTACCCTATTCCTTGGAATCGAACCGAACCGGGAGGACCGGTTCCCTTTTTTTGGGATTGGGGATTGGACTGAACAATCCTAGGAGCGGGAATAGGATCCAATCGGCCAATCCGATCCAATGGAACTAGCCACTTAACAAAAAATTATTAAAAAATAAAAAAAAATACTAGAGTTATTATATATTTAAGGTTTATAGCTATTTAAAAGAAATTAAAAAAATATATATTTAAAAAAAAAAAGTCAATCTAGTTCGTCGGTTCGGTTTGGACCAATTCCACCATAGAACTAGGAACCAAATTAAAAATCATCAATTCCATTTTTATGGAACGGAACTGGGAATTGGACCGACACCTTTGACAACCGAACCAAATTGGCTGGTTTGGTCCAATCTAGATGGTTTCCAGTATGAGCATCCAATATGCTCACTCCTAGAACAAACTAAGTGTAAAGCCTCTTCCCATGCATCTAACTTTGTGAATCACTTTCCATTTACTACAGCCTCAACTCATCCCAAACTTATACAAAGTTCTCCTTATTTTTACAAAACAAAATTACTTGCCCTTTATCCAAACTACATAAATAAATAGAAAAGAATTGTCGAATCTTTAGATAATAATTTTCCAAAAAAAAAAAAAGAATGGTTCAGTTATGTCTGCCGAAGGGCAAGAGTAGGCTAAAATGGTAAAAGTGAATGGGCAGAGCACTAATAAAATATCTCGCTTAATTAAGTCAATACATTTCAAATTCAATTTGACATCCAATGAGCGACTCTTCACTATAAAAACTATTTACCACTTTGATTTCATTCAAAAAATCTTAGCAACAACTAGCTTTCAAAGTATTCTACAACGGTTTATTATAAGGTCCACCAATTTATGAACTTTTTCTTATACAGACGGACCTACTTCCATTGAAACATGAGTGTCTATTGACATTGGATTGAATCCATATTGTATTACCAAACAGAGATTTTCCAGTGGATTGCATCTTTAATTTCTTTTTCTTTTTCTGTTGAAAGAAACATTTTATTTCATCATCCAACACTTTAATTTTTATTCAAAAAGAAAGGTAATTTTTATCAATGCTTTGATCCACCATGCTATTCAATCACAGATGATTTTTGCCATCCATTCGACTGTGAAGCTCTTTCGACTGTCAAGCTACGGCTCCTAAATTATAGCAGCAATTAAAATTGCAAGGAGGACCCTTGTATACTCCAACAAAATAAATTTTCCAGAGTTTAACTTAACGTGCCTGCAATTAATGCCACAAACTTGAGTAATTCATTTGGGGCACCTGCAATTTCGATACAACACCAGAAGAGAATGAAGTTTTAATCTAGTTTCGAAGTCCAAGTCAAAATCTATTTTTAGCTAAAGAAAACTACCCACTAAGAGATAATCACTAAGTGAAACTAAAAAAAAAAAAGAATGAAAAAACAGATGACATGCATAATTGTAGCCCCTAGATATAAATACCCATTCCTCTTTTCATCCTTTTATGTTTGTCATTATTTTGTTAAGCGAAAGAGAATCCAGCACCCATCGTAGCATTAATAGAATAAGACTAAATTCGATTGTGCATTTGAAGTCAAGCAAACAATGTCATCAGACCAAAACATCAAAACGAGCATTCACTCACGGACATTAATCAGTCGAATCTTCTAGCCAAAGTTTGTACATCAAAAAGACCGATCGAGCATATTTGTCCACGCAAACAACCAATGAAGAAGAGATGCAACAAAAGAGTCTTTGACACCTCCAGCATATTCCGTTCCCATTATATCCAAAACATTCCAGTTCCACAGTATCATGTAACTCCATCACCAGTCAGAAAAGATAACAAACCCCTCAAACCCAGATCAATTCCTATTCAGACAGATCCTTCCTCTTTCAGACGCATTAAAAGCATCCCCACCAAGAAAAAAAAAACAGTAGAGAACTCAAAACAAAGCTGATTAATTAACAACATATGGTCTTTCAGAACCACGAAGCCCCAATCTCAACTCTCTCCGCTGCTGCAATTTGCATTCGCCTTCTCGCTCTTGCAAAACAAATCCCGTGTACATATCAGGGCGAAAGGCAAGATCTCAACATGTACGGGACAAGTAGACAATGAAAGCTTTAACGCCAATTAGAGAATGACCGAGATTGGACTAGCCTCATGCATGACGGTTCTCAACGACCAAGTAACGAATCAGTAATCATCTCTTATGGTCGACGAGTCAAAAAAAAAAAAAAAGAAGAAAAAAAACATGCAAATCACACTAGAACACTCTCAGATTGACTGATAACAGAAGCAAAACACTGGAAGTCACGTGGGCAAAACATCGAACACCTGATGGAGATGAAATTCGAAGTGCTCGGAACACAGTAGTCAACAAATCATCGGTGAGGAGTATAGAGTGAGATGTTCATTTTAAACATTACAAGACACAAAATCGACGAATCGGAGGACAGGCGTGCACGGAAACATGCTCGGCTAAAACCAAAATCGAGCTTAGTAGAGGGATACGTTGCCGGAGCCGTCCCTGGTCGAGATTGATGATCGCCCGAAGGAGAGAGATTGTAATGGACGGTAAAGCCGAGACCTAGAACCGTCAAAGGGAGGAATAGACCTAGATTCTGTACCTCGGCAGCAATGACTCTGAAACTGGGGCGATCGGAGCCTCTTCACGGTGGCAGAAATAAGCGAAGTAGAGAATATAATTTTGATTTTAGGCTTGTTCAGGCTACAAACCTCGGGGACCCGAGATGCTATTACCAAAAATAAGCGAAGTAGAGAATATAATTTGATGCAATGAGACGTAAAGGGCACATAGAGATATGCAGATAAGAATGGAGGCAAACCAGTGTCGCTGAAAGCATGGTGTAAAGTATATATTAAGTTTAGTATCTGCTTTCACTCTATTAATATGACACTTCGCAATAGTTATATGTATAAAAAAATGGTTTGTTCATCGTATATTTAGCTATATACTTCCACTAGAAATTAAAATTTGACGGGCCATGAAATCACTACAAAGTAAATTTCCACATAGGACCAGTCTAGTGCTCCCTCGTCCATAAATTGCCATAAGGGATTTGGGAGCAAATGAGAAATATGATTAGGAATATTATAATGAAAGATATCAAGTTTTGAAGCTCGTGTCAAAGATTTGAACAAGCACAAAGGAAGTTGAGAGAGGAGAGGAGGGATCGATAATGAGTTAACATGGAGATACATTGGAGTTATAGATTTCTTCATATTGGAAAGCCATTGACATCAACCGCTACCTATAAAATGATTAAATATGATTTTATCAAATGGTGTTTACCAATAAATTTAGACCTTGAAGGAATTTAGATGTGGATTTACCCTATATATATGGAAGGAAAAAGAACTTCCACTGTGTCTCTATTTTCATCAACTCAATTCAAAAATAAAAAATGGAAAGAAAGAAACTTCCAATTCATTGTCTATTAATGGATGAATTACTAATTATGAAAATCCAATTATATATGTTAAGTTCATTTACGGTGTTTTGAACGAAATTTCTCATATGAATTGAACATTTTGATTTGGTAGTTGACATTATTGGATAAAACTTCTCCAGATTTTAAAAGATCCCAATCCATTTTTCCAATTCGCGTAAGCATAGGGGTCAGTCCGCGTTGCTTGACCAATTTTCCAAGTCGTTAGGGGGAAGCCATCATATCGTGTGACTCATGAGGAAATAAAACGGCGCAAGCAACTGTGGGACGGACCGGTTACACAAGCTTTGTTAGACTAACTGGACACGTAGGATTCATTGGGTAACATTTTCGTTATTGAGAATAATTTTTGTTTAGAAATGATTTTTTTTCAATTCTACTCTCTGAATGATTTTCTGAGCATTCGAACGCGTTTGACAACTATAAATTTTTATTTTTATTTTTGGAATAAAAAAAGAACATGAATGCTTGGTATGACCCTCAAAATTTTTTTATGACATAGATTTTTTTTTTAAATTCAATAATTTTTTGAGATTTTTCTAATTATTTTTTCATTTTTTTCTTCCTTTTCCTCCTCTAACCAGTTGTTAGGCCAGTCACCGAGTCTCAGTGATATACAACAACCTTGTCTAGCAACAACAAGGTTAGCCTCGCCTTAACCGGGCAAGAGCAAGGATGAGTGCCAACCCTCATGAGGCTGGTGAGCCGGTGAGGTCACTAGACCTTGTCTCTAGCGAGTTGCCAACCATTATTAAACCTTGGCAATCGGCTAGAGCAGTAAGAAGAAGAAAAGAAGAAAATGAAAATGATCTATTTTAGAAATTTTTCCCATGAACAAAGAAGCATATTTCTTTTATTTCTTGTTTTTATTCCAAATTTATTCTTTGTCTACTTTTCTATTCTGAAAAATAGAAAAATTAATCGATATCACCAAATAGATTTTTATTCTTTTTCTATTCTAGGAAATAAAAGAGCAAAAAAATAGAAAAATAGAAGTGTTACCAAATGGAGCTTTAAAAGAATCCAATAACTTACTCACCCTAGTCATAAAAATTGAAAGAACTAAGTAAATTTGGCGAGACGTTAACAATTTAATAACTAGTTACCTAATAAGTAAGTTATTAGTCATACCTTTTGTATTTATCAACAATGTTTAAAAATGACTAAAAATTTGAAAAATTTATAAATCCTGGAAAAATTTCAACTTTTTCTCTAATTGGAAGCTAGATTCCTCTCTTATATAGCAAATAAGCAACCGCTAATCTCGTTCGATTCTAAAACTTACGCCATGTAAGCATCCTTTTGATATGGTTCAATGCGTCACTTATCACCATGTGAGAGACAAAATCCAGTTGAGCAGCAATTCAAACAAGAAAACGGTCAACTAGACTCACATGTGAGTGATTTTGTTCGAATGGATGGACAGCATGATTTAGGCGCCCCAAACAGAGAGATAAGTCAATGGTCGTTTTGGAATTCAACGCTCTCCCTTGTCTCTTATAGTAGGCCAAGGTGCAAAAGAATTTATGGAATTCCATTCCTTTCAAACTTAGAATCATTCTTGGATTTACCAACTAGCCATGTCTTTGCGATTTTAAGTAGAGCTAGACATAAAGGTGCTGCTCTCGAGACCGAACGAGCTCAATTATTTAGCACTATTCACGACGCTAATTGTCTCCGGTATCTCTCTTTTGAAGCTATCATTTGACAAGTCCAATATGTCAGATCATTTCATAGTGCCAATTGAGGGAGGGATTTTATCTCTAAAATTGTTGCTTGGGATATTCAAATATTGCAAATTGGGGAGGATAGAAATAATTCAAGATGGAAGTTCTCCTTCAATAATAATAATAATAACAAACACATTGGAGAACCCCACGCCAACAAGATTCAAATTGCAAGGCAAATGAAAACACCCCGACAAATTGTTGCTCGGGAGTTATAACTATATTAAATTTGCATTGTTGTCCAATAACCAATTTGGGAAATCTCCTATCCATCTAGTGTGGTTGAGTAGAACAACTCTCAAGTTGCACTGTTGTTTCATAAAACTGGGAATTAGACCATTTTCGTCTTTATTGAGCACACAGTTTGATAAACTAACTTTAGTTGAAATGAAGCAAACCAAGGGACTCTTCTATATTTACTTTCACAAAATTATGGTTGTCAATGAGGTAGAATACCTCAAGGTGAGAATTATTAGTCAGGAAAGCAAGCAAAAGTGAGCCTCCCAATGCATTTTCAGAAAACACGATATATCAAAGTGACTTGAGATTATAGAGAAGAGATGAAGAACGACCCTGTTAAAATGGTTACCTTGAAAGTCAAGCACCTGGAGTAAGGTCATATTTCATGAGCATGAAGCAAGGGGACTCCAAAATCCATTTCATTTTTGACTAATATTCAACTCTTCAAGGTTTTCGCAGGGTTGTTAAAGTGGACATTGCAACTACGAGTACTCTCGCTAAATTGTACTTGCATGATTAAAACACGCACGCAATATCATGGTTGCGTCAAGAATGGAGGATAGGAGGGTATCTACATATTATTTGACCGTGTCTATTATATTCTCTTCACGGCTCGATTCTTCGGCTCGCACTAATTAAGTAAGCAGCCCCACCGTGATGATTTTGTTCCATTAAGAACAGTGATGATGTTTATTATATTTCATGTCATTGTCATTACCTTTTTTTTTTCTGCTAAATTATTTCATGCGACACCTAACCAACATAGATAACGTAATTTTTAGCAACTTGATGCATTGCAACAAGCATGATAATCATTAATATTCGTAATCTAAAACTCGTCTTCTCTTGCTCTAACATCATGGATTGATGGTGGTTCCATATGATATATATGATGAGATCATAGTGGACTACGACACAACATAGCCCTGGCCTTGTAACGTTGCTTTCGCCAATCCCATGATGCTGCGCTAGCATGAAGCAACTAATGTAAGTTTACATGATCTGTGTTGGAATTGGGTCCACTTACATTGTTCAAATTGACGTTATAAGCCAAAAAGAAAAAGAAAACGATTTGGAGATAAGCCTCTGGAATACGCATGACGTGTAGTAAACAACACTAGCACCGAACTATAAGCCATCACAAATTAGGATTTTAAGCTTTTATCTGATATTCATAGCTGGCATGGAACCGCCATGCTCTTTGTTTATAAAGCAAGCATAGTCCTAAATAATCCTCACTAAGTGCCTAACCATCGGTATGTTAACCGTCATTTTATGGTCGACAGTAATCCCTAAAGTGAAGCTAAAACCTCTTCGTTGCTCATGTTTTAACCTTCAAAATCGATCATGTAAAGATCACTATTTACCTAATTGGATTGAACTGTACAAGATAACCTTGTCATGAAGAATTCTTCTTCCTATTGATCTTCTCCATACCACTAATATACAATCACTAGACGTACCAAATACTTGCATTTTTTTTTTTTTTTGCAGATGATGCACAAATATCAGTTTACAATGGGGCTATCGATTAAACAGAGGTTCCTTTTGGCTCGTATCCAATGTCCTATGCGTTCAAATTATGGAGCAGAGATCAGACAACCCACGAATGGCTCCTACCCGAAAAGCGAAAGATTTTCCAATCTCTACAAATGAGACTTTACAAGCTCCTAATGGAAATTTGAAGTGACCCGAATATTTCACATCTCTTTGCCCAATCACAAAGAAGATTCATGCTTAATATGATTTGCTACTTCACATTATTGAATCCGCAAATATGGAGCACTAGAAAGATATTATTGGCTCCACGCAAGACCGCATGGGGAAAAATGATTGGAAGTGAGAATGGTCTTGAACCAACACATGTATTTGGTCCTCCATTAGGCATGGTTTCTATCACGATGACTTTCCTAAAATTTTGTTCATGCAATGCCGCCATACCCACATAAAAGTCTCCGGGTGCAAAGCCCACAAAATCTTTCTCCATTATATAACTCTGAAAATGTTTTCTGGGATAAAAACGAAACGAGGGACAAGATCAGGTCCTGTTTATTCCATGGTAGAAGCATATCATCTTGAACTGGAAAAGTTTAAGTCATTAAAGCACAACAACTGTCATCGGCATGGCGTTCATGTCGTGAGAAACTGTACCTTGTTGGCAGTTCTCACCATTCCCCGCATCATGGGAAACATACTATGGCCAGTTTAGAAGAGTACTAAACTGACTTGGCGATAACATTGGAGTCCAGCATATCGGAATGACATTCTGAGATTTGGTCATAGTTCTGGTAGGCAATTTCCGATAGGGATTCAAGGTAGACCTGCAGAACGGATTTAAAAAGAAAGTTATCTCGCATTCAAGAGGAAAGTCATACCCTATCATTGCACTGGCAATATCTATGTAGAAAGGAACAGCCCAAGAAATCTTTCTAATGAAAGATCACTAAATTTTTCTCTCTACCACAGTTCACACATGAAACAAGTTGCAAATTGTCATTAAGTCATACCATATTAAGAAATTTATGTCATTTCATATCAATGCGATTTTTCTTTGTTTGTCTGTTCCTTAGATCAACGCTAGAAAGCTCTGGTTTCCTTGCATTTAAGCATGCTCCAAAATCATGAATGTGGCAGATTGCGGCAATACATTGAGCCTCTAACCTTTTGACCTCTGGAAAGTGATTCCACACTGGAGAATTGTCCATTACGGATGAGTCCTTTGAGCTCATAGTTCCAGTTGAAGCGAATGCCAAGGGATCGGCCTACATCAAAATAGTAAACATACTGTTTGTCATCAGAGACACATAACGTGGCATGCTCCAAAGTATGTTTCCACATAGCACTGGAGATTCCGCCGCCCACGATCTGAAATTTAGATGAGTCATCAAGAAGTAAGTAAAGAAAAACAAAGATTTAATGTTAAGGGACTATTGTGACAGTAGCAAAACATAACAGACGAAAAGGCGGACTTTACATTTCTCAATCTTGATTGATCCCAAGGAAAGAAAGTGGACAAAATCTTGAACTCTGATGATCCCAGCTCCGGTCAATTGTTTGTGCGCCTGTCCACCCATCACCACTCCGACCGGTCTCCATACGTAGTCACTCAGTAAAAGTGGGAAATTCTTCTTGGCAACTATAGAAAGCATAAGAAACAGAAACTTGACAACAAGTACAGCATTGTAAATCTCAGAGTTATATTGCTTGCTGAAAAGGTTGTAGCATAAGAATTACTAATTGACTTTCGCAATGTCTTTATATCTAGAAAGGTACTAGCCTCTAATTAATGATGGTTTTAGCCTACACAGCTTTGGATACTAGCTGTCTTGTCTGTGGTAGTTTCAGATGATGTGTTTTAAACAGAGACTAGACAAATAGCAGTTTCTTTGAAGACTCACATTCTCCACGGCTATCCTCAACAGTAAAAGCCTCAGATATGGCCCCACGGATGTGCATTGCAGCATAGCATCTATAGGCAACCTTAAGTCCAAGCTTGTATTTGCCACTCTATGTCCTGCTTGAATCCCGCATAAAAGTAAAATCGCCTAATGTGCCCATCCCTCCTTCTAGTGTCACTAGCAAATCACCAGATAGAAGTGGCTTTCTCTTGTCAGACCCCTATGATATTATGTGGCTTTCCAAGTGTTCCCTTGTCCAATCAACTTCCTCAATATCACCATCAAATACAACAACATTCAACTTAGCTGTTGATCCTGGCCCGCTCTGCACAACATCTCTAGTTTCTGGATTTAGCAAAGCAACTCGAATGGCTGCTCCTTGATCTCCCTAAACCTTTTTCTCAGTGAATAAGTGTGAGGGCATGCTGGTCATGAAATGAAGTTGAAAAGATTTCTCCTTCAAGGTGGTTTGGGCATCGTGAACCTATGACAGAAAAAGTTCATTTTTAGAGAAATTTGATAGGCTCATGGCCACCGCCATCTAATCATGTATTGGTCACTAGTGCACTATGAAGAGGAGGTGGACTGCTAACCAAGATTCGGGAATTAATATGAAATTTAGTTTGTTACGTTTTCTTAATTGTCTCAAAACAAGACACGAGCTGAAATAAAGGCAGGGAAACTTGACCATACATACTAGATCAAAGAAAACTTTAACAGGTAGGAATTAAGCCGGCGTGGCGTACTAACCAGTCAAAAGCAAAGTTCAAACAGAAAACTAAATCCCATAAATGACTGCCATGCGTGAACCTGTAACTCACAGGCAATAGAGAGCATTTGAGGGAACTAACACAATGAGCAAAAACTGGGTGAGCTTACCATTTTGTGCTTGCTCCGTGGATGTCCCACGGTACTGTATTGGGAGAGTTACATTTCCAGTCTTGCTCAGGATCAACAAAATCATCATGGTTGTCACTAAGATGTTCGAAATCGATAGCTTTTATTAGTCCTGACTCCAACTTTCTAAACTTGTCCATCATCATTGCATTTGCCCTTATGTATAGATAGTCATTCAATATACCGGCTAGGGATCCACCTGACTTCCTGGATTGGGGAGTTTCTGATGCATTGCGACACTCCAAGCGTGAAAAAGAACTACAAGGTTGGCTTAGAATCAGAAGAGCATACTTTCGAAGTATAGGAAGGCCATTACCATTTTGCTCCCACCATTCATCTGTCATAAGACAATCACTAGTTAAGAGATGACGACTCTGGGTTGGAAATTAATAGAAAATTAGAGTCTGATCAAAAGGGTGTGGAAGGATTTCTTCCAGACCACATACTTCGTGAGGGGTAGATATTCCGTAATTCCAGAATTCGAATGTGCTATTTTGAATTTAAAAGTTGCAACTAAATGAGGAAATACACAGATTCTGAATACAATGATGAGACGATCACCTTCTGGCTACATTAGGAGTAGATCATCTTAACTTAAAGATAGTGAAGAAATCTAAGCAAACAAGAGTCCTTACAGGGATGAGATGCTTTAGACGTTGTTTTTGCTGCAGATGTGAACAAGTTTGGCCTTCTTTTTCTATACTGTAGCACTTGCTCCATGAAAGCTTCCTGATCTTCATCAGCAACCATATTTTGTAGCACATAATCAATTCCGTCTTTTGTTTGTTCATTCATTCTCCTGAAAATTGTCACTTAAAAAGTAGGACGGATTTAGAGAAGCTGCAACGCATGCACTGGATGGATTAGTTTAGCACGCATGCCGTAGTAAAGCTTCCGTATGCACTCATATTTGCCATCATCACTGTCAGAAAGACCCTCCAGAGATTCTCTCACTCTCTCCATCAATTCATACAAGTATGGAGTTGCTGAATTAGTATTATGAGACAAACAATAAACTCCAAATAGTGGTTCCAAAACTTGCAACACCTCCTGGCATTGGCTCCAAAATTGGGGGCTTTCAACAATTAACACGACTTTGCTCGCTGTTTCTTCCTCAAGATGTCTTGACTGTCTCCATTCAGTAGATGCAACCAAACGTTGTATCTCTGATTTTGCATTGTGAATACACTAAACCATTCTGAAGTTTGCGGCTAAACCATTAGGAAGAACATCTCCCAATTCCCTTTTGCTTCCAAATTTCACGGACAGGGACAAAGATTTGGCATACTCGTGCAGATAATCATTCGCCAATTTAACATCGCACATCGTCCTTCCAAACCATTCGAGCTCTTGAAAGATATATGCAAAAAGCAACTAAATGCCCTGAGCAGCACAAAATGTCATGTAGGTACCTGGATGCCTTTGGAAAAGCGTCTTCTGGAGGGGCTCATGGTTACGCAGATCATTACTGATGAACTGTACAACTTTGTTAAGTCCTATTTCATCCATTGCAGATTGCAATTGATCCACAACAGACCTTTCTGTCAACTCATCCTTCGGAAGTTCAATGGTATTCACTAGGATTGCACCCTTTAGAGAGCGAAAAATGATGTTCAAGAAGGATCTACCGTGAACATTAACCCAACTATCTAAAATTATTGTGCACCCCATTGAAGCACATGATTTCTTGACAGCATCTACATATTGCCCGACTTCCATACTCAATTTGCCGATAGACTTTGTGGCGAGCATGGAAGAATCCTGCCCACAGTCTGCTGAAATATTGTTGCACACGACATGTTTTGCAAGCAACTCATCTGGGCAATCCTATCCACATTCAAAATGTGGATGTTTACTTCCTGATACCAATGCTTTCAAAATTATGAGCTAGATCAAGTAGATGATAAAAGTAAAGTTTGTCTTTGCCATTCTAGTGATTCAAGTAGCATATTGATAAGATGGCGGCCGCTATCAAAATGGCCCTCTCAAATTTCTCTAAGAACGAGCTTTTGTCTTTTACAGTTTCATAGAGCCCAACCTACCAGCTCCGAAGGATAAATCTTTTGGACTTTGTTTCATGACCAGCATGCCCTCACACTTATTCACTGACGCAAAGTTTCAGGGAGATCAAGGTTCGAGTTGCTTTGCTAAATTTAGAAACTGGACACATTGTGCGGAGCGGACCAAGATCAGCTTCTAAGTTGAGTCTTGTTGTACTTGGTGGTGAATCTGAGGAAGTTGATCCAAAATGGGATCAACTGGAAAGCCACATAATATCAAGAGGGTTTGAGGAGGGAAAGGCAATTTTGTCTGGTGATCTGGTTGTGAACCTAGAAGGAGAGACAGCCACATTAAGCGATTTCACTTTCACGCAGGATTCAAGCAACACGAGGAGTGGGAAATACAGGCTCGGATTTAAGGTCGCTTGTCGATGCTATGCTGCGACACATATCCACGGGGTCATATCTGAGGCTTTCATTATTGAAGATAGTTGTGGAGAATATGAGTAGTCAAAGCAACTGCTATTCGTCTAGCCTTTATTTAAAACACATCATCTAAAACTTCTACAGACAGCGAGTATCTAGAGTTGTGTAGGGTAAAAGCATTGTTGGTTAAAGGCTAGTACTTTTGTAGACTTAAAGATAATGCAAGAAAATCAATTAGTCATTCTTATGCGACAACTTTGTCTGCGAGCAATTTAACTTCATAGGAGACTTATGATGCGGTACTTGTTGTGATGTTTCTACTTCTCATGCTTTATATAGATGTCAAAAAACATTTCCCACTTCTACCAAGTGACCATGTGTGGAGATTAGTCGGAGTGGCGATGGGTGGACAGGTGCACAAACTATTGACGGGAGCTAGGATCATCATAGTACAAGATTTTTTCCACCTCCTCTCCTTAGATGAAGCAAGACTAAGAAATGTAAAGTTCCGCCTCTTAGACTATTATGTTTTGCTACTGTCTCGACAGGGCTTTAACATTGAATCTTTGTTTTTCTATATTTAGTTCTTGATGATTTATTTCAATTTCAGATCGTGGGTGTTGGAATCTCCGATGCCATGTGAAAACATACTTCGAAGCATGTCATGTTACACGTCTTTAATGACAAGGACGATGTTTACCATCTTGATCAAGGCCGAAACATTGGCATTTTTTTCCATTGGAATTTTAAGCCCAAAAGACTCATCCGTTATGGACTCGTCCAAAGGATGGAATCACTTTCCGGAGGTGAAAAGGTCAGGCTTGAGTATTGCCACAGTCCGCCACATTCATAATTATTGAGCATACTTAAATGCAAAGAAACTTGAGCTTTCGAAGTATAATGTGACGATCAGACAAACGAACAAACTGCACATTGATGTGAAATGACATAATCTTTAATATGGCAGCTCATTTCATGCATGAACCATATTAGGGAGAAAAATTTAGTGATCTTATCATTAGACAGACTTCCTAAGCCCTTTGTTTCTACATGGATATGTCACTGCAATGATAGGGTATGACTTTCAGAGAGAACTTTTTCTTTGAATCCATTCTACAAGTCTACCTCAAATCCCAATCCAAGATCGCCTACAAGAATCCTGACCAAATCTCAGAATATCATCCCGATCCATTGCCCCTTGACCTCGATACATTTCCTTAGCACTCTTGTAAACTGGCCACAGCTTGTTTCCCATGGTGGAGGGAATAGTGAGAAGAGGTATAGTTTCTCATAGCATGAGCTTCATGCCGATGACAGCTGTTTTGCATTAGTGACTTCTCTTTTTCTAGTTCAAGTTGATACTCTTCTACCACCGAAAGAACAGTACCTGGAGAGTGCAGACCCTCAGCGTTTCCTTGATTGGTTTCATTAAATGCGTAGATCACTTAGAGACTATTGGACATTGGAAGAGCGTCTCCCAATTCCCTTTTACATTGCACTGAACCATTCTGAAGTTTGCATTAGGAAGAACATCTCCCCATTCCCTTTTACATTATCCCCATTGGCGGAGTTGCAAAGTAATAGTGCAAGAGACAACTCGAATAATGCTCGACAAATTCATCAAACTTTCATCTAGAAGCCCATTGACAAATGGAAGGGCATGCAATGCATCACTTATCGCCTTTGGATTCCAATGAATTTGTCCCCCTATGAGTGACAAAACAGATTTTGCGCGAGAGTGATTTTGCTCGATGGGATGGATAGTATGGTTTAGAGTAAATTGTAAGCGTGAGCCCCCAATGCATGGACATCACGAGTTCCCACCCTAATAGAACCAACTGATTTAGGGTAGATGACCTTGGAATAGCAGAGTGAGTAGCATTCATGAACAAGGTATTGTGCCCCCTCAAGACTCATTTGGAACTACAAAGAGGAATACTATCTGAGTGGATTCTCTGTCCTTGCTTGGCAGCAGTGATATGATTCTTAGGTCCTACTAGAACCTGCAACTTTCCAATGTCCGAAAGTCTCTTAAGTCTCTAAGTGATCTACGTATTTAACGAAACCAATCAAGAAAACGCTAAGTGGCTGCACTCCAGGTACCATTCATTTGGTGGTAGAAGAGTATCAACTTGAATTGGAAAAAGAGAAGTCCCTAATATAGAACAGCTTTCATTGGCATGAAGTTCATGCTATGAGAAACTATACCTTGTTGGCAGTTCTCACTATTCCCCCACCATGGGAAACAAGTTGTGGCCAACTTACAAGAGTGCTAAGGAAATGCATCGAGGTCAAGGGGCAATGGAGTGGGATGATATTATGAGATTTGGTCAGGTTCCTCGTAGGCGATCTTGGATAGGGATTTGAGGTAGACCTGCAGAATGGATTCAAAGAGAAAGTTCTCCCTGAAAGTCATACCCTATCATTGCAGTGACATATCCATATAGAAACGAAGAGCCTAGGAAGTCTGTCTAATAATAAGATCACTAAATTTTTCTCCCTAATATGGTTCACACATGAAATGAGCTGTCATATCAAGAATTATGTCATTTCATATCAATGTGCATTTTGTTCGTATGACTGATCGTCACATTATACCTCGAAAGCTCACGTTTCTTTGCATTTAAGTATGCTCAATAATCATGAATGTGGCGAATTGTGGCAATACTCGAGCCTGACCTTTTCACCTCCGGAAAGTGATTCCATCAATTGAATGAGTCCATTGTGGATGAGTCCTTTGGCTCAAAATTCCAATTGAAAAGAACGCCAATTTTTTTTGCCTTGATTGAGATAGTAAACATAATCCTTGTCATCGGAGACCTGTGACGTGGCATACTCCCAAGTATGTTTCCACATGGCATCGGAGATTCTGCCACCCATTATCTGAAATTGAAATAAATCATCAAGAACTAAATGTGGAAAAACAAAGATTCAATGTTAAGGCTCTATCGAGACAGTAGCTAAACATAATAGTCTATAAGGCGGGACATTACATTTCTCAGTCTTGCTGCATCCAAGCAAAGGAGGTGGAAAAAATCTTGTACTGTGACGATCCCAGCTCCCGTCAATAGTTTGTGCGCTTGTCCACCCATCCCCACTCCAACTATTCTCCGCACATAGTCACTTGGTAGAAGTAGGAAACGTTTTTTGACAACTACATAAAGCATGAGAAGCAGAAACATCACAACAAGTACCGCATCATAAGTAACAAGTAAAGTTAAATTGCTTGCAGACAAGGCTGTAGCATAAGAATGACTAATTGATTTCTCGCATTATCTTTAAGTCTACAAAAGTGCTAGCCTATAACCAATGATGCTTTTACCCTACACAACTCTGGATACTCGCTGTTTGTAGAAGTTTAGGTGACGTGTTTTAAACAAAGGCTAGACAAATAGCAGTTACTTTGACTACTCACATTCTCCACGGCTATCTTCAACGAAGATAGCCTCGGATATGGCCCCCTTAGTATGTGTTGCAGCATAACATCGACAAGCGACCTTAACTCCGAGCCTGTATTTCCCACTCCTCGTCCTGCTAGAATCCGGCGTGAAAATAAAATCGCCTAATGTGGCTATCCCTCATTCTAGGTTCACAATTACATTGCCAGACAGAATTGCCTTTCCCTCTTCAGACCCTCTTGATATTATGTGGCTTTCCAGTTGATCCCATTTCGGATCAACTTCCTTAGGTTCACTGCCAAGTACGACAACATTCAACTTAACAACCTGGTCCACTCTACACAACGTGTCCAGTTTCTAAATTAAGCAAACCAACTCGAACTCCCTGAACCTTTTTGTTAGTAAACAAATGTGAGAGCATGCTGGTGATGAAACAAAGTCCAAAAGATTTATCATTTAGAGCTGGTAAGTTGGGCTCTGTGACATTGTAAAAGACAAAAGCTCGTTTTTAGAGAAATTTGAGAGGGCCATTTTGATAGCCGCCGCCATCTTATCATCTCCTGAACCAAAACTAGTGCACTAGGAAGACAACTAAGCAAGATTCA
Organism: Eucalyptus pauciflora; assembly: GCA_007663325.1. Lineage (NCBI taxonomy): Eukaryota > Viridiplantae > Streptophyta > Magnoliopsida > Myrtales > Myrtaceae > Eucalyptus > Eucalyptus pauciflora. The sequence continues at coordinate 553,512 of VMYD01000189.1, read as the reverse complement.
TCAGAAATTGATATGAAATTCAATCTGTTATGTTATCTTAATCGTCTCAAATCAAGAAACAAGTTGAAATAAAGGCAGGGAAACTTGACCACACATACCAGATCAAAGAAAACATTAACTTAGGTAGGTATTAAGCCGGGCATGGCATCTAAACCATGCTGTCATGCCAAGATATGAATAGACCAACCAGTCAAAAGCAAATTGCAAAAAGAAAACAAAATCCCACGAATGACTGCCGTGAGTGAACCCGTAACTCACAAGCAATACAGAGCATTTCTAGGCGACCTTACTGTTCTCTGAAGATTTCAACTCGATTGCTACTCTCCGGTACATGTTTTGGAAGCAACTCATCTAGGCAATCATGTCCTTTATCCGTGGTGGACGTTTCTGATGCGTTGACTTTCTGAATTTCTGCGAGTGGCGTCGAAGCTGTAGGGTGAGACGAACTCTTAGTTTTACCCTTTTGAGCGGTAATTGCTGCAGAAGCCTTGGCACGAATAGGCTGAGGAACAACGATATAAGGAGGAACGTCGCCAGCCGAGATGCCGGCTAGATGTGACTTAATCTTCAAGATCCCACTGGCGAAATCGGAATTGCAGAATTTGCAGCGGAAGCGATTGCCCAGCTGCTCAACATGCTCCCAGAACCTGTCCCTCTTCCTAGTCATTTTGCCCCTGTCCGGACGATGCACACACCGTACAATTACTCAAACTACAAGCCAGCTCCCAAATTTAATTGAAAGTTGATCACTACAAACTTCAAACTAAAGTCTGAGTTCAGCTGCAGACTGTTTACGATGATATAATGTACGAATCCTTAAATCTTTTTACAATATCCTCGATGACCGAACATCCGAACTTAGGTTTGCACAATATAATCTGAAAATGACAGTAGAACGACGTTGGGCGGAGATGGAAATGAATCTAAAGATGTGTGAGAATAGGAACCTAGCATTTGATGCGCTATGCCTGAAGATTGAAGACGTACAAGCAATCAAGAGCGAGAGAGTTAAACTCGTTTGTGCATGCATCGACATGGAAGCGAGCAAGCGACAGAGAGGGATCGGTACCTCCACGAATCCAAAGCAGAAGCAGAATCCTCCGGTGAGATTTCTCGAACTGCACCGCAATCCCTGAAGACTGAAGACGTACGAACAATCGAGAGAGAGAGAGAAAGAGTTAAGCTCGTTTGTGCGCGCATAACCATGGAAGCAAGCAAGCAACAGAGATGGTTCGTTACCTCCACGAATCCAAAGCAGAAGGAGAGTCCGCTGACACTATGTCTGAAGATGTCCGAGCGATGGAGCGAGCGAGAGCGCACGCGTGAGAGGGAGAGGGAGAGGGACGGGACGTTCTGGATCTCGTTGGACTCGATGATGCTGAGGGCGGGGCCGATCTTCTCGATAGGCATGTCGGTGCAGGCGAGGTGCATCATGGTCTCGACGCATCCGGTTCGCGATGTTGAGGTTCAGCTCTGGAGAGGGAGAGGGAGAGGGAGTGAGAGTGAGAGAGAGAGAGAGATTAACGAGTGCGTTGTCGGGAGGCAACCAAAGTACGCGCACATATTTGAACTTTCGAACTTTCGAACCATTGCGTCAGCAGCTCCTCTGTCGGCGCCCCAAGTGACGGAAGAATACAATCCACTTTCACCTCCATTTCAATTTAATGGTCTCTCCAAGGTATTTTCTTTCTTCTTTTTTTTCTCTTTCTCCCGGAATATGACCTATTGGTTAATGATTCGGATTTTCCAATTGCCAACGCAATACTATGGATTGCGGCCCAAATGTCGTGCATTTTTTGTCACGTACCTAAATTACAAATGAAATGTAGAGTGCGATCATTATTATGTTTCCATCCCTCTCTCTACCTTTCTCTTGTAAAATTTTGTTCTAAGTGTGATTTTCAGAATGAAATTTGGGTTTAAGCAGTAGTATTTGAAATGAAAAAAAAAAATTGGTGGGGACGAACAAATTTTGTTACTTTCCTAAACCTTAGTGAATCCGTAAATTGGAAACGAATTTATAAATCAAAGCTACTATCTTGACTAGTGAGACTCGCTTTTACAAGGTAAATTTTGAAAGGGGTCGACAACTTAACACTTGACTGGATGTTGCTTAATTCATTAAAATGTTGGTGACAGAACAAATCTAGAAGAAGAGAGTTTCTATCTGTCCCTGAAGTCACTACTGATTTTCCACCTTTTCGAAATGCAATTGCCAATCCCACGAATTTCGTCCTTACGAGTGGATCCCTCCGAACGGGTGGGTCGAGTTTTGGTCGGGTGAAAAACGGATCTGATCCAACTTAATCAATATTAACCCATTTTTGCGTAAATAGAATTTAGGCAATTTATACCCAGCCGACCCGACTTGACTTCAACCCGAGCTCCAGTTTTTGGCGATCTTTCTCCTTAAATCGGTACCCTTGAAGAATGGGCGACTCCTTGGGCCAAGTCGGGCGAGCACGCTCGTTGTCGGGTTGTGGGCTATGACTTCGCGTTGCGCATGGGCACGGTGAAGACGTGAGTGAGCAACGCTATGAAGGACAAGAGTTTGTGGATTAGGTTATGGAAGCGTGAAGGTTGTTCCTAGGGGAGTTAATATATACTAATTTTGTGGTTATAGATTTTTCTGTACCTAAAATTTTACTGCATAAGAAAATGATGCATATCATATTTGAGATATGTATAGTTCGGTTCACTGGAGATATGCCAGATGCACTAGCCACAGGTTGTATGTTCTTGGGGATACTGCATAGCCACATCCTACTGAGATCACCAACTTGACTAGTCTGAAATGGTTGCATCTGGATAACAATGAATTCACGGGTGGTTTATCACCCGGTCAATTGAATAGTTCTGGGCTTAAGGATTTTACGTCTTAATAATAATTTCTTGTCTAGAGGGATCCCCGATTGGATTGATGCTTTCCAACATTTAAATTCTCTTATGCTGTCAAATAACTCACTGGGAAGTCCTTTGCCATTGGAGCTTCTTCAAATTAGGCCATATCAGTTTCCTAGACTTCTCGAGTAATAATCTAGGCCCAACTACGACCCCCTATGGTAATGTTACACCTAGGAGGTTCCTGCATCTGCAAGGCAATAGGCTTGCAAGGCTTTTTACCGGCTTCCTCTCCGGAGCTTCGTCAATTGTGATCTAAGGGATAATGCACTGTTAAGTAGGATCCCATTAGGATTAGTTTGCTTTCAAACTTGAGGGTTCTTTAGAATATAAACAATTTTGAAGGTTCAATCCCTTCACAAATGTCAGTTGCAAGACATGACTATGGTGGATCTCTCATATAGTTATCTCTTCGGAGAAGTTCTATCTTGTTTAAAAGAGTTAGACATCTTAGGGGATGCCTAGAAGCACGTTTGATATTGCATTTGAGATAGAAGACGGTTGGCCACCATACTTGTATATGAGCAAATTCACCTTTATACTTAAATATGGTGATGATTTTCGAGTTGCTTGGATGGGTGAACTCGAAGAAGTGAAGTTCATCTTGAAGAGTAGAGAAAATATTTAAAAAAAGTAATGTCAATATTTTTCATTAATCAAGTTGGACAGAGTTAATGAAATAACTCAATTGCATCAATTTCATAAGTTTTTGGATTTGATTGTGCTTATAAATTTTAAGACTCAATTACACTTTTGTGATAAGTTTTAAGATTTCTAATATATGCATCCATTTTTCATAATATTTTAATATTTTTTTTGAAATTTTTATAATTTTTTGGTTTTTTTTTTCTTTTGATTTAGGCTAGCGAGGTTCACCAACCCTTGTTGGCATTGGGCGAGGGTGTTGTGGCCCTTGTTCGATCTAGATGACGGATGCCATACCCTCGCTTGGGGCCGGTGAGGGTTGCAGAACCCTCACTTGGCTCGAATCTGGGGAGGGCAACATTGATTTTGCTAGCACCCCTCGCTTTGGCCGACAAGGACCGCAACACCCTCACCTAGTGTTGGCCAAGGTCACCAACCCTCGCTTGCGGCCAGCTTGAATCCAAAAGAGGTAAAGAAAAAAATGAAACAAAAAAAAATTATAAAAAATAATATAATATTACTTTAAAAAAAAATCAACATTAGCATCAACCGTGTCACATAGGATGATTAGTGTCCATATTAGTAATTTATGAGCAAAATTGGATAGATGGACTCAATTGGCAAATGTGAAAATGTTTAGAACTTGATCGGTACAATTAAAAGGTTTATGATTGAATGGATAAAAGTGCATAGGTTTAAGACTTTTTGAACAATTTTTTTTTTCTATTGATTGAAAATGTTTTCCTTGACTAATTTATCTTCTATGGCCAAACGTTGGAAAATTTATAAATCTGTTTTTTTAAAAGTTATTTTTCGCGAAACAAACGGAGCCTAGGGTAAAAGTCTTCCATGGCCAAAATGAGAAAACAAGCTAACTTTGACACTATGGAGGTTGAGTTCCTAAGTATATATATATAATGGGAAATTAGTGAATTCAGTGATTTGTAAACAAATTTCTAAAAATAGTTATTTGTATTGTTTAGAAGAAATAATCAGGGAAATATATTTTTGTTATCAATAATAATTTGTTAATTTTTTTGTTGATGATAAAATATTTTTTGTGAGATAAATGCATCTAAAAATTAAATGTTTTTATCTTTTTTTGGTATCATCTCTTCTCCTTCCGCTGAGGGCTTTTCCTTTCATCACTCTGTCCAGGCTATCTTCTGTCTGCGGGCGTGCGTGCGGCCAACGAAAAGCCGCCGAAAACCCTCGGCAGCGGCTCCAGCCGATAGACAGGGCCTTGCTCGGTTCATCATGGGCTCTTGGAAGGGGGACGACTTCTACGGACAAGCCCAGTCCCATTCAACATCAAAGATAAAAATAAAAAATAAAAAAATCCGCCTGTCCAGCACAAGGGATGCTAAAGATGAAAATAAAAATTTAAAAAATTAAAGTTAATAATTCAGGTGCCATCAAAAGAGCTTAAAAATCCGAATTGGCCCGAACGAATCAACCCCCACATTTCTCAGGGATGAGCTAGACAGAGTCGGTCCTTGGTGCGTCTTTTCTAATTTTCTTTTTAAGTTTGTTCAGGCTACTAACTTCTCTTTGTCCCTCTCTCTCCTTGGATCTTGAATTTGGGGTTAACTCGACTGGATAAAGTTACTCCAGACTTTAGAAAATTACAATCCTTTTCAAATCCACATACGTGGTCTTTGCGTTGACCAATATTCGAAGCACCGATCAAGTGCTTTGCGAGAAAAATAAGTAATTAGCCTCGGTAAAGAGATAAAATCTCATCCAAGATGGAAAGAGAAATTGACTTACTAAGCCGACTTTCTTTTCCATCATCTTCATGTTGCTTTTGGATGAAAGAAACATTAATTTTAGTCGAGGTCTTTTTGCTTTAGTTTCTATAATGGACATCACTATCAAGAAAGTAAATCATTTCCCAGCTTTCATCGCAAGAGACCGAAGCGACTTGGGAGAATTGTGGGTCAAGCCATGATGTACATCCCCGTCAAAAAATAAAGCATTTCTATGGGAAGTGACCAAAATGACTTGCTCAAATTATACACGTGTCTTTCGACCAAAAAATAAAATAAAATTTACATGTGTCCTACATGATGAAGATGGCATTTAAACATTCAACGTTTGGTGAAAAAAAAGAAAGGAAAATGATACATTGAATCTAATTGATAAGCTTAACTTATTGAGTTATTTTGTTATATTTGGTTGAGAAAATTAATAAAATTATACTACGTTCTAATCGGTAAATTTTAATTGATCCAATGAATATACAAACAAGTAATGCGTTACACTATAATGATATGGCCCAAGCAACATTAATTAGCCACAAAATCGGCAACCCAAGATCTCCAACTAGAACTTCAATCACATATAATCGAGAGATTTACGCACTTTATTTGAAATCCATTATTCTTTACGTGGAATAGCAACGATTTAAAACTCAAATACTTCTCCTCTATTGCTCCTCGTATTACTGACTCAATGAAACTGTCCTCATGCTCAACGTTTTGTAATCGCTCCTTATGTGAGGATATTTGGGTGTCAAGATTAGTAGAAAGACTTGAGTATTATTTATATATATTTAAGCAACAAGCTCTCTCGTCACAAGTCGGGCTTTACTCGGCAATTAGCTAGCCCAATATTAGATTAATTAAGAATCTTTATATCTCACCTTATTAGACTAATCCTATAAAACGGTTATAACAAATTTCAATTAATGTAGCCCATGTCAGAAAAACTCTTACAACATTGGCAAGCTCTTAAAATAACTATTAAAATATTAAACATTTGGAATATTCGCTTTGCTTATCAACAACTATTAAACGGAAATCACTGGAGTAGTTTATATGTTGATAATAACTATTAATCATTTGGAATATTCGCTTGACTTTGCTTATCAAACTCTGCTCTTGTCAATTAGGTCTATCATATGTTGATAATAATCAAAAATTGGTTATTTTTTGGTGCAAACACATATAAACATGAAGTGTCTTTTATTGGGTTTGGTCAGCCTATGCTTTTGACATTTGAAGAGATTTTTCCAGCCTATGTTCTTTGACATTTGTATGCCTCAAATTTTGACAATCTTGCAAAGAGAAATCTAGAACATCTTGAAAATGGTTCAACTGACTTTGTCAGAGAGCATCCACAGAGAGATTAAAAAAAAAAAAACTTGTGCATGTCAGGGCAAGTGAAAGATCCTTACGATTTTTAGCGCGATTACCATTTGATGTTATTCATGAATCTATAAACTGAAGACTTGTCACTAAAAGATGAATTGAGGCCATTGGATGTCAATTATTGTGTCTTGTTGCGAAATTCACCGTGGAGTACTGCGAGAATGATCATACCTAGTTCTGTCCAGAATTAGTTGGTTGCGCATCGCATGATTCGTAATGAGTTTTGGTCTCCTTTATGCTTGATTGTGCCATTAGTTAATAGGGGGCATGCATATTTATTCGTGTTTACTTGTCAAAACGCCTTTAGTGTTTAATAAGGGTTGCATGTGTTTAATATCTAATAATGGGTGGACCGGTCCTCGAGGAGAGCGTTCGGCTCGATTTATCAGATTTTGGAACCCGGTTGGTTTGGGCTTGATGGCGCCGAGTCACGATTGGTTCGGATTTGATGGGGAGCAGTCCGAACCCATTTACATGTATGCATTAGTTTCATGATTTGTTGTATTTCATCTTGGTTAGTTTCTCATCGTTATCATTTTAGTTAGGAAATTTCCATCCCTAGATTGGAGTAATTACATGCTTGTATTAGGAGTTAGCTCACGCTTGTCCTGTTCCGGAGCTTAATAGAATCATATTCATAGGCACCTATCCATTCAACAAATATGTACCGATGCCTCTATATTTTCTTTGAGAGCTGCCTTTCCTTGTCCTCTTCTCTTATAGTTTCTTTTCCAAATTTTGGTGATTCGTTATGACTTCTTATGAAATTTTATTTATCATTCCCTAGTTCTTTTACGCTATTATGTAGCTCATACTAATAAAACAACGTGATGGTCTATTTTATGAATAAAATATCCTAAAGTCACTTTGATTTCTGTCATTCTCTTTATAAATAGTCACTTCTATAAAACAATCCTAAACTACTAATTTAGTTGTCAAGTCATTGCATGAACAGAAAGTTTTGTGCATAAGTCTACACATAATAAATCTTAAATCTATTGTCAGTAAAATTTCCAATATACCCTCAAAACGCCTCAAATGAAATTCTAGTGAGTAAAAAGACAAAAAAATGATATAACTGGGCACACAGTTTTTATAGTGTCATGCCCCGGACCTTATCCTTGTCGCGGGAACGCGACATCCTCCTCTTCATGGGATTAAATTGCGACATCCCAAGAGACGTCATCATCCCATTGATTTTTATCTTTCATTAAGCACATGCAGAAGTAAGCAATCTCCATTCACCCAATCAATCAATAACAAACAATGAATCGTTAGGGAGAAAACACATTCACATACATACTACATAATTTCCCGGCTTTATTTATCTACGTGGAACGATTACAAATTTACAAGCCCAACCTTAGGACCGTTCCGTAACTGGTCATCCCCTCATACCAGAAATATATCAAAAGGGGGAGGGGGGGGGTTAGGGTTTTGTCCTAGCTCCTTCTACCAAGGCAGTTACAAAAAATGGTTCCCATCTTTCGCTGGTGTCCTCACGGTGATGGCTCGAGCTCTGGATCGTAGTCGAGGTTGGACTCGGGGTCATCCATAGTACTATCAAGAGGGGGCAGCACTGACCCGTCAGCGTCCCCGGGTGGGCCGTGAAACCCACATAGGGGACCGTATAATGCACAAAAACCCTTTGTTTATATGGATACATTACATAATATTATACATATCAAATATAGATATCACATACTTTATATATGGCAATCCTTTTTTCAGACGAATAAGGGAATTTATATATAATATATACATCGCAAACTTTTTAAACAACATAAGAACATGTTTATATATCTTCAATATCAAAAGATTCTACTTTTTTAGATTTTATTGGTCAGCATATATGGTTATGTAGTTACGTATTATATATGGTTATGTAGTTACGTATTATTCGACACATATAATTAGCAATAACAGACCCAAGCATCTTTAAAGGGGGTGCAACACTTTTCAGCTTGGTTGTGATTAGTTTCGTAGAACATATCAATAAATTCAATAATAGACCCATGTGACCCAACAGTAGATATGATGAGTCTACATATTACAAGTCACATCTATTAAGCGCATGTGATTCAAGGGCCTCACAATAAACTGAATAAATTTCCACGTACGTTCCGGCATCCACAGTTATTGTTCAACGTTCAATTTCCATTAAGAACTTGATTGGTTTTATTTCACGGCAATTGAATCAGCTGTGGTGCTTGCCTTCTTCTCTATCACTTTTTTTCATGTCCTTAATTCTCAATAAAATTCAAATTGTTGGCATGCTTTTCCTTGGAATACTTCTAGGCCACGGCAAGCTTTAGTGACAATAAGAGAGGATAAGATCTCTCGAATGTTTGAGTCAAACAGGTCCCTAGCAGAAACATAGAACGTACGGGCCACGAAAAAGTATACCATGAACATATTATATATACCAAACTAAATTTGGACTATCAGATCTTCTTGGATCCCCTGTCTTCAGTGGTCACGAGTCAATTTAATATATATACTATGCTAATATAATAGTCTCTTATGACCCACAAAGCACCGTAAGAATTGAAGGGTTCTTCATTGTACTGTACATGTGCGTGCGGACTTTCAATGGTGTCGATGTTGGAAGGAAGTGGAAGTTGACAGGGTGGTCCGAAAGAGAGACTAGAGAGGAATTGCCCACTCACGGTTGAATCCACCTTAAACAAACCGATCGTTTTGCTTAATGCCTTGGCAGACAGTTAAAAATATTTTTATTTAATGCTAGGAAAGTATCCGTGTGTTGCACGAACTTAAGCGTGTGTTTTTTGACAGACTGTTAATCAATTTTGCATTCATTTACTTCAAGTTAATTATAAAATATACTGAATGTTGACCATATTGTCATCATCACTTTATCGACTTGATCAAATTAGCCTATTTTTCCGCCAATGAGACCAAACAAATAGCACTTTATTTGATATTTCCTTGCAAAACAACACTTGCTTTGAAAATTAACAATGTCAAACCTTTCTTATTTCCCTCTCTTTTTGCAAAGTAATTCCTGGGCACATTTTTTTGTTGATTTGCTAATAGTAATTTTTTAATTATCATTTTATAATCTTGATCTTTCCCTTTTGGAGAAGATCTAGGTCAAGTTAATAGCGAAAATCACGGGTTCCGTGGAATTGGTCCTAATAGACTCTGAGTTTTCCCATGGTTGTTCCATGAAGTTGGCCCAACCGTAATAATCACTCCAAGGGAAGACTCTACTCATATAAATTAAGTAGATGACCCTCATAAGTTTTGCACATTGTGAAGCAGAAGAAATTGATAATGCACAAAACCCCATACAAACATGAAGTATTGTTTATTGTGTTTGTGGACTTGGGTGTTGTTGGTATTGATGGGGAATGGAAGAAGCATGGGGTGCTTGGAAGAAGAGAGGAATGCCCTCCTCAAGATTAAGGCTGCCTTCAACCACCCAAACAGGTCTTCTCTTCCGTCTTGGGGAGACGGCGATGGTGACTGTTGCGGCTGGGAAGGCATCGAGTGCGATAACACCACTTCACGAGTAACTCAATTAGTTCTGAGCTATATACGCAATTTGACATTGCAAAAATATGGCCCTTGGGTTATTGATGCGTCTCTATTCCTGCCTCTTGAGGAACTTCAAGTGTTGGATTTAAGGGATAATCATCTCTCAGGTGCATCTCTCTCTCTCTCTCTCTCTCTCTCTCTCTCTCTCTCTCTCCTCTTTGTTTCTTTTTTCTTTTTTTTCAATTATGTTTCTAAATTAGTGTTTACAATTTTGAACAATGAAAAAATGTCATTCTAGGTGCTATAAACTGTAAAAGTGAATTAATGACAAACACTGATTGCACAAATGATGTGATTCTTAAAGTAGTTAATCGCACATATCATAAGTTAATTACGAGATTCATCTCCATGACGATGATAAGTACAAAAAACAAAAATAGAATCAGCTTAATGAGCAATGATTTTACCAAATTTCAACTTTTTTTTTATATCATAAAAGGTAGACTTGTTCGAATTTTTCACCCCAACAATTTTGCACTTGTTTGGAAGTGGACCAAAATCTACGTAATGTTTTTATTTGTGGCTTCCTCTCAACATTCAAAATGAGAAAAATAAAATCAAGTTTATCATTCTCCATATCAATATTCACATTTTTGAAAAGGTTTTGAGTGTTTTATGATAAACGAAAATAAAATTGCGAGAGCTATCAGGTTTACAAAAGATGAAAAAAATTGAAATTAAAAATCACGAAAAGTAGATTGGTAAATGGGATTATTTTAGAGGGAAGAGAAAGGTCTTAAAGGTAGTGTAATGGTTGGATAGAGGGAAAGAAATGGACCGGAAAAAGAAAAGATTAAACCATATCAGGAAAAATTATGTGTAGCCGTGTCTTTTAAATCCCTCATATAAAGGGATTGAGAGCACTAATACTTTTATCAAAAAATTGTTTTCTCTTTCCCACATTTACCTTTGATGTATTTCTGATATAATTACATAAATTATATATACATAAAAGTACAATAAAGTGATAATGCATCATTTCTTTTCTCTCTTGATCATTCCTTTTTCTAGTATCCAAACAATATTATGACTTGCTTTCTTCTTTTCTCTTGAAATTATTTGAATTTCTTATTTTCTTTTATGGTTACGTCTTCCAATCATCTATATTTTTCTGGATGCATGGACCAGTTCTTAGTAGGAGAAGGCAAATGGTTCCAAAAACCAAGCCACTCCACCTATGTATCCAGACATGAAAGAAAACCAGAAAACTTAGTGCTTCTCAGGTCAACCTTTAGTTTATGTAGACTCGGAAAGTCATTTTAATGTTGGGCAAATAACGCATTCGAACACTAATAGACATAAATGGAAAAAGAAATTAGATGACACATATATCATATTGACGTGATTTAGTTGATATGACCTACGTGCACCTTTAAGAAGATTAGCAAGAGATTCCAGATTAAGCGATATGATAAAAAGTAAAGATGATATTCAAGTCATTCAAATGCTCTTAGTATATTATTGAGATCCTCTATATTCAGGATAATTGTAAGTTTTCTGTCTTGAAAGTTTAATACCTCAACACAAAAACCATTTGACAGTCCAAATTAATTTCCCATTTTCTTTTCCTTTTCCTTTTTATTATTTTTCTTTCTTTTTTTTTTGTGTCCTCTTTCTACTTTTCCTCTTCTCTTTTAGTCAGGAAAATTACTCATTTAGTCCTAAATTACATATGCCAATTCAGTTATAAAATTTTCAATTTTGCTAATGTAATTATAAACCCTTTCTTGAATTCAAATAGTCCTTTCTGGCACTTGCAGTTGGAAATTGCGCAAGTCTTCCTGTATGACACGACTTGTAATTTGACAAGTACAACTCTTGATGAAACGATATCATTCTACATATTTTCTGATCTTTTTTTTTTGCTTTTTTCCTTTCCTCTCATTTCTTTTTTCTTCTATTTACTTTTTCATTTTTTAATATAAAAATGAAGAATCCTATATATATATATTTTTCCTTTTTACATGTGAGTCTTTTTAAGTCTCTGCTCACATAATGTCCCACAAAATGTTGAGCTTTGCATTAGGTGACTCTTAGATCAGTACGTTTCAAACTCTATCCCTTGTAATTTCCTCAACCCTTTGGCTTGAGAGTTCCAAACTATTGTTTCAAAACTCCTCACTCTCTGCTCTGAAGAATCTTGCTAATTTCAGCTCTGATTTTTTTTTGACGCCAGAAAGTAAAATTGTGTAGAAGAAAGGAGGATGCAGATAAAATGCCTATATTTACTTTTATACACTCAAAAAGCTAAATGAATATGTATACTGAAGGGAAAGGCCTATTTCCACAGCCTAAAAAGCTGGGAACCCTTTAATGAACCAAAATCCCATTTTTCTTGAGGCTTTAATTGGACAGTGAGGTAAAATGGGATGATTTTAGGGGAAAATTTTAGTATTAAATTTATGTGAGATGGAAGAAAAGGCAAATTGTGAATTTTAATTAACTTTTCTTCTTAATTTTTGTAACCTCTATCTCCAAAATACTGAGTGAAGCATTAATGATTTCGATAGTCAAATGATGGAATAAGAAGCAATGCCTGAAGAAGAAAAGCGACTAGCTGGACAGAGAGTGGTCTCAGAGGAAAAATCTTGTCTGATTTTGGCATTGGCGGATTGACCAAGAACTAATTATTTTGGTTACAATCTCCTCTACCACAAATAAGGCAATGCAATACTTCATCTTACACCTATGAGAGATTGAATTTGTAACTTACCGAATCCAGCAGCTACAACATTTATTAAGAGAGAGAGAGAGAGAGAGAGAGAGAGAGAGAGAGAGGTCAGGTCCAAGAGGAAAAACTTCCGACTGATTTTGGCATTCGTGGCTTGACCGAGGCTTATCGAGACAATGACATTTTGGTTAGTTTAAACAAATCTAGGCCATTTAGGCCGTACAACACATACCAAAAGCTTCCATCTTTAAAATTAGTCAAACTAAATGAATATATAAGTATAATGTTCGAGTTATTGCTTTCAATTCTAAATTAAATGCAAATATGCGACATTCTAAAGTAGTCATGATTTTTAAGTATTTATAATTTTAAAAGACGTATTGCAAGTTTGATTGTAATCTTTGAAGCGATAGGATTTTATATTTTGTTTAATTTCCTTCTAACGGAAAGTGATAAACTAATTAACAAAATTGCATTGGCTTAAATAAAAAATTATACTTTTTAATCTTCGATGGCTCATCACAAATAAAATTTATCACTAGTTTGTTGTATTTTGTTCAGTTTTAAATGCAATGGATTTATTTGTTGGAAGAATTGTTTCTATATTTGAGGAACGTGATAATTTCTCTTTATGCATTTTTTGACTTTTAAAGTAACAAGATTTTGAAGTTTGGGAATGGCAAAATAAACTATATCTTCAAGAATATATATGAAAACTTTTCTCTTTATTCATGCTTTGAAATTTAAACTTATTAATCGACGTGAGCCACATAGAAAAAACGAGGCATTGTATCTGGTCATATGGAGATAGAATCAAATGTCATACGGTGAGCACGTAATGGAACATTCACGTTGCAAAATAAACTATATCTTCAAGAATATATTCTGAAAATTCTTTTCTCTTTATTCATGTTTTGTAATTTAAACTCAATAAGAGATAGAAGTTCAGAGATGACAGCTCAATAAATCAATGCTCGTTGGTCTAATACGGGTTACATGGCAAAATTATGTCATGTATCTTACCATGAGGCAGTCATAAAAGTAAAGTCATATGTCACATGGGAGCAAACGATTTTCTCAGCTTTGCTAGTTAACTACATCTGATAGACATTGTTGAAGCTATAAGTTACCCATTTATGAAATTGGTTTACAAATGCATGTGACGGAGACTTTGTTGATGCTCAGATATGTCGGATCAACTGGTTTCTGCATAGAAATCAATTTTCTTCATCATGAGCATATAGTTATTCTAGATAAACGGAAGATAGTTAGACATTTGATATTGGTAGATAATTTATTAACTATGAGAATGCATGGATCTTTCTATGATCAGATTTAAATGGAATGCTGCACTTGAGGAAATTGAAGCGACTTGATCTATCTTTCAATAATCTAGAACGAGTCCCCTCATTGTACAAGCAAACTTCAGTGGAGGCTCCAAAATTGTCTTCCAATCAGATTGAAGGTACATGTAGAATAGAAGAACATGCCATGATACATTAAGTTTGATTTTGGGAACCTTTCGTCAATTACAGGTTTGAATTTGGAGGTATTGGATCTTGGTGTGAACAATTTGACCAATGACGCCCTCACGGACATTATGAGGATAACATCTCTCAAGGCCTTGTACATCAATCAATGTGGATTGATTGCATCTTCAAAGTTTCTGGAAGGTACTCCTATGAAAATGCTTTCATATATCACCTTTTTAAAAATAAGATAAGATTTCCTTGAACATAGAAGGCATGACTGCATTATATTAGACGTTCTCCAGAGATCATATTTTGACCGCACATTTGCTTCAAATAACTTAGCGCCAACGACTTGTATTTAGGTAAGTGACATCATAGAGTTGTTTGACTCATGCTTGAAGTTGGAAGGATTTAGTTAAATGTCCCTGGAAGCCATAAGTAAACGTAGGTCATGCTCAATGTCTTAATTGTGGGATCACGATGTCGGTGATTCGTAAAAGGTTGACCATTTCTCAATTAAATCCATGATCTTTGAAGATTGAAGTTTAAACCCCCATGCTTTTATTTTTGTGAAACTTTTTTATCGGCCAATCTAAAGAGTAGTGTGATAACATAACATATGCAAGGAGTTATTGCTTTGAAGATTAAAAAAAAAAAAAAAGAAGTCCGAAATAATAATATATCAGAGGAGTTCAAATATTGTACAGGAATCATAACAAAATTAAATGCAAAAGTTAATGGGAATCAAAATCCAAAAAATACTTACATTTTACACATTAAACCACAATGGTGGTTAAACTTCAGGGATTGCCAGTGTTAATAAATTCAACTAGGCGGCGAAAATTATATAAGAAACTGAAAATTTATATCAGTAAACTAAGACGCATAAAATCAAACAAAGAAAGCACATCTTATTATGGATAAATTAATTTATCTGAAATTGTCTTTTTTACCATTAAGGTAAACAATATATAGAGTAGAATAAATAATTATAATATCAAAAACTCATACGGACTTATTAAAAAAAAAAAATCTTCAGCGCCGGTGTCCATTGCTACCCCCACCCTCCGCGGCGCCCAGACTCGTCATTACATCACGAAACTCGGTCGCCATCACCACCACCAGACGACTTTCGGTTTGAGCCAAAATGACCTCAGATTTGAAGTGTGGCCTCAAATTAGAGGGCGCCATGCATTAGATTTGAGGAGGAGGGGGGTGGGTTGGATAGGCACCGAGGTGGCGGTGATGGGTAGCGAGTTGGGACGATGGTGCGAATGGTGGTGGTGGAGGACGGCAGATTGCGGTGGCGAGTTGCTGTGGAGGACACGGAAGTGCAAGGAAGAAGAAGAAGAAGAAACGAAAATGGAAAAATGAAAAAAGAAAGAAAAAGGGAAAAAAGTGACTTGCGAGTCCAAATGATCTTTGGGGACCTCCACTGCTGACTTGGCAGGCACTGTTTTTGAAAAGTACAATATTAAATTAGAAAAAAAAAAAAACTTCAGAAAATATGATGAAAATCGAGCAAAGGTTTAAAAGTTACCCATACAATTACGCCATAAATCTAGAAAGAGTTTGTTTACAATCCAATTCAAAATTTGTCAAACTTTGAAGTAATTAAGCATTGTGGTGATGCGACTACTTTCCAAAGCTCTATCGTACCTATTTTTCTGTTTGTACTTTTGGATACTAGATTACTCTTTCTAACCTCCATTCTCGGCACAAACCATCATATGAAGTACAATATAGAGATTATACTCATACTTGCAGTGTCCACTTCAACAGGCCTGTGCGGATTAAGGTACCTTGAAGAGTTGGATATCAATAGTAATGGATTTTGGGGTCCTCTTCCTTCATGCTTGTGCAATATGACCTCACTCCGTGTGCTTGATGCGGCAAATAACAATTTCAGTGGGGCCATTCCTTCATCTCTCCTCTATAATCTCAAGTCACTTGAATATATTGTGTTCTCTGGAAATGCCTTTGAAGGCTCACTTTCGCTTGCTTCCCTAGCCAATAATTCCAACCTTGAGGTATTCCACCTCCTCAACAATCATAACCATTTGGAAGTAAATACAGAAGAGCCCACTTGGTTTCCTTCATTTCAACTAAAGGTGTTTACTTTATCAAATTGTGTGCTCAACAAAGATGCAAATGTCATAATTCCTAGCTTTCTGAAAGAACAACATGATTTGATACTTCTTCAACTCAGCCATAATGGAATGAATGGAAATTTCCCAAATTGGCTATTGGAGAATAATGTATATCTAGAACGGTTCGAACTCACGGGCAACAACTTGTCAGGTACTTTTCAGTTGCCTTCCGATTTGAATCTTGAGAGCATGCTACAGTTAGATGTGTCTGCTAATATTATTGAAGGAGAGCTCCCATCCTGGATTGGTTCCATCCTCCCAAATTTAATTTATTTGAATTTGTCAAAGAACTTATTGAAAGGTAGAATCCCTTACTCCATGGGCAATATGAATCACCTACATACATTGGACTTGTCGAATAATGGCTTCACAGGAGAGATACCAGAGCCATTGGCTAAAAATTGTACATCACTTGTTCTATTGAAATTGCCAAGCAACAATTTGCAAGGCAATATGCTACCGAGGGGTTCTAACTTGACAAGCTTGAGATATTTGTATTTGGATAATAATCGTTTCATAGGGGACATATCATCTGGCATATTAAATAGCTCCTTGCAAGTTTTGGATGTAAGCAATAATTCCCTATCCGGAACACTTCCTAATTGGATTGGAGATATTGAATTCTTGGAAATGCTTATGCTGTCGAGTAATTCATTTAGAGGTCCTTTACTGTTGAGCTTCTGCAACTTACATTGTCTCAAGCTTTTAGACCTATTTGGTAACAACCTTGGGCCAAAAATATGCCCCTGTGTTAATGTTATAGTTATGAGGTTCTTGCATTTAACAAATGACATGCTTGTTGGGCATTTGCCTGAGTTTAGAGCATCATTGATGGTTACATTGGATCTTAGACACAATGCACTGTCAAGCGAGGTCCCCGCTTGGATTAGTTCACTTTGGAACTTGAAGGTTCTTCTACTGCAAGGAAATAGATTTGAAGGTTCAATCCCTCTGGACCTGTGTCTGTTGAAAAATATGAGCATATTGGATCTCTCTAATAATAATCTTTCTAGACAAATTCCTTCTTGTTTGAAAGATTTGGCATTTGGAAACAATGGGGTATCTACAGACGCATATGATACCTTTTCTGATTCACAGCAGACTGTGCTTCCATATGTATATATCAGCAAATTCTCTATATTTTTGTCCTATTATGAAGATAGAAGGTCTACATATACATATAGATTAGAAGAAGTTTACTTCATGACAAAGAGGAGGTTGGAATTATATGAGGGCCACATTCTACAACTCATGTCGGGAATAGATCTCTCACAGAACAATTTGACAAGCTTTATTCCTCTAGAGATCGGCCACTTGGGTGAACTTCGAGCATTGAACTTGTCACACAATCATTTGACGGGATCAATCCAGAAAACGTTTTCCGATTTGAAGAGTGTAGAGAGCTTGGACTTGTCCTACAATAGCTTAATTGGTCCTATCCCTCCACAACTAAGGGAGCTTTACACCCTATCAGATTTTAGAGTGGCTTACAACAACTTGTCAGGTAGGACACCGGATCGAAAAAATCAATTTGGAACTTTTGGTGAAACAAGTTATGAAGGTAACCCCCTTCTTTGTGGAGCACCATTAATAAGTTGTGATAACTCAAATCGGGAAAGGGGCACACTGCTATCTTTTAATCACACCAGGGAGGATGACCCTTGGAGAGAAGCCTTCTTGTGGAGTTTTGCAGGATCATATGTTGTGGCATTCCTTGGGGTGGTCCTTTTTCTTTACTTAAACTCGTACTATCAGTATGTGCTGTTCGAGCTTGTTTGTAAGCTCATCCCATCGTTTCCCCATTAGCGACTGTTCTTCTAAGCATTTTGCAATGGAAAAAATAATGAAATGGTGAAGAAATTTTCTTTAGTAGAATTGTTGGCATTTGAGTCTTTATTATGCATTTTGAATGCTTGACTCCTAGAGTGTTCCTATCGTATTCCTTATCATGCTAATTTTAATAGAAATGCATTTTTATTTGGCTATAAATTGAGAGAAAGTAGTTTAGTTCACAAGCGAAATGTATCTAGCATCGACAAATTCCTATAAATGTTACCCAAGACGTAAATTATTTAATGGTTGCAACTAACAATATCAAAACAACCAGATTTTAACGTCTCAACAAGATCCTACTAACATAAAGGACTGGGCGCGGGGGAATTGCTCCAATTTGACAATAAAGGCTTGCATTGCAAGACCACTGCCCAGCAACATGAGCCCACTTTTGTGATTACTGCTTGATGAAGATTTATAGTAAGAGAACTAAGCTTATCCAGTACTTAATGCAAAATTGCTTGAAGATTAAGTTCGACTCTACTGGCAGAATTTTTAGAGCGATTGTCTTCTGCATATGTACCAACTCAAGGGCATTTGTTTCGCGGAAAATTCAATAATATAGGAAAATGTTTTCCGATAAAATATTTTCCAAGAATATAGCTAGTTTTCTTTTGTTTGGTGATATATGATCAAAAATGATTTTTGTTGTTTGGATATTATTGGAAAATAATTTCAATCTAATGATTTAATTTCATGCAAAAAAATAAAGTTAAAATTTTTACATTTAAAAAAAAAATCGAATTTTTAATTATTTTATTTCTCTCTTTTTTATTTTCTTTTTAGAAATGGAATTTTAATTATTTTTTAAATTTTCTCTTTTCTCTTTTTTTTTTCTTTCCTTTTCTTTTTCTCCCTTCCTCCGCCACTACTGGTTAGCGATGGCCATAGCTTTGGCTCATCGAGACTGAGTGAGCCACAAGATTGCTAGCCCCGACGGAGCTCGAGCTAGCCAGGATCAGGCGAGGTGTGAGCTCACTGACCTTGGCTGAGCTCGGGCTCGCTTGGATCGGTAAAGCCTGGAGCTTGTTGGTATGCATCTTGGCTAATCGCTGGGTGGGTGGAGGAAGAAGGGGGAAGGAGGAAGAAGAAGCAAGAAAAAGAAAAAGAAAAAAGAACATAAAATAAAATAATAAAAATTAATTGAAGTTTTTTTAAATAATTAAAAATCTGATTTTTTTTAAATTATTTTTATAAGAATAAAATTTTCATTAACCAAGGATCCTAAGACTAGGAAATAAAATTTGGAAAATAATTTCCGATTCTTTCAAAGAGGAAATCATTTTTCGGAATTTAAGTTTTGGTGGGGAAACATTTTTCGTTGACTTTGACTAGGCAAACATTTTCCATCACCTAATTTTTCTAAGCAAACCAAACGTTGGAAAATGAGAAAAGTTTTCCGCGAAACAAACGCACCTAATGATTGTGCTAGTGTTTCTTTTTCCATCACCTTAATGTCTTTTCAAACTAAACCAACGTGGAACATTTGTCAAGGGTCGCCCTAGTCACGCCTTTTATCCAGAAGATATTTGGGTTGAGCTATGGGAAAAAAAAAAAAAAACTGAGCACATAATGCTGAGCTACATATATTTCAGGCAATGACGTAATGCAACAATTCAACAGAAAAACACGAAGTGTTCTTCACTAGTGTGCATGTAGAGTTCAGTGGTGATGATGTTGGCTATTGCAAAAATAATGCGATTCTCGTCAAGTTAAACTCACTGGCAACAACTTGGCGGGTGCTTTTTATTTGCCAGCCAAGTCGAATCTTGTCCATATGTGTTGGTTCAATGCATCTGCCAAAAGGATTAAAGGAGCATTTCCATCTCAGATTGATTCCATCCTCCCAAATTTGTTGTATCTGAACTTGTGAAGGAACTCGATAGGAGGAAAAATCCCTCCATCAATAGACGATATGAAGTCATTGATGACCTTAGATTTGTCGAATAATGGCTTCACGAGGCAGATGCCAGAGCCACCAGCCATAGGTTGTATCTCCCTATTTGTACTAAATATGTCAGGCAACAACTTGCGTGGCCAAATGTTACCAAGACTACTAACTTGATAAGGTTGAAATATTTCTCTAAAAGACAACCAATTCACCAAGATATGTCATTTTGGATAGCTAAGATTTAAGGATTTTGGATCTAAGTTATAATTTATAGTCCAGACCAATACCAAATTGGATTGGAGATATCCAATTTTTGGAATTTCTGATGTTGTCAGAAACTTATATCATTGAGCTTCTACAAATTGAATTCTGTCGTTGTTTTATACCTTTGGACTTACAAATTTCAGTCCAAACATACCCTGCTGTGCCAATGTTACATTTATGAGATTCTTGCATCTACAAAGTCATGAGCTTACCGGGCCTTTTCCTTAGTTTCTTTCTAGAGCTTCGTCCATCGTCACAATGTATCTACGGGAGATGCCTAACTGGATTAGTTTGCCTTGGAACTTGAAGTATCTTCTCCTGGAACGAAACCACTTTGAAGGTTCGATTAGTCTAGCTCTTCGTGAGATGACGAAGATAGGCATGGTGAATCTTTCTTATTATGGCTTTTTGGGGGAAGTTCCTTCTTGTTTGGAACATTTGACATTTGGAAATGGTGGGGTATCTAATAGCACATTCGATATGTTGAGTGAAAATGGTGAGCATTGGCAACTCTACCAATACGAGGCAAAACTCAGCTTATTATTTCTCCCATGGTGATAGAGCCACAAGTGCTTTTTTTGGATGAACTAGAACAAGTGACCTTTCATGTCAAAGAGTAGACTGGAATCTTATAAGGTCAATATTCTAGGATAAGTGTCTGGAATGGATCTCTCGCACTATAATTTGATGGGCTCTTTTCCTCTAGAAATCGGTTATTTAAGCGAAATATATGTCTTATCTATCGCATTGTAATTTGACAGGATCAATTTCAAAAATATTCTTCAATCTAAGTAATATAGAGAGTGTGGACCTTTACTACAACAAGTTAATTGGTCAGATTCCCACACAACTAACAAAGCTATACACACTTCCATTAGGCAAGACACTAGACAGATAATCAATTTGGAACTTTCGATGAAGCAAGTTACGAAGATAACCCATAGCTCAAATCACAGTCCAAGGACACTGTCAACTGTTGATGAAGGCACAAAGGCAGAGAGGATGAGTCCTAGAAAGATGCCTTCTTGAGTTTTGTAGGATCATTCATGGTAGTATTTGTTGGGGTCGTCTTCTTCTCCACTGTTATCTTCCCTACTTAACTTCTGTCTCAACATACTGTTCGGTTTTGTCTGTAAGCAAATATCCCATTGTTTCCTTAGCAAAGCTTGTGGTTGCAAGTATTTAAACATCTTGATTCTCCACTATGGACGTCGAACGATTGGATAGTCATAGTTTCCGTCTTTCCCTATGAATTCGGTAATGAGTTTCACCAGATTTTCTTCTCGTTATGAACCGAAAAAGAGATCATTGTGGTCAGAGATACAGTAACCATAAAAAAGAAAAACTATGGCTGTGACTTGTTATCACAGATTGACAAGTGCTTCTTTCATTTTCCTAGGGAGTTTCTCCAGTACACTAGCATATTTTACTGCCTCCCTTTCTATGAACCGAACTACAAATCGTAAACAATTTGATAATGCGTTCCGACGTATTTGGACTTAACTTCAACGAAATGTTGTAAGGTACACCTGACCACCATAGAAGTGGCTGATTTTGTGAAGCCAGATCAGCTGTTAACTGTCTTTGCCGATACTTAGCTGATTCTCCTTTGAGATTTAGCAACATGATTGCCAGAATGAAGCTTTGCTAAAGGTGCAAATTAGATCATCTGAGTTTCTTTTCTTACTAACGGCGGCTCCTTCTTGGACTTCCAAATTCTTCATAGCTCGCGCTTCTTTCAGACATTTTTTTATTTTATCACAGAGCTTTGATAGATTGCAAATGGGCTTGAGCAAATTCCATTTCTGCAAATTCTATCTGCTTACATCTTTTGCCTTTTCCGGAACCCTGTTAGGTAGAGACTCTTAGTAGTTCCATATGTTGTATTGGTCCATGACTTAACTTCTTAAAATTCACCACACAAAGGACCAGGTAATTCACCATCCTCCCGCTTTAGCTTTTTTCAAACTATTTTCATGGTGGTGGTAGCAACAGGACACTATAGCGAAAAAGGAAAAGTAATAGTAGAACTAAAATTATGGAGCGACAACCCTACCAACAGCTCAAAATAAGATGAAAGCAGAAAATATTATTACCCACATATGATCACATTGTAAATCAAATCATCCATGGAAAATGAGAAAATATAACAAATACAATGAGCATTTCACTTCTTTATAAATGGAGGCGTCTCCTCTGTCATGGAGCGCCATCTTGCCTCAAGGCTTCTTGATTCACACAACCCCAGCAAATAGCTCACACTCGGTTCAATTGAAATGGATCGAATTTTAACAAATTTTTTAGTATTGTCACACATTTCTATTGCGCCCGACTCTATCCCACCACTGTAAGAGCAACAGAGTAGCGCCATAATGAGCCAACGCACCCATGATCACGAAGACGTGAAATATCTGATGGCTGTGATCAGCGAGGTCGAACCAACCTGGTTTTAGTCTCTCAGGAATCCTGCTAATATAAAACAAAGTACCTGTAATGTAAGACAGTGCCATGGCCGACTCATAAGCAAGCATGATCGGGCACTGGGGATTGCTCCAATTCACAATACAGGCATGGATCGCAGGTACAATACCGAAAAACTCCATGGATGAGAAGAACATTGCCCGCAACGCCTGGAATTTCCCAGAAGAAAGAGGAGGGGCAAGCAGTGTCACAACAGTGAAAATCCCCATCGCTGTTATTCTACCTATCAGTTGCCAATGGGGCTCACACTGGAAAATGTAGTAGATTGGGGAGAAGAATGAGGTGATGATCATGGCCATGATGCTGACATAGTCCATCCGCAGCAGTTGGATGTTCAAGCAGTGTGAGTGCCATGACAAAAGGAGTCAAATGCTGCTCGAGAGGAGGCAGAACATGGATCTGCCTAAGAAGACGAAGAACGGCCACTGTGTTGCAGCTGAATGGAGTGAACCGATCTTCATTCCTTCTTCTGATATCTGATTCAAGTTCACCAAAGAATTTGTACCCTGAAAACTATATTGTGTTAGATGCATCTGTAGACTTCAAAAGACAGCATTCCTTTCGTAAGTCGAATGAAACATCGTTGGCATGAAACTCACCAAAAGCAATTCCTTTGAGTGAAAGATATTAGTTCCTGCACTAGTAGAGTTTGACCTGCACAAGTGGATTTGCATATCAAGTGAATGGGCAAAGCACAAACTGAATAACTATCTAGCTTGCCTAAGCTGACACTTTCAAATTCAATTTGACAACCAGTAAACTACTCTTCACTATAAAAGCTATTACCACTATGATTTGATTCAAAAAATCTCAGCAGCAGTGCAATAGTTTATTATAATGTCCACCATGTGTGAACTTTTTCCTTGACACACACTGTGCTACTTGCACAGAAAATGATTATCCATTGATAGTGGACTGAATCCATGTTGTATTAACAGGAACAGAGAGATTTCAAATGGAGTGGATCCTTAATTTTTGTTTGAAAAGAACAGAAATCTCTATTAATACTTTGATTCCATCATGGAAACTTATCACAGATGACCCTCACTATCCATCTTAATTTTGCACTTGCTTTTTGAACAAAGACTGTCTTGACCGTCAGGCTACTACTCCTGAAATTTAGCAGCAAAGAAATTGGCAAGCACAACCCTTGCATATTCCTGTGAAACAAACTTTCACAGTTTTATTTTATGTACCTGCACTTAATTTCACAAACTTGAGTTATTCATCTATGGCACCTGCAATTTCGATACAGCACAAAAAGAAAATAAAGGTTAATGGCAATTTTGGTGGCTGGTTGCTTAGTATGGTAACAAGCCAGGAATATCACAATACTAATGAATAGGTAGTTGATATCTAAGCAAATGTGACTGTGAAATTTGACAATTTTAAGCTGGTTATGAAGGATTTCATCAAAACAGGGTAATTCAAACGTCCTCACCAAATGAGCAATTCAGCAAGCTCTCTAGTGAGTTTGAGTTATAATTTGCACCTACAAGCCTCATCTCAGATTACACTTGAGACCGTGAAATCGAGCTATGACAATCAACACAGATCGAGCTGCTACTGACAAATTTCTCACTATAAATGTATAGCTATGATTCCCAATCCGACAGAAATTATGTGTTCCATTCGATATGGTCGAGGCTCACCAGAATGTTCACGCAAGTATAGGATTGAATGACACAAAACGCACCTTGAGAATAGGCCGAGAATATCCGCCACCTGAGGCACGTCCCAATCAAATGCCTGCTCCGCATCACACACAGGACGCAAAAGAGATCACCACAAATCACCAAAAAAAGAAGAAGATAAAAATGAACTCAAAAAGAAAATATGAGCAAAGATGGCCCCGCATAAAAAATAAAAAT
This sequence comes from Eucalyptus pauciflora, assembly GCA_007663325.1. Taxonomy (NCBI): domain Eukaryota; kingdom Viridiplantae; phylum Streptophyta; class Magnoliopsida; order Myrtales; family Myrtaceae; genus Eucalyptus; species Eucalyptus pauciflora. Next base: position 528,620 of record VMYD01000189.1, on the reverse strand, counting down.
AAAAACAAGTCGAACCAAAAACACACCATCCATCCTTACGTCCAGACGTGGAGCGTCTCGTTGTGCCAACGGAACAAGCTGAGGGCTGCCTCGGCGAGCCACCAGCTGGCGCGGGTAGTGGCCGAGGATGAACTCGTTGTCCTTCACGTACTCCGGCAGCTCCCGGAACGTCGCCAGCGCGTACCGCGATGCCAACGTCGTCCCTCCGCAGCAGCTGCATGTTCAAGCAGTGCGAGTGGCGTGAGAAGCAGAAGCGTCGGTGAAAATCGATGGCCCATCGTCTTTCCCCATTGCCATCACTCCTTCTCCATCTCCTCCTCCTCCTGCTCTTTCGCTGGGCGCTTCCTCATCGATTTCTGCTGAATTTGTTGGTCTCCTTCCTTTCCTCCTTCGCTCCATCTCGATGTGGCCTTTTCCCTTTCTGTGGAGAACTCAGAAGAGGAGGCCTTTGCTTTTGTTGGTAGGCCGGTCGGAGAAGAAGATGAAGAAATCGTGGAGGCCTTATTTGGCCCAATATCAGCGCCTCCTTTGTATCTCTTGATATATCTTTTTCAAGATTAAGATTTAAGATTTTTTTTAATTTCGTGAAAAAATGATTTTTTTTTGGCAAGTTTTATTCGGAATTTGTTAAGAAATCAAATAATAAAAAATTTGAAAGTTTCAACCCCAAATCAAAATGTTTTTCCCTCGAATTGACCAAAAAAAAAATTAAGGTTCTTAATTTTTATTATCTAGACAAAACTTCATTCATTCACTTATATATTTCAATATAATGTCAGTTGCGCTAAAAATATTTTACTAAGATAGATTTGCTAAGTGACAGTGACAATTTAGATTTGAATCAATGCCTTAATGAAAATCACGGAGTATCTAAACAAAATTATGTCATCAAATCAATCGACACCTACGATTTAACAAAATCTCATAATTTATGATCAAGGAGAAGTGTCAAAATTCAATCAATTTTTCTTATAAAAAAAAAAATACATCTAGGACCCTCTACCAATGTCTATAAGACTTTAATCTACTTGTGGTTGGTGAAGTGTGTGGCCTAGAGCGAAAGTATAAAAAAATATCTCTAATAAAGTAGAGATTTTGGTATGCGCCAAATCAATGGAAGTGGTGGAAGTGGCCTATATAAATAGGTCTTCAAGTGCTAGTAGAGAGAGCATAGAACATACTAAGTCCAAACCCTCTTCCCATGCACCAAACTTTGTAAATCACTATGCATTAAGTACGCCCTTAGCTCGTCCCAAACTAACACAGAGAGCTCTTTTTGTACAAAACAAAATAACTAGCCCTCTATCCAAACTACATAAATAAATAGACAAAAACTATCAAATCTTTACATCCTAATTCAAAGAAAATGGTTCAATCATGTCCGCCGACGGGAAAAAGTACACCATGGTAAAAGTGAATGGGCATAGCACTAATAGAACAACTATCTCGCTTGCTTGAAGCAATATATTTCAAATTCAATTTGACACCCAATGAGCAACTCTTTACTATAAAAGCTATTTACTATTTCGATTTCATTCAGAAAATCTTAGCAGCAATCAACTTTCAAAGCATTCTACAACAGTATATTATAAAGTCCACCCATTTGTGAACTTTTTCTTGATACAGATGGAGCTACTTGCGTTGAAAAATGAGTATCTGTTGATATTGGACTAAATCCATGTTGTACTACCAAACGGAGTTTTTCTGGTGGATTGGATCTTTAATTTCAATTTTTATTTTTACTTTTTTGTCGAAGAAAACATTTCATTTCATCTTTCAACATTTTAATTTCTATTAAAAAAGAAAGTTAATTTCTGTTAACGCTTTGATCCATCGTGCTATCCAATTACATATGAACTTTGCTATCCATTCGACTGTCAAGCTAGGGCTCCTAGAATTTAGTGGCAATGAAAATGGCAAGCAGGATCCTTGTATACTCCAACAAAATAAATTTTCCAGGTTTAATTAACGTCCTTGCAATTAATGCCACAAACTCGAGTAATTCATTTGTGGCACATGCAATTGCGATACAACACGAGAAGAAAATGAAGTTTTAATCTAGCTTCAAAGTCTGAGCCAAGTTCAAATTCCTTTCTTAAGAGATAAACACCATAGTCAATACATATTATGAGTAAGCTAACAATCAATTATGGCATCATACAACCAATACTTTCATATGTAGAGATAATCAAGAAAAAGCTCAAATATAAGCTCACCATAATATTAAGCTATACTTACTTATACTCAAAAGGACAAAAAGCTTAGGTGAATGGATTATGAACAAATTAAGTGGATCCACATTTCGCCACATCTTCAAATATGCGACTTCTTTCTCCTAAAACCCTTGAATGTGTATCTCAACAATATCCTCAACCCAATTCTTCCACTATTCAATTGATTTCACTTCCAGCCTAAGGTAAATGGTTAGTCAAGTAAATCTTTTGGCCAAACATAAAAAATGAAGTACTTCTCTTCTATATTGAGAAACCATCCTCAGCTGCCTACTACATCCTCCTGATATTACAAGGAGCATCTCGAGAAAGGTTTTAGATTCACCCAATTCAGTCGGCCAAAACAAGGAACAATATTTTTTAATCCAATGAAAAAAAAAAAAAAAGAGGCAGGCAAATTGGCTAGATGGCTACAACCTCACTCAAATCCAATCGAGTAAAAAGGGACAAGAAACTCCCAACATCCTTACCAATCTATATCAAGCCTGCCCAACAAGGACATCCTTCTAATGTGTACGCGGCGCAGGAGCTGGCAGCTGCGCTTTTTCCATTGGCTTCCTCCTCCTGTGCCACTCAAGACCCTCCGAGAAGAGCAGCATATGGCCTTCTCTTGCTTGGATCAACTACTTGTGCGCTCCTCCTCACAACTTCTCGAGCCAAAGCCCGTCCATTTGCTGCATCTTGAAGACCTTCACCACGTTCACCAATCTCTCGATTATGAACACGAGGCTTCTGAAAATGCCCAACCATATCCAACTCCTTCCATGCATTCATGGAATTTCAATGCAATCAAAGTTCTGTCATTTATTGAAATAAGGTACATGCCCACTTGCTAAAACATCCGCATGGCAACTGTGTTGTGCTAGGATTCACATGCCTCAAAGACTCTTACCAGGTTTTGAAGCTTACTAAAGAAGGCAATTGATCCAAGCTTCACCAATTTACTCGGCATCAACTGTAATATACACGCCACATTCTAAAAGAGTACGAATTTGTTTTTTCTCTACACTAATTACATCCCATGGTTTTCTCTATGATTCAAGTTGTTTGTCCTAGGCTAGTTCTCTTAGCTGGATTCGTACAATTAATCGACTCCATTATCAGCCCTAGGATCTCACTCCAAAAATGATCTTATCTGAGTTGAATCTAAAAAGCAAATCTAATGAATTATTTCCAACCGAATGATAAACAGGAACAAGGAACTGACCAGCAGCTCGGTACCGTGGTGGAGAGTCTTGGCCTACTCTCAGTTGTTCATGATTGCCTTGACCAAGAAGAGCAAACTTCCAGCTAGAAACGGGATGTGGATGCTCTGTTTCACTAAGTGAAACTAAAAAAATAAAAATAAAAAACAGATGGCATGCATAATCGTAGTCCCTAGATACAGACGCGCATTTTTATTTTTTTTTTATCCTTTTATATTTCTTATTATTTTTTCAAGGAAAAGAGAATCCATCACCCACCGCAGCATTGATAGAGTAAGACTAAATTTGATTGTGCATTTGAAGTCAAGCAAGCAATGTCATCAAACCACAACATCAAAACGAGCATTCACTCCTGGAGATTAAACAGTGGAATCTTAGCCAAAATTCGCACATCAAAAAGACCGATCAAGCAAGATTTGTCCAACAGAAGAGACTTCGACACCTCCAACATTTCCATTCCCATAATATCCAAAACATTCGGGTTCCAACATCATTCAACTCCATCCGCACAATAAAAAAAGATGACAAATCCCTCAAACCCAAATCAATTCATATTCAGACAGATCCTCCTTCTTTCAGACACACTAGAATTTCCAAGTAGGGAACTCAAACAAGGCTGGTTAATCAACAATATATGCTCTTTCGGAACAACAAACCAAAAAAGCCGAATATGAACACTCTTGAATAATCCAATTTGTATTCGCCTTCTCTCTCGAAACAAATCCGGTGTACATAAACTCAAGGCCAGAGCCAAGATCTCAACATGTACAGGAGCAAGCAGACAATCAAAGCTTTAACGCCAATTAGAGAATGACCGAGATTGGGCTAGCCTCATGCATGACGGTTCTCGAACAGCAAGTAACAAATCAGTAAATCATATCTCAGGGTCGATCTGTCTAATAATAACCATGCAAATCGCACCAAAATACTCTCAGATTGACTAACAACAGAAGCATATCAATACTGGAAGTCACTTGGGCAAAACATCAAACACCTGTTGAACATGAAATTCGAAGTGCTCGGTACAGACCATTCAACAAATCATCGGTGAGGAGTATAGAGCGAGGTGTTCATTCCAAAGATTATCAGAGACAAAATCGACGAATAGGAGGATAGGCGTGCACTGAAACATGCTCGGCTGAAGCCAAAACAGAGCATAGGAGAGGGATACGTGGCCAGAGCCATCCCTGGTCGAGATCGATGATCGCCCAAAGGAGAGAGATCGTAATGGAAAGTAACGCCGAGACCTAGAACCGTCAAAGGGAGGAATAGACGTAGCTTGTGCGCTTCAGCAGCGATGACTCTGAAACAGGGGCGAACGGAGGCTCTTCACGGCGGCGGAACTTGCGGCGATCGACCGCGGAATTGCTGATATCTTTATGTCTGTGCTCTCTACGATGACTACGTGCGTCGGCGGCCGGCGATGGACGATCGGCGATGGCTACCGGTGGCCTGAGGATGATGGGGAGGGAATCGCCGCGAAAAGCTGCTGAACCCTGAGAGAATTGGACTGGCTTAATGGGCCTGTGTGTTTAATGGGTTTGATCTCTAGGCCGAGGCGTCCTCTGATGATGGGCTTGCTATGGTCCAGGCTGTTGTTGTGGATCGGGTCTGGGCTGTGCGAATTGGACAAGGCCCTTTCAATTTTGACCCAATCGGAGCCTTCTAAAATTATTTTCTCTCTTTTTTATTATATATTTCTTTTGAAAGGAAACAAATTTTTTTTTTTTTTTTGAAGGTTCAATCCCTCTACGGTGTCTTACCTCCAAGATATGACCATAGGGGATGTCTCGTATAATTGTCTTTCATGGAAATTCCAACAAAAGTTCGACATTCGAAATTCATGACATGTCAAAAAGCGCATTAAATACATGAAATAATGTTTGCAGCTTGGAAAGAGTTTTATCGTTCCATCATGCCTTACAAAAAAACAAAATCAAACCAACGTGGAATTAATATTAAGTCTTTCATCTTTAGTTTAGTTACAGAAATTATATCAGCTATTGAGCTGGATGAAGCTTTTGCGGCAATTGTTAAGCTCGACAAAACTCGATTCCATGTGCTGCTAGCTTGAAGAATTTTTGAAGCTAGAGTGCCCATGGCTGAGCCTGACGAAACTCGAGCAGCTTTGGCCCATGGCCAGGAGCTAGACAAATCTCGAGCAGCCGTGGCCGCAAGCTCAATGAAGCTCGAATGGTGTGGGCTGTGAGCTTAAAAGAAGCTTAGACGCTGAAGTGGCAATGGTTGCTAGCCTGACGAAATTAGAGCAACAACGGCCAAAATCTTGCAAAAGCCTAGAAGTTGGTGGTCATGGCCAAGCTTGACGAGACTCGCGAGGCAAGGTTTTGCCTTGCCTTGGTGGACGCTACGAAATTAGAGTAGCACTCCGTTTTTCTTTTTAAATTTTCAATTTATTTTCTTGATGTGGGGCTTGGTGGACGGCAAGTTTTCTTAATAAAGTAATAGAAAAAAATGTCACGGAAGCATTTTTTTGTAAATAAATGAAAGACAGAATTAACTGAGAGATTTGGTTACACCAATTCAACAAATTTTAAGACTTGATCGTATCTTTTTAAAGTTTTAATCAATTGCACTTTTACGACAAATTTAAAATTTTTAGTACAGTTATTCCTATTTTGTGGATCAGATTTCCAATAATTTTTGCACATGGCCCCAGAAAATATAAAATCAATGCCTTCTAACTAATTGATAAAATAAGTGATTCAACATAGGGTCCACTCATGTAACTGGTCACATCCATTGGGTGCAAAGTGATCCGCACGCCACATAATAAATTATATAGATTTCCACATACACTCTTGCATCCACCATTATTATTGACTCTTCAATTTCCACAGAGAACTTGATTGGTCTTATGTGAAAGTGACTAAATCAGCTGTGGTGCCCGCCTTCTTCTCCATCATTTCCATGTCTGCAATTGTCAACTAACTTGAAGAATGGTTTGGATACTTGGAAAATGTCTGGATCATGACAAGCTTTAATGGCCGCGTGGGAGGAAAAGTTGAGTCGCATCTTTGACTTTAAGAGGTCCTAGCATAAAATTAAGGGTCCTCCGTTAGTACTAAACATGTGCGTGTGGACCCAGGTGGTGTCGATGTTGGAGGAAAGTGGAAACTGAAGTGGAAGTCGTTTAAAAGGATTCTTATAACACTAACAAAATATCCATGAATCGTACGAGTTGAAGCCCATATCTTTTTAGCTTTTATTTTTTCTAATGCTCGTACTTTTTTCCTTTATCTTATTCTTATTTTTTTAACAAAAAAAAATCTTGTTATCCTTTTACTTTTTAAAATTTCAATTTTTTTTCTTGATGTAGCGCTTGGTGGATGTCACGTTTTCTTAGGAAAGTAATGGAAAAAAAAGTCAGATCAGCATTTTTTTGTTAATGAAAGGAGATGTACTGAACTGAGGGATTTGATTTTATTAATTCAACAAATTTTAAGACTTGATTGTATTCTTTTGAAAGTTTAAAGATTAAATTGCACTTTTTCAACAAGTTTAACTTATTCCTATTTATGGATTAGATTTTCAGTAATTTCTTCACATGGATCTAGAATATACAAAATAGACTCTCAGTGCCTTCTAACCGATGAAACAAGTGATTCAATATAGGATTCACATAATGTAACGGATCACATTCATTGAGCGCAAGTGATCCACATCCCATGCGATAAACTAAATAGATATTCACATGCGCTCTTCCATCCACCATTATTATTGAACATTCAATTTACATGAAGAACTTGATTGGTTTTATATCAAAGTGGTTGAATCAGGTGTGGTGCGCGCCTTCTTCTCTATCATTTTCATGTCCTCAATTCTAAGCTAACTTGAGGAATGGTTTGCATACTTGGAAAATTTCTGCGTCACGACAAGATTTAATGATCGTGTGGGAGGATAAGATGTGTTGCGTCTTTGACGTGAAAAGGTTCCCGGCAGAAAATTAAAGTGTCCTTCATTTGTACCGAACTTGTGCGTGTGGACTTGGGCGACGATGATGATGGAGGGAAGTGGAAGGGGAAGTTGAAGTGGAAGTTGTTTAAAAAGATTCTTATAACACTAACAAAATATCTGTGTATCACACAAGTTAAAGCCTATATTTTTTTTTTATATTATTCTAACTAGCGATAGTTAACTGATTTTTCATTCATTGATACTTTAAGTGAAATACAAGATATATTGAATGTTGATTGGTATTGTGTGGATCAGCGTTATCAAATTGAACGAAGTTGTCTTATTGTTTCTTCAATGAGTCCAGAAAAATACCAATTTATGTGATATTTCTTGGCAAAACAACACCTATACTAAAACTTAATAACATCATTTCTTGAGAAATGATATTTGGAAGCCCTTATAACTTCCGTGAATCACTGATAACTTCTTCTTTTTTGGGTCCATTTGCTAATACTAATTTTTTTTAATCAATTTATTATATTCGTCTTATAATATTCACCTTTCTCTTTAGGATAAAACTCAAGCAGCTACGGCCCATGGCCAGGAAGCTCAGTGAAGCCTGGAAGCTAAAGTGGCAATAGTTGCAAGCTCGACGAAATTAGGGCAGCAATGGCCAAAATCTTGAAAAAGCCTGGAAGTTGGTGGTCAAACTCCCGTGAGTTGCACCATGGGTAGATTGCGGCTTTATAGTATAGTTTCTTTTAATATCGAAGATGAAGAAACATGGCGCCTTTACTAACTTGAATCTCACATTTAAAATGCATTTTTTAGGAACATCAATCTTAAATAAGTAATTGAGATTTTTTATTTAACTAGTGTAAAAGTTGATCATTTGTAAGTAGAACAAAAGAAAATGGAAGAGAACTGAGTTTTGGGACGACATGACTACCAGCCACAAAACTCCGTTCATTTAAATTTTTTAGTACCCTATAGATTTGATTTTGAGCATTAGATTTTCTTTTTGTTGGGAACCGAAGATGAAAGTTTAGAGCAGCTGGTGACAGCCCCTGTTATGCCCTTCCCGACTCCATGGTTGGAAATGATGTGTTCACGAGCAATTAATTACGCATCAGTACTCACTTAAGCACTATCACATTAAACATAATACATGCGTACTATACAATGTCGATATTTAAAAATGAAAAAAAAAAAAAAGTGACGATGCTTCACTAAGTCTGGCCTTTCATGCCTTAGGACTTCCCCAATTGGTTGCTCTTACTGCTCACTTGGGAGAAATAAATGGGTGATGAAGACATCGATTTCTTTAAAGTTCGATTATTCACTTATCTAAAGTAAACTCTCGCAAAAAAATCTACTAGTCTTGTCAACAAAGTAAAAAAACGAGCTAAAATCCTTACACGTGACCTGAACGTGCGATTGTTTACACGTGCTGACATGGGGAATCAGGCTAGTATAATGTACATAAATCACACATATATTTGCTACTTAATTACTGCTAGACTCATTACTCAAAATTGCAGTGTAAAATTGGAAAAAAATACTTAGAATTTCATCTACAAACATATATTGTTCTTCTTTCAGTGAAGAAGCCCCCATAATAACTAGGTCGCTTACATTGCATATAACAACTTCTAACGAGTACACTTAGAAATGGTTAGTATTAAGGGCTAATAATATCCATGCCACATTTGACCTAAACTAATTTTTGTATAACAAAAAATTTCAAACTGTTATACTTGTGTCATATTTATCCTAAATTAATATTTGCGTCAATACTATTGTACTCGTATCAAATTTATCTCAAAATGGTACACTCATGCTATATTTACCTCAAATTGTGGTGAATTTGGGATTTTTGGAATGTATGTAGCATGGGTTTACTAGTATGTGATTTTTTGTGACATGAAAAAATTTAGGATAAATGTGATACATATGTATTAGTCTGAAATGTTTTGTGATATTAACCTTGATAATAATAATGAAGTTACGAGAGTGATAATTGTTGCTTTGGTTGTGATACGGCTCAACTCAATCAAGTTGTGAACTGTGATCACATGAGCCCTTATCATATTTGCTCTCAAGATGTTATTTTCATTACACTTGTTTCATTGCATCGAATTTTGGATGGAAAAGGAAAAGAGAAAAACAAATCATAATTCAAATGTTATTTGCCTTGTAATTGTTTCATTTCATGTAACTAGGGAACGATAGTATGTTGGTTGATCAGTCAATTTTGACAAGTTTAATTGGTGCCTCCACTGAACATAGACTTCCTTGCTTGAGGAATATCACCGCATTGAACATATTTGAAGAGTATATACCTATAGAGCACATGCCGTGTCCATAGCGAAAGGTGATGCCAATAGTCTAAAATAAAAACTTGAAAAATAAGAAAAAAGAACGGTATCCTTTTGTTTAAAATTGATCTAGCATTGACACTTAAGATGGTTGGGTTAGTGATGACCAGACCGCTATGTTGGCATCTTCATGCAAGTGTTGCTCTAGAGAATTTGATTGTATTCTTACTTAAAAGTTTAAACTGCATTGAATTCAATTGAAAAGATTAAGATTGAATTCAAATTTATATAATAGGTTTAGAACTAAAAATGCAATTTTTCACCAAAAAATTCTTGCATATGGACCCGGAATATGTAAAACAATATCTTTTACTAATAAATCTAGTCAGTCCTTTGGCCAAAAAGTCCACATACGACTTGCACAACGTAACAAATCACATCCATTGAAAGCATGTGATTTGAATACAAGGCAATCAGTATTTTTCCACGGTGATTACTGAACATTTGATTTCCACAAAGAATTTGATTGGTTCTATTATAGTGATTGAATCAACTGTGGTCATTGCCTTTATCTCTATCATCTTCATGTCCTTCATTGTCAACATAATTGAAATGGTTTGCATACTTTTTCTAGGAAAAACTTCGGCGTCACGGCAAAACTTAAGGACCACTAGGGATGAAAAGATGTGTCGCATCTTTACAAAAATTGGAAGGAACAAGAACTCCATTGTGTTTGGCTTCCAATCAACGCAATTTAGACCTCAAAAGAAATTAGACGTGAATTTAGCCCAAAACATAAGGAAGGAAGGAAACTTCCTACCACTCTTTTTCCATCCACTCATTGAATGACCGCCAAAAAGGGAAGAATCATTCGGTGACTCTTGAAAGGACAGGAATACTAATACCCAATTAAATTAGTGGATGAATTACTAAATTACAAAAACCATTTTATAATAGAGAAATTGCTCTGGAAGTAATTGCACATCATTAAGACATGACAACTTTTCTATATAGGCATCTATCAGTATTCATATTATTTTAGAAAAACTCAGTATTGGCCTAATGATATATAAAATCTCTTATATATATGATTATAGATATTATACGTTCCACAAACTAGTATCTATCATCTAAACCACACATATTTATGCTACTTAACCACTAATAGACCCGTTACACAAAATTGCAGTGCAATATTTGAAAAATGGTTTACAAATATATGATTCTTCTTTTAATAAAGAGGCCCACCTAAATAGATAACAACTATGTCGCTTACATTGCATATGACAACTTCTGGGTGACAAGTATAGTCAGAAATAGTTTGTATTGATTAAGTTAGAAGAGTGATGATCGTTGTGTTGGCTCTTATTTTCCTTTCAATGGGTCCAAATAAATACCCCTTTAATTGATAGTCTTGCTAAAAAAAATACCTGTAATGAAAATTAACAAAATCAAGAAAAATAAAAAATAAATAAAAGAACTCCACCTCTCCAGCACTTGGGATACTAAAGATGGAAAATAAAAGTTAATAAACAATTAACAAAATTCATAAGCCATCAAGAGCTCGAAAGCCCGAATCGGCCCGACCGGATCGACCCCCGCATTTCTCAAGCACGAGTTAGATGGGATCAGTCCTTGGGTGTATTTTTCTAATTTTGGTTTCAGGCTTGTTCAGGCTACAAGCCTCGGGACCCAAGATGCCATTAGCAAAAATAAGTGAAGTAGAAAATATAATTGAATACAATGAGACGTAAAGGGCATACAGACATACGCAGATGAGAATGGAGGCCAACCAGTGTCGATGAAAGCATGTTATAAAGTATATTTTAAGTTTAGTAATTGCATTCACTCTATTAATATGACACTTTGCAATGGTTATATGTATAAAATATGGTTTGGTCATCATATATCTAGCTATATAATTCCATTAGAAATTGGAATTTAACAGGCCATGAAATCACTACAAAGCAAATTTTCACGTAAGACCAATCTAGTGCGTCCTGGGAGATAATGAGAAAATATGATTTGGAATATTATAATGAAAGATATCAAGTTTTGAAGCTTCATGTCGAAGAGTTGCACAAACACAAAGGAAGCTGAGAGAACATAGGAAGGGTCGATAGTGAGTTAACATGGAGATACGAAGGAGTTACGGATTCTTCACATTAGAAAGCCATTGACATCAACCATTGCCTTTAAGATGATTAAATATAATTTGTCGAATGGTATTCAAGTAGTACTCATGTGGAAGGTTGATTTTACTTTGGACCGATATTAAATGGAAATCATGAAAGAGAATCCGCTTATGTTTTGCAGACTCCCCCAATTGTCTCCTTGAGGCAAAGAGGCGACACTAATTGAGATTCATTTTGAACATTCAAGGAAATGCCCATATAAAATGCTCACATCTTTAGGGAAAAAGTCACCATATGATATAGCTTATAAGGAAATTAATCGTCATAGGCAAAAATAACACGATGGCCTCGAATTTCATGTTCTTTATTAATCTCATGGCCATTTGTTGACATAATACTTATTTCAAAAGTAATTATTCTTTTAGATATTTGACTACTAAAAGTCTTGATACATGATCTAGATCCAGTAATTGCAATTAGCATGAAAGGTGCAATTGAGGTTAATTATAAGATATACCAAATGTTGACCTGTAATGTCTTGTTCACTTTGTCAAATCGATCAAAATTGCACTTTCTTTTTTGGTCGGTACCTCGCAACTCGCTGTAGTTATGGCCAATGTTCATCGGGGCTTTGCCTTATTTTTCCATGAACGAGTCCAAACAAATACCAATTTATTTGATATTTCTTGGCACAACAACACTTGTACTAAAAATTAGCAATATCAAACCTTAGTTACTCATCTCCTTTTTTTTTTTTTGCTAAGTAATTCCTGGGCATATTTTTTTGTTGATTTGCTAATAATAACTTTTTATCATTTTATAATCTTGATCTTTTTCGTTTGGAGAAATTTTCGGTAAAGTCAATGCCGATAATTACGTGTTCCATGGGATTGACCCCAGCAGACCTTGACTTTGCCCATGGTTGTTTCGTGGAGTTGGCCCAACCGTGATAATCACTCGAAAGGGAAAAAACCCTGCGCATATAAATGAAGTAGATGGCCCCCGTAAGTTTGCACATGGTGAAGCAGAAGAAACAGAAATAACGCACAAAACACCATTATAAACATGAAGGGTCTTTTATTGTGTTTGTGGACTTGGGTGTTGTTGGTATTGATGGGAAGTGGAAGAAGAAGCATGGGGTGCTTGGAAGAAGAGAGGAATGCACTCCTCATGATTAAGGCCGCCTTCAACCACCCGAATGGGTCTTCTCTTCAATCGTGGCACGACGACGATGGCAACTGTTGCGATTGGGAAAGAGTCGAGTGCGATAAGACCACTTCACGGGTGACTCGACTAGATTTGAACTATATACGGAATGAGAGCTTGCCTCATCCTTCGGTTATTGATGCGTCTTTATTCCTTCCTTTGGAGGAACTTCAAGTGTTGGATTTAAGTTGGAATGATCTCTCAGGTCTCTCTCTCTCTCTCTCTCTCTCTCTCTCTCTCTCTCTCTCTTATTTGTTTCTTTTTATTATCCTTCTAATTAATTGTTTAATTATCGTAATCATACGAGGGTGCTACAAACTACAAAGTGGATCAAGTGATCTGGTGACAAATAAATGATTGCACAAATGATGCAATTCCTAAAGTAGTTGATAACAAATATCACAAATTGATTAGGAGACTCATCTCCATGGTAAAGATATGTTTGAAGAGAATTAGCTCAATAAGCAGTGATTTACCAAATGCCGACTTTTCTACCATCACAAAAAAATGTGACTTGTTTGCATTTTGCAACCCAACGGAGTTGACTTGAAGGGCACTTGTTTGGAAGTGGACCAAAATCTACTTAATACTTTTATTTGTGACTTCCTCTCAAGAATAAAAGATAAGAAAAAAGAAAATAATGTTTCATCATATTATGAAAGAACTATATATAATTCTACTTACTGATATTTACATGTTTGGAAATGTTTTGAGTGTTTCATGATTTATAAAAGTCAAATTGCAAGAGTCATGCAGTTTGCAAAGAAAATTAAAAATTAAAAATTAAAATCACGAAAAGTAGATTGATAGAGGGGATTAATTTAGAGGGAAGAGAAAGGATCTTACAGGTAGTCACTAGAAGTGTAATGTTAGGATAAAGGGAAATAAATGGACCGGAAATAAAAAGATTACAATATATCGGGAAGGATTATGTATAGTTATGTGTCCTTTGTATCCCTCATATAAAGGGTTGGGAGGGATTAAGGGGGACTAATACTTTTATTGATTTTTTTTTTCTTTTCCACATAAATTTTCTATGTATTTCAAATTATAAATACATAAAAGTACAATAAAGTGATGATGCATCATTTCTTTTCTTTCCTCATTTGATCATTCCTTTCCCAAACAGTATTATGACTTATTTCGCTCATTACCTTTTTCTTCTTTTCTCTTGTAATTATTTGAATTTCTTATTTTCTATTTTCATTACATCTTCCAACATCTATATTTATCTGGATGCACGGACTTGTGCCCCATAGGAGAAAGCAAATGGTTCCAAAATCCCAACCACCCTACCCATGCATCCAGACTTGCGAGAAAATCGAAATACCTCTTGGTGCTTTTCAGGTCAACCCTTAGTCTATTTAGATAGGGAAAGTCACGTTACGTGTTGTGCAAATAAGGCGATCTAACACAAATAGACGTAAATAAAATAGGATAATATATTACATATTGATTATATTTACGTGATTCAATCGATGTGATCTACATGTACTTGGGAAGAACAACTAGAAATTCCATACATAGATAAGATTGAAAGGGCTGCACTTTTTCCACATTCTATTTTGCTAATACAATCCTTATATAGTGTTTAGACCATTTTATTCCTAGTATGCCCCACTTGTTTACATTCTCAAATTATTAAAGTGAGGCCCAATTATTCCACTTTCTCTCTCTCTCTCCGCTTTTCTGCTCTTCTCTTGAATGTATTAATATTTGAGAAAGCCGAAATTAAAAGCGAAGCTTTAGGGATGAAGTACTCCCAAATGAGTAAACAATCTCCCCCCCCCCCCCCCCCGATTGGCCTCCCTAATTTTCATCACTACTAGGCCACTTGTAGTCGGCCTACCCTTACTTGCCCCGCCTCACTTTGTCGACACAGCCCTGCCTCCATTCGAGCCATACGATGTTGTTGACGACCTAGCACTTGGCCTCTAAGCTCGACAAGGCTGCCTAAGCCTCCTCCTTGCACCCAACCCCCACATTCTCGTCCGCTTTCTTGACATTGCAGTAGCGCCCCCACCGGGGCTCAATGTAACCATCAACCAAAAAACACAATTATGCCTATTACTGGCCCCTTTTGACCTTAGATCGACCCAAATCTTAGGTCCAGTCGAGCCTTAGACATATGATCTATAGCTTGGTTGACCTCAAATTTGGAATGTGAGGCTCAATTGTGTCGGCAGACTTTGAGCTCGAAGACACCAAGGACAAACCATGATAATGCTAGCGAAGCCAGAGACGAGAGTGTTGACCTTGGGCAACGGTCTCTATCACAGTCCACATATGTCGTTAAATCTATCTAAATTACTCTGGAAATCATTAATGCCTTCATAGAGCTCCTTAATCTCTTTATCCATTCTCCAAATGGAGTTGTTATCAGTCCTATAGCCAATTTATGGGTCATTTGGTACTCCGCGACCCAACTGACCCTCTCGCCTTTGGATGGCACCACAAGAGAAATGGTCCATGGGATGCCATCCGAAAGCTTCTTCCTTATAAGGATAATTTTAAATTTACTCTTTTGAAAGTTAAATACCTCGGCACAAGAACCATATTAAGATTGATTTCCCATTTTCTTTTCCTTTTGCTTTTCTTTATATCATTTTTTTCTTTTTCCCTCTTTCCACTTTTTCCCTTCTCCTTTAGTCAGTAAAATTACCATTTTGATTATGAGCTTATTACATGATGACCAATTTAAACTTAAACTTTTCAAATTTGTCGATATATTCCTATATCTTTGCAAGAAATTTCAATAAAGTTTTTTCTACCAATTGCCACTGGAAATTGCTGACGTGACGGTCCAATCATTGTCAATCATCTTACATGACACGGCTAGTGATTTGACTTGTATAATTCTTGATGAGATGATGTCGTTTTGTATACTTTTTTAAATTTTCTTTTTTTTACCTTTCCCTTTCTCTTTTTTCTTTTCTTTACTTTCTGCTCTACTATTCATCTTCTTCCTTAGAAAGCTGAGACCATCGAGTCACTCTGCCTCCAGAACACCACATTTCCCCCAAAGATCTCGCTAGAACCCTAGCTATCCCAGCTAGTAGCAAGGAATCCTTTATTTATTTATTTATTTATTTTTATTGGAGAGTATTGTTGAGTTTTTGCTCATTCAATGTCCTATAAAATGTTGTGCTCTATATTAGGTGACTCCCTGATCGGTTATTGCAAAATCTATGCTTTGTGTTTTCTTTAACCCTTTTACTTAAGAGCATGAAACTATTGTTTCGAACTCCTCACTCTCTGCTATGAAGAATCCTACTATTTTTAGCCCCGACTTTTTTAGCGCCTAAATTGTTGACCTTTTTCTTTCCCCCTTCAACTAATGCAAGCGTCTTGTCGTCCTTCAACATTGTTGTTCATCGTTTCCTCTTCTTTTTTCAAATTTCTATGTTTTAGCAAGTGGTGAAAGTTTGGTACATGGCTTTCTTGACTCACAAATGCCGAGCTTTGTTTTTTTTTTTTTCTTTTTCTTGTTCTAAGTTTTAGATGGATCTTTAATTGCTTTCACGTTTTTCTCATTGCCACAAGTTGAGAACAAGAACCGAAAATGATAAGAATGTCGCTGATTTTAAGGAGTTTCAAGATCAGAGCCCTTGGATCCTAGTAACCCCAACCAAGCAGTTTTTTCTTGGCTAAAACATTCTACCACCATGAACGATGAATAGGAGCTCTCTAAGGAAGAAGATGAACACTAGCACATAGAAGGAAAGAAAAGAAAAAAGGAAAAAAGAAAAGGGCAAAAACAGAAAAATATGCAAAACAATGTTGTTTCATTAAGAATTGTGCGTGTCAAATCGTTTGCTGTGCAATGTAAAATGACCGTTGATGATTGAATATAACGTCAGCAATTTCTAGCAGCAATTTGCTAGAAATATTACGTTGGAATTTCATAAAAATTTTAGGATTATTTGGAAATTTGAAGAGTTTAGGACTAATTAGTCTCCATACAATAGATTTAAATTAATTCAGTAATTATTCCCATTTAGTCTTTGTTCGCTTTCCCACTTCTTTTCTCACACACAAACTCACCATGGACGCACTATAAGCCTTGTGACCCTTGAGCTATCGTTGTTTGGTGGAGTTCCCCTCTCTCTTTCTCTACTTCGACCCCAAATCTGGATAGCCCAAGGCTAAGCTGCCATTTCATGAGGAGGCGGTTAACTTGCACAAGCAAGCCAAAACTAATGCTTATTAGTCGAATGCAAGCCACATGACAATACTATGCTGTGTATGTTGCCACGTGATAATTACAAATGTAAAGTAAAGAAATGTCAGGTGGGGAGCACATAGCTATCTCAGCTTTGCTAGTTAACTAAATAAAATAAATACTATTAAAGGCACAAACTACTCCCTTATGAAATTGGTTTACAAACAAAGCGATAGAATTTTTTTATGCTCGGATACGTTGGAATAATTGATTTCTACCTGATATTAAGTTCTCCTCATCATGAGCATATAGTTATTCTTGGTATATTAAAGATAGTTAGATATATGATATCTATAAATAATTAATTAACCATAATGCATGCGTGAATCTTTCTATAATCAGATTTAAATGGAACGCTACACTTGAAGAAATTGAAGAGGCTATATCTAGTTGACAATTATCTGCAACGAGTCTCCTCATTGTACAAGCAAACTTCAATGGAGGCCCAAAATTTGTCTTCCAGTCAGCTTGAAGGTACATGTAAAATAGAAGACAATGCCTTGATATGTAAAGTTCAATGTTGAGAACCTTTTGTCAATCACAGGTGTGAATCTTGAGGTGCTGGATCTTACGGGGAACAATTTGGTGAATGATGCTCTCATGGACATTACGAGGATAACATCTCTTAAGGCCTTAGACATCCCAAGTTGCGGATTGAATGCCTCTTCGGAGTTATTGGAAGGTACTTCTATGGAAAGGCTTTCATTTATCATTATTAATAACTTATCATAGAAGCACATACAGTTGTTTGACCATAAGTAAACCAATGTCATGCTTCAATGTGTTATTATGATGTCGGTGATCCTTAAAAGTTTGATTTTTTTTTTCAACTTTTCCCTAATCTTGATAATTGAAATTTAGTCCCCATGTTTTTTAGTTTTCTGCAACTTTTTGTCTGGGCCAATCTAAATAATAGTGTAACAACATAACAGATTCAAGGAGCCATAGCTAAGAAGATTAAATACTGACACGACAGTATACTAAAGGAGTTCAAATATTATATAGGAATCATAATTAAGTTAAATGCAAAAGTTAATCAGAAATCTATATCAAACAATATTTAAAGTTTACATATTAAACCACAATGGTGGTCAAACTTCAAGGATTGCAAGTGTCAATAAATTCAACAAAGCCATGAAGCCTAAGAAATTAAATGACACTGAAGCTCAAACAAAGCAACCCTGATGGACAAACATGTTTACATTGATTTCCACTTTATTCTTTTTGGTTATTTTAAATGTTGCAGATCTTTCACTTTGACTTCTTTTTTTCTATTTCGAAACACCCACAACATACACAACTGTGGAGATATAATTTTTTGTATTATTTTCAAATTAAGTTATATTTTAGATTTTGATAGTATAGTAAAAACCAAATTATTTTGTACTTTTCACAAAGCAAAGGAAAAAAAAATGCACATCATCTGTTGTCTATGGTAATACTTCTTGATTAAATTACCTATATAAATGAAAGTATAATAAGGGAGTCAATAACCTAAAGTTGTGAGTTGAGAGAGAGTGAAGAAACTATTGTTACCAAATGGTAATTAACTTATAAGACTCATGCTAAGTTATTCTTAATAACAGTGTCGTTGCAAAGTAATAAACTTTGTGAGAGAGAGAATCTGTTGCATGCAAAATATGATAACAAGACATTATTTTATAAGTGACTACTAGCTCCAAGAATGAAGGCACTAGGGTTAGGCGGCAATAGAATGGCCTATCTCAAAAAGGATAATTGCATCATAAATTTTAAAACATATCACCAAAGTGCAATCAAATTTTCAAACTTATCAAATTGATGCAATATAATTTGGCTAACTAGAAAAGCTGAAATGTTTGTTTTTATTACTTTCTTAACATGCGTAGTAATAATGTAGCGCGCACTAAGCTCCGCATAAAAGGCAAAAAAAATTATTTTAAATTATTTTAAAAGAGGAAAAAATTTTAAAAAAGGAAAAAATGATGAGAATTGCAAAATAAAAATAAAAAATTCTAAAACCACCATCATAGCCGCTCAAGGCGGCCATATAAATTGTCTATCAAGAAAACAATTTATAATACTAGTTAATCATGAAATTTACTCAATTTGAAATTAATCCTACAACATATATTGTTTAAATATATTATATTTATCGTTTCAAATTTAACTTATTTCATCACATGATTAAACTTAGTAAATAAGTTTTTATCTTCTTGGTTTGTCATTGAAGATATTATCTCTTATTTGGACAAATAAGTAGGCTTTCCCTTATCTATCAATTTTATATGTTTATTGTTAAAGTCGGAGCTACGTTGGCCCCTATGCTCAACATATGATACTTCACTTCGACTTAGAAGCATTGGCTTATTGATTTGTCATCAACAAGCTTTAATATTTATTGAGTTAAATATAAGTAAAAAGACAAAGCACCTCGAAATTTTTTTCCAACCCTCATCTTTTTTTACCTTTATTACTCATTGATTGTATATTTGGAAAAAAAAAAGTGAGCAAATATAATGTTTCTTGAAATATTAAATTTAACCGTCCAATTTAAGCTTACTCGAGATATGCCACTTAACTAATATATGTGATTGCCATACGGCATAAGTTGCGGCAAAACTTTGCCTCATGGGATGCATTTGGCTATTAAGTTATAAATGATTGTTGATACTTAAATTTTGACTAAATATTTAAGATTAAATTGTATAAAATATTAGGAGCCAATTCAGCCCTAACCAAAAAGAATTTTCACATCACCTAGGTATTAATATTATTTGCATCTACTGAGCTTTATTTTTATTTTTATTTTTCCTTATGTTACCTTATTTCGGATAAATATAAATAAAAATAATAATATTTTGAAAAAAAAAAGAAGGGCTAGAAGGAGCTTGGGGGCTAGGGCGCCAGCCCCCCTTTAGTTTTTTTTTCTCCCCGCGCACGGGCCTGGGCCTGGCTTACCCTAGATTCCCCCTCGGCCCAGCCCTCTCTCTACCTTCTCTCTTCCTCCTCTGCTGCATGCCACCGAGGACACTGCTGAGCAGAAGCAACTAGGGTGGAGTAGGTAGGAGACGGTGCAGGAGAGAGAAGGCGCAGAGCTATTTCTGCTACGGAGTGGATGGTGAGGGAAAGTTGGCTTGGCCAAGAGAGGGCCCAGTCGGCGTGCCAAGGACAGGCGGTCAGAGCACCTCTGTCGACCGGGCTCCTCGCCTATACATAGGGGGCCACAAGCTCGATTGAAGGAAGAGGAGGAGGGAAATCCGAAAAAAAAAAAAAGGGGATTGGAGAGGCTGAAGCAAAGAGAGAAGTCGGCCAAGAGTGAAATCGGAGGAGATCCGAGCGAGAGGGCT
Source organism: Eucalyptus pauciflora (assembly GCA_007663325.1). NCBI lineage: Eukaryota > Viridiplantae > Streptophyta > Magnoliopsida > Myrtales > Myrtaceae > Eucalyptus > Eucalyptus pauciflora. The sequence goes on along the minus strand of VMYD01000189.1, from coordinate 508,059 downwards.
TCAGCCGACACCTCAGCCATGTGTGAGCTCCCTCCGACAACCTCGCCCAGCGAACGCTCCCACTAGCCAAACCAGTGAGCCTTCCCCAACCATGTTCCGTGCCCTTTTTTGGGCGTGTTGTGATGGAGACCGCGGCCATCTAGCTCTCGTGAGCTCTGGCCACTGATCATCCCTCATCACGCCGTCACGCGTGTTCTAGTTTGTGTTGAAAGCGCCGGCGCCGATTCCGATCCCATTCGAGCCGAGAGTACCCTCGTTCTAGTTGCGTGCACCAGCCGCTCGATGAAATGTCTAAACCAGATCTAAGCTTGTGCTGAGAGTGCTCATCTCTGAGATCGGTGGTTCATCATGTTGTCTTATCCTTGGCCATCACTGCCTCCCTTTCTTGGTCGAGGTCGACGCGTTCAAGCGTCTCCAGAGCATGGTTTACAGGTGGAGGGTGGGTTGTTCCGACGAAACATCGAGGAGGAGGAGCTCTCGGTGAGGTCCAAGGAATAAGACAGCGCGGGTGCAGGGGAAAGCTCGAGTCGGATCGGGTCTGGACCATTCTTGAGTCACGGGTTCAACCGGCTCGGGCATGAGGGCTTTCTTTTTTAGTCCACGCACGGGCCGTGCCGATCGTGGGACCAGGCTCAATAAATGAGCCCAGTCTAGTCGAAGCCCTAGTCGGCCTTGGCCCACATCGAGTTTGGATATCCGACCCGAGTTCGGTTGTTTATATTATAATATTATATTATTATTTTAATAATTTTAAAATATTAAAAATATAAAAATTCGAAAAATGTTTTATTTTTTTCCAAAAAATTAGAAAAAAGCTTAAAAAAAAGTTTCTCAATAATTTTCTCCAAAAAAAATCCATGGAAAATCCTTCAAAAAAATCAAACTTCGAGATTTAAACAATATTAGATATCAAAATGGTATTAATTGATTAACTAGTTTAATCAAATTCATGATTTCTTTAATAGCGGCTGCTACTTCAAAATGACTTACAATTTAAAAAATTGAACTAAAAGTTGTGAATTGTGGGCTTGAGAGAGCTTAGGCTAAGCACAGATTTAGCAAGCCATTAGCCTTCACGCCCCGCAAGAGGGCATAAGGAGGTCGCGACATGATCGATTTATTATTCTTGAAATTCTAACTCTTTAGGATAAATATGCACATTGTAGATGAAGATAAAATATATTGAAATAACTTATTCATGTAATCTAAAATATAAATTAAAAAGAGAAATATGTCTTAGTACATCAATGATATTCATATTTGGAAACATACCTTTTTCAGTGCAGTCATAATTACAAATTTTATCTAGTTTTCTAAAATTAAAATAAAATGATTTGAATGGCAGCTTACTTTATATCTTATTTTGCTTAATATTCTCTGACTTTAAATATTACAATAACATTAATTTCTTAAACATTTAGGAAATTTGACTTATTTCACACATACATATTTGCAATTTATTTAGTTTTGCTTCCTCTGAAATTCACTTATCTGAAATATAGCTTATTTCATAAGTTCTACTCAAATTTTGTTTTAATGGTTCAATTCAAATAAAATTTAACTAATGGATAAGGAGAAAATGATCTCAAGTTTTGATTTGGTTGAATGACAATCACATTTAAAGAATACGATGTTAATAAGGAAATCCACATAATCTATATAAAAATTATAATTAAATCGAATTTGTGAAGAAGCTATTACTCTTATCTAATTATTTTTTTGTACATCTATTTAGTTACATTTTTTAAATTAAACTTTTCTTCCGTGTCTTATATGCCCAATTTTTGTGTACAAAACAATTTATAATAGTGTAATCGATGTTACAAATCTATAATATAAATATAAAGATATCTTTTAAATATTGGTGTCCACTGCCTAAATTACTATTATACACTTTCACAGTTACAATCCCATAATTTTAGGATAACTGAGGTTGAGAAGAACATGGCATCTTCATTACCATTGCCTATCGCTGCATCCGCCCACTGCAGCATTCAGACTCATCATGACACCATGAAGCTCAGTTGCTATTACCACCACTAGAGTCAAAATCACTGCTGCAAGAGAACCGTGCACAACCTTCGACATGAGCCATTATGACTTCAGATATGAAGTATGGCCTCATGGAGGGGAAGCGAGCTGGCAGTATGCATAGCGAGCTGGGACGATGGTGCAAATGGTAGTGGAGGATGGGGGGTGGCGATGGTGAGTTACTGTGGAGGACATGGAAGTGGAAGGGTGGAGAAGAAGGAGGGAAAATAAAAGAGAGAAAGTTAGCACCATTAAAAATGTTGAGAGCAGATGCAAAAAAAATAATAATAATAAATAAATAAATGGAACAATAAAAGCACATGATCTCACACTGATCTTAATGGAGGATCACATCAAATCCTTTTAGCAATAAAGTTTCAGAAACTACAATGAAATTAAGCCTTAAATCTAGTATTAATATCAACTTTAGACTTGATTTCCGATCTGATTAAAATTTATTAAACTCCAGAAGTAATTAAGTTTCTTCTTTTTTTTCATTCTATTAATGTAGTGTAAAGAATAGGGGAAATGAAGCATTGTGCTGATGTGATTCAACTATAGAGCTCCATCTTATCAAAATTTTCTATTTAGCAATGATACTCATAGTTGCAACGTCTACTTCAGGCTTGTGCGGATTGAGGAATCTTGAAGAGCTTAATATTAATGGAAATGGATTGTGGGGTCCTCTTCCATCGTGCTTTTGCAATATGACCTCACTCCATGTGCTCGATGTTGGAGATAACAATTTTAGCGGGGCCATTCCTTCATGTCTACTCTCTAATATCAAGTCACTTGAATCTATTGACTTTTCTCGGAATGCTTTTGAAGGCTCACTTTCACTTGCTTCCCTAGCCAATAATTCAAACCTTGAAAAATTGTACCTCTTTGGCAACCGACATCGTCTGGAAGTAAATACAGAAGAACCCACTTGGTTTCCTTCATTTCAACTAAAGGAGTTTAAATTATCAAACTGTGTGCTCAATAAAGACACAAATGGCATAATTCCCAGCTTTTTGAAAGAACAGTATGCCTTGAGATGGCTTGAACTCAACGACAATGGAATGACAGGAAATTTCCCAAATTGGTTATTGGACAACAATGTGAACCTAGAATCATTGGATATCAATGGCAACCATTTGTCCGGTGCTTTTTATTTGCCTTCCAATTTGAATATTGTTAGCATGTTGCGGTTAGATGCGTCTGCTAATATTATTGACAAAGAGCTTCCATCTTGGATTGGTTCTATCCTCCCAAATTTGCAAAGTTTCAACATGTCAAACAACTTACTGAAAGGTAGAATCCCTCCCTCAATGGGCAATATGAACCATTTGCATTCATTGGACTTGTCGAATAATGGATTCACGGGAGAGATACCGGAGACACTAGCTAAAAATTGTACAAAGCTTACTGCATTGAAACTGTCATGCAACAATTTGCAAGGCCAAATGCTACCGGAAAATTCTAACTTGAGAAATTTGTACATTTTGGATCTAGCTAGCAATAATTTCACAGGGGACATATCACCTGGTATATTGAATAGCTCCATCTTGAAAGTCTTGGATGTAAGTAATAATTCCTTATCTGGAATGCTTCCCAGTTCGATTGAAGATTTGCAACACTTGGAAGTGCTTATGTTGTCGAGTAATTTATTGGAAGGTCCTTTATCATCGAGTTTCTGCAACATGTATCATCTCTTTCTTTTAGACCTTTCAAGTAACAACCTCGGGCCGAACATGCCCCCATGTACCAACATTGCATATATGAGGTTCTTGCATTTAGCAAATATAACACTCACCGGGCATTTTCCTAAGTTTCTTCTTAGAGGTTCATCGATTGTCACATTGGATCTAAGACACAATGCATTGTCAGGTGAGGTCCCTAATTGGATCGGTTCGCTTCGGAACCTGAAGTTTCTTTTGCTACAAGGAAATAATTTTGAAGGTTTAATCCCTCGGGATCTATGTCTGTTGAAAAATATGAGCATATTGGATCTCTCCAATAATAATCTTTCTGGACAAATCCCTTCTTGTTTGAAAGATGTGAGATTTGGAAACGATGAGCTAACTACAGGCTTTTATGGTGTCTTGAGCTCGATTGCTTTACTTAATCGTTTTTTGACATTAGAAGAAGTAGAGTTCATGACAAAGAGGAGGTTGGAATCGTATAAAGGTAACATTCTAGAACTCATGTCGGGAATGGATCTCTCGCGGAACAATTTGAGAGGCTTTATTCCTCCACTGGTCGGCTACTTGAGTGAACTTCGAGCATTGAACTTGTCACACAATCATTTGACGGGATCGATCCCAAAAACATTTTCCAATTTAAAGAACATCGAGAGCTTGGACCTGTCCTACAACAACTTAAGTGGTCCCATCCCTCCACAACTAACAGAGATCTACACCCTGTCAAATTTTATAGTGGCTTACAACAACTTGTCTGGCAAGGCACCAGACCAGAAAAATCAATTTGGAACTTTTGGTGAAGAATGTTATGAAGGTAACCCTTTTCTTTGTGGACTACCATTAACAAGATGTGATGGATCAAATACACTGCCATTTGTTAATCATACTAGGGAGGATGACTCTTGGAAAGAAGCCTTCTTGTGGAGCTTTGCAGGATCATATGTGGTAGCGTTCTTTGGGGTGGTTTTTTTTCTCTATGTGAACTCGTAACCAGTTCATTCTAGTCGAGCTTGTTCGTAAACTTATACCGTCGTTTCCCTAAGTTGAGAATATTCTTCTAAGCATTTTATGATGGAAAAATACGATGAAACAATGGAGAACTTTTGTTTTATAGGATTATGAACATTTGAATCTTGACTGCATTTGAATGGTTGACTCCCACAGTGTTTCTATTATATTCCCTATCCTACTAATGTGAATATTAGGATATTTGATTTGTTTCAGAATTTAAAAGTCATTAAATTCCATCACATACAGACATTAGGAACATTTACATTACTAGTACTAAAAAAATTAACTAAAATTAAAATTAAAATTATTTCTTATTTTAAAGGAAAAAGGAAAACGAAAAAGGCTAGACCGGGCCCGGTTTAGGCCGGCCCAGCCTCCTTTTTCCTTGCCCTTCCTTCTCTTTGCCTAAGCCAACCCTTGTGTTTTCCTCCTTCCCCCTCTCTCCACACACGCGTGCGACAAAAGAGCACGGAGGAAGGACAACACTGAGAGGGAACACGATAGAGTGAGGACATCTTTACCCTCCTTCACCTGTCCTATCTTGAGTGAGGTGAGTGTCGACTCCATTTCTTTATCTCTTGCTCGTGCCAAACTTGAATGAGTTGGCTTTTGTTGAATTCGAACATTGAGTGTTGATTTTTTTTGAGGTTGGGTGTGCGCTTGAGCTCCAAACTGGTCAATGTTTTCTTCCCCACTCGCTACTCACAATGTGTTCGTTGGAATGCCCAAACCAAGTTAGCATACGGTTCATTCTGTTTCTGGGTTCATTGTTTTCTTGGAGAAGAGGAGAAACAATTTCTATTTCTGAAACAGAAATAGAGAAGCTAAAATTTTTAGCTTCTGATTTCTCTTCCAAAACAATTTCTGAAATAGAAATCTGTTTCAGAAATAGAGAAATCAATTTGCATTATCAAACGGATTTTTGTTCCGAACCTTTTCTCAGGAACAGAGAAATAGAGAAACTGATAAGCAGAAATTTTACCATGCGCAGCCTTATGTTCCGATCCCATGTAAGAGCTATGTTGGAGCGGAAATAACATTGTTGATCACTCATGAAACATATGTGTCTATTTCCACATGTTTCTCTTTTCTCAATGTTCTCTGGTTTTTGTTCGTTTCGTTAAGTTGCAGTAAAAGGGTAGCATTTGACAAGCAACAATGGTGATGGTATTCGCCGATGGTGGCAATCACAGCTGGTGGTGCGGGTGTTCAGTAAACATTCTGATGTGTCAGCGTGAGTGATTCATTAGTTGTAATCCTCGGGCAGTAGATTTCGGTCATGCGTTTTTGGTATGTTCTAAGTTTGTCATGGCGTAAGCCAAGTGGGAAGAAGACATGGGAAGGCTTTAGGTAATAGAGAAGGGAATTAAAAAATAAGAGGGGAAATGGGCTCATTTGGATTGAAATAGCAAAAAAGACGTAAGGGTATTTTGAGTGGGTTTGGGCTTAGTTCTATTATAGGATTAGTAAGCTGTTTGGGTTTGAGTTGAAGCGGAGAGAGTGGGGCACAACTCTGGTGATGATCTGTTTGGGCTTAGTTTGTTCTGATAGAAATTTTGGTGGGCTATTGGTGATTTGGGCTTAGCTTTCTTTTAGATCGGGCTTGAGTTATTATGAAAATGGATTTAGTGTGAAAGCCTAAACTGCACCTAAGGCCTGATCCGAGTCCTTATTTATCCAGATTTTTTTAGTAAAAAAAATAAAAAATTCACAAAAATTGAAAAATATTAAAAATATTTTTAAAATAAAAAATTAAATAACATATATGGAAATTCAAAATTCCTAAAAAATCCAAAATTACAAAAAAAAATAAAAAAAAAAATAGAATTCCTAAAAAAAAAATTAAAAAAAGTCTTCTTGGGTGATTTTCCTTTAAAAAAAAAAAAGCGGAAGTCTATTGACTTTAAAATTGTGCTCAAAATTGAACAAATCCTTATAGCTTCACTATAGAAAGGTTCCGATTGTTCTTAAAAATAAATGCCCCTTGATATAAAGAAAATTAAATTAATGAACTAGGAACATTATAATATCAAGACCTTAAGATCGTCAATCGAAATATCAACCGACAAAAGCCCTACTGCCGGTCAATGCAAACATCCCAGTTGGATTTTCAATGGTAGAGGATGAAGGGTCCGTTTGGTTCAACTTTGGGGAATTGCCATTGCATTTTCCCAAGTATCTTCAGAAGAATGGGCATTTGGTGAATGCTGAAGTGTTTAGGAACTCTTATTTTGGTGCAGCATTTTGCAAAGTAGCTTTGAGGTGAAAAACAAAAGGAAAAAAAGAAAAGGAAAAAGGAGGGGGAGATGTTGATGCACAGAGGAGGGGAACGAGTGGGAGGCAGGGAGGCAATCGGAGCTAGTGGGGGAGGCGGCTGGTGGCTGTGGTGGGGGAGGCGGCTGGTGGCTGTGGTGGTGGGGAGGTGGCGGGTCGTGGTCTCAAGCGGCATTGCCTGGGTTGCGCGACCCACGCATCGTCGTCCTGTGGGTCGCGCGCTCGCGACGCCGCCTCACGCACGTGGGTCCGAGGCCTCGGGCAACGCCGCGTGCGCGCGGCCGCGAGCTGAGGCGCGAGACGGCGGTGCGTGGCGACCGGATTTGGTCGGCTGAGCACCGCTCAGCCCGTCGCGTGGGTTGCGCGACCCAGGCGACGCCGCCAGAGACTGCGACCCACGCGACGGTGGTGCGTGGTGACGGCGGTGTGTGGCGACGGTGGTGCATGGGCGACCAGCTCCGGCCAGTTGAGCTCCGATGGCTGAGCTTCGGTCTTGAAGAAACAAGGAAGACGATGAACAGTTAATTTTTAGGGTAAAACAGGAAAACTCAATTATCAAAGAGGGTAATATCGGAAGAAAAAAAATTCATTAAACCCCCCTTCAGCATTCCACAGCATTCCAAATGCTAGCATTCCCCCAAGTATACCTCCAAATGCTGAACCAAACGGCTGAAATTTTTCCCAATGGGGGAATGCTGAACCAAACAGGCCCGAAGACTCTCTCTAGTGGCTTTCTTCTTCATGGAGCTATCGACAACGGAGGTCCATCTCCCTCTAGAATCCATCCGTCTCTCTCTCTCTCTCTCTCTTCTCTCTCTCTCTCTCTCTCTCTCTCTCTCTCTCTCTCTCTCTCCTCTCCTCTCCTCTCCTGCATTCCATTCGGCCAAAACTGTGGCCAGCAGGAGGAGCTCGGCTTCTTTCTCACTCCTCTGCCGGTCCTCCTCCAGTTTGAGATCGCCGCTCAGCTCATAACTGGAAGCTCACCTCCAGTTCACCGAGAGTGCCGCCTCAACCTTACTCTCTCCTCTCTTATGCTCTGTTTCCATGTCGCTGGCCAGAGTTTGTCAAATCGTAGCATCACCTTATCGAGTGGAGTTGAGACTATCTTCTCTCATTTGGATGAAGCTGGTCTAGATTTTCAAGAAAACGAAGCCGAGTCCTGTCCTCTCTTTAGCTCGTTCGAGAATCCACTTTTCTGGAAATCTTGGTTCCATCGTCTATAGCTCCTCTTCATTGCTCCATCAACATATAGGCTCTATTTCCCGTCCAAGGACACAAGTTTTTCTTGGTTTGGTGCGTCTCATTCATTCTAGGGGCTGGTTTTGCCTCTGTTCTCCCTTGTCCACGGATCATTTTGTCAAATCAAAACAACCCAACAATGCCGAGTTTTAATCACTGTCCACACCAGTCTGAAAACACTATCCGGCATCCTCATGCCGCTCACCAGAATCGCTTCCTGTTTACTTAAGTCAGACCTATTCAAATTGCTGAATTAATAGTTGTTGATCCATCGCCTTTGAACTCCAAAATCAGAGCCATCTTCCACTACAAACCCAATGACAACACATCTAGCCCGACGCTGTCTCCTGCGAGTTAGAGCCTGACCTCATTCACTTCATCCATGGCTTGCTGGGATGACTGTGCCTATATCTAGAAGCGCTTATGGATGTGGGGCACATTCTCACATGAGGGTTTCATCCAAGAACAATCAGCTCCCGGTGAAATTGGACGATTAACAACCGGGTTACTCTTGTTTGATTGAACTTTAGAATCGTTTTCGACTCATTCTCCATCGGTCTCTTGATTTTTTATTTTGCTCTGCTTCTTTTTTGTGTGGGCACTAGCTAATAATCCTCATTGGCCTTGAGGTATACTCCATTCGGTATTTGAACTGATATTTGGTAGCAAATTCGGAGAAATAGTCTTTTTCGTAGTTTCTTGATTGTCTGCAATTTGTTAGGCTCACTCAAGGTTTTGGAGCTAGGCTTGATCATAAGAAGTTCTATACTAGTGCGATTAATTACTTCTTGAGCTTGCATGTGACGTCATGGTGTTATCGCATTGCTTGTCACTTTTTGGTAGAGTTGGCAAAATGACCAATTTCAAAATAAGTCATAAATGTGTCTATCCCAAACTTAAATATAACCTATTAATAACTCGACTCAGAGCTAATGTTACTTTTCAATTTTCATGACACCCTACCTACGTATCTCCATCATTAGCGCCTTTGCTCTTGGTAGATGCCGTCGCCTTCACCACTGCAGTCTCGCCTGCTTGTCACCATCCACCGCCCCAACTGTGTCGCGCTCGCCATTGTCTCTTCAAGGTTCTGCCGCCTCAATAGGCAGCTCCGTTGTCGCAGCTCCTCCGCAGCTATAGAGGTGAGAGACTTGGGGAAGGAATTGCGGAAGGGGCTAGGGTTGAGGGATTTGACGGAGAGGGAACCGGAGGTGGGAGGGTCGGCAGGGAATCGGAGGTGCCCACAAGAATGCTGGCACAGCCCCACCAACTACGACGGCGTGTGCGTTACGTCGCTTTTACCCTTCCAGCCCATCTTCCCTCTCTCTCTCTCGGCCTCCCGAAAGTCCCTACTTTTCTCCGGCGGAGAGGCGCGTTCTTGATCCGACGTGCCGCGCGAAAGAATGAGAGAGCGGATGTTCGGATGCGAGTGCCTGTCTTGGAACAGAGCCACCGGCGGTCCCCCTCCCCAGCCCGAGCCCTTCTCTCTGCCCGTTTTGCTTCGTTTTGCTAAAACCCAAGACCGAGATTGTTGTTCCTCATTCGTGCTTGTGCTGAATGTGATTGGATCGCCGCCTATTGATTTCCAGTCCTGATTGTTGATTCTTTGTGGATTACAATGTGAGCTCGAGTCTTGAATGAGTCAAGGCTCCTCCCCAAGTTAATGCCCGCTGGGATGTTCGACAAAATGTCTCAGCCAAACCCTCCGGTCATGATTGGCGATGAAGGTATAAAGTCGGTCGTGGCGCTCGCCGATAGTGTTGGCGTTAGACATTAAGGTCGATAAAAAGGGCTCCGGCAGCAGATTGTCTGTGAAGAACGGCGCGTTCTCTCGACAAGAGCAGCAGGCTCTCGGTGAAGAAGGAGGTGAATGGGAAAGAAATAAAAAATAGTAAAAGAAAACAAACGGATTAAATGAGTCAATATAGGTCGATTTATTTTCGATCTGATCCAAATCTGACTCGACCCACCTATTCGACGACCCTACTTTTTGGTAATAGTTTATGACAGTGAATCATTAGACTTGATATAAGATAGTAATTGAAGCCTTTGAATGCCGATTTTTGTTGTGAATTTCATCATGGAATTGTGCAGAAATAATCATAAACACTTGCTATCCAAATTTAAATTGCATGATTCGTAATCAAAATGGATTGAGCCTAATGAAGCCCAATTATGTCCCCGGATGTTAATTGTGTGGGCATGATCGATTTGACACATGTTTTGATTGTGAAAACTAATGAAAGGAGAGGGATATTAAGGTAAACATCATGCTGCTACTCATACCTGGTATTGTGCCTATTTTTGTGATTTTTACTCGATCCAAGTGTTTACGATAACGGATGATTTGCCCAATTCACTTCGTGATCAATAAGGCCCATAACTCTGTATTTTATTTCTATTCAAATAACATAAAATCATTGCTTAAAGAAAATTCTCACATGTGGATTGGTGTTAGAGATATTATTGAAGAGTAGGTTAGTATAACTTAATCTGAAAAATTTCACGAACTCGACTTGAGTAAACCTTTTCAAAACTTGATCCATGTGAGCAACGTTAGTAGCATTAAATCTTTCGAAGGGGGAGGATTACCGAGAAAAAATTCCAAAATGACCTTTAGTAGTTGAATATGATCCAAATTCGCAAAGTCAACAAGTTGGGTTTTTTGTATTTGTGGTGCCTTGTTTCGAGACCCCAGCAAACAAGATCAACAAACTGATTATATTTGCCTTCAACCCATCTAAATTAAATATTTTACCCCTGTACCATGTTTAATGATTAGGATATCTTAATCAAACTAATGAGGATCTATGTGGCATATGGTGTCAAAATCGAATTTCTCATATGTATACATGATCGTGCAAACATGATACTATCTCGATCACTTCATTGGAATAAACATAACCGGCATTGCCTAAGAGATGTATCGATGATGGACCTCCCGAAAAATCGACGGTATGACACGAGAGACAACATGCTTTGTTTGCCTAGAACGGTTGCCTCCCAATCATGATGTTAAGTACGCACAAGATAAAAGCATCCCCCACCAAATAAACAGTAGAGGACTCAAAACAAGGCTGGTTAATCAATGGTATATGCTCTTTCAAAAAGCCCCAATCCCAATTCTCTCCAGTACTCCGATTCGCATTCACCTTCTCTCTCTTGCGAAACAAATCCAGTGTACATACACTCAAGGCAAGAGGCAAGATCTCAAAATGTGTGGGAGAGAATGACCGAGATTGGGCTAGCCTCATGCATGATGGTTCTCGACTAGCAAGTAACGAGTCAATAATTATATCTTAGGGCTGATCCATCAACTAATAACCATGCAAATCGCACTAGAATGCTTTCAGATTGACTAATGATAGAAGCAAATCGATACTGAAAATCACATGGGCAAAACATCGAACACCTGATGAACATGAAACTCGAAGTGCTTGAGAGAGAATACTCAACAAATCATCGGTGAAGAGTATAGAGTGAGATGTTCATTTTAAACATTATTAGAGACTGATGGTTTTAATTAATATATGGGCTTAAGTTGGCCCGCCCACGATGGGCCTAAAAGCTCGGCCCACAAGATTAGGGCCCATGGATGAAGGAATATGATGAAGAGACACGTTTCTTTTTGGAGGGGATGTATATAAGAGGAAATAAAGAGGGAGGAACGCACCTTTTGGCATAACGTACGTTCCTCCTCCCTCTCTTCCTCAAAAACACTCCAAAAGAAAGAACAGTGCGCAAGAGGCGACACCCATCTTCCCTTCAAGGCAAATTGACATCATCGAATCGAACAGGATCAATTTCTCTTCCTCATATCGGGATTGGTGTTTAATCTGTGGCTAACAAGGTACATTCAATTCTGTGATGTGCCTTAGGATCAGTGATGCATGTGTTTTTCCTGGGCTCGTCTTCCGCATTAGTTTTAGGGATTCGATTAAGTGTCGAATCCGGTTTCTGGGAATCAGTAATTCCCAACATTGGTATGAAAATGAATTTCCTAAGAAGGGAGAAATAGGTGAAGAATACTCCCTATTTGAAACCTTGGACCAAGATAATGATATTAATGGAGTTCGTCCAAGTGGAAGTAATATGAGAAGTGATGAATTGAATTCGACTCATTCTCAATTACAACCACATGATGAGACGACAACATCATTATCTAATCCTAGTGGGAGCGTAAAGGGAAATGATGTGCAAAGTGTACAATCTCTCATACGGCGAACAAGTCGCAAAAGTGTTCCCTGTCGACGTTTTGACATTGAAGGGGAAACTTTTATCATTGCCCCACAACATGAGGATGAGCCAAGAAATATTAATGAGGCTTTGAATTGCTCTAGTAAGGAAAAATGGATTCATGCAATGGAAGAGGAGATTGAGTCAATGAAGTCAAATCAAGTTTGGGAACTGGTTGATCTTCCAAAGGGACGCAAAGCAATTGGGAACAAGTGGGTTCTCAAAATAAAGCGAAAAGCTGATGGCTCGATAGAAAGGCATAAGGCTCGCCTTGTGGCGAAGGGGTATAATCAACAGGAAGGAATTGATTATGAAGAAACATTTTATCCTGTAGTGAGATTTACCTCGATTCGCATTATTCTGGCAATGGTGGCTAGTATGGATCTTGAGTTACATCAAATGGATCTAAAGACTGCTTTCCTCAATGGAGAATTAGAGGAAGAAATATATATGGAACAACCTGCTGGTTTCATAATGAAAGGCCAAGAAGAAAAGGTGTGTCGACTTTTGAGATCGATATACGGCCTAAAGCAGTCATCGAGACAATGGTATATACGTTTTCATAATGCCATAATGGCATATGATTTTACAATGATTGATGAGGATCATTATGTATATATCAAAAGATCCAAAGATCAATTTGTGATCATATCATTATATGTTGATGATATACTAATTGCCTGAAGCAATATGGAGTTTGTTAATACTGTCAAGAGTTGGTTGTCTTCCAACTTTGAGATGAAGGATATGGGTGAGGCTACATACATTCTTGGAGTTAAGATTTCAAGAGATCGTTCGAAGAGATCGTTATCTCTTTCGCAAGAAACATATATAAATAAGGTTCTTGAACGATTTCGTATGAAAGATTGTAAACCCATTGATACTCCTATTGCAAAAGGTGAAGGATTGAGCCATAGACTGTGTCCAAGGACTCCACAAGAGAATGAACAAATGAAGCATGTTCCTTATGCTAGTGTTGTTGGGAGCTTGATGTATGCTATGATGTGTACAAGACCTGACATATGTTTTGTAGTTGAAATGGTGAGTAGATACCAATCCAATCCAGGTCAAGCACATTGGAAAGCCGTTAAGAGAATACTGAGGTATCTGAAAGGAATAGCTGATTATACGCTGAGTTATCGAGAAAAGGATCTGCGACTCGAAGGCTATTCTGATGCTGATTGGGGAGGAGATTTAGATGAAAGGAAATCTACCTCTGGATTTGCTTTCTTATTGAACAATGGCGCCATATCATGAAGCAGTAAGAAGCAAACATGTATAGCCTTGTCCACGATGGAAGCTGAGTTCGTGGCATTATCAGCAGCGGTACAAGAAGGAGTTTGGCTTAAGAGATTTTTGGATCATTTAGGTGTTATTGAGAAAGCTGCACATCCATTATTGGTTAACTGTGATAGTCAAGCAGCTATAGCGTACACTAAAGATCCAAAATATCATGGCAAGACCAAACATATAGATACCAAGTATAACTTTGTCAAAGATATGGTTGCACGAAAGGATGTGAACTTACAGTACATATCTACGCATAGAATGGTAGCAGATCCTATGACAAAGCCAATACCTAGAGATGTGTTTTGTGGTCATGTAAAATCTCTAGGATTGCGTAGAGTTTGATGTACTGGATATTATAATTTCCCTGAGTTGTTCACATTTAATGAATTTGTGTTTTCATCATTAATGCCTATGAATCTTTGTTTGATCTTTATGCATCTTAATGCTCAGTGCATTATATTATGTTGAGAAAGTATGTCGGACAGATAAGAGATTAGCCCACTCACACGGGTAATCGCCTCTATTTACTATGTGATAAATAGAGATGAGACGGTTTTTAAGCTTATTATCTATGTGATAATCGAGAGCTCAAGCTTAAAATAAATATGTCGCCTTAACTAAGTGTTAAGATGAGGACATGATATGTACTATGTCCGAAAGTAAACTACCCCACATATTTTACTTTATCTGTCTAAGATGCCAGATGTGAGTTCTGATGAATTTTGTGAATGAGTAAATACGTGAACTCAAATCAGACATTGGGTATGTCTGAACTATCATCTGTACGGTATTGATGGTGTAGACATACGCTCCATGGGAAAGGAGTTAATACCGCAATACGTATTTCATAACTACGTATGCATGAGACGACCAATAAGAGTGGCAAAAGTTTGATCTCAACTTTCATGCCGTATGAGACTCTTGAGGAAAGAAGTTCCTCAATTTAGTGCCCTCATGACTCTTACTTATTCTCAAGATTTCTATTTAGTGTTTGATATCTTAGAATGTTGCCAATGGTCATGAGTTGATTCGATCTAATGGGACATTTCTAGAAAAGCAAGTTGAACTGAAATTGGGAGTTTGAAGGAAAGAGGAAGATCAGATTTGGAGAATCACATTGTGGTTTTGTATTCACCGGTCGACCAATTATGACTGTCTTTGGGATAATCATAATTGTGAAGACAATATATATATATCATTGTTTAAATGAGATTAAGAGAGATATAAATGTGATCGATCGATCTAAGGTACTGCATACTAAATTTACTCGGAATGTGATGCCCATTATGAGCTGCTATATATTCCTAACAGATGTATGGCAACGAGCTCTCAAAGTATGCTAGTCGCACGAACTATTCACCAGTATGAATGTTGCAAGAGGAAAAGAGGATTCTGTTCGGCCCACCATGCAAGTGGGAGTTGATGGATTTTCAATTGATGGGCCTAAGTAGGGCCTGTCCGCCCATGTTGGTTTTGGCCCACCATGTGCGAGTGGGAGATGATGGTTTTAATTAATATATGGGCTTAAGTTGGCCTGCCCACGATGGGCCTAAAAGCCCGGCCCACAAGATTTGGGCCCATGGATGAAGGAATATGATGAAGGGACACATTTCTTTTTGGAGGGGATGTATATAAGGGGAAATAAAGAGGGAGGAACGCACCTTTTGGCATAACATACGTTCCTCCTCCCTCTCTTCCTCAAAAACACTCCAAAAGAAAGAACAGTGCGCAAGAGGCGACACCCATCTTCTCTTCAAGGCAAATTGACGTCATCGGATCGAACGGGATCAATTTCTCTTCCACATATCGGGATTGGTGTTTAATCTGTGGCTAACAAGGTACGTTCAATTCTGTGATGTGCCTTAGGATCAGTGATGCATGTGTTTTTCCCGGGCTCGTCTTCCGCATTAGTTTTAGGGATTCGATTAAGTGTCGAATCCAGTTTCTGGGAATCAGTAATTCCCAATAGAGACAAAATCGACGAATATGAGAACAGGCGTGCATTGAAACGTGCGAGGTCGAAACCAAAATAAAGCATAAGAGAGGGATGCGTTGGCAGAGCTGTCATTACTTGAGATTGATGATCGCCCGAAGGAGAGAGATCGTACTGGACAATATCGCCGAGACCTAGAACCGTCAAAGGTAGCGATGACACTGAAAGAGGGCGAACGGAGCCTCTTCACGGCGGTGAAACTGGTGGCGATCGGCTGCGGAATTGTTGATATCTTTGCGGATGAGCTATCTGCGATGACTGCATGTGTCGGTGGTTGGCGATGGACGATCAGCGGTGGCTATCAGCGGCTTGAGGGCGATAGAGAGGGAATCGCCAGGAGAAGCTCATTTCCCTCGCTCGGCTGTTGTTCTTTCACTTCCTCAATTTTGCATGAGCCCCCCCCCTCTTCGCACAGTTCCTCATCCATCGCTGCTCTCTCACTCGCTTTCAGTTCGCATCTCTCCTTAGGTAAGTCTCTCTCTATCTCTAGTGGTATGCTTTCGATTACTTAGATCTACACTTTTCGTGGTCGGTTTGTATTAAAAACACATGAACCCATTTTTAAGAGGGCTGGAGAGAAGGTAGTGAGGCTACTGACTATGAGTTTGAGTCCGTGTTGAGTAGAGTTCCATGCGCTTCTGGGTTCATTAAAACATAGCTTGTCATTTTGATTGATTAGAGCCGGTAAATTTATCATTCTGATTGATTGTCGCTCGTTTTAGCTGCTGAAATGGGTACTTTTATCATTCCATGCACTTCTGGGTTCATCAATGGTTACTTGCAAGCCCTTTTCCAACGTTGCCTAGAATTTCCCTTTCGTGTGCCCCCTATAAAATTTCAATTGGGGGAGAGGAGGTCTCTGCAAGTGTGAAGTGCTGTGGTGACGAGAATGAGGTGCTTCTGTGAAAGTGTGTCCCTTCAGTTAGTGATGATGAGCATTTCATGTTCAAACATCGAGACACAACTTCTTGAAGTGAATAATGCGAATGAGTCAGTTGTTTGAATGCTATGAATTGACTTGATGAGTAGTGGCTCTGTATTCCTTGCCTCTAGCTTTTTACAGAGACTCATTGTACAATCTTTCCTTACCCATTGTTTTTTTTTTTAACAAAGTAATTAGTGGTAGCACAAACTTAGCATGCAATGTTTCATCCAATGTTTAATTACATATGTGATTTGTGGCAATCAAGGATCAAGGAAGCAATTGGTGTACTGAGGCCTACTTGGCTAGTTCGATTAACGTTTTTGATGTAATTCAAGAGTTCCATCATGCCAAGTTGAGGGAATAGTTGCCAGATAGACTCTTTTGTGGGATTCCATAATAGATGGGGGATCATTTCAGCTGTACAATTTTTGTTTCTTGGCTCTGATGTAATCAGTTCATGTTGATCAATAAAATGTCAGTTTGCTGAAGAATCAATTTCTATTTGCAGGATGTTTGCTGTGTGACTTTGTGTCAATTTTAACAATGCATATATACACCTTGAGATCGATGTGATATGAACGGTTTTGCAACTCGAGAATGGAAAAACTTTTAAATAAGCATTGTTAGTGTGTTGGCTGCAACTTAGATTGAAAAAATTGCAACATTGGGAAACAGTTACTATTGTTTAATGTAAGATTGAGCAATTATTGTCCCAATATGCATCTTTGCACCTTAAAACGTGCGAAATTTTTGAAGACATTGTTGTATTTGTCGAATTTGATTTTTTAACCAAAAAAGAAATGTGATTTTCTTACATTTATAATGTTAATAGTTAACATTTAATTTGTATAAATTGTGGTTATGACCAAAAAAAGAAATTGTATAAATTGTGATAATTTCTAATTGTAAGCAAATTAAAATTTAAAAAGCTTGTTTTGATTACTCAAAGAAACTTTCAAATGTGTTTCAACCAAACGGTCTTTCACTTCAATTGCTTCTCAAAGCAAAAGTTTACCAAATAGTATTTGCTGGTAATTGCATTTCCTCAAAACTCTTTAGGCTATATAGCTTTGTATTTTCCCAAAGTACCTTGGGAAAGTTTGAACTAAATGCAGCCCTAGAATGAAAAGCAAAGCTGACTTGAATGGCCTCGACCCGTGAGCAACGCCAGTAAGGAAATCACCGGTCGGAAGGGGTAGGATACATGGCCGACTCGGATGGAGGAGAATGGCCCCATTTGGTTGGACTTTCCAAAGGGGCTTTGGGCCCCGAAAGCCCCTTGGGGGAAAATTTTTGTGTTTGGCAAAACTTTTGAATGCTCTTTGGTGGAATGTGGGCATTCCAAATGCTGAAAGCCTAATGCTGGGGTAGGGCTGCTTTCAGCTTTGGCATTTCCAAAATGCCAAGAGTCACTGTTCATTCTTCTTCCCCACCATCTTCTTCCCCATTCGGTTCTTCTTCCCCCGCCTGAGAGTCGGCCGAGTTTCGCGGTTGGCGGCGCTCAGCCGCAAGCGGGCTGCCGAGATGCCTCGCCTGAGGTCGCACAACCTCAGGCGAGGTGGCCTGAGGTTGGGCAACCTTGAGCATCGCCTAGGTCGAGCAACCCAGGTGTCGCTGCTTGAGGTCGAGCGACGGCGGAGTCGCCGCCTGAGGCCGTGCGACCTTAGGTGACACCGCCTATGGCTGCGCGACCTCAAGCGACGCCCTGGGTCGCTGGACCTCAGGCGGCGTCGCCTGAGGCCGCGCAACCTCAAGCAACGCCCTGGGTCGCGTGACTCAGGGCGTCGCCTGAGGTCAACGTGACCCAAGCGGCTGGGTGGCGCCACCCAGGGCGTCACTGAGGCGACCTCAGGCGAGCTGCTCCCCGCCACCGCCACTGCCTCCCCGCCACCAGCCGCACCCTCACGATCACCCAGCTGCATCTCCTCCTCCCTTTTCTTTTCTTTTTTTCATTTTTCTTTTTACTTTGAAATAGCTTTGCAAAACATACACAAAAAATGGTTTCCAAACACACTTCCCTTCCCAAAATGCTCATTCTCTCAAAGATACTTAGGGAAATGCAAAGCCATTTCCCCAAAGTTGAACCAAACGGGGTAAATGTGCCGCAAGATCATGTGAAAAACATAGAGAACATGGAAATCAGTAACAATGCATCGATACAATAATGAATCAGACATATGACAACAACCTTAAACATCGGTTTGATAGAATATGTTGGAAGATACGCAAGAAGATTCGAAAGTATCATTGAAAGATCAATTATGTATCGTATCTAATCGGATACAAATTGTAATATATTTAGTTACTTGTTTTGTACACACTTTGTACTATAACAATAGGACAATGTACATTGAATCAATGTAGTGAATACACACTTTCCACAATTTCTTTCTCTCAAATTCCTCTCTCTCGACTTCTTACATGGTATCAGAGCCGTTCTGGTTTTGACTTAGCTTCCACGTTTTTTTCTTCTCTGAATTGCCTTCTGCGATCTTTTGTTCTTGGTCTTTGCTTCACTTGCAAACCAAAACAGCATCCGGCAAGAATTCTTGAGTTCTACTTCTTTGCCAACCTGCAGAACAGCGAGTTACTGCATAATTTTTTAGTTATCATGTCGAATCCACAATCACATACCTCACCCACCGAAGATAGTCCGGCGCCAACTCTAAACCCAACCATTATCAATGTCAATCCAGTGGCCGATCAACAATCAAGTCAAAGCCAAACTCAAGCACAGCACACACTTTGGCAACACAATCCGGCTCAGTTTAATCCAGGGCTACCTTTCTCTGGCTATCCTTATCCATGGATGCCGTACCCATGGATTCCTGGATCCCATCCAGATGCATCATAGCCGGGCTACCAAAGCGTGCAGACTGATGGAGGCCTACCAACCAATGCTAGGGCAGGCTCAACCATCGGCCTTGAGCAGACGGGCGAATCAAGTAATTCGAATCAGGGACATAATACAACCAATG
Organism: Eucalyptus pauciflora; assembly: GCA_007663325.1. Classification (NCBI taxonomy): domain Eukaryota; kingdom Viridiplantae; phylum Streptophyta; class Magnoliopsida; order Myrtales; family Myrtaceae; genus Eucalyptus; species Eucalyptus pauciflora. The sequence continues at coordinate 488,400 of VMYD01000189.1, read as the reverse complement.
CGGGGTTTCCAACAGGGTTTATACCTTTTCCCTTTGCGGCCGCCATGGGTCGCCCAGAACACGGCGACACGCTGTATGTTTCCAACGCTGACGGCCCAGAATTGAAGCTCATCGGCAACCCCCTCACAGGGTCAGCAAATTACTCAAATTGGGCATGTGAATTCCGTCGAGCCCTCATAACAAAAGATAAGGAGGGATTCATCGACGGAACGATTCCAGTCCCAGTTGATGAGAAATTAGGGCGACATTGGAAAAAATGCAATCAGTTGGTAAGAACATGGATAGGAAATTGTATAAACCCATAAATAGCTGTCGGATTGCCTCCCACAGAGGATTCAAAAGTTTTTTGGGACAATATAAGAGAGATGTATGGAAAACTAGATTGGGCGAGGATTTTCTCACTACATCAAGCACTTTTCGAATTGAAGCAAGGAAACACATTCGTAATGACGTGCTTCAACAAACTTTCAGCCCTCTAGAATGAGCTGGAGGCAGCGGAAGAGAAAATCGATGGACCCGAAGCCATTCTCTAGCAATACAAGGCGATTAAAGACAGAGAAAAAGCGACTCGTTTTTTGCTCATCCTTAACGAATCTTACCTCCATTTCAGGTCATAGATACTTGCCATGGAACCTGCGCCTTCGATTGGCCGTATATTCCAGCTTGCTATGCAAGAGGAAAGCCAAAGGCTCGCCTCAACAGAAGGGAAAGGGGCAGAAACCCTAGCCCTGGCTGCCAGAATCGAAAGGGGTTCGCGAACCCTAGAGAGGAGAGGAGATGCGGCGCTAAGGTTCACAATGGAACTGAAGCCTTTTAAAGGGGCTTCTTTGGACGGCCACAATCACGCGTCTCGATCGGACAGCTCATGATGGGCGCGCAACTCCTCAGATCTGGATGGTGGAGATTTCCCTGCCATTAAAGCATCCAACGGTGGAAATTATGGGCCGAATTTCACGAGGAATTATGGACCGAATTCTTCCCGGCCCAATTCGAATGGGCAAACTTCTCATGGGCCTAATTCCTATGGGCCAAATTCAAAAAATAAGGGAAAATTGTATTGTGAATTTTGCAAATGACATCATCACACAATTGAAAATTACTGGAAGTTGCATGGCAGACCTGGAGAAAGAAAGGGCAAGGAGATATCGGCAGCAGCATATCAGATCACAGGACAGGTAGATGCGAATCAACCTATCACTCATGGTGAATATGAGCAGTTGATGTAGGCACTACAAAAATTGGAAGTTCCAAAAAAGGGGAGCAGCTTTACAGGTATTTCTCCATGTCTGATAAACAATATATCGAGAAATACTTGGATTGTTGATTCTGGAGCTAGCGATCATATTGCATGTGAGAAGAAATTATTTACTGCTATTAATGAAGAACTAGATAGCCCTATTATAGTACAATTGCCAAATGGCAATGTTACTCATGTCACTATAACTGGGACAGTCTATCTTAGTTCTCAAATTGTTCTCACAAACGTCCTATATATATATATATATTCCTGAGTTCTAATTCAACCTTATATCTGTGTCTAAAGCATGTAAGGAAAATTCGTGTCAAGTTTCCTTCAATGCTAATAGTTGTCAATTTCAAACCCTTTCGACTGGGAAACTGATGGGATGGGGTAATCAATCAGAATGACTATTTTTCTAGAGAAGTTCGGCCAAGCATTTAGATCAATTTCCTTGTAATAAGCAGTCATTGTGTAATTCGACTACCAATGATAAAAATTTCATTTTTCATTTTCGAATGGGTCATAGTTCTTTATTTCCCTTCTCAATGTCACATTTGCCCTCTCGCAAAGCAATCGTGTACTTCTTTTCCCATAAGCGATAGTCGTGCAGCTAATATTTTTTCTTTACTTCATAGTGATGTCTGGGGACCATACCATACCCTAAATTATGATGGTTCTCGATTCTTTCTTACCATTGTGGATGATCATTCAAGGGCCACATGGATTTTCCTCATGCAATCCAAAAGTCAAGTCATGTCACACTTAAGAACCTTTCTTTCCTTGTCAAAGACTCAATTCGAAAAAACTATCCAAAAAATTAGAACAGACAATGGGAAAGAATTTTTTAATTATGAGTGCACGACTTTATTATCGTCCCAAGGGATTCTACATGAGAGTTCATGTACTTATACGTCACGACAGAATGGAATAGTGGAGAGGAAGCATCGTCACTTGTTGGACGTTGCTCGGTCTTTAAAATTCCAGGCTTCTATTCCAGATATTTTTTGGGGAGATTGTATTTTGACTGCAGCATATTTGATCAACCGTATGCCGACCAAGGTTCTTAACGGTTGAAGCCCCTTCGAACTTCTTTTTGGGAAGAAACCTGATCTTCATCGTTTGAGGATTTTTGGGTGCTTGTGCTATGCTTCTATAGTAGGACCTAAGGATAAAATGGGCCCACGAGCTCGTCAGTGCGTTTTCTTGGGGTATCCTACCTTACAGAAAGGGTACCGTGTGTTTGATCCATCTACAGATGATTTTTTTGTTAGTCGAGATGTTCAGTTCCACGAAAACTCTTTTCCTTTTGCTGCCAAGGAATCAAGCAAAGATAGAGTGGGACATTCTCTTGATTATCATAACGAAGACTCTGTTCATGATCCGGGATATGTTCTGTATCCATATTCAGATAATATAAATATTGATCCTATATCTCCTACAGCTCCAACACCTTTGGGAGTGGACACGGATCAGCACTTGGATACAGGAACTTTTGTAGAATCACCTCTTGTAGATCCTCCAATGACTCAGTCAATTCCTATGGAGCCTCAGGAAATCCAAACATCTTTTGACGATGTTCATCCCAAACGTTCCGGACGAGCCACCCGTCCACCAACTTGGACTAAAGATTACATATGTGGAGTCAGAAATCCAAGTATTCTTTTCCCAATGTCTTCTTATGTTTCCTTCGATCGATTATCCGAAGAACATAGATGTTGCATTACCGGCATTTCTGACGAATGCGAGCCTTCAAGTTATGACGAGGCAAGCAAAGATCAGCGTTGGCAGAATGCTATGAAAGCATAATTGCAGGCACTCATGGATAATCAAACATGGGAACTCGTCCGTTTATCTCCGCATCGTAAACCAATTGGATGCAAATGGGTTTACAAGATCAAATATCGAGCTGATGGTTCAGTTGAAAGATACAAAGCCAGGTTGGTCGCAAAGGGCTTCACATAGAAAGAAGGATTTGATTATCATGAGACCTTCTCTCCTGTGGCTAAAGATGTTACAGTCCGATCCTTCCTCACTGTAGCAGCCTATCAGGACTGGCCCTTACATCAGATGGATGTCCACAATGCCTTCCTTCATGGAGATCTAGATGAGGAGATTTATATGGACATTCCACAGGGTTTACGGAGACAGGGGAAGAATAAAGTATGTCGTCTCTGCAAATCCCTATATGGGCTTAAGCAGACATCTAGACAATGGTATGCAAAATTTTCTGAGTCCTTGATAGCTGCTGGTTTTCAACAAAGCAAATTTGATTATGCTGTTTTCACATGGACTAAAGGTACGTCATCTATATACTTGATGATATATGTAGATGATATACTGATTATGGGCAATGATGAGATGGCCATCAAAGGTTTCAAGCAATTCCTGCATTCTACCTTTCATATAAAAGATCTAGGTTTGCCAAAGTATTTTCTTGGAATAGAAATTGCTCAATCAAATCGAGGAATATCTCTCAGCCAGAGGAAATTTGCCTTGGAAATTATATCAGAAGCAGGATTGTCAGAATGTAAGCCAGCTGTAATTCCAATTGAGCAGAACATCAAGCTAACCACAGCATATTATGATGCCGGAATCTCTCAAGATACTGATCCTGTATTATAAGATCCAATGAGTTATCAGAAACTGGTTGGGAAGCTCATATATTTGACTATGACTCGGCCGGATATTACTTTTGCTGTTCAAACTCTCAGTCAGTTCATGCACAACCCTAAGCAGTCTCACATGAATGCTGCACTCAAAGTAGTAAAATATTTGAAGAAATGTCCTGGACTTGGAATCCTTCTATCCAAGAAATGTGATATGAGAATGACATCATATTGTGATGCGGATTATGCAACATGTCCGATGAGTAGGAGGTCCATAACTGGTTTCTATGTTAAGTTTGGGGATTCTTTATTTTCATGGAAAACAAAGAAGCAACCGAATGTTTTATTATCCTCAGCAGAGGCAGAATATCGAGCCATGGCAAAGACCACGTGTGAGATAGTGTGGCTACATGGATTACTTCGTGATCTTGGAGTACAAGTTCAAGGGCCAACGAAATTGTTTTGTGACAATGATGCAGCCCTCAAACTTGCTTCAAATCCAATCATTCATGAAAGAACGAAACACATAGAAGTAGACTGCCATTTCACACAAGAAAAAATCCAGGAAGGGATAATCGAAACACTGGGGATTCGAACAGAAAAACAACCGGCAAATGTTTTCACTAAACCTTTGTGTCAAAGTCAACACGCGTATCTCCTAAGCAAGCTAGGCGTCTTGGATATCTACAAGCCACCAGCTTGAGGGGGAGTGTTGAAAGATACGCAAGAAGATTCCAAAGTATCATTGAAAGATCAATTATATATCGTATCTAATCAGATACAAATTGTAATATATTTAGTTACTTGTTTTGTACACACTTTGTACTATAACAATAGGACAATGTACATTGAATCAATGTAGTGAATACACACTTTCCACAATTTCTCTCTCTCAAATTCCTCTCTCTCGACTTCTCATAGAATAGAATCTGGTTCTTCATTGAGACATTTTGTCGAGCACTTGATAAGCAATTCAGAGTCCGGGATCCGAGCTAGATTTTAGTGTGATTCTCCGCCAAAACATGTTAAACATGGCTTTAAATCATCACTTCGCATTTCAAATCAGCTTTTGGTCTCACTCGATTCGTTCAAAAGTTTTCGCTGAAGTTCAACACTACGCCTCAGCGAAGCAAGGGAACATGAAGCGACGTTACCTGGTTTGGCGTCGAGCGCCACCTTCTCTCTCGTGTTCTCTCTTCCTGCTCGAGCGATCCCTCCCTACTGGCTCTCTCTCGAACTTCTTTTCTTTGGCTTTCTTCTAGCGAAGCTCTCTGCCACTCACCACTTCTCTCTCGCAAAGCTCAAGAAATGCGGTGGGCGGCTGTCACTCCTCATGCTCCCACCGTAGATCCTGCGGAAGGCTCCAACACACCGAGGCCTCCCCCGAGATAAATCTTCCTCGCTCTCCAGAACGCTTGAGATGAGCGGTGTAAGCCTTGACAAACTCGTGAGGGGAGAGACCTCCTCCACCCTTCTCGCCTTCTTCTTCGCCGATCTCCCCATCTTCTTCTCTCTTTCGTTCTTCTCTGCGAGCGTTCCCCACTGTCTCCACGCGAACGTCCGACCCCCTTCCCTCGCTTTTGTCGAGCGCCTGCTCACTTTAGCACGCGCGCTGCTCACGCCTTCGCCTGGAATCTTTCCTGTTATGCTTCATTCTCCTCGCGTGCTAGCCAGCTCTTCTAGAAGGTTCAGGTTTGCTCACGTCACCTGTCCGTTCTCACGCCCTCGCTCACGGACGCTTCTCATCGGCCTTCACTTTCTTGCATCACTGCCTACATGCTCGATGGAGAGGGGACGGCGCGCGTGAAGATGGGCCATGAAAACATAGACGAAGTGGGCCAAGGGAGAGGTAAGCCGAAGGTTTAGCCAAATGGGCCGGACATGCCGGCCCGCTCGATTTCCCGCTTTTATTTATTTTTAAAATCGTTTTTATCCCATTTTTTATCTTCTTATATATATTATTTTTGTAAAATAAATGGATACTTAAAACATCAACAAATTTTCGGGTGTCAACGCTAATGTGAATATTAAGATATTTGATTTGTTTTAGAATTGAGAGATGATAGTTTATTCACAACCAAGATGATACTAGCTTTCGTAAAATTTTCTGAATGTTACACGAATCATTTCTGATGTTGTGACTAGTAACATCAAACCAACTAGGTTTTAGTGTCTCATAAATCCTACTGACAAATAAAGGATTGAGCGGTATTTGACAATAAAAGCCTGGATTGCTGGACCACTACTTTGCAGCCTAAGCACTATCTTTTCAGCTCATTGCTTGATGATGAATTATCTCAAGAGAATTAAGCCTTGTCCAACATTATAGGCGTCATAATTTTTATATGGTGATAACTTTTTTTTTTTTCGATTACTTGAGTGTTATGACTTTTAAAAAATGTTCACTTGAGTTCAATCATTTTTAATTAATCACTTGAGTACTACAACTTTTAAAAAAAGTTTACTAGAGTGTCATAAATCCGACATTGTATAACACTTGAGGTGAATATTTTTAGAAAGATATGGCACTTCAGTGATCAATTAAAAAGTATATGGCACACAAGTGATCGAAAAAAAATTTACATCTTGTGTAGAGATTATTAGTCATTGTCTTCGATCATTAAATGTTTGTGACCTAGGAATTTGCCTAGGCTCGGAGAGTTGTTCTAAGTTGAATCCATTTAAACCCCTCTAAACCTTTTTTGAGGGATGGAGTGTTTTGATTAATGAACTTCACAATTGAAAGGTTTTATCTTTAACTCCGCATTGTAGACGTTCGAATTTCGTCGACCATTTTTAAATGCATGATATAAATTGAATTAATTCATGAACTAGGAACATTACAATATCAAGTCCTCGAGCCCGTCAATCGAAATTTTGACGGACAGATTCCAAGAGATTCCTCTCTTCCTCCTCAATGAACACCATCCGGCTCCCTTCTCTCTCTCTCTCTCTTTGCAACGCATCTCTCACCTCCTGCATTCCATTCGACCAAAACTATAGCCAGCAGGAGGAGCTCGGCTTCTTCCTCCCTCCGTTGCTGTTCCTTCTCCAGTTCGAGATCGCTGCTCAGCTCATAATAGGAAGCTCACCTCCAGTTCACCGAGAGCGTTGCCTCAGCCTTACTCTCCTCTCTTCTGTCATGTTAGCTAGCCATAGTTTGTCGAATCGCAGAGTTCTCCTTGTCGAACGGAATCAAGACTATCTTCTCTTGTTTGGATGAAGCTGGTCCAGATTTTCGAGAAAATGAAGCCGAGCCCCTCTCCTCTCTTTAGCTCATTTGAAATTCATTTTTTGTGGAGATTTTGGCTCTATCGTCTGTAGCTCATCTCCATTGCTCCATCAACAAACAAGCTCTATCTCGCGTCCAAGGACACCAATTTTTCTTTTGGTTTGGTCCGTCTTTTCATTCGGGGGGCTGGTTTTGCCTCTGTTCTCCCCTGTTCATGGGTCGTTTTGTTAAACGAAAACGAACCGACGATGCCAAGTTTCAATCACTGTCCAGACCAGTCTGAAAACACTACCCGGCATCCTTGTGCAGCTGTGCAAATTTAAATTGCATGATACATAATCAAAATGGATTGAGCCTAATATAGCCCGATTATGTCCCCAGATGTTACTTGTGTGTGCATTGGTTGATTTGATACATGTTTTGATTGTGAAAACTAATGAAAGGTGAGGGATTTAAGGTAATAAACATCATGCTGCTACCCATACCTGGTATTGTGCCTATTTTTGTGATTTTTACTTGATCCATATGTCAATTTTTGTGCGCTTGTGTTTTCCCAATGACATAGTTTGTTAAATACAACCATTGATTGCACATTTTCATATTTGTTTTATATGTTAAGGCATCTTGGATCACTTGTCATGTGTTTGAAATATTGCATTTAGGAGCTGGCTCTTAACCAGCCCCTAATAGGTTAATGGTGTCCCCAATTAGATAAAACAATTTCATAAATTAATTGAATCCCTCAACGTCACAATCGGTTAGGCATTGGGAGAACTAGCGAACAAGAGTGTGCACCTCAAATAGATGGATCGTCCGTTCCCGTTCGACAAACTGTTAAGACTTCGCTTCGCCTAAGATGCACCAGTGGTGCGGCATCACATGGGACAACCAACAATTACTAGATTGCCACATTGGCCGTTCCTGGCAAAAATCAGCTAGAATGACAACATTTCTACGAGGGGAAGTGATGCGGATGCTGCCATTTACTGGTTGGTTAGAATGCTGGAAAGAGGCGAGCAGCCTCTTTACATTGCGCGGCGATTGATCAGGTTTCCAAGCCACGATGTTGGTTTGGCCGACCTGCTGGCTCTTAATCAGGCCGTTTCTTGTTACCAAGCTTGCCATTTCATAGGGATGCCATAATGCAACGTGGTTCTTGCACGGTGTGTCGCCTACTTGGCTTTACTCCAAAATCAATTGTGACATTTATCGAGTGATAGGAGCTGCACAGAAGGTAGTGAGAGAATCTGTTGGGCAAAATGAGGTAGTCCCGCCGCATCTGAGAAATGCGCCTACCAAGCTGATGAAGGAAATCGAATATGGAAAATGCTACATATATACTCCTGACGATCCTCAGGCAACGCAAAGCTACATGCCACCCTCACTTCAAGGGTACAAATTCCTGGACTGGCCGAATACTAATACCCATGAGAAATGAGGAGGCCGTAAGCTCCCCCAAAGCAGTCTTTGGAGCTCTAACTTTTGCTCGTTAGGCACTTTTGTCCATTCCCAAATTTTGTTTGGTCGAACGAGTTAATAGCCTCTTTTGCTGTCGCATTTATAATCGCATTGATTGTTTTGAAGTAGGTCGATAACAAGCACTGTAAAGTAATTTAAGACCGTAATTATGAAGTTTATGAAGACGAGTATAGGATGCTGAATGTGCGTACTCTTTTCCGAACTACAGTGAGTGCTCATATGCTAATACTACCCTACTCCTTTTAAGACAGTTTGACAACTGAGACATTTATCTTCTCATGCTCTGGCACCAAGAGATTGTCTGGTTTCTTGCATCTGATGTGTATTGTTTGCCGAAACGAGACAGATGCATCCTGAGTGTTTGAGGTGGCTATTGGCTTTAGACAATGTTGATGCTGAAACAAGAAGCAATTGAAGCATAGCATTGGAATTCTCGAGTTTGAACCAGGGGAGTCTCAGCTCGCTTGACAGAACCTTCTTCCGTTCAAGCGGCAGACCTTTCTACTGTTTAATCTCATCATTCACCTTGTAGCATTCGGATCATTATGTAACAATCAGTACCAGTCATGGAGAATTGCGGCATCTTGTCTTTCGTGTTATTTTTGTGATAGATTTGATCTTTCTTTCAGTAGTTGTCCTCATACGTTAGTGATTGTTTTTGACGCAATTAACCACACCTATAGTCCGAGATTCTCAGTCAGAAAGTCAATTACTCCGAGCTACCTTACCATTGAATTAGTGCATTCCTATATGGAAACTTACAAACTTTTCGGCTCTAACAATATCGACGGCTCCATAAGAGAAGGGCATCGCTTGAAATCATTTACTTTCGTTAGAAGTCATGTACTACTCACACTACCTACCTTCAAAGATCTTTCAATTATAGCATCCTTCAAATAGAAGTCTCCCCAAAGACCCCTTTAAGAAATCTCGAGTTTTCCCACTTTGTTTGTCCTGTATAATCATTTCTTATTAAGCATAACCGAAGCATGTTTTGTTGGATGCAAATTACGCAACCCCAAGATCTCCATAACCAGAACAAGAATATGCATAATTAAGCAGAAGAATTAACGCACCTGTTTTGGAATCCATTGATCTTGAAGCGGAAGCGGAAACACAATGTTCCACGCGCAAGTCCTTCTCCTCTATTGCCCTCCGTATCATTGGCTCAATGAGGCGGCCCTCTCTCACGTTTGGCGTTAAATAAACGCGCCTTAGGTGAGGATACATGTGAGAATTAGGGTTAGAGGAGAGACTTAGCGCTATTTATAGAGTTTCCAGCTAGGCCCCCTCATTATGGGCCAGGCTCAACTCGGCCCACACTAGCCAGCCCATATTAGACTAATTAAGAAACATTCTATCTCACCTTAGACCAATCCCCGTAAAACGATAAACGTTAAACGGTAAATTACAATATCAATTAATGTAGTCCACATTAGGAAAACTCTTACATTCTCCCACTTGGACTATATTAATTGAAATCGTACCGTATGTGCGCACATTGGTCTAGAGATAATTCTTAATAGTCAATCCTATCCCATAAAGTCTCAAACACCGAATCATGACGGTAACTGCATGTATACACACAGAGCCTTCCATGGTCACGAGTGTTCTCAACTCTATTGATATGGATCTAATATGGTAGTGTGTCAAATGGATAACATCTCTCATAGAGAGATCTCATTTGTCAGTCACCATTCTCTTACCTTAAGTGTCACAAAAACTTGTGCCACTAGAGAATGTCCATTCTCTTACCTTAAGCGTCACAAAAAACTTGTGCCACTAGAAAATGCTTTTATGGTTCCATGAACCCACATATGTCTTGTCCTTACGGTTAACCATTCTTTATGTATAACAAGACATATGGACAAGGCTAATAACCGTATGCCCCTAGCCTTCACTCAAGGTTTAAGCAATACCTTGAGACTTTAACAATATATATATTATCAACATAATAACAAACCATTCAAAAACATTTTATTGAATGCAAAAGTTGACATATATATATATCAAAATGTTACTAAATTGTAACAAAAAACATATGTAAACATTATTCAAAGAAAAAATAAAACAGCTCCCACTAAATAACAGCATCCCAAGATGCTCCTAAGCCCATGCTAATGACATGTCGCTCAAATATACATGGACGTAGGCCTTTAGTTAGTGGATCTGCAACCATATCATCTGTTAGAATATAATCTACTTTTAAATGCACTGACACAAGGTACACCATTTAATTAGATTTTCTCAATATCTAAATAAGGACAATGTGATAGATTCAACCCATCACCATTAACAACAGGAGCAATTCCTGGCTTGCAATAATGTATATTGAATATTTCCAATATACAATCAGCAAATGTCCTCCGAGAAAATCAAATATAATATAGCAAAAACAATCCTTACAGATCTTAGTACAAAATATATAAGATGTCTCAAGGTCACAACTTGTAAGCAAAATATCATGTACATAGAGTATGAGAAAAATAAATTTCCTCCCACTGACCTTGCAGTATATTGAATTACTTTGTTCCCAATTGAACAAAATAACAACACTATGAAACTTTAATAATATTGCCTGGAAATTTGCTTAAGACCATGAATTAAGACTTTTCAGTCTACACACACGTTTACTTGAATCTGCTGCAAAATTCTCCAGTTGCACTTATATATATTTTATATCTCTTTGATGTAACTCCATATAAAACTATCAATGCCACGTTCACTCTGAAAGAATTAGTAAAGGAATAATTATTTCTTCACTAACTATCCACCCCTCTTTCAGAGTAAAAATATTATTATCCTTTTTTTTTATGGCATCTAATCACATACTTAATTAAGAACAAGAAACGACATTTATATACGTTGCTAAAACAACCATGTAATGGATATTATAATCATGCTCTCACAAATAGACTATATAGTCTGATTGTATAATTAATTGTCTTTCCCTAACAAATCTCCTTAATAAAGCTACAACCACTTCATTCTGCACTTGAGAGGTTTAAGAAATTTCATTATAAACTATATCAAGAATAGTACATTAAACCTCAATAAGTTTAGTCTATGGTATAGGAGATTCCATAATTATCTGTATATATAAAGACAAAAACACAGTAACCCCCATCACACTATTACCTTTAATAGTCTGAGAGCAGCTATCCTTTACAATTACGTCGATCTTAAGAAACTTTAAAGTATGTGATTCCATAATTCTTGTATCTTCTTTAGGGTCATAAGATCAATACCCCTTTAACAATCTGGATAAGATACAAAATAATACCGAGTTGATCTGAATTGCAATACACTTAAAATTGGATTAGATAATCTCACTTCTGCATGACACCCCTAAATTTAATATGATTCAAGTAATCTATGCCCAGTCTATAACTCAAAAGAAGTTTATAAAACAACTTTGATAAGGACACTTTTTGTATATGAAAAAGTTGCTTTCATAATATCAACCCACAATAGACCGATAAATTAGTCTTGCTTATCATACTCATCACTATTAAATCTGACAACCTTTAAGACTAATTCCAACCAATTTATTCTTTATCTCGGTCAATTTTACTTCCACAATAATCTATAGAAGTCTTTAGATAACCGTTAAGAGTAAATAGAAACAATTTTGAAACAATTTTTTCATCCTTATATGAGATGTATATATCATTAGGACTTAAACATAATCTTTGCAGATATGTCCTAATTTCGATATTATACAAAACATAATTTCAAGCAACTAAGGCTTCCATCATATTATAGCAGTGCAGTCCGCAGGCAAACCTCTTTTCAAGTGTTCCAGAATGGAACGCTTCATGGACAGTAAGCAAATTTTATTGCATTCTCAAGCAATAAATCATATGTCCACAACTTAAAATTTGAAGCAGTAAAAACCTCAATAATAATGGAGTTATTAATTACAGAAAAGGTGATTAAAAAATCAAGCAATGTATATATAATTAGCATTATGTGAACAATGTGTAACTTGACACACAAGTACACATCCAGAGAGTTACATGCAAAAACATATAATCACCTTTGGGCAGAATACATGACATGCAGTTGTACACTCCCCACATGATAGCGGTTATGAGAATATATTCCAATCTTCGTGAATTCATCACATTTGGGCAGATGAACCACTAGGATCAGTCACTTCTTCACCACATAATCATGTATCCCTCCATGAACTAATATATAATCACCCCCTTTGGGAGTATGACTACACATTAGACCAGGAGACATCACAATCAATATACAAGACCGAAATTTCTCAAACCCAATCAAGCGTGCCACTTTGGCGGTCACTACTCAATTGAATCCTTGAAACTCTCTCATACCAGGGATATAAATATTACTCCTCACATACACCATATACATGTGATTTTAGATTTAGTGATAGGGGCAGCATATCACCAAAATCACATATTATGCTAATTACATTACTTTGTCCATTAATAAAAAATAAAATTTATTGTAAATTATTGATGAATAACACTCATAAAATTCATGTTATAACATACCAGTAACCCAGCACTTGTATTTCGAAAATCACAGAAAAATACAAGAAAAATACGCAAAAATACACTAAAAATACGCGTATTTAGGGCTTTGTATGTATTTTAAGATCCATAAAATCATCAAAAAATTAAAATAAATACACCACGACGTAGGAAATCGCCATACGAGTTCAACGCCGCCAGCCACGCGCCGATCAGAGACTGCACGCGCCCTCACGCACCTCCTGAGTGAGCGGCGCGTGGAGCCCACGCGCGGGTCGTCAAAGGACCAGTCAAAACCGGGTAATAGAACAAAACCCCAAGAGAGAAAATCAATTCCGAAATGAGAGACAGACGAACGGTTGACCGCGTCGGGTCGGGACAGTTCATAACGGGACGGATGCAAAGAGTGGAGAAGAAAAACGAAGGTAACGCTAGAATGTAACTTAAAATTCTAGAACTTTTTCTATGTATAAACCCTAGAATTTCAAATAGAACTTTTTCTATGTATAAACCCTAGAATTTCAAATTTAAAATTCTCATTCAATTCTAAAAAAAAAATATTCAAATTATATATGGTTGGAAAGATCTCGACATGTAGAACAAAAACCCCATGGTTTCAGACAATCCGAATTTGTGATTTAATTTTATTTTTATTGAACAAAAAATCTCGAAAATCACAAATTAGGGCAAAAAACTTATGCATTCAAGTTCTAGGGTTATGGAGGCTCTGATACCACGTGTTGGACGCAAATTGCGCAACCCCAAGATCTCCATAACCAGAACAAGAACATGCATAATTGAGTAGAAAGATTAACGCACCTGTTTTGGAATCCATCGATCTTGAAGCGGAAGCGGAAACACAATGTTCCACGCGCAAGTCCTTCTCCTCTATTGCCCTCCGTATCACTGGCTCAATGAGGCGGCCCCCCTCACGTTTAGCGTTAGGTAAACGCCCCTTAGGTGAGGATACATGTGAGAATTAGGGTTAGAGGAGAGACTTAGCGCTATTTATAGAGTTTCCAGCTAGGCCCCCTCATTATGGGCCAGGCTCAACTCGGCCCACACTAGCCAGCCCATATTAGACTAATTAAGAAACATTCTATCTCACCTTAGACCAATCCCCGTAAAACGATAAACGTTAAACGGTAAATTACAATATCAATTAATGTAGTCCACATTAGGAAAACTCTTACATGTTTGACTTATAACCTGATGGGATTTTGATGAAGACATGTTCGACAACAATTGTCCTTTGTTCCTAGTAACTTGACAGCATTCCATGTCTTGAGGATGCAGCACCATAGAAGCACCAGCAAAAAAGATTTGTGTGTTATTGATAACAACGATAGTTGGTTTGACCACCCTTTTCGAGGAATCAAGAGGAATCCCAGAGTCTCATTGTTTTATCATCCATTCCACCCAGATCTTATGCAAGCCAACTCGAAAACGTTGCTACTTGTTCAAAAACTTGAATACGAACTGACCCGACATCTCAAAGGTCTCAGAGAAGAGCGGCCAACCAGCTAAGAGCAAGGACAGTTGCGCCATTTCATGCAATTCCTGAGTATGAGATACCAAACCGTTTGGTCAATAACAACAGAGCATTGTAAAGCAACCCAAACAAAAGCACAAACTTTTGTTATCGGACAAAAATATTCATGAACTTAGAACCTTGAACAAAAATAACATCATTTTTCTAAAGACCCCAGAAACAGCATGAAGTTTTGCTTGAGAGGTATATATATGCGTCCGTTAAAGAAGTTTGTTTGGCATATAATGTGGCTAATAGCAATGACGTGACATGTTAGCTTGAGCCAAAACGACACTGTTTCCTGGTTTGTCATAATGGATGATATGCTCAATTCACTTCGCAATTGACAAGGGACATAACTCTATATCCTATTTCTATTCCAATAACATAAAATCATTGCTTAAAGAAAATTCTCACATATGGATTGGTACTTGGAAGAGATATTATTGAAGAGTACGTAAGTATGACCCAACCCGAAAAATTTCACGAAGTGGACTTGAGTAAAACCTTTTCAGAACTTGATCCATGTGGATGGAGCAATGTTAGTAGCATTACATCTTTCGAAGAGATGTATTTGTGGTGCCTTGTTTCGAGATCCCAGCAAACCGGATTGACAAAGAGATGTATTTGCCTTCAACCTATCTAAATCAGATATCATAATCAGAATAAAGAGAAATGTGGCATATGGTATACCAATACGCTATCATGCAAAATCAAATTCCTCGCATATATACATGATTGTGTAAACATGATACTATCTCGACCGCTCGATTGGAATAAATTTAAGCGGCACTGATTGAGAGATGCATCAAATGGTGGAACTCCCGAAAAATCAACAGTATGACACGAGAGACTGTTGGTAATTTGTTTATAAAACAAATGAAGAGGTGCCTTGTCCCACATCGAAAAGATGTGAGTGCGCACGTGGACGAGATTTGGCACTAACCAACAATCATTATTTTATTTATTGAAAATTCGGATTTATTTCTATAAAAATTAATTATAAAGTCTTGTTGAAACAGTGCGACTGTTCACGAAAAGTTATGATTATTTTTTAATTATTATTTTTTTTATTCCGAATTTTGTTTGTGTCTTTTCAAGACAACCTTTGAATAAAGATATCCGTTCGGTTTGCAACATTTCCCGAATGGTTGCAATTGTTCGGTTTTAACTTCTTACAAATGGACACATTTGTTCACTTGAGCAATTTTCGAAAGAATGTGTTTGTTCATTTCGCAACCTTTCACGAAGAGTTGTCTTCGTATTTTAAGACTATTTTATATATACTTGTCAGAGAGAAGAAGAATAGGTGTGATCATTTTTCATCTTTTCGAATATCTTCTTCCATCTTTTCGTTTTCTTTGGAGAGAAACTACAGCCATTGTTTCCAATTGTTTCTTATGAGAGACCCTGGAGAAATACTAGAATTGCTATCTAGTATTCTCATTTTGAGACTTTGTTGTATCCTGGAGGAAATTTGCCGGTGACCATTAGCAACTTTGTGAGGCAAATAAATCCTTAAAGAAAGTGATATCACGCCTCAAAGTCCGACTTGAGTACTCTAAAGATCCGACTTCATTGTTCTACCCAATTCGAAGCAGTATTTTCCCAACAATTTTAAGGATTTATTTGTGCAACAATGGAATCAGAGTTTATCGTCGGAAGTAGAAGGTGCTGGTGAGGCTTAAGGTCTTGGTGTATATTGCCCGGTTGCGTGTCTCGGCCGCTCAGGAGCATGCTTGGCGGACAATCTATTGCTAGTGTGAGCATTCTACGATAGTTTGGTTTACTTCGAGCCTGTCTTGGTCTAGGTGGCTAAGATTGTGGGTTTGTGCGTGGAAGAAGGGTAGAGAGAGAAAATTCACTGGAAGGAGAGTCTGACACAAAGTCAGAGAGAAGAAAAGAGGAAGGACGAAAAAAAAAATTAAAAATTAAAAATTTACCCTCACGGTCTAGGGTTTGCAGATGCGCACGCACAATTTTCTTCTCCCTCTCGTTTGATGGCCATTGAAGATTCCGGGCGCATTTCGGTGTTCGCGACGAGCATAGCCGTGCCGCGATTGACCGCCGGTTTTCCTCCCTTTTTTGCTCTCCGTTTACGCCGGTCGGTCAGGACGCTTAAGCTCGCGTTCCAGATCGCCGGCGACCCGTGATCTGGAACGTTCGGTCTCCGGCGGCGCGGCGTGGGGGCGGGGGCGGTGCGGTATCGGTGATGCGGCGAGGCCTCCGCGGATGACGTGGGCGGTCCCGGTGGCGGCATGGAGGATGAGGCGAGAGGCGATTGTACGGATTCGGTCATTTGCGTCGTTGCGGGGAAGGATGCGGACGACGGTTTGACCGGCGCGGGTGCCGATTCGGGTGGCGGTTTGTCGGTTTCGCAGGGCGGCGGAAGCGGCGTCGGTTAGTTTCGTGAAACTATGGCGACCGGTTGTTCTTACGTAGAGAACGGGGAGAGACTGAAACTTCGATTGAGACTCAGAGAGAGGGTGGCGACTCTGGTCGGCGATCTTCCGTTTTCCGCCTTGGTTTTCGGGCTGCTCGCTCGGCGAATTTCTCGCGATCGTCATCGCCATTTCTCGGTCGGTGGATAGACGAAGAAATGGCCAGTCACGTCGACGGGGAGGGACCAAGAGGAGCGAGGAAGGGCGGCAGGAGGAAATGCAAGCCGAAGCTTCTCGTTGGCGAGAAAGTGGAGGTAGCAAGCGACGAAGACAGTTTCCAAGGCTCGTGGCACTCTGGAGTCGTCATTTCTCGTGGCATTCGAATGCGGCGTGTCGAATATGATCACATTCTCGTCGACGATGGCTCTGGCAAACTCGTGGACTCTGTACGTGTACCACCTGCCGTGGATGGATTAGTCTCTTGCACAGTTGACCAGCACGATTACCGTGCTTCTATAAGGCCAGTGCCGCCTATTTACGTAACTGGTCCATGTGACTTCTCATATGGAATGTGTGGGGATGCGTTTCACATGGACGCTTGGTGGGAAGGAGTGGTTTTTGATCATAGTGTTGGCGCGGAGAAGAGAAATGTTTTTTATCCGGAATTGGGTGATCAAATGTTGACTCAACTCACTAATATTAGAGTTACTCAGGATTGGGACGAGATTACAGAGAAATGGCAAAGTCTGAGGGACTTGGTTGTTCCTTGACTTAATTCATGTATATGAGCAAGAATGGCCTATTCCTGTTTCCTTGAAGCAGATATGGTATGATTTGCGGGGAAAATAAGCCTTTCAAAGGAACTTTCCAAGATCGAGAAACTCAATAGAAGAAACCTGTACGTTGTTGGAGTTACCTGAACTGTCTTCTAAATTTAATCACAGTGGCATAGCGGCTTGGGATGATCCTCATGCTACAGTGCCATTGGATGGGATGCAAAGCATGGACAAGACTTATTGCAGTGATAAGTAGGCGAGCTCTTAATATCGTGTTGTGGATGGTGTTTTGAAACTTTCCAGATCTAGTGATGTGGGATATGAGTGCCCCTTTTCAAATGGCACTGTCGTGCGACCTATTGAACATTTGCATGATCTGGATGCAGTCACTTTTAAGATAAAAAATGGGTTGTCTCGTACAAGTGGTGATGTTTTGTCAAAAATAACCTGCCAAACACCACAGGCTTCACGAATTTCAGCTGAAAATTTTCAACTGAGTTTTTCAGTCACCTATCAAGGATGTTGGCTTGGCAAAATTGTTTCATGGCCAAATTGTTAAAGTTGGTTTAGAAAATGATGTCATTGTAGGAGGAGCTGTGGTTGATTCTTACTCAAAACTGGGATTCATGGACGATGCTTTGGGAATATTTCAAAATCTAGAAGAGAAAGATAATGTTATCGGTCAGTCCCAGGGGTATTAGCCAAAAATAGCCATTTGACCGTGCTCAACTCAGAGTTGTTCCAATTGCATTTGTAACACAATGGTACTGTCAGTGGGGTCCTGAGAAAGATGATACGAGAGATTCCAGAAATCTAATATCATGAAGAAATGAGGTATGGCTCCGATTATACCTTTTAGAAGGTTTCGGATTATATGATGTTGTTGATTTCATTCCTAGAATTGCCGGTATCTTCTTTTCACCTCTCTCAATTCTAGTTTATATACTTTTGATACTCGATACTCGATTCACTCGCGTTTACTGAATTGTTAGAGAATGTTGTTACATGCATGGGCTGATATGTAGTGCTTTATTTATGGAGGCTGTATGGAAATACCAAATGGGTTTTTTCGAGTGTCCCTCGTTTGGTCCTAATGTGTTATATTTGTTGTTCTTGCCCCTCATAGATTTGATTATGTGGAATAGCATAAATGAGCCAAGAGAGTAGAATTGCATTGGTTTTCTATCTGATGTACGTGATGTATGTATTTCATCGAGGATGAAAATTTGATGATGCATAATTTCGATTAATTGCCTCTTGGAATATTCTTGAAGTGGGGGTATGTCCGAAGGTGACTTTGGAAATAATATGATTGGAATAATTGAGATTAAGAAGTATCTAGCTTTCATTTCAAAATGAATGATTTAGGAGAAGCAGATACTATCTTAAGTGTTAAAATTTAAAAAATAGTGGGGGTCATTCTTTGAGCTAAAGTAATTACATGGAGAAGATGTTGTATAGATTTAAACATCTTGTTTTCAAATATATGAGTACTCCATTTGATTCCTGGTGGAGAGTTTTTAATGTGAGTGATATTGGTCTTTGATATATGCGATATATTATACTAGACCTGATATTACTTTTTGTATATGTAAGTTGAGTAAATACTAATAATCCAATATAGAACATTGGAGAGTTATCTTATTGTTTTATATAGTTATTCGGTTGTATTGGAATTATACACCGATGTTAGTCGGATTACAAGTGTGGATTCCATATGGTTTTTCATATTATGTGAATGTGTTGTTTCTTGGACGAGCAAGAAACAAATGTACATAATTTACTCAATGATAGAACCTGAATTTATTACTTTAGCGGCAATTGGGAAAGAGGTTGAATGGATTAGGAATTTGTTGTTGGATATCAAATTATGGCCTAATCCTATGCCTCTTATTTATATCCACTGTGATAGTTATGCTACTTTGGTAAGAGCTTATAGTAGCACCTATAATGGTAAGTCTAGACATATTAGTCTAAGACATGAATATGTTAGACAATTGATTAAAGATGGTACCATAACAATTGTCTACGTGAGGTCAAGTAATAATCTTGCCGATCCCTTGACGAAGGTTTTACCAAGACACGTGGTAATAATGATCTCACAAGAAACGGGGCCGAAACCCTTTAATTAAAATCACCAGTAATGGTAACCCGACCTTTTTCTAGAACATCACTAGTTACAAGGTTTAATGGGTAAGAACAAGTTATTGAATGTGATTGTTTGATACTGACGTAGCCCTGATATGAGAAGTCAGTATCGTCTGTTACGTTTAGTAGGTTGAATTGAATTCTTAATGAAGTATAGTACAAACTTGTAATGTGTTGATAGTAACAGAAACACATGGTAGATACTTCACCTATATGAGCTAAGAAGTGGTGCCGCTTCTTACGAAAGTTAGGGTTGCTTTCTAGAGAGCTCATGAAACAGGATCAAGCACAAGGCCATAATAGTGCGGAGTAATATAGAACTTCTCGCTTAGACAAGAGATTAGTGTGTGTGCGGTATGTCCGGTTCTATTATATAAAAGTACAAGTTTAAAGCCGAGCTACTTGTCACTTTGATAGAACTTTGAGATACTTGCACTAAGTATAGGTTTAACTCGAAAGAGACCTTTATGTATGTACATTATTCTCACGGAAATTTTGGCTGTATATTTCTAACGTTTTATTTCTTGTTTTTGTTTTATAAACAAAAGTGGGGGATTGTTGGTAATTTGTTTATAAAACAAATGAAGAGGTGCCTTGTCCCACATCGAAAAGATGTGAGTGCACACGTGGACGAGATTTGGCACTAACCAACAATCATTATTTTATTTATTGAAAATTCGGATTTATTTCTATAAAAATTAATTATAAAGTCTTGTTGAAACAGTGCGACTGTTCACGAAAAGTTATGATTATTTTTTAATTATTATTTTTTTATTCCGAATTTTTTTTGTCTTTTCAAGACAACCTTTGAATAAAGATCCGTTCGGTTTGCAACATTTCCCGAAGGGTTGCAATTGTTCGGTTTTAACTTCTTACAAATGGACACATTTGTTCACTTGAGCAATTTTCGAAAGAATGTGTTTGTTCATTTCGCAACCTTTCACGAAGAGTTGTCTTCGTATTTTAAGACTATTTTATATATACTTGTCAGAGAGAAGAAGAATAGGTGTGATCATTTTTCATCTTTTCGAATATCTTCTTCCATCTTTTCGTTTTCTTTGGAGAGAAACTACAGCCATTGTTTCCAATTGTTTCTTATGAGAGACCCTGGAGAAATACTAGAATTGCTATCTAGTATTCTCATTTTGAGACTTTGTTGTATCCTGGAGGAAATTTGCCGGTGACCATTAGCAACTTTGTGGGGCAAATAAATCCTTAAAGAAAGTGATATCACGCCTCAAAGTCCGACTTGAGTACTCTAAAGATCCGACTTCATTGTTCTACCCAATTCGAAGCAGTATTTTCCCAACAGAGACAACATCATTTGTTTGCCTAGAACTGTTGTCTCACAATCACAATGTTAAATACACACAAGATGAAAGCATCCCCCACCAAAAAAATAGTAGAGAACTCAAACAAGGCTGGTTAATCAAAGACATATGCTCTTTTGGAACAACAAACCCAAAAAGCTGAATCCGAACTCTCTCAAATGCAAATCGATTAGGGTCTATACCTCAATTAATAACCATGCAAATCACACTAGAATTCTCTCCGATTGACCAATAACAAAAGCAAATCGATACTGGAAGTCACTTGGGCAAAACATCAAACACCTAAAGAACATGAAATTCGAAGTGCTCGGAACAAAATATTCAACAAGTCATCGATGAGGAGAAGAAAATGAGGTGTTCATTTTAAACATTATCGTAGACGAATCGATGTAAACAGGCAATAGAAGAGGGATACGTTGCCAAAGCCATCACTGGTCGAGATTGATGATCGCCTGAAGGAGAGAGATCGTAATGGACACTAATGCCGGGACCTAGAACTGTCAAAGGGAGGAATAGACCTAGATTGTGTACTTTGGCAGCGACGAATCTAAAATAGGGGTGAACATAGGCTCTTCACAGCCACATAATTGATGGCGATCGGGCGGCTCTCAATAGTTGTGATTGACGCGACTAAGGAAATAAAAATGGAGAATCCTCCGGAACCAATTCTCTGAGAGAGAATTTTCTCCCTGAGCTCCCCCTATGCCCCGCGCTCTGTTATTTGCAGATGAGCTCTCTGCGATGACTGCGTTTGTCGACGGGCCGGCGGTGGAGGATCGGCGATGGCTAGCGGTGGCCTGAGGGCGATGGAGAGGGGTTCACCATGAGAAACTGCGTAACCTCGAGAGAGTCGGACTGGCTTAATGGGCCTGTGGGTTTAATGGGTTTGATCTCTGGGCCGAGGCGTCCTCTAATGATGGGCTTGGTATGGCCCGGGCTGTTATTGTGGATATGATCTGGGCTGTGTGAACTGGACAAGGTCCTTTCAATTATGACCAAATTGGAGCCTTTTTTTATATTATTTCCTTTCTTTTTTATTATATATTTCTTCTGAAGGAAACATTTTTTTTTTTTTTATAATGGACTTTGCACATTCCTTGCATTAACCCGTTGTTTTATTTACTTTGGACAATATTATCTTAATCACGCACACCATAGTTTTGGCCATTAATGACCATTATAATTATATAGCTAAATTCTACATCAAAATATCAAATTATGTTTTTCATACAATTAATTGACCTATTTAATGCAGAAAAGAAAGAAGCAACATGGTCTAAGACTGCCGGGGACCTTCCATCTTTAATTCAGTCCCCTCGTTTACAATTACATTGTATTTTGTCTTTCCTCCTTTTTTCCCTTTTTCACAATTATTTTACCGGTACAATGACTTTTGAATTTCCGAATAATATTGACAATTCATTGACTACCATATAACACACTTTCGTACTTTAATAAAACAAAATCATAAGGCACCTATATATTCAGGGGATACGCACCTATGCTTCTGTATATCCTTTGATTGCTGCCTTTCCTTGTTCTATTATGCTATTGTAGCTCATAATTCTAAAATAACGTGACGGTCAATTTTACGAAAACTCACTTTGACTTTTGTCATTCTCTTTATAAATAATCACTTATAAAAAAAATTTCCAAACTACTAATTTAGTTCTCGAGTCTATGCATAAGGAGTCTAAATATAATAAATGTTAAATCTCTTGTCAGTTTAATACACAAAGTTTCCAATTTTATACCCCTAAATTGCCTCAAAAGAAATTCTACCAAATATAGAGATAGATCAATCATATACATGGAAAAGCAGTTCGTACTATGTACTATATTTATTAATCTTTAAAAAATTAGATAACCTATTGATAATGATAATTGTTCAGTCTATGAAATTGAGAGAACATGGATGTTACTTGTCCTTCGCCTTTAGTAGGATAGACCACATATAAAGGTTAAAGGTCCATGATGGTGCAAAAGAGAAAACGAAGCTAACAGTGACAGTCTAAGAGGTAAACATTTTTTTCCAAAAATAGTTATTTGTATTGGTTAGAATGTTCATCATCAACAATAATCTTTACCCAAATCTTTGAAAGGCCATGTAATCACTACAAAGCCAATTTCCACGTAGGACCAATCTAGTGCTCCCTGGTCCAGATCCTGCCGTCCGGATTTGGGAACAAATGAGAAAAAAATGAATAGGAAAAATACAATGAAAGATGTCAAGTTTTGGGATGATTTTCATGTATATGTAGGTGAGAGAGAGCAAGTTGAGAGAAGAGGTTGATCAAATTTAATAAAATATTACAAACACAGGAAGCTGAGAGTAGAGGAGGGGTTAACAGTGAGTTAACATGGAGATACGTGGAAATTATAAATTCTTTACATTAGAAAGTCATCTATATCAACCGCTGTCTTTAGGATGATTAAATACGATTTAACACATGGTAATTACAAACAAATGCAGACCTTGAAGGAAATTGGGAGTGGATTTACAAAAAGAAAAAAAAAATGTGAGGAAAAAGAGCTTCATTGTATCTCTTTTTTCATCGACTCAGTTCAAAAAGAAAAATGGAAGGGAATAAACTTCCAATTCAATGACTATTAATGGATGAATTACTCAATTACGAAAATCCAATTATAATTGTTAAGTTAATTTATGGTATTTTGAATGAAATTTCTCAAATGATTGGAGCTTTTTTTTTTCTATGGTTAATATTACTAGATAAAGTTATTTTAGACTTTGGAAAATTCCAATCCGTTTTTCAAATCCGTGGAGGACAAGGGTCTAGTCACCCTTGCTTGACCAATTTTGGGCCGGGGGGGGTAAAGAAGCAAAATCTCATCCAAGATTTGATCGAGATGGAAAGAGAAATGGGGGATCGGGCCAACACTCTTTTCCATGATCCTCATATTGACTTTTGGATTAAAGAAACATAAATTTCATTAGGGTCTTGCCACTTACTTTCTATAATGGACATCCTTGTCATAAAGGTAAAGCATTTCTAAGCTTTTATGGTAAACAGCCAAGACGACTTGGAAGAAATCCGGGTCAAGCTATAATAAGCATCCCTATGCAAAAAGCAAAAATCTCATCCAAGATTTGATCGAGATGGAAAGAGAATTGGGGGACTAGGCCAACACTCTTTTCCATTATCCTCATATTACTTTTGGATTAAAGAAACATAAATTAGGGTCTTGCCACTTACTTTTTATAATAGACATCCTTGTCATAAAGGTAAAGCATTTCTAAGCTTTTATGGTAAACAGCCAAGACGACTTGGGAGAAATCCGGGTCAAGCTATAATGGGCATCCCTATCTAGAAAGCAAAGTATTTCATAGCTTTTAGAGCAAGTGACCCAAATGATTTGCTCAAATTATACATGAGTCCCTACATGATGAAACATAGGGGTGATTAAAAAACCACCCTAACTACACTAAATCGACATAAAAAAAAAAAACCACCCTAACCACACTGAATCGACCAATTGGATTCAGTTCTTAGTTTCACTAAATTGGAACTAATGATTTTGGGTCCCATTCCTGGTCTCAAGAATACAATCGACCAATTGGATCGAACCAGACCAATTATTAATTTTTGAGTGTTTAATTTTATTTCTTATATACATATAAATATCTAATTTAAACTAAAATTTTCATGGAATGAAAAAGTGCCTCAATTCAAGGCCTTTCTCAGTACTATTGAGGCATCAGCCTTACATGTGGTCAAAAGACCACTAAAACCAGTTCATTGTTCCTCACTACTTAAAGAGAAAGCCTACTTGTAAGTTTCTTCTTCTACCTGGGACTATGGCTCCAAGAGCCACACTCTCGTCTCTCGTCTCTCTCTCTCTTCTCACTTGCAAGAGACAAGGTCCTCCAAGCCTCCAAGAGTACCATATCGAGCAAATACTCAGAGAGTACAAGAGAGATTGCCATCTCCTTTAGACATGTTGTCATGGCCTTTTTGGCCAAGATTGAGCGTGAAATATATGAACTGTTATCGATGCTCACATGAATAGAGTTTGATTTTTTTGCACGTAGGAACATGTGTTTGAAGCACATGCGATCCATTGGACTGCCCGAGAATTGAACCGAACTAATCGGTCCGGTTCCATCCAATTCTAGCCTCCTTCGGTCTGGTCCTCAATTCTAAAAATGGGGAACCAATCCTTTCAGTCTGGTCCCTAGCTCGGTTCCAAGGTACTAAGCACCCCTAATGATGCAAGCATTAAAACATTCAAAATGCCTATTAAATACACAAAATTTCCGATTCTATACCCCGAAAATGCCTCAAATGAAATTTGAGCTGATAAACTAAAAATAAATCATATAACTAGACAAATAGTTGGTTCTGTAGGCTACTTTTAGTAATCTTTAGAAAATCAATTAACTAATTGATAATAATACATATACAATCATTGAAGTTGAGAGAACATGGATGTCACTCAGACTTAGGAGAGACATAGCCTTTGGTAGGTTCGACCACATGGAAAGGGTAAAGGTCTTCAATTGCCAAAATGAGAATAAGAAACTAAAAATTGAAAGAGGTTGAGTTTTGGAGCTTACTATTTGTGTGGTGACTTCATGGAAAATCAATAATTCGTAAGAATTTGTGCAAAAATAATAACTTGTACCAGTAAAAATGATTAGTTAAGTTTTGAAGCTTCATGCACATGAGTTCGACACCAACATTTCCACATATCCCATCTGATGCCTCGTGGGGAGAAGCTCAATCATTTTTGGGATGATTTTTGTGTTTGCGTGGAGGAGAGAGACTAAGTAGAGAGAAGAGGCTGATCAAATCAAATAAATCATTACAAACACAAAGGAAGCTTAGATGAGAGGAGATGAGGGGTCGATAATGAGTTAAGATCGAGATACGTGGGAGTTGTAGATTCTTCACATTAGAAAGTCATCGACTTCAACGGTTGTCTTCAAGATGATTAAAAACAATTTATCGAATTGTATTTACCAACAATTTTAGCCCATGAAGGAAATTAGATGTGGACTTACAAAAAAAGAAAATGTAAGGAAAAAGAAGCATATTGGAGGGAAGTGGAAATTGACGGTGTGTTTGGAAGAAAGATGCCTTGCTCAGAATTAAATCCGCCTTCTGTCGTGGTACAGTGTTTAAAAAGATTTTCATCAAATACTACCAAGTATTTGAACGATGCGGAAATTTAAGGCTGTTCTTTTATATTAGTCTATACAATGATAATTAATTTATTTTGGGTTTACTGATACTACAATTAATTATGAGATACACTGAACATTTATCTGCACTGTCTTAACCGCTTCATTAAATTTGATAGAAATTGCCTCTTTTTTTTCCTTCAATAAGTCCAAATAAGTACCCATTTATTCGATAGTTCTTAGAAAAATAACACTTACTAAAAATTAACAACACCATCTATCTCAGTTTTTGTTTTGTGAAGCAATAGTAGGGCACATATTTTTCTTTTGTAGCTTTGGTGAAATCAAATCGTAACTTTTTTTGCTTTTTTGATTTGCTAATAATAATTTTTTGTCATTTTATAATCTTCATCTCTCTCTTTTGGAGAAGTCTTGGTTCAAGTCAACAGCGATGATCACGTGTTCTGAGGAGTTGGGCCCAGCAGACTTGACTTTGCCCACGATTATTTCGTGGTGTTGGCCCAACCGTGATCATCACTCCTAAGGGAAAGACTGCACATATAAATTGAGGAGATGACCCTCGTAAGCTTGCACATGGTGAAGCATAGGAAACAGATAAACGCACAAAACAACGTTAAGAACATGAAGTGTCTTTTATTGGGTATGTGGACTTGGGCATTGCTTGTTTTGATGGGAAGTGGAAGAAGCATGGGATGCTTGGAAGAAGAGAAGAATGCACTGCTTAACATTGAGGCCGCCATCTACCCCCTCCATGGGTCTTCTTTTCTGTCACGGCGTGACAACAATAGTGACTGTTGCTCTTGGGAAGGCGTTGAGTGCAATTACACCACTTCGCGTGTGATTGGACTATATCTGGGTGATACACGTCATTCGGAATGGGAACCGTGGTGCGGGGGGACAGGAGAGTCTCGACCTTGGGATATTGATGCCTCTTTATTCCTTCCTCTGGAGGAACTTCGAGTGTTGGATTTAAGTAGAAATCGTCTCTCAGGTGAATCTCTCTCTTTCTCTCTTCTTTGTTTCATATTTCTTATTTCAATTGTGTTTCTAAGTAATCGTTTACTTTTTGAACAATGAAAAAAATGTCATACTGCGGTGCTATAAATCATAAACAGTGAATTGATGGCAAACACATCATCGCACTAATGATGCAATTCTTAAAGTAGTTGATTGTAGATATCATAAATTAATTACGAGACTCATCTCCATGACGATGATAAGTACGAAAAACAAAAATAGAATTAGCTTGGTAAGCAACGATTTACCAAATTCTGACATTTTTTTAGTCCATTTAGATGGGGAATGTCATATTTAGTGTTGTGCAAATAAGGCGATTGAACACAAATAAACATAAATGGAAGAAGAAAATAGATTATATATCGATTAGATTTACGTGATTTGATTGATTTGACCTACATACACCGAGAAAGAACAGTAAGAGATTCCATTACAAATCAGATTGGGCCACGTCTTTTCCACTCTCTTTTGCTTATACACCCCCTATAGTAGTGTTTGGATCATATTATCTCTAGTGAGTCCTACTTGTTTACAGATTATATCCGCACTCAAATGATTGAAGTGTGGCCCAATTTTTCCACTCGCTTCGCTGCTCTTCCCTTGAATGTATCCAATTTGGGAAAAACAGAAGCGAATCATAGGGGATGAAGTACTCCTAAAAGAGTAAACAAGCTCTCTTTCCCAATCGGCTTCCCAAAATTTCATCACGACTAGGCCACGTGTCGTCATCGCTGCCTGCCGTTGCTTGCCCTGCCTCACTTTGTCGACGTAGCCCCACCTTCGTTTGAGCCATAGGACGTCGACAGCGACCCAGCACTTGTCCTTGAGTTCGACAAGGCTACCCAAGAGCCAGCCAACCCCCACCTCTCTTCCACTTTCTCACCGTTGTGGCAACTCCCCCGCCGGGGCTCAACGGCGGCCATTGACCTGAAAAACCCAATTGCGGCTTTCGCTGGTCCCTTTCGACCTTGGATCGATCCAAATCCTAGGTCGGGTTGAGCCTCAGATGTCAGATCTAGAGCTCATCGACCTCAGATCTGGAATGTGAGGTTATAGATTGTGCTAGCGGACTTCGTGCTC
Source organism: Eucalyptus pauciflora (assembly GCA_007663325.1). Classification (NCBI taxonomy): domain Eukaryota; kingdom Viridiplantae; phylum Streptophyta; class Magnoliopsida; order Myrtales; family Myrtaceae; genus Eucalyptus; species Eucalyptus pauciflora. The sequence goes on along the minus strand of VMYD01000189.1, from coordinate 459,910 downwards.
TGAGACACCAAGAACAAACCACGATGGCGCCAGCGGAAAAGTTGGAGGCGAGGGTGTTGACCTAGAGCAAGGTCTCCATCACCGTCCAGTCTCTTTCACCGTCCGCGTTTGCTATTAAATCTATCTAAACTACTTTGGAATTCACTGATATCTGTGGAGAGCTCCATGATCTCTTTATTCATTCTCAAGATGGAATTGTCGTCGTCCTTCAGCCAATTTCTAGGCCATCTTGTACTCCACCACCCGAACGACCCTTCTTCTTCGGATGCAACCGCGAGAGAATTGGTCCACCAGATGTCGCTGGGAAGCTTCTTCCTGATCTCCGAGAAGGCCTCGTCCAGGAATGGCGAATTCGGGACACGGTCGGAGCGGCCACCGGCATTGTTTCGTCAGGCTAGCACCTTTATGGTTTCCACCACTCGCCTCTTGTGCACTTCCTCCAGCTCCGCTTTCTCTTTGTCGTCCATTGTATTACCGATCACACCTCCAAAGTTCTCGACATGAGGCTTCTCCGTCTCTTCGGCTTCCGAATTCCCTCTTTTTTCTCCATCTTGCTTCGCTTACGTCGATTATACTCCGTCGGTTTCTCTTACTTTTCCAGTATAATTGCTGGTGGTGACGTTATAACTTAAAAGAAAAAAGGAAAGTGTGAGAAAAATAAAAGGGCCGCAGCGGCGGAGGGGAGGGAATGGAAACTATTCGAGAAATCATCATGCACCACCGGGACACAAAATGAGGCCCCGCATTTGTTTTATTTGGATATAATCTGTATACAGATGGGACATATCGGGATAAAATGGTCAAACACTAAAGCAGAAGATGGATTCGGCTCAAATAGTAAAAACCCGTACTCAAATCATCCAAACATTCTCCGTCTATTTTACGAACAAAATCTTAAGGGTAATTGTAAATTTACTCTCTTCAAATTTTAAAACCTCATCGCAAGGACCATATGACGGTCCAAATTGATTTCCATTTTCTTTTCCTTTGGCTTTTCTTCGTTTTTCTTTTTTCTTTTTCCCTCTTTCCACTTTTCCCCTTCTACTTTAGTCAGGAAAATTATCAATTTAATTTTAAATTTATTACACGAATGTCAATTTAGATATAAAATTTTCAATTTTATCAATATATTCTTAAATTTTTGAGTGAAATTATAATATAGTCATTTTTTTATCAACATTGGAAATTGCTCCTGTGCACTCCAATCATTATTGGCTGTCCTATAATACTCAACTGGTAATTTGACTTGCACGGCTTTTGATAAAATGACGCCCTTTTGCATAACAGTGGGGTGGATTGCGCCCGGTGGGGGCCCTGTGGGGGGAGGAAGTTGGGCAGAAAGCTGCTCCAGTCGGTGTACAACGACGACGACGAGGCGTCGCGCCCCGGCTTCGAAGATGATATCTAATTTCACTTCAATCAATTGCCGATCAGGTAACCCCAGCTCTTTGGCTTTTTTTGAATTTTTTGTTTCCTTTTCAGTTCGCTTTTTTGCGGGTTTCTCTCTTTTTTTACTTTACTTTTTTTTCTTTTTTCTTTACTTTTGCGCTCCATTGTTCATCTTCTTTTTTAGAAAACTGAGATCACTAAGTCGCTCTATCTTAGAAAACTGAGATCACTAAGTCGCTCTATCTCTACAACAACATATTTCCCCGGAAGGTCTCGCCGGAACCCTAGCCATTTAAGCCATAGAAACATATGCACCCTATACTAAAAGCTTCCATCTTTAAATTTAGTCAAACTATGTGAACATATAAATACATTGTTCAAATTATTGTTTTCAATTCTAAATAGAATGTAAATATGATACATTTTAAATGAATTCATGGTTTTTAATAATTTATAATTTTAAAGACATATTGGAAGTTTAAAAGTTTCATCGTAATCTTCCGAGCGATAGGAATTTATATTTTAACTTCCTTAAATTTTGTTGGTCGAATGCGGACTGCGTGGCAAAATTATGCCATATATCTTGCCACATGGCTGTCATAGACGTAAAGTCAAATGTCGCATGAGAGCAAACGTGGGAATATTTTATCAGCTCTGTTAGTACATATGATAGGCACCGGTAAAGCTATAAGTAACTTGTTAATGAAATTGGTTTACAAATTCATGCCCTATGTTGTTCGTGCTTCCGTGTCCTGTCTGACACGTGTTGGAGCGTGTCGGACGCGTCGACATGCTCGGACACAGTTGGACACACGATCAATGCGTGTTGGAAAATTCGATACACGTCAACTTTTCTCAACACGCATGTCGACTCGTGTTTGGAAGACTGATGGAGGGTGGAGGCGAGGGAGTAGAGGCCGTGAGCAACGGCGAGAGACGGTTAGAGAAAGAGTTGAATAGAGAGAAAGAAGAGAGAGAAAGCAAACTCCCGCCGGCGAGACAAAGCCACGAACGGACCACTGCAACGGCGAGAGATGGCCAGAGAGAGCGGCAAGGGCTGCCACTGTTGTGATGGATCGACGAGGAGGAGGAGGAGGAGGAGGAGAAGGATCAAGAGGAAGAGGAGAAGAAGGGGGTCGTGCAGAGAGGAAGGTGGTCGTGCGGCGAGGAGGAGGAGGAGGAGGAGAAAGATCAAGAGGAAGAGGAGAGGAAGGGCCGAAGGGGTCATGCGGCAAGCGGTTAAAGGAGGAGGAAATGGAGGGTAGCTAGGGTTTTTGACAAGGGAATTAAAAAATAATTAAAAAAAGGGGGACGATGGCGTGACTTTTGAGTTTTGGGGGAGGGGAAGTGATAGGCTAACAGCCTATAGTGGTGGGGGAGGGAAAAAAGTAAAATAAATTTGGGGTGGAGGGAAATGGACAAAGGAAAGAAGGGGTGGATTTTGGAGATTTTTTTTTAATTGAAAAATTAAATAATGAAATTAAAAATAATTTCGAAAAATAAAAGTATTGAATTTTGAATAATGATAAATTTTGGTCATTGTAGAAAATCATGGATTTATTTAAATAAATTGATTATAATTTCTTATTAATTATTAGTTCCATTAATAACTTTTGTTAAAGTAAAAAACATGTTTCACATTAACTATGAATATATCTTTCGAATTTCAAATGAATTGATTTATTAATATTATTAGTGTAAATTTAATATAGGCTCTTTTTTAATTAATTATTTATTTACGAATTTGAATCAAATTAATTAAAAATAAAAATATTTATTTAATATACAACATGTCGCAACGTATCAGAATTCTCTATTTTTTTAGAAATGACGTTTCGATGTGTCGTATCGTCTCGTGTCGCGTGTCGATGTTGTGTTGGTGCTACTTAGTTCATGCCACAGAGACTTTTTTATGCTCAAAGATGTTGGGCCAACTGGTATCTACCAATAAATAAATTATCTTCGTCATGAGCATATAGTTATTCTCAATAAATTGATGATAGTTATACATATGATATTTGTGGATAGTTAATTGATTATTGGGTCTGCATGGATCTTTTCATAATCAGATTTTCGGATTATGAGCAAATTGACGAGGCTAAATCCATCTCTCAATGATAAGCAAACTTCTGCGGAGGCCCATAAGCTGTCTTCCAACCTGCTTGAAGGTACATGTAAAGTAAAAGACCATGCCTTAATTCTGTAAAAATGCTTTCGTTTATCATTACTAATAACTTATCATAGAAGCATATACAGTTGTTTGACCATAATTAAACCAATGTCATGCTTTCATGTCTTAATTGAGGGATCATTATGTTGGTGATCCTTAAAAGTTTGATATTTTCTTTTGACTTAATCCCTGATCTTTGAAGATTGAAGTTTAGTCTCCATGGTTTTAGTTTTGTGCAACTTCTTTTACGGGCCAATCTAAAGAATAGTGTGTTAACACAACAGATTCAAGGAATCATTGCTAAGAAGATAAAAACGTCCGATATGACAATATGACAATATACTAGAGTTCAAATATTGTACATGAATCATAACCGAATTAAATGCAAAAGTTAATCGGGATTAGAATGAAACAATATTTAAAGTTCACATATTAAACCACGATAGTGGTCAAAAGTCAGGTATCGCAAGTGTCACTAAATTCAACTAAGCCAGGAAGCCTAAGAAATTAAATGACACTAAAGCTAAATTTATTTCACATAAAATGACTAATTTGAAAAATATTTTCCTAAAAATGATTACATGTATTGCTTACAAAAATGAATGAACGAAAAATATCATTCACGAAAATGTTCAACTATAAATTGTTATCGATAATAAAAGCATTTTTCATTAATTTATTATTTCGAGCGATACAATCAATTATTTTTAAAAATATATATTTTTTAAATCATTCATTTTTTGCGAAACAAATGGAATTTGAAGTTAAATAAAGAACCTTACTGTACATGCATTTTAGGATTGATTTTTACTTTATCCTTTTTGCTTATTCTAAATCTTGGGGATCTTTCACTTTGGCCCTTTTTTTTTCCGTTGGAAACACCCGAAACATGTACAACTGTGGAGACATAATTTGTTGTATTATTTTTAAATTAGGTTATATTTTAGATTTTGAGAGTATAGTAAAAAACAAATTGTTTTGTATGTTTCACAAAGTTAAAAAAGACGCACGTCATCTATTGTTTATGGTAATACTTAATGATTAACTTACATGTACAAATTTAAGTACAATAATCGTGTCAGTATTCAAAAATTTCTAATTTGACTATCAAGCAACCCTTGATATTGATGACAAAGTGGAACGGTTGCATTTGATTAATAGTGATTATGCTATTAAAAGCAAAGTATTAATCCGAACTAGCTATATTGATGGCTGATGCTAAATTTTTTTTTTTTTATAATCTCTATATTTGAATATAATATGATGGGAAAATTCCAAATAAAGGTGTAAAGTGAACATTATTTCAAATTATGTCATGGAGTGCTATCATTTTCTCAAATAGGAGCATGAAGTTGATTTCATTTCAAATAAGAACTGAAGTGCCTTGTCGGTCTCAAAAAATGGTTTGGCCTCATCAGCTGATCAAGGGCATTTCCATCGTTTACTTTTTAAAAAATTTATTTCCTTTTTTTCCAAAAGGACAAACCGAAAAAAGGGAGAAAAAGATAACTTAAAAGTGGAGGTTGGGTAGCCCTCCCCCCCTATGGCTAGCCCCTTGCCTCAGTTTGGGCAAGGATCTTTAGCCCTCACCAAAAGTGCCAACGACCATGATAGCCATAGGCAAGTGGGCTGCAATTAGCCATCCTGCCTACTCTTTTTTTTTTTTTAAATAGGAAAAATTTAAAAAGGAAATTTAAAAAAGAAGTAAATGACAGAAATGCCCCCAATCAGCTGGTAAGGTCAAACCCTTTTTCAAGATTAATATGACATTTCAGGCTCTTATTTGAAGCAAGGTTCACTTCAACCATTTATTTGAAATAATATTTATTTTAGGCCCTTATTTGAGAATATGATGACATTTCAGGCTTTTATTTGAAATTTTTCTTGATATGGTTAAATAAACGGGAACTGAAAAAGATATTCAAGATTGGGATGTCAACAAACAATATGTTCAGGCGCTACATTTTAATAAGCCCATAGATAGCCTTTACCAATTAGCACCACTTTAAAAACAAATAAACACATTTGTACAAACATGCATCTACAAATCTATTATTTATCCCTTATGTACGGTTAAAACCAGAAATGAGAGAATGTTCTCTCATGCTCTTGTCACGTAGCCCTTCACCTTGCCTTTGTGATAGCTACGTGAGAAGATACATAACATACATATGCAAAATGGCCTACATTGGACAAATAAGGTTTTAGCTAATTGTTCGTCATTTCAAACTTCAATATCTCATTATTTTAAATATTAAAATAATGAATAAAGAGAAAGCATATTTCACGTGACACTTCACTTTTTGTTTGTGACCTGGCAAAGCATATTGCATGGTTTTTACCATGTGATCTAAATGTGACAAAAAAAACGTATGTATTAGCTTATTGATTTATCACCCAAAATTCTCTCTCCACTTAATTTGAATTTCAAAAAATGGATAAAGCGAAAGAATATTCTTATATGACGTAACTAACTTTGAAAGCAACTTATAAATAGTTTATCAAGAGAACAATTTCTAATTGTAGTTAGTCATAAAAATTATTCAATTTGAAATTAACTTTAAAATATATACTATTTAAGTATATATTCTATTTATCATTTGAAATTTAGCCTATTTCATCACTTAATTAAAAAGTACTTAGTAAATAATTTCACCCTTTTGGTTTGTCATTGAATATTTTATCTCTTATTTGAATGATTTTCATTTAAAGTGAGCTTTCACTTATCTACCAATTTCATATATAGTTAAAGTCAGAGATATGTTCGTTCATATACTCATCATGTTGGGATATAATATGCGAAATTATCAGGATCTTGCAATTTACGTCAACGCGAAATCACCCCAGAGAAATAAGCGAGAAAAATAAGAACACCAGAAATTTACGTGGTTCGGTCCGAGTATCGGTACCTACATCCACGGGGAGAGCCAGCAGCAAATAATCCACTAAAATCGGAGAATCAGAGTTTACAATCGCTCAATCGCTCAAGTGTTTCCCAAACCTAGATTTAACCCCAAACCCTAAGTGTTTATAAATAACAACTCAATTGGGTATAAACTCACGGCGAGAAATTACCGCGCATTCAAGCTCTACCGAAACGCTCTACGTACGTTAAACAAGAACAGCGTCTTCACGTACGTATCCTCTTCGTAGGGCTTCAGCAAGTGGCGCGGACGTGCGGCTCCTTTATCTCCGTAGGGTTTTCGGCGGTCCCTCGTCGAAAGAAGAAGTAAAAGAGCTTCTGCGTTTTTTTCTGTTTTAATCCGTGTGCCCAAGGTCAAACCTTTGACCTTGGGCCCACCACTTTATCTTTCACGTGCAGGGCCTTTCCTCTTTTCTCTCATCAGCTGAAAGGAACGAAACTTGTGTGTGATGGGCCCCATGAGGATAACAACTTTAAGCAACAATTCCGAAGAAGTAATTGATATACATGTGCCCATCTTTTTTATTTATTTACTCCTTTTGAAATTCCTTCGCAAGTCCAACGAATTTCAAAATCGAGTCATAATTTAACAATTCTCCACCTTGGCTCGATGTTTGAAACCAAGTTATAGTGCTCATCATCCATGCTGCTCTCCCAACGCCCCGACGGGCGCTCACTCTCCACAGACGCCAATAGAGCTCAAGCAGAGCTTGAGCTTCGCCAAAGGAACAGACTTAGTCATCATGTCTGCCGGGTTATCTGCTGTAGCAATCTTTTTAACAATAATAATACCCTTAGCTAAGACATCTCGGATGAAGTGGTACCTGATGTTGATATGCTTCGTTCGCTCGTGATAAACTGGATTATACGCCAAAAATATCGCACCTTGGTTATCACAGTGTATATCCACACTTTTCTGTTCTAACCCAAAGTCCGAGAGCAAACTTTGTAACCATATCGCCTCCTTTGCTACAAAGGTTAGTGCCATGTACTCTGCCTCAGTCGAAGACAAGGCAATGTGATCCTGTAAGGATGCCTTCCAACTAACTGCACCACCCGCTAGCTTAAACACGTACCCTGCTAAAGACCTGCAATCATCCAAGTTACCGGCGTGATCCGAATCCACAAAACCAGTGGTCTCACTGCCATTGCTGTCCCTCCGGTATACTATACCCACGTCTGTTGTCCCCTTCAGATATCTGAGAATCCACTTCACAGCTTCCCAATGAGCTTTACCAGGGTGCTTCATATAGCGACTAACCATGCTCACAGCTTGTGAAATATCAGGCCTAGTGCACACCATAGCATACATAATACTACCCACTGCACTAGAATAATGAACATGGGACATATGCTCCTCCTCCTCCTCAGTCTGCGGTGATAATTTATCTGAAAGTTTAAAGTGCTTCGCTAAAGGTGTACTTACAAATTTTGCTGACTGCATATTAAAACGTGCTACGATCTTCTCAATATATTTCTTTTGAGATAGACGTAAAATTCCTGCAGCCCTGTCACGCAAAATCTCCATACCCAAAATTTTCTTTGCAGCACCTAAATCTTTCATCTCAAATTCAGCATTTAACTGCCTCTTCAGCACATCAATATCAGACATATTCTTAGCTGCTATCAGCATATCATCAACATATAAGAGTAGATAAATCAAAGAACCATTCTCCAATCTCTTATAGTAAACACAGCTGTCCATCTGACTTTTTGAATAGTCTTGACTAACCATGAAAGTATCAAAACGTTTATACCACTGTCTAGGAGATTGTTTCAGCCCATACAAAGATTTCTTTAACAAGCAAACATGATCTTCCTTACCCGGAATAGCAAATCCCTCTGGTTGCCTCATGTAAATCTGCTCCTCCAATTCACCATGAAGAAACGCAGTTTTTACATCTAGCTGCTCTAACTCAAGATCCTGCGAAGCAACTAAGGCAAGTAAAACACGAATAGAAGTATGTCTTACCACAGGAGAGAACACCTCATTGTAGTCAATGCCCTCACGCTGTGTATACCCCTTCGCCACAAGTCTCGCCTTATACCTTGCTGCCTCAACACCGGGAATGCCCTCTTTCCGTTTGAAGACCCATTTACTTCCGACAATCTTTTGGCTCTTGGGTACTTTGACTAGCTCCCATGTCTGATTTCGATGGAGAGATTCCATCTCTTCACTCATAGCCCCTAGCCACTGCGATGACTCCGAACTAGCCATCGCCTCAAAGTAAGACGAAGGCTCATCTGTCTCCACCTCATCACCTACAGTCAATGCATAAGCAATATCTGTATAACCATAACGTACCGGTGATTTAATTTGCCTTCTCTGTCTATCTGCGGCTATAGTCTGCTGCGGCTTTGCTGGTTGTTCATTATCACCGACTTCAGGAACTGCGGCTTCATCTGCAGTCTCAACTTCTGTTACCTTCAAGGTCTCTGGAGTCTCCACCTGAAGCTCCACCTCACTAATGACACCATGATCTGTCCTCTCTGCTGGTTGTGTCTCAGAACTCCTCCGTTGAAGCATTACAGTCTCGTCGAAGATCACATCTCTGCTGATTAGAAAACCGGGTGATCTGGGATCAGTGCACCACAGCCGGTAGCCTTTCACCCCATGTGCATAACCCAGAAATATGCACTTCTTCGACCTCGGCTCAAGCTTACCATCACTCGCATGAGCATACGCAGGACATCCGAATATACGTAATCCGGAGTAATCAACAGGTTTCTCCGACCATACTTCCTCAGGAGTCTTCCACTCGATAGTAGACGATGGAGATCGATTTACCAGGTAACATGCCATGTTTACTGCTTCGGCCCAAAATTCCTTGCCAAGTCCTGCATGCGAAAGCATACATCGAGCTCGCTCAAGCAAAGTTCTGTTCTTCCGTTCTGCTACGCCATTCTGCTGTGGTGTCCCAGGTACTGTGCGGTGTCTTACAATACCTTCTTTCTCGCAGAACTCGGTAAAATCTTTACCACAGAACTCCATGCCATTATCGGTTCTCAGGCACTTGATTTGTTTATCTATCTGCTTCTCAATCAATGCCTTAAATTTCTTGAACCGATCAAACACATCATATTTGTGCTTTAGAAAGTAAACCCATACCTTCCTCGAATAATCGTCGATAAATGTCAGCATATATCGGGCACCTCCTTTCGAAGGAACCGAAGACGGGCCCCAGACGTCTGAGTGAATATATTCAACTGGTCGTTTGGTCGAATGAATAGCTGTTGTAAACTTAACTCGATGCTGCTTCCCATAGATGCAGTGCTCACATAAGTCCAGCTTCCCTGTCTTCTGACCCTTCAACAACCCTTTTTCACTCAACATCGTCATACCTGCCTCACTCATGTGCCCTAAACGCATATGCCATAATTGAGTCAAGTCAGAATCTGACTCACCTGATGAAACTGCAGCGGTTCCGGTCACGGTCTCTCCTAGTAGATGATAGAGAGTATTTATTTTCTTCCCCTTCATCACTGTCATGGCACCTCGAGAGATCTTCAGTACTCCACTTTCAGCGATGTACCTACACCCGATGTCATCGAGTGTCCCCAGAGAAATAAGGTTCTTCTTGAGCTCCGGTACATGCCTCACATCTGTCAATGTGCGAACCACCCCATCGTGCATCCGGATCCGAATTGTCCCTATCCCCACAGCCTTACAGACTGCATTATTCCCTAAAAGAACCCTACCACCATCTGCAGTCTGGTAAGTAGTAAACCAGTTCTTATGAGGCGTCATGTGATAAGAACACCCCGAATCTAGCACCCATTCGTCTCCTGACGAAGTAGTAGTCACACATAAGACAGCTTCTGCATCACTAGTGCTCCCCTCAGCAACGTTTGCCACATTGTTTGTGGCATTCTGCCTATCAACTTTATTCCTCCTCTTTGGACAATCTCTCCTGATGTGCCCCTCCTCGTGACACTCAAAACACTTCACGCGTCCCTTGGACTTTCTATGGCGTGATTTTGATCTGCTTTTACCTCTGCTACTATTAGGCTCTCGATGTTGTTCTATACCTCGAATCGTCAGTGCTTGCGCTGCTCCTTTGGCCAGACCGTCATCTCGCAACTTTCTCTGCCACTCCTTAGAGAATAAGGCGGACTTTACCTCCTCTGAGGTAATTGTAGTACGCCCCTGCAACAATGAATCAGTAAAGTGCTCCCATGACTCTGGTAAAGAGGCTAACAACATCATGCCCTGTTCTTCATCATCAAGTATCTTACCGACGTTCTTCAGATCCAACATGAGTTTATTAAATTCATCTAGGTGGGTTCTGATAGACGTACCGTCAGTATATCTAAATTGAAACATCTTTTTCAGCATGTACAAGCGATTGTTCAAACCTTTCTTCACATAGAGTGCTTGAAGTTTTGCCCATAATTCAGCTGCATCCTTCTCCTCAATAACCTCTAGTAAGACTTCATCCGACAAATTTAATAGGATTATGCTCTTTGCTTTTTCCATAAGCTCTACCCTCTCTGAAGCTTTCATTATAACTGGCAACTCATCTTCACCATCTAGTGCCTTGGCCAAACCTTGTGTTGTCAATAAAGCCCGCATCTTGATGCTCCATAACACAAAGTTATTTCTTCCATCAAACTTCTCAATCTCAGATTTCCTCTCAGACATAATTGCAGTAATAGAATTTCCAGATAATAATCAGACAAGCAAAAGCCCCAAATCACAATCAAGAAATCCAAACCTGGCTCTGATACCAATTGTTGGGATATAATATGCGAAATTATCAGGATCTTGCAATTTACGTCAACGCGAAATCACCCCAGAGAAATAAGCGAGAAAAATAAGAACACCAGAAATTTACGTGGTTCGGTCCGAGTATCGGTACCTACATCCACGGGGAGAGCCAGCAGCAAATAATCCACTAAAATCGGAGAATCAGAGTTTACAATCGCTCAATCGCTCAAGTGTTTCCCAAACCTAGATTTAACCCCAAACCCTAAGTGTTTATAAATAACAACTCAATTGGGTATAAACTCACGGCGAGAAATTACCGCGCATTCAAGCTCTACCGAAACGCTCTACGTACGTTAAACAAGAACAGCGTCTTCACGTACGTATCCTCTTCGTAGGGCTTCAGCAAGTGGCGCGGACGTGCGGCTCCTTTATCTCCGTAGGGTTTTCGGCGGTCCCTCGTCGAAAGAAGAAGTAAAAGAGCTTCTGCGTTTTTTTCTGTTTTAATCCGTGTGCCCAAGGTCAAACCTTTGACCTTGGGCCCACCACTTTATCTTTCACGTGCAGGGCCTTTCCTCTTTTCTCTCATCAGCTGAAAGGAACGAAACTTGTGTGTGATGGGCCCCATGAGGATAACAACTTTAAGCAACAATTCCGAAGAAGTAATTGATATACATGTGCCCATCTTTTTTATTTATTTACTCCTTTTGAAATTCCTTCGCAAGTCCAACGAATTTCAAAATCGAGTCATAATTTAACACATCATGTGGCAATTTACTTTCACTTATAAGCATTGTCTTATTAATTTGTCATCAACAAGCTTTTATCTTTATTGAATTTAAATTTAAAAATTACGTATAAAGAGAAAGTACCTCGAAAAACTTTTCCAGTTTATCTTTTTTGACTTTTATCTCTCGTTCATTTTAATTTTGAAAAAAAAGCAAATAAAGACAAATCTTAAATTATATGGTCCACACATGCCACTTCACTCAAATATGTAATTTGCCATGTGCATAAATTGCGGAGAAAATTTGCCACATGGGATGCATTCGGCTAATAAGTTCTAAAATATCGATTTGTTATACTTGAAACTTTGTCTCTTTAGACGTAACATGAAAATCACAAATAAAGATGAAATATCTTCAATTGACTTATATTATTCCAAGATTATCTCCTTCAACATTTATCATTCATTGATTTTAAGATTGAAAAAAGTGAACAAACATAAAATATCTTGAACTAGGTAATTTATTCATGTAATCTAAAATTTAAGTTAAAAAGAGGAATATATTTTATTACATGACTAATATTCATATTTTGAAAAATAACCTATTTCGGGGCAGTCATAAATACATAATATATCTAGTTTTCAAAATTAAATTAATATAATTCGAATGGCAGCTTATTTTATTTCTTATTTTGCTTAATATTCTCTAAGTTTATAATTAATTTCTTAAACATCAGAAAAAATTAACTTACTTCACACACACGAATATTTACACTTTATTTAGTTTCGCTTCCTCTAAAAATCACTTATCTGAAACAGCTTATCTCATTTAAAGCAAGTCCATTTAACAGGAAATAAAAATGAAAAAATATTGATCCAAAGTCCACTTAATTTGAAATTGATTTCCAGAGAGAGAGAGAGAGAGAGAGAGAGAGAGAGAGATTCATAAGTATTAGTCAATTTTGGTTTCAATGTACAATTCAAATAAAATTTAACTCATGGATAATCAGAAAATGATCTCGAGTTTTGGCTTAGTTAAATGAAAATCATATTTTGAATGGTGAATGAAAAGTGTGTTTAAAGACTACGATGCTAATAAGGAAATCCACATATAAATAATAAAAAATAAATCGAATATGTGAAGAAGATAATGGTATTACTCTTATCTTATTGCTCTATTGTACTGTTTAGATAAAGTTTTTAGTTTAAACTTTTCTCCCACGTTTTGTTTGTCCGATTTAACGAATATCTTCTTTTGGACGGATAACGAATATTTTTTATTTTGTGTATATCATATCCAATCAGTAACAACCGCAAATAATATATATTCAAAAGTTACTTGCATTAATAATGAAAAGGATAAACACATGTAAAAATATATTTACCAACAATACATGCCCATGCAAAGCATGGGCCACGTAACTAGTTGCTTTGTCATTCTCAAACTTTTATGTCTTATTGAGTCTAAATTTGAAAAAATTGGTAGAGAAAATTTTCAAATATGTAATTAAATGACATGGATCATATTAACGAACAATTTTCTTTTTCTAAATGATATGTAATTACACTTAAATATATATATTGGTTGTGCACCTTTATTGGTTACAACTGGAGTTGACAAAAAGTAGAAGACAGAGGAAACGGTTTCCTTACATTTCTCGTTAAACTGAAAGTGTTAAGAAACAACATACGGTTGATCACACTAAGTCAAAAGTCTTGCACGCCATACGCGTGCTTGCAGACTAGGTAACTTAGAAGGGAAATTTAAAAAGCTAATAATACATCTCATTTATTATCATTTCAATTTTTGCTTATTTCATAAAGTAAATACATTTCACTTAAATTAAGATATTAACATGAAAATTGATTATATAACAAATTGAAAATTTATATCAGCAAACTAAGATGAATAAATTAATTTATTTGAAAAATTCTTTTTCCCATTAAAGAAATCAATGTGTAGAATTGAAAAAACTTATCATAATATGAAAAACTCATTCGATCTTGAAAAAACTCGGCATCTTTAGCACCACTGTACATTGCTGCCTCCGTCCACTGCAGCTCAAACCCATCATAATACCATGAAGCTCGGTCGCCATTACCACCACCAGAGTCGACATCCCCACAGCCAGAAGACCCCGCACGCCATTTGGTTCAAGGCACGACGACCTCATATTTGAAGTATGGCCTCAAATTAGAGGTTGCAATGTCTCAGAACTGAGGTCACGTGCCTCAAATCTAAGGCGCGGAGAAGAGGAGGAAGGGGTGGGGGGTGGGGATGGACAGGCAGTGAGGTGGCGGTGATGGACAGCGAGCTGGGACGATGGTGCGGATAGTGGCGGAGGACGGCGGTTGCCTTGGTGAGTTGCTGCGGATGACATGGAAGTGCAAGGAAGAAGAAGAAGAAAAGAAAATGGAAAAAAGAAAAAAAGTAAGCACAATAAAAAAAGGGAAAAAAAAATGAATCGCAAGTCTATATAATATTTTGAATCGTTTTTTGAAAAGTGCAAGATTGCACAACCGTTTTAGAGGCTGCCCATATAATTACGCCTTTAAATCTAGGGATAACATCTACTTTACACTTGTTTCCAATCCAATTCGAAATTTGTCAAACTCTGGAAGTAATTAAGCTTCTCCTTTTTTGTTCTAATTAATGTAAAGCAAAGAATAGTGGAAATGAAACATTGTGGTGATGTGACTCAACTACAAAACTCCATCTTTTCAATTTTTCTGTGAATATTGGATAAATTGCACAATTTTTGCTATCCTCCATTATAGGCACAAACCATGATCTCTGAGTGTTTTAATCATACAAGTACAATTTACTGATGATGCTCATAGTTGTATTGTCGACTTCAATAGGCTTGTGCAGATTGAGGAACCTTGAAGATTTGGATATTAGTGGTAATGGATTTTCGGGTCCTCTTCCTTCATGCTTTTGCAATATGACCTCACTCCGTGCACTTGATGTCCACAATAACAATTTTAGTGGGGCCATTCCTTCATCTCTCCTCTCTAATCTCAAGTCACTTGAATATATTGAGCTTTCTGGAAATGCTTTTGAAGGCTCACTTTCACTTGCTTCCTTGGCTAATAATTCTAACCTCGAGGTATTCCGTCTCCTCGACAATCGTAACCATCTGGAAGTAAATACAGAAGACACCACTTGGTTTGCTCCATTTCAACTGAAGGTATTTAGTCTATCAAACTGTGTGCTCAACAAAGATGCAAATGGCATAATTCCCAACTTTTTGAAAGAACAATATGACTTGAGAATTGTTCAACTTAGCCATAATAAGATGACAGGAAATTTCCCAAGTTGGCTATTGGACAAGAATGTAAAACTAGAACAGTTCGACCTCGTCGGCAGCAATTTGCTGGGTGCTTTTGACATGGCTTCCAATTTGACTCTTGACAAGATGTGGTGGTTTGATGTGTCTGCTAATGTTATTGAAGGAGAGCTTCCATCTGGGATTGGTTCTATCCTCCCAAATTTGAAATATTTAAATTTGTCAAACAACTTATTGAAAGGTAGAATCCCTCCCTCAATCGGCAATATAAAATCACTAGAAGCATTAGACTTGTCGAATAATGGTTTTGTGGGAGGGATACCAGAGACACTGGCTAAAAATTGTCAGTTACTTTCTATATTAAAACTATCAGGCAACAATTTGCAAGGCCGAATGCTACCGAGGTACACCAACTTGTCAAGTTTGGCATCTTTGTATCTGGATAGGAATCATTTCACAGGGAACATATCACCTGGTATATTGAATAGCTCATCCTTGCTGATTTTTGATGCTAGTGATAATTTCCTAACTGGAACACTTCCCAAGTGGATTGGAGATATTCAAAACTTGCAAGTGCTTATGATGTCGAACAATTTATTGGGAGGTCCTTTACCATTGAGCTTTTGCAAGTTACAAAATCTCGATCATTTAGACCTTTCATATAACAACCTTGGGCCAAGCATACCTCCCTGTGCCAATTTTACATTACCGATGAGGTTCTTGCATTTAACAAATGACGTGTTTGCCGGGCAATTTCCTGTGTTCCTTTCTGGAGCTTCATCAATTGTTATATTGGATCTTAGACACAATGCATTGTCAGGTGAGGTTCCCAATTGGATCAGCTCACTTTGGAACTTGAAGGTTCTTCTTTTGCAAGGAAACAATTTTCAAGGTTCAATCCCTTCGGGTCTATGTTTGTTGAAAAATATAAGCATGTTGGATCTCTCCAATAATAATATTTCTGGAAAAATTCCTTCTTGTTTGAAAGACTTGACATTTGGAAACCTTTGGGTTGTTGCATCAAATTTTACTTACTTAAGAGTTTGGAAGGTCGTGAATGATCCAGGCGACTATAAGAGCAACGTCCCTTCAATAGCAAGGAGCATTGAAATTAGCTTATACGCTTCTGCGGATGAATTAGTAGAAGTGGACTTCATGACAAAGAGGAGATTGGAATCTTATAAGGGCAAAATTCTACGACTCATGTCAGGAATAGATCTCTCGCGGAACAATTTGATAGGCTTTCTTCCTCCAGAGTTCGGCTACTTCATTGAACTTCGAGCATTGAATCTATCACACAATCATTTCATAGGATCGATCCCACAGACATATTCCAATTTAAAGAGCATAGAGAGCTTGGACCTATCCTACAACAGCTTAATCGGTCCCATGCCTCCACAATTAACAGAGCTTTATGCATTGTCAGATTTTAGTGTGGCTCACAACAATTTGTCAGGTAGGACACCAGAACCAAAATGTCAATTTGGAACTTTTGGTGAAGCAAGTTATGAAGGTAACCCTCTTCTTTGCGGACCACCATTAACAAGTTGTGATGACTCAAATCAAGAACCAGGGACACCACCATCTTTGTATCATACCAAGGAGGATGACTCTTGGAGAGAAGCATTTTTGTGGAGTTTCGCAGGATCATATGTCGTGGCATTCATTGGGGTGGTTCTTTTTCTTTACCTAAACTCATACTATTGGTACCAGCTGTTCAAGCTTGTCCCTAATCTTATCCCATTATTTCCTCAGTAGAGATATTTCTTCTAAGCATTTTGAGATGGAAAAGACAATGAAACAGTGGAGAACATTTACTTAATAGTATTGTAAGCATTTAAGTCTTTATTATGCCTTTTGAACTCGTGACTCTTGGAGTGTTTGTATTGTATTCCTTGTCCTGATAATCTGAATATTAGTAGATTTGATTTTGTTGTGAATTGAGAGTGGATAGTTTAGTTCACAACCAAAATGAATCCAACATTAATAAATTCTAGTAAATGTTACCCAACTTGTGAAATATCTTATGGCTATGGCCAGCAACATCAAACCGACCGTTTTAGCGTCTCAAGGCAAGATCCTACTAACATAAATGATTGGGCGTTAGGGATTGCTCCAATTTGACAAGAAAGGCATGCATTGCTTATCCGACATTGAATGCAATATTGCTAGGAGGATAAGCTCAATTCCACTATTGAATTTTAAGAGCGGATGCAATAGGATCAATGATTGTGCCGGAGTTTCTTTTCCCATCACCTTAATATCTTGTTCAAAATAGAATATATGTCAAGGGTCCACCAAATCACATCTTTTATCCGGAAGAAATCTGGGTCAAGCTAAATTGATAGCCTTGGAAGAAACAGAGCACATAATGCTAAGCTACATATATTACACATACCGAATTAGACAACGACACAATGCGACAGTTAAACATTAAGACATGGAGTGTTCTTTGCTAGTGCTGTTCATATAGTGTTCAATGGTGTTGATATTGGCTATTGCAAGTCCTGACCACTAAACAAAATTTTGCATAATTTTTCACCGCATTTGGGCATTTAGAAATTATAAAGCATGTCCACATCAAATAAATTTAATCTTAGTTAGCCTTATCATGCTTGAATTCGAATCAAGGAGTAGGAAAGTACTTTTGGTCAGCACATGCTAAATGGTGCACAATTGTGCAAATATGTTCGGAATATGCTCGGTCTACCGAGGGACTATGAATCTCGTCTTTAATATGAGAAAAGGGACGGATGAATTGTGCACATGAGAACAAGAAATATGGAAGGAAATCAGAAGTATCCTTTCTTTATACTTGAGGTTCACGACCTCCACAAAAGGGAAAGTGACCAATCAAAGCAAGGAAATCCTTCCATGCCTCTCTTCAGCAAATTTCGGCCATAAAGTGCTAGAGATCACCAGAGGATATTGGTGGACCGATTCCATGGGACTAAGAAGGAAAGTCAAGATAGGATTTTCATGATTCTTCACCCCCTAAAAAGGAAAGAAAACGCTTGGCAGAGGACACGAGGGACACGCATAATACACAGAGAGGCCAAGAGAGGGCAGAGAGATGGCCGTATTCTCCTTTTTTGTCTCGGCAATTTTCTTTTGGATTGGTGACTAACCCCCCTAGATTTTTACCATCATGAAAGATCACCATCATCTCACGACATCTCACATCAGGCATGCTGTCGAATAAGGCCGGAAAGCGGCAATGCCTGTTGCCGCTCATCGTTGATTTTTGTGGCCACGAACACCCCCTCTCGTTCAAGCGCGGGATTGTGTTCTCCGTTCCAGCCGCACACTCAGCGCATCATTCACCAGACAACACGGTCGCCTTACATGTTCTTGCCGCCAGTCGTCATGCATCTGCCGTGCTGATGCTGAGATCGTGACCATATTCAGTAGCCGAGCTGATGTCCACCGACTTGACTCATCATCACCGGACGAACTCAAGCTGTTGTTATGATAAAGCTGTGATGTTTGTTGAAGCTTGAAAAGACCGCACCTGTAAACAAGCCTAGAATGAGGATGTTTGGTAAAACGTGGAAAAACTATCAAGGTGAACAACTTCATAGAGTCAAAATAGTCAATATACTTGGAAGACTAGAAGATAGAAGATTTGATTATTATCAAGAGCAACTGATCATCATCGGGACAGCAGATTGTTGGCAAGAGCAATTGCCCATATAAGATGAAAAGCACATAATATGAGAAGGCTGTGATAATACCGATGATCCTTTGAGATTGTGACAATAGCAATGATACTTGTGAGATTAGCGAAGACGATGAATCAGAAGAAATGCCCTAGTTATTGAGCCACAGTCCTTAATTGGCTTACGTTCTCCCAAATCCTTACCTTGTGCAATATTGGATTTTCATTTATACTATAGCTATGTGTTATTTCAGTATCTGAACTTGATTATATGTCATATAAGGTGTCAATGCAGTCTTTTTACAAAATTATGAATTCTAAGATTCTCACCTACTTGGAGCGCAAATGATAACAATTCTATTTCTCTGTATTTCTATTTTTTTTCTTGGGAATAGGTTTTAAAATAAAAATCCATTTGGTAAAACAATTTCATTTTTCTATTTTCAAGACAAATTTTTAGCCCAAAAATAAGTTTGGAACATAAATGACAAGTAGAAGTTTTCTATTTTTCTATTTTTGGAACAAAAATGAGAAATAAAAATTTTTCTCCTTGTTCACCTACCCACTACCTCCTACCACTGTCCGCCATCAGCTGTCCACTGCCACTGCCCGCAAGGGAGATATTTAAGGAGCTCTATCAAATGAATTTTATTAGGAGAACAAAAAAAAATTTCATAATCAAATTTGTATTTTTACTCAAAAACTCGTTTAGGAAATAGAAATTAATATATATATTTGTAACCAAAAATTGTTTCCAATAATAGAATGGTTATCATTTGTGTCCTAAATGTCCATATGATGTTTTTATTAATTTTTATTATAATCCTTAAAAAGAGGTAACCTAACCATTCAGCTAAAGCATGCAAATCACAACATATGAAAATAATATAAAACGGCTTTGTTATTAAGCCACAAGGACGGCAACCCCATGAGCTTGTTTCAAATCAAATTTGATTTCCTAAGAAAACTAATTTTCCCTCACCTATACTAGAGAAAATCATGAATTATCCTAAACCATGCGTGTAATGTCTAAATGAAACTAAACTAATTCTAATAACGAAATCTAACAACCTAATCAAGGCCTATTTCTCTAATAAATTTTCAATTTTTTTTGAGTTTGTATTTATTTTCTGAAAACAGGAACTCGGGTTGGGCCCTTGGACCCGATCCGAGTATGGGCAGCGGATTGCAATCCCATGGGTCCAGGCTATGGACAGATTATTGGGCTTATTGTATTGAGATGCTTCAAAGAAAATTTCGGCTCAGCTCGTAGAATTTAGCGCAATTTTCCCTAGAGATCAATCGAATCCAAATCTATATGAAACGGGTTCAGCCCAATCCCCATTAAACCCATTTTGAGCACGACAGCATTTAAGCCCATCTTTTAATGCCCTTCTTCTTCTTCTTTTTATACCCGTTTTCATTATCCTTTTTATTTCTATTTCTTTGCCTGAACATCCGCACTTTCTCACTTAATATCCGTCACCCCCGGGTTCATCTAAATGATCACGTTAAGGATTCAAACGAGACTCCATCTGAGACCACTTCTGACGTTCACCAATCAACTGCCACTTTCGGCCATCCCTGAGGACAGAATCTCAATATTGCAAACCATGCATTAGGTACATTACTAGAGACACGATAATGTGCACATCAGTGACTCTCGCTCATTTTCCTCATAGAGAATTCCCATTAGAAAGGGATTTTTATGCCGATGCAGTACGTGAAAACAACGGGAACAGAGGCGAGGAGAAGGAAAAACGAAGGGCAAAGCAAAGATCAAAGCGAACACGTTACAATTTCGGACACTCAGCTCCATTCGTACAGAAAATTCTGCTCCGACCGTGGACATCAACAAGAGCAGAGGCGTTTTTCTCTTGCTCTCTCTTTACTTTGCCTTCAGTGTGAGCCCCCTTTCCACAAATTCTTTTGAAAATGTGCATATACAGTAACGCCAAATTTCTGGTGCAAATCATTCCACGTCGGCGTTCTAGAAGAAATGGTGTGAAATTTATGAGCAAGAATCGATTCTCCTTCATTCTCTCCGATTCTCTCGTGCACGCGATTATGGCTATCCGATTTTGGACTGTCTTATTAGTTTTTATTATTATCTACTTTCATTCTTTTTTTATATCCGTATTTTTTTCAAGAAAAAAATTTGGATTGTTAATCAAAAAAGTGTCAACAGCTCTCTTCCTCTAAATATCTATTATTTGAGCAAAATATTCTATTAATTCTATCGTATATTCATTTGGCGGAATCGATTCTAAAAACATTCTTAGATTGAAGTAATATAGAGAGCTTGGACCTTTCCAATAACAAGTCACCTTGTTCGGTTCCTCCATAGTTAACATAGCTATACGCACTTTTGATAGGCAACACATGAGACAGAGAATCAATTTGGAATTTTTGACAAAGCAAGTTACGAAGGCAACAACTCTCCCCCATGGATCATAATTAATAAGTTGTAATAGCTCAAATCATGATCCAAGAACACCGTCAACTGTTGACAAAGGCGGTGAGGATGAGTCCTTGAAAGATGCCTTCGTGAGTTTTGCATGATCATACATGGTGGCATTCATTGGGGTCATTGTTTTTCTCGATTGTTGTTTTTCTCTACTTAAACTCCTACTATCTCAACTTAGCATTTGTTTTGTTTGAAAGCATATCCCATTGTTTCCTAAGCAGAGCTCGTGCTTGCAAGCATTTTACACATCTTGATTCTCCACTATGCATGTCGAACCATCGGATGGTCGTATTTTCCATCTTTTCTTGTAAATTTGGATTTGAGTACCGTTAGATTTTCTTTTGGTTGTGAATTGAAGGAAAGATCATTATGGTGACAGATACAATAACCTTAAAAAAGAACGAGTATGGATGTGACTTGTCATCACAAATTGACAAGTGCTTCTCTGATTTTCTTTGGGAATTTCTACGATACACTAGTCGAACTTACTGCCTCCGTTTCATGACCCTTTGAGCTTGGTTACGATGGCTTGTAAAACAATTTGATAATGTGCTCCAACGTTTTTGGACTTTAACTTCGATGAAATGTCGTATGGCTGATTTTGCAAAGCCAGATCGGCCATTAACTATCCTTTCCAAAAGGTAGCTGATTCTTTTTTGAGATTTAGCAGCATGACTGCCGGAATGAAGCTTCACTAAAAGTGCAAATTAGATCGTCTGATTTTCTTTTCTTACTAACAGCGGCTCCTTCTTGGACTTCGAAATTCTTCGCAGCTCATGCTTCTTGAAGACGCTTTTTTTTTCCTTATCGCAGAGCTTCGATAGATGCAAAGATTGCAAATGGGCTGAAGCAAGTTCCGAGCCTGCAGATTCTATCTACTTACATCCGTTGCTTTTTCCCGAACCCTATTAGGCAGACTCTTAGTACTTATATATGTTGTATTGGTTCATAATTTATCTTCTTAACAGTCACCACACAAAGTACAAAATAACTCACCATCCTCCTGCTCTAGCTTTTTTTCTTTAGTACAGAGGACGATGCAGCAGTTAAAAAACTATTCTCATGGTGGTGGCAGCAGCGGCGGTAGCAGTACGCTTCAGCGAAAAAGGAAAAGTAATAGTAGAAGAAATAAAATTATGGAGCACCAATCTTGCAAATAACGCAAAATAACATGAAACCAGAAAAGATTATTACCCGCATATGATCACATTGTAAAATCAAATTATCCATGGATAATGAGAAGTATATAACAAATACAATGAGCATTCCACTTCTTTATAAATGGCGGCATCTCCTCTGTCATGGAGCGCCAACTCTCCTTGGAGGCTTCTTGATTTGGGGTGTACACACACTAACAACGTAATATCACGAACCCCCAGCAAATAATAGCTCACACTCTCTTCAACCAAAATGAATCGAATTTTGACAAATTCTAGTATCGTTATACAGTTCCATTGCACCCGACTCTATCTCGCCACTGTAAGAGCAACAGAGTAGCGCCATAATGAGCCAAGGCACCCATGATCACAAAGACGTGAAATATCTGATGGCTGTGACCAGCAAGGTCGAACCAACCCGGTTTTAGCCTCTCAGGAATCCTGCTAACATAAAACAAAGTTCCTGTAATGTAAGATAGCGCCATGGCCGACTCATAAGCAAGCGTGATTGAGCGATGGGGATTGCTCCAATTCACAATGCAGCCATGGATTGCAGGTACGATACCGAAAAACCCCATGGACGAGAAGAGCATTGCTCGAAATGCCCGGAATTTCCCAGAAGAAAGAGAAGGGGTTAGCAGTGTCATGACAGTGAACATCCCCATCGCCGTTATTCCACCAAGGTAGATCAGTTGCCAATGGGGCTCGCACTGGAAAATGTAGTAGATTGGGGGGAAAAATGAGGTGATGATCATGACCGTGATACCCACATAGTCCATCCGCAGCAGCTGGATGTTCAAGCAGTGTGAGTGGCATGAGAAAAGGTGGCAAATGCTGCTGGAGAGGAGGCAGAACATGGATCCGCCTAAGAAGACGAAGAACGGCCACCGTGTCGCCGCCGCTTGGAGTGAGCCAGCCTTCATTTCTTCTTCTGTTATCTGATTCAAGTTCACCAAAGAATTTGTGCCCTGAAAACTATTTGTGTTAGATGCATCTGATACTTCAAAAGAGAGTATTCTTTTCATAATTCAGAATGAAACACCGTTGGCATTCCACTCACCAAAAGCAATTCCTTTGAATAAGATATATTAGTTCCTGCACTGGTAGAGTTTGACCTGCACAAGTGGATTTGCATATCAAGCCATTGCATAATCTATGGAAATACTAGTCGGAGTCTAATCTTCAGATCACAATTTATAGAAAATGGTTCAATCCTGTCTGCCGGAGGGAGAGAGCAGGCCAAAATGGTGAAAGTGAATGGGCACAGCACTAACTGAATAACTACCTAGCTTGCTCAAGCCGATAATTTCAAATTCAATTTGACAACCAGTGTACTCCTCTTTACTATAAAAGCTATGTGCCACTATGAATTGGTTCAGAAAATCTTAGCAGCAATCAACTTTCAAAGCATTCTGCAATAGTGTATTATGAGCTGCACCACGTGTGAACTTTTTCTTGACACACACTGTGGAAAATGATTATCCATTGAGAGTGAACTGAATCCATGTTGTATTACCAGGAGCAGAGAAGAGATTTTCCAATGGATTGGATTTTTAATTTCTGTTTGAAAGGAACAGAAATTTCTACTAATACTTTGATCCATCATGGTAACAAATCACAGGTGACCATTGCCATCCATCTTAATTTGGCACTTGCTGTTTGAACAAAGACTGTCTTGACTGTCAGGCGACTACTCCTAAAATTTAGCAGCAATGAACATGGCAAGCACGACCCTTGTATATTCCTATGAAATCAACTTTCTGAGTTTAATTTAATGTGCCTGCACTTAATTTCACAAACTTGAGTTATTTATCTATGGCACCTGCAATTTCAAAACAGCACCAGAAGAAAATTAAGGTTAATGGCAATTTTGGTTGCCGGTTGCAAGAATGGTCGGCTTATGAAAATGGCCCGGTTGTTAAAATCTAGATGATCGTGACTGTGAAATTTGACAATTTTAAGCTGGTTATGGTGGATTTGATGAAAACAGGGTAATTCAAAACATCCTCACCAAAGGAGCAATTCAGCAAGCTCTCTAGTGTGTTATAACTTGCACCAACAAGCCTCACCTCGGATTACACTCGAGACAGTGAAATTGAGCTACGACAATCAACACAGATCGAGCTGCTACTGACAAATTCCTCATTATATATGTATAGCTATGAATCCCACTCCGACAGAAGTTATGTGTTCGATTCAATATTGCCGAGACTCACTAAAATGTCCACGCAAGTATAGGATTGAATGACACAAAACGCACCACGAGAAGAGGCCGAGAAGATCCGCCACCTGAGGCACGTCCACAAAATTTGCCACCGTCAATCCCAGAAACACCAGGAACCCAATCAAATGCCTGCTCGCCATCACAAACAGAGCGCAAAAGAGATCACGACAAATCACGAAAAAAAGAAAAAGAAGATAAAAATTAACTCAAGAAGAAAAACTGGACAAAGACGGCCCCGGATGAAAAAAATAAGTCGAACTTAAAGCACATCATTCATCCTTACGTCCAGACGTTAAGCGTCTCGTTGTGCCAACGGAACAAGCTGCGGGCGGCCTCGGCGAGCGGCCAGTCGGTGCGGTAGTGGCCGTGGATGAACTCGTTGTCCTTCATGTACTCCGGCAGCTCCCAGAACGACACCAGCCCATACCGCCTCGCCTTCTTCGGGCTACCGCGAGCCTTCTCTCCCTTCTTGGCGCCCGCACAGCCATCATCATCAGAAGAAGAGCAGCACATGGCGTCGAGCCTCTTCCGATCCCCAGCTTCTCTCCCCGGCTTCCTCCTCCAGACCGTCTCTCCTTCGCCAGCACTCATCGTCTGCCACGAGCCGCTGCCCCGACGACGATATACAAGAAGACGGGCGACAACCCCACGAAGCAAGGATCAAGAAACGAGCAAAGAAGGAAGGGTTTCTTGAGCGTGCTTCAGAGAGAGAGAGCGACTGCAGCATCAACCCAGTAGGGGTGGAAGCATTTAAAGAGGGAGGGGGAGGAGGAGGAGTTTGGTTTGGCGTGGAGGGGAGGGAGGGAGAGATGGCGGTTAGGTCATCCATAAATATGGCGGGGGGAGAGAGGAGGTCTGCGGTCTGTTCTCTTGTCCTTTGTAGCGGACGGAACGGTCTCTTTAATTTGATTAGGACGCTAATGGTGGATTGCTTGAACGAAAGGGAAAGGCAGAGGAAGTAACGAAATCCATGTGGATGAATGAGACGGTGGGGTCTGATATATATATATGTGTATGTGTTCAATGTCATTCGAATTACTGCCATGTCGAGAAAGTGTGGGAAACGTGATTGCTTACGAAAAGAAGTGTACCTAAAGTGAACGTATTTTGGTGAAAGAATTAATGTGATTATGTAATGTAGGATGATTTTTATTTTTATTTTAAATGAAAGAAGAGAAAATGCGTGATGGATTATCATCCGTAGTTATAAATTATAGGTTAACTGATGGGTGAGATAGTATCGAGTGACATTTGTTGAGAATTTTCTTTAAATGATGTGTCTATTGATGCCGCTCTATTTAAACCATTTTACACATTCAAAATGTTCTATTGACACTTATATTAAATTGAGGGAACTGTGCAACTGTTTTTATTGGGGTGTAGGCTTCATTACGAAATGAAGAAAAGATCTTTAATTAAGATATTGAAAAAATTGTTCAAAAAATCCTAAATCTATTGTAGCACGACCAAATTATTCTAAACCTTTCAATTGCTATAATTTAGTCCTAAACATTTTGTCAAGTTATCAATTTAGTCATGAACCGATCAATTCTAACAATTTAGTACTAAATTTTTTGACCAATTTAGTCATCTCGGCCAATTTTGATCGGAATTGTTGATGTGGGACTTAGTCCATGTCGATTATATTTTTAATTAAATTATAATTATTTTGCGGTTTTTCTTGATTGTCATGGTTGCCACATTATGCAGTGGATTATGTACCTCTTAATTCTGACATCTCCTTCTTACGGTAAAAAAGATTGCGAGCCTTTAACGCTTTATTAACGCATTTAGTAGCTTTTATTTTTTCGTCGGTTAGCCGTCAATAGTGATCTTATGAACCTCCAATGTGGATAACGTGAGCTGTCCTACGTTATGAGCACAAACCTTGTTTTGGCCCCTCGGCGCTCGGCTTAACTAAATGCAAATTATGACTTCATCGACCCATTAAGTTTTTTTTTTTTTTTTCTGTATATATTTTAGGTAGGTAGGAAATATGGGAATTAATGTTCCCGATCCCCTAACCTACCTTATCTCATGCAGATGAAGCTGGTCAACGTGGACCGACCACCGTTCATAGGATCTACCATGAATAGGAATTGAATTTAACGCATTCACAACGTATGACCCATGAAGGAATAAGGCCTCTTCTTATCATTGGAATATGCCATGCCATGCCATGCCATGCCATGCCATGCCATGCCAATGTTTGACCGTCTCATCGCATCATCATCTTTAAGTTTGACTTGTGCATAGGGCATGAGTTATTAGGTTTTCCGAGAGGTGGAGAATGCATGTCGAGTGAAGACCGTACCATTCATGCAATTGCTATTTTCTGATATCATTTTCATGAATAATTCAGAGAGCAATTTTTCAAACGATTCGTCCCTTGCTTTTTTGTTGAATTTTCCGATTTTTATTTTTATTTGTAAATCATTGAATTACCGTCTATCTTATTTCTTAGTCATTGGTGATGCATAATTAAGGATAGATTTGTCATATAGAAAGAGTTGGCTTTCAAAGGATTGAAAGTTAATTTTGCAAAATCGATATATCAAAGGATCTCACGAACTTTAAGAGGGTATTTAACTAGTGGGTAAGACACAAAAACGCTAACAATTTTTGCCACCTTATTTCCAAATTAATTCTGTAAATGAATTGTCATATATCCTCTTTAATTTTTACTCTAACCCATTAGTGAGAAACGAATGCATGGTACGGATGCAATTTGCTTTATATATGCGGGTTTTCTTTCAACACTAGGTCTCCTATAAAGTAATTTGTCATTTATCCCAAGAAAATGGTTGGAGCGATGTCTTTAAATGAGGAGAACAACATCCCAACCCTCAAGATTGTCGCCATTTTGTTGAGGCATGTGAAGATTTTCAATTCAAAAACGATCACTCAATCGAGTCTCATCAATTACATGCAATTGCTCTAAGTCAAGACTAAGTACACAGAGCCACGAGCACAAACCAAATACCTGGACTTATCGATTAATGGGATTTCCATAGTATTTCATGATTCTCAAATCTTGAATGATAAAGAGAGAGAGAGAGAGTTTCCAATTTCCATTAATTTGTTCAGATAATTGGAAAAAAAGTTAAAATTCAATAAAAGCAACTTTCAAACTGTTCAAAAAAGCAACAAGAATGCTTCATGGCACTCGCATACAAATTCTAACATAACTTTACACACCGACATCAACCACCTCGTCGCGAACACACGAAAATTATATCATATCGAAAGGTGAAAACGAAGAACTTGCAGAATTCTTTTGCTCCAACAAATCAGAAATATTTGAACAATAAAATAAATTTACAGAAAGATAGGCCGTAGGGATGGAAGCCCTCTACAGCTAGCACGCGGTCGTCCTTTACGACAGACCCGGCTTGACAATTACTGCCGCAACCGCCCAAAGCGGCGGCCCCACCGCCACCAGCCCAACCACCAACCGATCATTAAATTCATCATCAAACTTCCTCGATCCTCTGCCTACAGATTGGCCATACAACGTGCATGAAATCCTCCTAAAAAAATCTCCTTCTATATAAGTGCCCACGATATATATATCGATGCAAAGTATTCTATCAAAAAGTATATTATAAAGATCTCTTTCACCTTCGTTTTTTTTTTTTTTCTTATCACTCGCCCGTTCGATAGGTAAAATAATTATGATAAGTTTGCAATATAAAAATTAACCCATCTGATCCACACCACCTCTCGAAACAATCACGTCCAAAGAAATTTCGACAACCTTCTTCATTTTCGTTTTTTTTTTCCTAAATTTTTTGATATGGTCAACTATCATATTGGTGTCATATGATTTTTTTTGTGGCAACGTATGAACGTGAGAAAAACATTATATTATTCTTGCGCGGTCTCAACGCTTTCGAGAATAAAAGTTTCTGCAATGGAATATGCTCATATACGAAGGTGACGACATAACCTTTTTCGTGTTGGACAACATAAATGCAGAGTTAGTTGCTTAATCTTGAGATTATTGAAATTCGGGGTAGGCGTGTTTTTGATTGGTGAGATTTAGATTTAGAAGGTGGGGGGAAATTTGACTAATTAGGTAAACGTCTTTAAGACAGCAGGTACAGGTGGCCAAACGCTGGACTCCTCCGCATTTTTTTTTCTCGAATTTTACTCCATGGATTGCCGTTAAGAAACTTCGAAATTGTCCAATAAATTATTTTGCTTCGCTTGCTCCGAGGACTCCAATGGTGGCTTGTCGAGTTTAACAACTGATTATCGATCAAAACCACAAGAAAAACGGGGCAAAATAATAATAATAAAGATAGCTTTCTTGAAGTGACGCACGTTTGTCCCATCTACCTATTTTTTCAGGAGCAAAACTTCACGCTAAGCTAGCACTAATACATGCTGAAGAGACGTTTGTTTTATAATTAGGGCAGTTTTAAATGAATCAACATATCGCGATGGGGCATTATATATGAAAAAGGTGATTTTTGTCGATATTGTTACCAAAAAATAAACATATATTGCCCATACATGGGAATAATAAATCGACTAAATAAAACGTACTTAAGCAATGATTGAAATTGAGTAGATTTACTTCTAATCTTGGTGAAATTGATAGATTAGTGGGATAATTGATACAAATTGTGCAACTTTCGTTGTGTTACGAGCTGTTTCTCCTTCACTTGAATGTTTTGGGATGCGATTTGGGCTTCGAGAAAATTCTAATCTACTAATGGAAGGCGAGTCTATTGTTATGTCATTAGCCATAAATTAATCATTTGGGCTAGGCGATTATCGAGAGATATTACATTGCAATGATATGATAGTAATTTACACGACTAGGAGCCAAGTAGATTTTCGACAAGATGTGATTTGACTAGACAAAATTTGCCTTAATGAGAGTGGAAGCCAAGGTCGTTTCCAATGAGCCATGACACTACTCCAAAGCTTTCACTAGGTCCAGATAAGTAC
The DNA here is from genome assembly GCA_007663325.1 of Eucalyptus pauciflora. NCBI lineage: Eukaryota > Viridiplantae > Streptophyta > Magnoliopsida > Myrtales > Myrtaceae > Eucalyptus > Eucalyptus pauciflora. The sequence goes on along the minus strand of VMYD01000189.1, from coordinate 430,241 downwards.
TTGACCTATGACATGCCATCATAAATAAAATCAACTGTCATGTTTAATGCGTGCGAAATCAAATTGGTAGTTGGAGATCAAGGTTCGTACTCTCAACTGTTAAATGATGCTTTGCCATTGGTTCTAGGATGTACACAGATGGGTCGTACATGGCATTAATTGTCAATAATTCTCGTGCAGCTGTTTTGCTAAGAATTGGAGCGGGAATGGTGTAAATTTCCGTAGGAAAGTAATTAATTAAATTAAAACTTGGTCCCGGTTGGTCTTTTTGTGCCGGTTGATTTTGCACCATTTCCTTTTTTTTATCCATAGTTAGTTTATTACCGTTGGTGTAGGAATCGGTTTTCTCCGTTGGAATGAGATCACGTAGCGGATAGGCATAAAATTATTTATATTTATTATTATTAGCAATTCTTTAAGACAAGATCATCGTATCTTGGGAATAAATTTTCCATCGAAACCCGACTGCCTGGTGTCTCGAATCCCGTTGGAGAAATTACTGTCTTTAAGGCAAAATTATCGATGCTTCTTGACCCAAAAATTTCGTCCCTTCAAAGCCCTACGACATTAACTTGAAGAGATCACTTAACTTGGATGCTGCTAATTTCGTAATCACATCGCAGCATCTCTCACTCGAAATTAACTTGAAGACGCGTCGCTCTGTAAAAGGATTTTGCTCAATACATGCAAACAAATCAAGTTGAATACATTGGTGACGTGATGTCGCGACAAATGTTCAACTACTATCCAACTCACCTATTATCTCAAAATTTGGCACCCCGACCCCGCGGATCAATAACTCCAACTTGAAACACACAAATAGCCAATCCACATGCATAGATTGAAGGCTCCACCCGCAATGGTGGCTGGGAGAGTCCTAATTAATGTTACTCTGAGTAGAGCAAATCATGTTTAGGACACAAAACTAATCACATCGCTTAATCAAACCAAATCCTTGAGATCATGGGAACACGTGTCAGCAAGCATCGCCAAGAAACTCGAACTACCAAACTGAGCAGGAACATTGGAAAGTTCTGCTCATCAAGATATGAAAATTGTTGCGAAGATAATGAATTTTCCAGGATCAAAATCATCCCTCGGAGATTGGTTGAATGATCAGAGCACTTAGCTTGAATGTTGCTAATTTCATAATCGAATCGCAACGTCTCTCACTTAGAGCTAACTTGAAGACACGTCGACCGCTCTATGAAAGGAGTCTTATCCATTAAATGCGAACAAAAAAGGTTGAATACATTGGCAATGTGACGTCGCAACAAATGTTCAGCTACCATCCGAACCGCACAATTCTTTCAAAACTTGGTATCCGAACATCGCTGATCGATAAGTCCAAATAGAAGTACAAGAATAGCCAATCCGCATGCATAGAATAAAGGCTCCACCCACAAGGGTGGCTAGGGGAGTCCTAATTAACGTCGCTCTGAGTAGAGCACATTGTGGTCAGGACACAAAACTCATCACGTCGAGATCATGGAAGCACGTGTCGACAAGCATCACCAAGGAACTCGAACGACCGAGCTGAGCAGGAATTATGGTACAGTATCGTCACGCTTCTTTCAATCGATTTTGGAGTTCTTTCCCAGGAAAGTTTTGCTCATCAAGACATGAAAGTTGTTGCGAAGATAATGAATCGTCCGGAAAATATCATGTGCCGGATCTTATGTCGGGCCATGGAATTGATTGCGCTTTCACCTGAAAATAAACAACCTTCCCAGACTAAACTTACTGGCTCGATATCGCACTTCACTGTCGGAAAAGGGTTTGACAGGGTTTCCTTTTTAGCATGCAAAGATATGAAAAATCAGTGAAGCAGCTGTGAACTTTTTTCTTATTTTTTATTATTATTATTATTTTTATAAATTTCATTCTATTTTATATTCCGTTCTCATTGACTTGATTTTCCATATCAGATTTCCATTGTCATTTCAAAAACACACTTGACTGCTGGATCATCAAAGGCTAAGTTCTAATAAATAAAAAAATAATGAGTTATGCCATTTTATGTATAAGTGTAATCGATTAGTCATGCTTTCTGTACGATTTTCAGGATAACTGATTTTGCGTTGGAATTTCGATAACTCATAGATGATCGACTTGTTTCTCTATGTGTTGCTGCCATGTGGTGCCATCGACTTATAAATACCTTCTTATTAAATGGATCTATGGTGTAAAACACAATGCATATGAGCCTTTACAAAAGGCTAGGAACATAGAAGATCAAAAGGTGACACGGAGAATTTTGGTGTGAATTATGCAAGATTCAATTTGATAACATTCCCATGAAGCTTTTGATGGGCCAAACATCATTCAGATGGCTAGGGCTTAGCATTTTCGCCTTAGTCGAATTGTGATAGGCCCAAGCTTGCTTACCTACTCCCTAAAATGTGAGGCTTTTGGGCCTTTCTCTTAGATCATGAGACGATCCTTATAGAGACTAGAGTTGGCATTTCTACTAATCTTGTTTTTAACCTAAAGTCAACTAAACAACCTTCAATGACCCAAAAATAAAATAAAATAAAGAACCTTAAACAATTTTTTTTATGAATATTTATTTGATAATTCGAGTATTACGTTGAATTAACATGTGTGAGGAACATGTACTTCTGAAAAAATATCAATTTTTTCGAAATACCATTCCATTAAAGTTTTGCTTTTAGACGCTTTTGAAAAATAAGAAAGTTCTTTAAAAGAGTATGTCTACCCTTCCTCTTGTTGCTGCATATACAGTCCGTACACATACTCTCTTTGTTTTCCCTCTCACGGTGAAGATGTCTTCTAGGCATAATACACCAATGCTTTTCGATGATACACTCGTTAACAACAAAGCAAGGGACGGCATATAACCGGATGACCCGAGATCATGACATTTTTACACTCGGGTTATTATTTTAAAGATTACTTGTCTACCTCGAATATTAACCAAATATATGTCCAAAACGACGTAATTCCTCGTGTAGCGAGTGGTATTGTCAAATCCTTGCCCAAGGTTCTGTAATTGCAAAACGCGTTGATCAAACCCATCACTTTCCATTTGTGTTTTTGGCTTCTTTTCTATTGACTTTCAATTGCAATTGGACAAAAAATCTCGAGTGAAAAAGGGCTCTTTGGCCAACAACGCAAGAGCTAATCTCACCTAACCCTAACGACGATTGCTTGCAGCACCATTTCTGGGGAGGTTTTGTCCTCCCACCGTCACGGTGAGAGCAACTTCCTAACTTCTGGATTTAAATATGACGAATAATCCCTCCACCATAGATTTTATTTGCGCTTTTTTTATAAATGAAATTTGCATATCTGTATATATTTTTTTATTTGTAGCGTCGGCGATTCGTATGCAACTTTGCATATGACTTCATCACAGGAAATCCTAAGATAAAATGTCAAAAGAAAGAGAAAAAAAAATGAGAAAATGTTTACCTTCAGGCCATAGTATTATTTGAAAAATAAAATGCACGATAGCAATTTTAAATATATGCCGCAGAGTTGCTAAATAATCCTCAAATAAAAATATTTAACTTGAGCTTCGCACTTTCTTAATTTCAATTTATTTTTTTGCTTGGAAGAGCCCAATAAGCCAAAGCATTGCAAATTAATTGGTGCTAAGCTTGCAAAGTGATGAAGTCTTATTAAAAAAGAAAATAACTAATGGATGACATCTAAATAATCGAGCTAGACTAAACGAGCGTGCCATTCAACTTTTACGTTTATTATTTTTTATCTTTTCACTTTTTATTTTTATCATCGAAATGCGACAGCTAAACCTTTGACGACATGTGAAGTAGAGTCTAAAGTCACCCCAAAATGTATTTTCGCAATTTCTCTCCATTAAATAGTTCCTTTTTCTAAATGTCAGCAGAAAATTTAGACGGCAAAAGGTGGTAAGGACCACGAATATTTGGCTTTTCCGAAGATATTCTATAGTGGGGCCCCACAATTTCTGAGAACTATTTCCATCTTCCACAGCATGTGCCTGCCGTTTCACACTGTCCGACGTGTCATGCACGCGGCCGAGGCCCAGATCGAGAGAGACGGCAGGGGACCATTGATGCTCGATCTATCACCGGCGAGAGAAATAATAGTCAATTTTTTTTTTTTAAATTTGACCTTTTTCCTTTTGGATAACTTTTTAATTTATTTCATCAAGAACCCTACTTTATATCCAATGACACTTATTAATCATAAACTTTCTTCTAGTGATACAAAAGACCTTAAGTTTATACCGAGTCTCTCTTGTCAAAATTATGTCGATGAGATATGACCATGGCTCCGACGTGACTAAGAACAACGTTAATTTTGTTGAAAAGACATTGATAAAAATAAATACTTTAATAGATATAAATTTGGAATTTATTTACAATCTATCATGACGAGCATGATTTGAAGTTTTTGATGTTACAAAAAAAAAGTTTAGATAAACATTTCTTTTAGAGCTTTTTGTGACGTTTTCTTTTTAATTTTTATTAAATCACACTTTCATGTAACAGCTGGAGATTTAAAATTCAGATTTTTTCATGTCCCATTTATATTCTTAATTAAATTTCCATCCATGAAGAGAAGTATTGAAATATTTAAATAATTAGTTACTCATTTATTTAATAATTTAAGCATTTAGAACCGTTGGTATTTGGGCTAAATTTTCTTCAGTCACGTAATAATTCGATCAAATCAAATGCGTAACTAGCCTGGTGTCCGGACGGCACCTCCGGATCATCCCGACTGCCCCGCCCCGGAAGCGCGAGTCCGAAGTCAACGCGGTGGGGCCCGCCCCTTCCCGACAGAACTCTTCCCGGTCGAACTCGAAATGACGAAAACGACCCTCCCCAGTCCGCCCACGACTTCTCCTTTTCCCAGTCCGCAGACGCGAGCGCTGCTGGCTGGCTCTCGGCAACACGGAAAGTTCCTTCTCCTTCTTCGTCTCCCTTCTCGTACGTACCCCCACGTACTTCCCTCTCTCTCTCTCTCTCTCTATATCCTCCACTTGCTGAGGCGAGGCGGCAATCTAGAGCTGCCGGCCAAGCATTACTCCCGCCTCTTCGGCCGTCTCGCTCTGTTTGTTGATTCCTTTTCGAATTCGCGGCCGCCCGGTTGGTGGTAATTCGGTCGTGCGCTCTGTCCGGTGGTCGAGATCTACTGGGTCGGGATTCTCTTGGCGGGTCTTGGCTTGCTCCGGTCGAGACGTCTTGGTTGCGCGGCGCGCTGGCTGAGTGAGCGGTGAGCTGTTGCGCAGGGCGGTGAAGTCAAGGGGGGCGTGGTCTTTGGGGGATTGGTGGTGGGGAGGGAGAAAATCGGGCTGCGGATGAGGCGGATCAAGGTTCGAGGCTTTTCAAAGCGTGGACGGCAAGTGTGAAGGGAGTGGAGTGTGTGAGGAAGGTTTCGTCTTTTGACCGGAGGGGTGGCTCCGAGGACTGACTTTGCAAGAGTTGACCTCGTGAGGTTCGAACGAATTCTGGGTCGATCATCTCATTTTGGTGTCTTGGTTTCTCTTGTTCGTGTGCTTGGCCGGCTGGAGTGACCGTCGGCGCATGAACCTTCTTGCCTGAAGAATCTTCCGAGGCCGCGGAGTTGGCATTTCTTGCGGAAGCAGATACAGAGGGATCTTGATCGGCTCTGATGGCTCCATTCCTCTCGCGTTCTGTTCTTAGTGTGTCTGCCTGGTAGTTGGAGAAGTTGGGTGGTTCCCCCAAAGGTTTTAGATTCCCATGACAGGTTTTGGAGGTACCTAAGGATTCTAGATGTCAATTTCAGCGTTTACCCTACTGTTGTTTGTGCAATTTCTCAGAGCATCGACTTCGGGGTTTGTTCTTGAGTCGAGGGTTTGCGGTGCCGATCAGATAGCATATTCGAGTTACCTTGGTCGCGAGTTGTTTCTCATCAATGGGGGTGTAGTCGACAAACTTTTGTTCTGCGAGGCCCTCAAATTCTACGGCGCCAATGGCTGCGACTTTGAGGAATACCCTGGAGTAATTCAATGTGAACTCGACCTTCCACAGGGTACTACTTATAGCTCACATGGTGTGTAATTTCATTGTTTACGGGCTTGATTTTTTGGAGGTCTATCGAGTGCGGAAGCTTTAAACTTTAAATGCCCGTAATCATACCAAACCTTTTATGTTGGCAGCACGTTTGCATCTTAGCGGAGGAAGAAAGCTTTTGCAACAGCCAATGGGCAAACATCCAAACGATCATAAGGGTAAGTTGCCAGACGATAAATTTCTATCAACCTCCAAAATTATTGGCATGGTAGTACCAGGAGCGTTTGCCGTCTGTTGTGTTTCGCTTTGTGCCTGGTTCTATGGGAAAAGGAAGGCAACTGCTCACACAATGCTTTCAAAGGACCTGAATTCAAGTAAGTAGAGTACGTCATCATTGGTACATGACCAAAAGTTATTGACTTTGGTATTGTTTGTTTGTTTCCTTTTTAGCTTTAGTTTCTAACACATCTTTCCTCCCAGTGGATTCGATTTCCTCCTTTGACAGGAACTCTGTTTCAGAAAAGGTTTATTCCCAAGAAAAGTTCCCGGGCAGTCCAGCTCGGGTGCCCCCTAGCCCAATGAGGGTTCCCCAGAGTCCTAGATTTTCAATGTCCCCATCTCCACGACTCAATAGACTTGGATCGCTGCATCTCAATTTCAATCAGGTTACCAAAGCAACAAACAATTTTTCACCTTCATTACGAATAGGGAAAGGAGGCTTCGGGACTGTCTACAGGGCATCCCTAGATGAGGGTCAGGTGGTTGCCATTAAAAGAGCAAAGGGGGTGAGTGATTTTTTCATGTAACTAAAATAGCCTCTCATGCATGATTATTGCCAGTGTAAAATCTGATGAGTCATGAGCATACGCCTATGAGAATTACTAGCAAATTGTATGCTTTAAGTTCCTGTGGGGGTACCGTGCTCCAGATATTGGACATTCCAAGCAGATAAAGGACTAAGTGGTCTGTGTATACTTACTTTTGATGTCATCATTTAGAAAACGGTAGTTTTCTTCCTGAGAGGATTGTTATAATAGAAGAGCTTGCTCTTATGTTTGTATGCTTGTCCCAGCATAAGCAATTGAACTAGTGGGCTAAAAGGAGAATTTGGTTACAGTTTGTTGCCATCTATGATTTTACCTCAAATGAAGTAAAAGACAGAAATTTCTCACGAAATGTACGCCTACGGCATAAAATGACTCCGCTGTGTTCTGTTCAATGTTATAGATATTTTAAGCTGTCCAACCTGAAACAGTTGGTCCTTATGAGTGGGTGGGAATTTCCCATGGAAGGAAGGGAATAGTATGCCTTCTTTACCGAAAGCAAGATTCAATACATTCTGCTTCGATCTTGTTGGACATGGCATTCTTTACTGTTGTCAGACTGAGTTTAAAATGGTTCGCCTACCTAAATTGTTTTTTGTTATATTAAACATGGACTTGTAATTTAGATGAGAATATCTCACTTTCCGCAGGAGCATTTTAAGGGATTGCGAACTGAATTTAGCAGTGAAGTTGAGCTTCTAGCCAAGATTGATCATCGGAATCTGGTGAGGCTGCTTGGGTATGTTGATAATGGAGACGAACGCTTTATCATCACAGAGTATGTGCCAAATGGTACCCTAAGGGAACATTTGGATGGTGAGATCTCTAAACTTGAATTTGGAATTGTTTTTTTATTTCAAAAGTGATACTTATGCCTGATCCTTGCAGGCCGTCGTGGTAGGATTCTGGATTTTAATCAAAGACTTGAAATTGCCATCGACATTGCTCATGGCTTGACTTATCTCCATCTATATGCAGGTAATCGAACTACACTTTTGAGCGAACGCTTTTTTTTTTTTGGTTGAATCTTTTATCAAGAAGAGTAGCCATACGTTTTTTTTTTTTGGTAAAGAAGAGTAGCCATACGTTTGTTACCCCTTCTTCTAGTAATTCTGCATGATAAAAATATCTAAAATCTCTAATTCTACTCAAGTTGGTCGGCATGGTTGCATGGGTACAGGTAATTTTGTTAGAGCATATGTGACACAGTGATATTGTCAAGCAAGTTAAGAACATGACTTAATCCTCACAAGGTCAGTCAGTGTGTAAATAGAACCATGAGGGTTGTAATATTCTTTTCCATTGATTCTCGACTCTGTTCCCTTTTTGAGGCTGCTAAATGCTATAGACATACTGTCTTTCTTGACTAATGGTCATGAGTGGTTGCTGTTTCTTGGAAACCAGAACCTGCATTAGGAAATATCAGTTTTTTCTTTTAGGGTAATCCTTCAGCCATTCTTGATAGTCTTGTTCACGGATAAAATTCCTCTGTACCCTTTACAATTAATGTGTTTTGCGGAACGTTGCAAGAGCACTTTGGTGGAGAAAACATCCTCTGGATTTAGCAATTTATTTTATTTCTCTTAGATGTCAAAAGGATGCAATTCATATAGACAACAATAAACAGATTTGAAAGAGCAAAGAGTAAATTAAACATGACCTATGGATTTATCAGCTATCACTTCTCTACTTGTTTGTAGTCGCCACATATAGGGACAAATTAGGAAGGGAAACAGCATCCTAGCTTGAACCTACTGCACATAATATTGGAATTTCACCTGGAGGAATGAAAAGGGTATTGAGTACTCGGAGGGAAAGGGGGTTATAGTTTCTGTTCTTCTATTGCTAATTGCAACTGACATGTATCTGCAATCTCCATGTCATCCTAGCATGGTTACTAATGCTATCTTTAGCTTCAAATCAATTGTTTCTTCTTCAAACTTTCTTGGAAGTCATTGTCCATGGAAAAACCATGTCATCATAACCATAATGTGATTCACGCATTGTGATCTTTTCTGCCCACGTGCAGCTCTTGTTGCTTTAGTATCATTCTTTTGTCTTTTCCTTACTATTCAAATCTTATTTTCTGTTGTCCTTAATAGAAAAGCAAATTATCCATCGCGATGTAAAATCATCGAACATCCTTTTGACGGAGACCTTGAGGGCTAAGGTAGCTGATTTTGGATTTGCAAGGCTTGGTGCTGTGGATTCAGATGAATCTCATGTCTCGACAAACGTTAAAGGGACAGTTGGTTACCTAGACCCAGAGTATATGAGGACCTATAAGCTTACTACCAAGAGTGATGTGTACTCATTTGGAGTTCTACTAGTAGAAATGCTGACGGGCCGTCGCCCTGTTGAACTAAAGCGGCCTTTTGAAGAACGTGTGACACTTGTATGGGTACGTTAATCTCACCTTCTAAAAACAAACGGTTTAGATATTATGATATTCATCATAATGTGAGAAAATTTAGACTAAATTGCATGTATGCTTTTTCGATATTGAATTACAGTGAAACCTGCATCAATACAGAACAGGACCAGTTGATGGATAATTACTGTAGGGATAATTATATAGTATGAGATGACTCATGATTTAAAAAATGAAAGAGAAAAGAAATCCGGTGGATTCCCATTGTTTTCACTAACTGCTGAATTGCACCCAAGCTTGGTTAGATGAGCTGCTCCTCATTAAGCTTATCTTCAACTAGATCACATGACTTGTTAAAGAGAAAGACTCGATCATTGTGTCATTATATTCAGGTTTACACTAGAAAAATGATCATGCTTGCTTGATGCATGTTTGAGTAGTTTGTCAGTTACCTTCATTTGCATGAATTTAGTTAGGAAATTCAACAGACACATATCTGTGCAGGCCTTCAAGAAGTTTGATGAGGGAGAGGTCGTTGACCTTGTGGATCCAAGATTGGAAGAAGTAGTTGATGCAGGGATACTTGTAAGGATCTTTGGGTTGGCCATTCAGTGTGCAGCACCCATCCGGGCTGATCGGCCTGATATGAAAGCAGTTTGCGAGCAGTTGTGGGCAATCAGGGCAGACTATGTTAAGACTGGAAGGAGGGGGAACTGATCGAAATCTGGTCAAGTAGGCCTGGTATGAAGCTGTTGGTGCACAGTTTATTTATTTACTTACCCTTCTAAAGTATTACACGCACCTTTTCTCCCCTTAAGGACAGCAGTAGTAGTTTAATTTGCTATTTGTGTATAGATGTATTCCATTGCATTGTGTATGGTCATTTTAAGGGAAGAAATAGTTCACCTGCTTTTGTGAAAATTCGCTGTTCAATGACAGAACTTTGCTGCATTAAGTACTGAGATAACTACGAGGAAAAAGTTAGTAGCTTGCAGCACATGGTCATTGTTTCATTTTACCTTCTTTGCCCCATTTGTTATCCTTCCTATCGATTGTTCATTCATTCGTCTTTTGTCTAGTTGTCACTTGCCAACTTTAGTCACTAGTATGCTAATTGATCGGGGGAGAAAATTATGTTCACGAGTGAGATAAATGCTACCTGGAGTTTCCTGTTTTTTTCTCCATTTTAAGAACCTGAATGGTGGTTTTAAGGGAAGAAATAGTTCACCTAAATGTGTGTCGTGGGCACGTTTTATCCATCCTTATATCCACACAAAAGTAGAGAAATCATGCTATGCTATTTAGGGACTTAATAATATCACGGTGTTACATTGAACACAAAGGTGGATGCGGTAATCATGCCCACGCCCACGATTATGAACAAGAAACGAAGGAAAACATGCATTACATTGATCATCGTTGCAATGCTGTACAACCTCAGGCCAGTGTCGAAGGAAAACAGGGTAGAGAAGGCCCACTCCGGCAGCTGAAGGCGGATCATAGCTTGAGCAGATACCATTGCTCTTGCCGTAAGCATCCCGTGCTACCATACCTATCCAATATCAACAAATACCAAACCCAATTCCGCATGCACATTCCTAGTAACAAGAGACGTCTCATGTTTTTTATGGTGTTTATGCCTAGAAAATCTCTAATTCGCCAGGTGCATTGATGGGCATTCGTCTACTTATATAGAATTGACGCGAGCAGACTTTTCCGAAGGGAAATAAACCGAAGTCCGAAGACCTTAACCGAAACGTATCCCTTCTATTTACTAAGCTGCTCGTGCAAATTGAATTTTGGATTTTGATCTTGGGGATCTTTCCGTTGTCTTGTCTCGGTATATTTTCCAGGTTTTTCCTGTTCGGACCCGTTATCAAATGGCATTGACTGTGGTTCACTCAGTGGTTTATACGAGATCTCCAAAGATCATGTGCAAAGTCATACATATGCTCAGAGTATTGTCTGCCTCGTGTCACTTCCCGCAATTTTTCAATGGATTAATCAAGAAGAAAGTTCGTTTGATTGTGCTTCAAACTGCATGAGTTGCAGACTGCTATTTCTTTGGTCTACAAGAAGTTAGTTAGCTGGAGGAAGTGAGAGTCCTTTCTGTATGAATAGACAGCAGAACTGTTGAAATTGGGATTTCAGGGCACCGATCCACGGCTTGAGGATTGAAAGTTTTGTATGGTTCTCATCAGTCTAATTTAGCAGATAAGGTTCTATTTTGCTTAGATCAGGTCAAGATACTCTTCTATTGCGTGGAATGCAACTTGATCACTCAACAATTTAAGTCTCTTTTTCATGATTGCATACTGGCTTGCCTGCAGTCCCTTTTGCCAACAATCGTCAACCCTTTCTTGGGTACGTGCGAGGTAGTTTTATACTTCAGGACGATTTAGCTTATTTAAGCTGGATCCATTTGAAGATATTATGGAAAAGTTTATTCTGGCCTAGTAGCACTTACAGCCCAAACACATACAATTGCCATTACAGATACCGGTTGTCTGAATAAACAAAATCATATTGAACTAATAAAAGAGCTTGGATCTGGAGGGACTGGGACTTCAACAGCTCCTTCCAACATCTGAGTGATTTTTCTTCATGTTTGGCCTCAGAGCCAGGTCTTCCTGGATGCACTACAATGCTGTCATCACAAATCTTCTCACTCTCTTCATGTCACTCAATGCCTCCTCATCGCTCTCCACTAGCTTAAGTATGCTCCCAGTCATACGCCCGGTCAACTAGCACAATTTGAGCTTCAATTTATGCTTCCGGCTTGTAGTTCTTTTTGCAGCGGATGAGCTCTACCAACAAAATGCCAAAGCTGTGAACATCTACTTTGCTAGAAATAGGCATATTCCCGAACCATTCTAGTCCTAAATAACCTCTGGTTCCTCTGACTCCAGTGGTGGTTTGTGTTTGATTCGCCATCAAGAGCTTACTAAAAGCAGGTCTACATCGTTTAGTTAGTTATTTCCATAGTAAGTTACTAACGGAGGTTTTATTTCCAATAGCAAACTCCTTACTTTGTTAGTAACTTACTAATATGTAGAGAGACCCACGTTAGTAATTTGCCAATTTCACTCGTAAATTACGATTTTCATTGCTAAGTTTTTATCTTGAGTAATAAATTACGTTCTACTTGAAGTTGGTAAGTACCTTACTCCGTTGGTAACTTATTAGTTGATATATGTCAATAAGCTATTGATTTCACCGGTGAAGTCATTAAGTTCATTGCTAAGTTTTTTTTTTTTAAGTGATAAATTCCTAAGAAAATTGATAATTCATTCATTCATTTAATGTTTGGTAAATTGCTAACATTGTCTATAAATTACTATCAGTTGGTTGGAGGGCAAATTGTCTAAAAAGTTCTATATCTATTACACTTTTGCTAATTCAATCTTAAACCTTTCAATTTTGTCAATTGAGTCATAAACTTTTTCACTTTTTGCCAATTGAGTTCATCTTACCAATTTTAGCTAGAATTTGCTAATATGGATGCCAACTGTCCTACGTGGTATGGCCGGCGCTGACGTGGACAAAATTTATTATTTTTTAAATATTTTTTCAAAATTTTTAAAATTTTTTCTTGTCTTTCTTTTTTTTCCTCTCCCTCTCTTTTCTTCCTCTTTGTCAGTCGCCTAGCCTCTGATGACCGGCCAGAGGCTGTGATTTGCAAGGGTCAACCTCGTCGACCTCAGGCGAGGTCGCCCTTGTTGGGAACTAGCAAGGGGCAGCCTCCCCGGCCTCACACAAGGTCCCCCTCATTGGGATCTAGCGAGGGTGAGCCTTGCTCATGATCGGCAAGGGTGACCCTCGCTTTCACTCGAAGCATGTGAGGGTTGGCCTCGCCGGCTACAAGCAAGGCTTGCCCTTGCCAAATCTGATGAGGGTGAGCCTTGCCCAAGGCCCGCGAGGTCGTACCTCGCTAGAATCTAGCAAAGGCGACCCTCGCCCTCACTTGAAGCACACAAGGGTTGGCCTCATCGACTGTGAACGAGGCTCACCCTTGCCAGATTCGGCGAGGGCGAGCCTTGCCCAAGGCCCACGAGGTAATCCTCACTAGGATCTGGCGAGGGCGAACTCGCATGAGGCCGGTGAGGTCACCTCTCGCTAGTTTTAGGTGAGGCCGACCTTGCTTGAGGCCAGAGTCACAACCTTTGGCCAGTCGTCGGAGGTTGGGTGACTAATAGAGAGGAAGAAGAGAGAGAGGGAAAAAGAAAAGAAAAGAAAAGAAAAAAAGAGAATATTCAAAAATTTAAAAAATTCGAAAAAATTCGAAAATATATTTAAAAAATAATAGACTTTATCTATGTCAGCGAATTCTGGCCAAAATTGGTCGGATGAACTCAATTGGCAAAAAGTGAAAAGATTTAGAGTTCAATTGGTAAAATTGAAAGGTTTAGGACTGAATTGATAAAAGTACAATAAACTTATGACTTTTTAGATAATTTTCCTATTGGTTAGAACTTGGAGCAACAAATTAAATGATAATATTGACAAGATTTATAATTTTTAATCATATTAGAAAAGTGCCGTGCACGGAAACATGACTGAAGGAGTCGTTTTTCGTAATTTCTCCGTTGGCCGGCAGCGCAAACTTATTAAATTTAGACAAGGCGAGTCGGCCTGGGGACCCGGAAATTTTCCAAGGAGAAACAGACAGACTTAGTAGACTTTGACCAAAACATCTTTTAGGTTTAGAGGAGACTTTATGAGTTGAAAATGATGGAGAAGAATGCAGACCCCCCAGCCACTTCCTGGAAATTGAATGTTTCAATCATGACCGCAGATGCTCGAACTTACGTGGAAATTTGCTGTGGAGTCCCGGGTCAAGCATGAGCTCAATGGATGTGATCCGAGGTGTTGCAATGGTCTAATGTTTAGACTGCAGTGAATCTTGCGCAGCATGGAGACGAATGGTTACATTCATTGATGATGAATAAACATTCTTCTGCACATACTCTGTGAAAATTTGCTTACATGAGTTAATAAAAATAAAGATAAATGCACTAGAAGTTCTAAAATTTGTGATAAAAGTGCAATCGAGTACTCAAATTTTAAAAGAGTACAATCAAGTCCTAAACTTGTCCAAAAGATGCAATCAAGTCTCTCTTTGTCCAATATGGCTAATAGAAAAAACTAATATGATTTTTCATTGTTGTTAAAAAATAGAGGCATTGACTTGGTTGCCACATCATCTATTTTAAGGATAAAAACAATATTAAAAGATATTAAAAGCCAAATGTTCTATGTTGCAATTAATATATAGATAATCATTATTGAGAAGCACATTTGTCTCCCAACAATTTTTGCATCTGGCTACTCCGTTTCACGACCATACTAGCGCTGGTTCTTAAGCTTCCATGGCAACGAGATCTCCATTCTCGCCGGTACCCACGAGTCACCAGAGGTGCACTACCTCACGGTCGAGCACCGCTGCCTTCTTTGATCTCCTTTGACGTCCTGGGATGTGACCATCGCCTCAGATTTGGGTGAGGGCCGTCCTTTAGCTATAGATCTAAGCAAGTGTTGCGGCCCTCATTGCTAGAAGAGCAAGGGTAGCCGGTGGTAAGGTTTTTGTTAAATTAATGTTTCGAGTTTGAATTCAGATACCAATTTGTTAAACCAAATTTGTTGATAAATATTTTCTTCCGAGGATCAGAAATTGGACGAAGAAAGAAGAAACAATTTCCTTCTTGGACTTTTTCTTTCGGAGGTGCAAATAAGTAAAGGAAGATATCATGTGCAGCTACAAGACACAAAAAGGGGCACATTGTTTTATCTTATCTACTTATCTTTAAGGGGGATATTTAAAAAAAAAAAGGAAGAAAAAGAAAGGTCTTCTTCTCCTACCGTGTATGAATCCTTTTTTAAAGTAGGAAAGAGACGTGGGCCCAAAGTCAAAGTCTTGACTTTGGGCACACAATATAAATGCTAAAAGGGGCATGAACCATTTGAGAGAGGAGCCGTTGAAGCCACGCGAAGCCTTGAAAATAGACATGAAGACTTACGTTCGTGGACTAAAAGACGAACACTGGAGTTTTTGATTTTGGCGTACCTAGAACATTTTTGATTTGAGCTTAAATACATGGTAATTTTATGCAGTGAGTTATTTATTTATAAACATTTTGGGTTTGGTGTTAAATTTAGGTGTGAGAAATACTCAAGTGTGTGAGCGATTGTAAACTCTGATTCTCCAATTATAGTTGATTATTTGCTGCTGGCTCTCTGTGTGTACGTAGGTACCGATTTTCAAACCAAACTATGTAAATTTCTGGTGTCCTTATTATTTCTCGTTTATCTCTTTAGAGTTTGCGCGTTGACATAAATTACAAGATTTTATCATTTCTGCGTATTATATTCCAACAGTCCAACGACGAGCAATGCCAGCCCCATGCCAGTGTGTCGGTGGCTGCGAAGCCGCCATCACCTTCACTGGAACGATCACCGCCCTTCTCAGCTTCTCCTATGTTTGATCTTCCTTTTTTTTTTTTTTTCCATTTTTTTCAGATTTTTATTTATCTAAACATATTAAAATCAAAATTTCCCTTTAATTTATTTTTCTTTTTCCTAAAATGGCTGATGCAACAACCTTATCAACACCCCTTTCTTCACAAAATGATTAAAAATAAAGCCACGTTAACTTTTTTCATTAGCCAAATTGAATAGAGTTAACGGAGGGGTTTCAATAAGACAATTTAACAAATATTAAGATTTATTTTTTTTTTAAATTTTATTACTCAATTGGATTTAACAGAGGGGTTTCGTTAAGACAATTTAACAAATATTAAGATTTGATTTTTTTTTCGAAAGTTTTATTACTCGATTGCTCTTTCTTAATAAGTTTTAAGACTTTTAGCGCGCTTATTCCATTAAAATATAAAGCATTTAGAGCTAATAAAGGACTAATGAAGTGTCAAATCAATAACTTAGTCAAATTTTATGGACCTCTATTGGTGTGTGGAAAGCTAACATACTCGACTTTAAATCTCAATTTAATGCTCGGTACATGATAAACGGAACAAAACCGGATTCTTTTTAGGACATAAAGATGATGAAGGTCAGAGATGGATGAACTTGAATGGAGCTTGCTTTACTCACCGGTTGGGCTAGATAGACACCGCTTCCATTTGGGAACTCATTGTTGACACTTAAATTTTCAATTATTAGACTTTTCAAAACATTTAATAAAATTAGGGATTTAATTTGCTAATCCTTAGCAAGTAACAGTTATGCTACTCACTACATATCATCATAATTAAGGGGAGTGCGATTTTTGCTACATGTTCAAATTGACGAGAACATTGAAGCCTTCCATATCATTTTCCTCACCTCGTTTTTTGACCTTGGGGATTATTTTTATTTCTAATTTGCATAATCAAAAATCCTAAGGAGAATACAATTCAAGATTACAGACAGCAGTTGTTTGAATAAGCAAAATCATATTGAATTGAAAAAAGAGCTTGGAACTGGAGGTACTGGGACTTCAATAGCTCCTTCCAACATCTGAGTGATTTTCTTCATGGTTGGCCTCAAAGTAGGGTCTTCTTGGATGCACCACAATGCTGTCATCACAAATCTTTTCACCCTCTTTATGTCACTCGATGCCTCCTTGTCGCTCTCCACTAGCTTAAGTATGCTCCCGTCGTGGTAGCAGTCATACGCCCAGTCGACTAGCACAATTTGAGCTTCAATTTCCGCTTCCGGCTCATAGTTCTTTCTACAGCAGATGAGCTCTACCAACAAGATGCCAAAGCTGTAAACGTCTATCTTGCTAGAAATAGGCATATTCCTGAACCATTCTGGCGCTAAATAACCTCTGGTTCCTCTGACTCCAGTGGTGGTTCGTGTTTGGTTTGCCATCAAGAGCTTAGCTAATCCAAAGTCTGCTATTTTTGCAGTAAGAGAGCCATCAAGAAGAATATTTTGGGGCTTGATGTCGCAGTGGATTATATGCCTCGTGCAATCGTCATGCAAGTAAGAGAGCCCCTGCGCAACACCACAGGCAATTTCTATTCTTTTGTACCAGCTGGGCCTTGAAGCACCAAATAGGAAATCTGCCAAAGTGCCATTGCTCATGAGCTCATACACCAGAAGTCGGTGTTGACCTTCATTGCAGTATCCAAGCAACTGCACTAAGTTCTTGTGGTTAGTTTGGCCAATTGCAACCACTTCTCTTTCAAACTCCTTTTCGCTTTCTCCAGTCCTTGTTGCCAGCAATTTTACTGCCACAAAGTTTGTATACTCGGATCTGAGAACACCTTTGTACACCGTTCCAAAAGCACCCCTACCTAGTTCTTCTTTGAATTGATCAGTTGCTTCTTGAAGCTCCTGATAAGTGAAAGTCTGCGTGCCTATGGCTTGGTTAATCTGGACTGGTCGTGACAACTTAGAATCCCTAGATCGGAAGCTTCTATAAATTAAATAGGTAACGAGGAGTAGAAGCAAGTTCACAAACACAGAGCTACTCAACAGCACCGATCCGATGATAATCAGAGTGGAATTCTTGTTTCCATTTCCTGTAGATTTTGAAGTAGAGTTATTTATCCTGACCTTGATCAGAGCTTTTCCAACATCAGTAAGGTCCACCCTTCCATTGGAAAGAGGGATCTTCTTTTTCCAGCAAGTTCCACTCCTACTCAAATAAGCAACTGCGCAAAAACAATCAGCCAAGCAACCCTGTCTGCAGCTGTCCTCGGTTTGTGCTGCAATAGCCTCATAATTATACAGTGGCCAGTTTGTATTGGGCAAGTCGTGGAAAGTGAACTGGTCTGTTTCCGGCCTACTTCCATCACAACTCTGGGGTACGAAGTCCTGTTTGCATCCACTCATCTCGTTTGTTGAATCTAACAGAGTATATCCGGGTGGGCAGTGGCATCGGGGCCTCTGATCGTCTCCAAGAGCACAGTAACTGTTGAAGCCACAAGCTCCGGAACCGATAGTTTGCTTGATGCTCTGGCATATATTTGGAGGGACCGGGGAAGAGACCATCGACCAGCCCTTTGCCGAGCCAGAACCCGAATTTGCCAGCTTGGGGTGGACATAGTGCCTGAAGACCCCATCATATTCAAGGATCGCTCTTTGGTAAAATCCGCTGGTCAGGTTTGTGACTGAGGTGACGAGTTTGAGCACTGTTCCATTCCTAGCCGTGAGGGAGACCTGACCACTTTGATTGAATATCAATCGGACGCCGCTACCATTGGTGTTGCTAACCCAGTAAGTATCTGAGGCATCCCATGGGTGAGGAGTGGCATGGAATGCGAGATTTCCATAGTCTCCCAGCACGAAGTTGAATCTCCCGGCGGAGTAATTCATTTCAGAGTAGCGAGCGTTAACTTTAGTCCCGTTATCTAACTGTTGCGTAGGCAGCATCGTGTCGGTCGGATGGCTGAACGTCTCCCACAAGTTGACGTTGTTCTGGCCAACTAGGACAAAGTTCCCCGTGTCGAGCATAGCTGCATACATTACACGAGCACCAATCGAGCGAGGAGGCCACAACTCTCTTCCAATCGGGTCGGTGAGCACCAGTCGGCCGTCAGCAGTCAACTGGATCTTCGAACCTTCTGGCGCTAGATTATCGCCATTCGCCGACCAGACAATGGTCTTCTCCTCTATCTTCTCGAACCATATTGCCAGCAAATGAGACCCTTGTCCCATTTTCCGGAACCCGAAGGCGAACTCGCCAGACGGCGACAGCCAGCAAGAGTTTCGGTCATCCGCCGTTAACGATGAGCCCAAGGTGAGGTTGCCGTTGGTCTGAGCCCTGGCGGAAAGCGGAAGTGTGACGAGCAGCAGAAGGATTCGGAGCATCACTGAAGCCATACGAGATGAAACTTTGAGGCGCTGCTCGAGTCGAGCTACTGCAGCCTCAAGGATGTAAACCAGCGCTCTTTATAGAATTCCAGTATCTCTCTCGTCACTTGTCAACAGGATTACAAATCCACCACCTTGACATCTAGCGGTAGATTACCGAGTGTTTTAGATTTTTTAGGGGAAACCGTCAATCAACCGGTAAATTGTCACTTGCCAGCACAATACAAAATAATTTTCTAGAGTTTTACAATTGGGCCCCTTCAGTCAATTAGTAACAAACCTACGAAAAAAATGATATTATCATCCTCAAACAGTAAGTTTATCTAGATTACCCAGTGCTTTAACATACCAAATAAAGATTTTATCTCGTTAGAATCTAGTGTATAGTGGTAGATCACCAAGTGCTTTAAAATTTTACGAGTGAGCCTGTCAAGCAATTAGTAAATTTCTAGTGAAATCATGATGTTATCACCCCCCACCTCAAGCAGTGAACTCTTAAGTGCCTTAAAATTTTTCAAGTGGGTTCATCAGATACGTGGTCAATTTCTAAAGAAGTTGATAATTTTTTTATTTCACTGGTCGTAACTTGTTAAGCTAAAATTAAGCTTATGTTGGTAAATTACTATTTTCACGGTCCTTAACTGTACTGGTAATCTCCAAAGACAACCTCCTAAATAAGTTAAGTAAGACCTTTGGCAAATTTCATACTTCACGTGATACTACCTTAAGAGAGAACAGACATATTGCTAATTTCACTGGTACATACTAACTTTAATGGGGGATGTTTACAATTTAAGATTGAATTTGGTGTTTGAAAATCTCTCAAATTGTTGGCAACTTATTATGCTAAAAGCGGGGCTACGTTGGTGAATTACTTATTCCCACAGTACGTTGATAATCAAGGTTATATTTCCAATGGCAAATTCCTTACTTTCTTAGTAACTTACCAACTTATAGGGAGACCCATATTTATAATTTATCAAATTCACTCTTAAGTTACTAATTTCACTGCTAAGTTTTTTACTTTGAGCGATAATTTCCTAAGAAAGGCGATGATTTACTCTTGCCTTTAATGTTGGCGAATTGCTAACTTTGTAAACTTGGACCGACAAGTTACGTGATATTACCAACAAGATTTATAAATTTTAATCATATTAGAAAAGTGCCGTGCGCGGAAACATGGTTGGAGTTGGCGCGTTTCTTTATTTCTCCGTACGTGGAAATTTAGAAAAAGGCAGGTCTGCTTGGGCGGATCCATTAACCTTCAGTCGTGACCCAGAAATTTCCCAAGGAGAAACAGACAAATTTAGAAGACTTTGACCGAAACATCTTTTAGATTTAGAGGAGGAGATTTTGGGAGTGGAAAATGTTTTTTTTTTTACCAAAATACAAAGGATTCGATTCCGGTGGAAATCAAAGCGATCACAGATCACTTCGCGGAAATTGAACGTTTCAATGCGCGTACGTACGTGGAAATTTTGCTCTGGTGTCCCGCATCAGGCATGCATGCAGTCAGTGGATGTGATTGTGAACCTTCTAATTTGACTTTAATCAGATCGCTAATGGATTTCACAAGAAAAATTCAAAATAGTGAAGCGGGACCCAGTAGATCATCATGCAAAACGCTCAAAATATAAGAAAAAATTCAAAATAGTAAACAAAGAAGTAAAAGAAAAAGCAAAAGAAAAGCGTCTGAAATACTTTTCCTTCAAATTAATTTGATTGAAATAATCATAAAAATGATAATATATTATGTATATATAAAAATATAAATTTAATATATAACGTATCTTAACATGTTGGAATTCTCTATTTTTTTAGAAATGACTTATCGACGTGTCATGTCGTGTCGTATCACGTTTCGCGTATTAATGTCAGTGTTACTTAGGTTGAAACTTAGACCAACAAGTTAAATGATATAACCAACAAGATTTATAAATTTTAATCATATTGGAAAAGTGCCGTGCACGAAACATGACTGGAGTAGGCGTGTTTCTTGGTTTCTCCGTACGTGGAAATTTTGAAAAAGGCAAGTCTGCTTGGGCGAAGCCATTAAACTTCGGTCGTGACTCTGAAATTTCCCAAGGAGAAACAGACAAATTTAGAAGACTTTGACCGAAACATCTTTTAGGTTTAGAGGAGGAGATTTTGGGAGTGGAAAATGTTTTTCTTTGACCAAAATACAAAGGATTCGATTCCTGTGGAAATCAAAGCGATCACAGATCACTTCGTGGAAATTGAATGTTTCAATGCGCGTACGTACGTGGAAATCAAAGCCATCAAGCATCCATGCAGTCGGTGGATCTGATTGTGAACCGTCTAATTTTGACTTCACAAGAATAAAACAACACTCCTAATCAATCCCCCCCGCGACCCGCGAAACGTACACAGCACACGTAACACCACCCCGACAACTGACACGTCAGCACACGCTCGCCACACTGTCCGGTGCTCTCCCTCCATTGTCGTCTTCCGCAGGGAAATATAGAAGTGCAGGAGATGGCTACGTCTATCCACGAGAAATCTGCTGCTTTGTTTCGTGCGATGGCGGTTCTCCCCGTGCAAACAATTACCTCCTCCTTCTCCTTATTCTTCCTCGTGCTCTGAAGCACGCCGCTGGATTGTGCTTTGCCCGAGGAGGTAAGCGAGGCGAGGAATGTTCTCGACGTGAGCGGCGTACTCCACGCGATTGTGAACCGTGTTGTTGGGGGTGATCTAATGCTTGCTGCTTAGACTGCAATTGAGTCTTGTGCAGCTTGGAGAGGAATGACTACATCAATGATAGATGAACATAATTCGGCATATATTCTGCAGAAAAGAATTGACGTAGTTTTTCATCATTATTCAAAAGGAGAGGCGTTGATGTGAATGTCACGTTAGGCAATTTAGAAGAAAAAAAATTAAAAACTATTTAAATTTAAATGTTGTATGTTGCAATTAAAATATAATCAATTGTTTTCGAAACTTTAGAGAAATAAAATTAGGCAAAAAGAACAAGAAATATAAAGGAGAAAATCGTTCGCGGGAATCAACTCCATCTATTTTTGCATTTAGCTACTTTGCTTCACAGCCATAGTTGGTGCTGATTCTTAAGCTTCCATGGCAACGAGATCTCTATTCTCCCTCAAATCCGCCATTCACTAGAGGGTCATGGCCGTAATTGTCGGAGGAGCGACAGTAGCTAGTGGCAAGGTCCTTGTTGACAAGTGACGAGGGATGCCACCTTACCGTAGCTAGTGGGAAGGGAATATGTATGCTTAGAAAATTGTCTGCCTTGTGTTGCTTCCCGCAAGTTCTCAAATGGAAAAATTGAGAAGAAAGTTCGTCTGATTATGCTCCCAACTACGTGATTTGCGGACTGTGATTTTCTGGCCTATAACAAGTTGGTCGCCCGAAGGAGGTGAGAGTTCCCTTCTGTATGAATAAGAAACCAGCAGAGCTATTGAAATTAGGATTTCCGGGTACCCGATGCACGTCTTGAGGGTCGGCGACTTTCATACGGCTCTCATCATCTAATTTAGCAGAGAAGATTTATTTTGCTTGGGTCAGGTTGAAACACTGTTCTACTGCGTCGAATGCAATTTTAACAAAGCAAAATCGTGGATTAAAAATTGCTTTGATGGAGCCACGTACAGGGATATGATCCACGTAGAATTCCTTAGAGATTCAACACAAGAATGCCCGTGAGTTCAAATCTACCGGTGACAGGTTCTGCATCATTTCATATAATTACTTGATCATTCAACAATATAAATCTCTCTTCAAAGATGCATGCGGCCACGCATGCAATCCTTTCTGCTGACAATCGTCAACCTGTTCTCTCTAGGATACTTGCGAGGGAATGTCAAGCTTGAGTAAGATTTAGCCATTTTAAGTGGGATCCATGGGAGGACATCATGAAAAAGTATATTCTGGCATAATTGCAATTACAGACAATACGGATAATTTTCACGATTACAGACATTAGTTATCTTAATAAGCAAAATCATATTGAACTGATAAAGGAGCTTGGATCTGGAGGGACCGAGACTTCGACAGCTCCTTCCAACGTCTAAGTGATTTTCTTCATGTTTGGCCTCAAAGCGGGGTCTTCCTGAATGCACCACAATGTTGTCATCACAAATCTTCTCACCCTCCTCATGTCGCTTGATGCCTCCTCATCACTCTCCACAAGCGAAAGTACATTCCCATAGAGGTAGCAATCATACACCCAGTGGACTAGTACAATTTAAGCTTCAGTTTCCGCTTCCGGCTCGTAGTTCTTTCTACAGCAGATGAGCTCTACCAACAAAATGCCAAAGCTATAAACGTCTTCCCATAAGACTAAATCTAAATAAAACATGATGATCCCAATTTATCATTCATATATAAATTCATGCAAAAATTGGGGATTGATTTGCGGAAACATAAAGATTGACATACCTCTAGCCATTGATGAAAGTCTGCAAATGCAGAAAACCCTAAAACCTTGGATGGATCCGTGAGGCATGATTGATCTACGAATATAGAAACACCAAATCTATATGTCATGTTCTACTAGCCAATTATCCTCAAACGTGGTGGTGTGTTTTCTATAGTGATGGGGTTTGAACTAGACGATATGATGTTTTATTCCGTTCTTACGTTACCGATATCTTTCATCAAGACCATTATAGTAACATATTAATGGGCAAATATCACGTAATAAACGTGGGTAATAAATTGGAATTAATTGAGAAATACAAAATTGAGATCACATTTAGAATAATAAAATATATTATAACATTCTCCCATTGATCCCAGTATTCCATCAAATGAAATATTAACTCAAACCCACATAAACTTCACGCTAAAATAAAACACATGAATCACAACGATGAGTCTTCTTAGAGTGAGTATTATCTTCCGTGTATCATAATGCATTTTATTAGCCCACATGTGATAAAATAACTTAATGAATAAACCTTATGTATTGAGAAAAACATTGCAAATGAATAAAAGTCTCACAAATTCTTCCATATAAAGAAAAATCTAGATGATTGGACCAATGCCCATTCTGAATACGTGATCCTTATAACTCATTAGTGGCATCCTTTAGTTAAAGAATTAGCTATCATCAATCTAGTGCTTACATATTTTATGACCATTTTCTTCTCTTTAACATGTTCTTTGATGGCTAAATACTTGATGTCGATGTGCTTGCTTTGACTACTCCTTTTTTTATTCTTAGCCATGAAAACTGCAACTGAATTGTCGCAAAACATTCTCAATGGCCTAGAAATATAATCCATAACTCTAACCTCGATATGAAACTTTTCAACCATACACAATGTGAAATGGCCTCAAAATAGGAAACGAACTCTACCTCCATAGTGGAAATGGCAACCAAGGTCTGTTTTGCACTATTCCAGAATATAGCTCCGCTAGCAAAAATAAAAATATATCCCAATGTTGATTTACAGGAATCAACGTAGCCAGCAAAGTCTAAATTCGAGTAACCAACTACCTCCAAGCTATTCGTTTGTCTATACATAAGCACGTGTCCCTTTGTACCTTGAAGATACCTCATTACATTCTTTGCAGCTCTTCAGTTGTCTAAACCTGAATTACTCTGGTATCTTCCCAGCATTCCCATAGCAAAAGCAATGTCAGGTCGAGTGCAAAGCTGAGCATGCATCAAGCTTCTGACAACAGAAGCATATGGGATATTCTTTATTTGTTCCTTTTCAAAGTTGTTCTTCGGGCATTTGTTCAATTTAAACATGTCACCCTTCACAATGGGTGCTATACTTGATAAACAATTTTTCATCCAAAATTTCTCTAAGACTTTATTGATATAAGTTTCTTGAGATAGTCCTAATATATCTTGAGGTCTATCCCTATGAATCTTAATGCCAGTGACATAAGACACTTCACTTATATCTTTCATATCAAAACTCTTAAAGAGAAATTATTTCACCTCATATAACAACTAATTATCATTAGTTGCAAGTAAAATATCATCCACATATAGCACATGGAAACAAATTTTGATCCCACTAACCTTCTAGTATATACATTGATCCATGACATTATCTACAAAACCGAATGAAGTAATGGAACCTCAAGTACCATTGGTGGGATGTTTGTTTCAGGCCATATAGAGATTTCTTAAGCTTGCATACCTAATGCTCACCAATACTAGAAAAGAATCGTTCTGGTTGTTTCATGTAAATCACTTCTTCTAATTTTCCATTGAGGCATATTGTTTTCACATCCATTTGATGTAACTCCATATCAAAATGAGCAACCAATGCCAAAATGTGTACATATTGCAAACCTATTTTCCAACATTTGAATAACTCAAAAGACATCCTTTGAACAGTCTTAGTTGAAACTCGGTTTAATATATACACTGTCGTTTTAAGAGTCTCAGTTTACAAGAATCTAGGAAGTTTGGAGTTGCTGAGCATACTCCGCACCATGTTTATTAATGTTCAGTTTCTTCTTTCTATTGCATTATTTTGGTCTAAAGAATCAAGCATATTGTATTGGGCAATAATCCCATGCTTTTCAAGAAACTTTGCAAATGGACCAAGTGCTTGTCTATCTTCAGTGTATCTACCATAGTATTCTCCACCTCTATCTAATCTCATGATCTTAAATTGCTTGTCGCATACCTTAAAAGCATCTAGCGTTTCGTGCTTATTAGGAAGCAAGTAGAGATACATGAATCGTGAATAATCATCTATGAAATAGATAAAGCATCTCTGACTATTTGAGTCCATATCTGGACTATAAATATATGTATATATGATTTCTAATATTTCAGTACTCCTCTTAGCACATTTCTTTGACTTGTTAGTTTGCTTTTCCTTTATATAGTTCGCACAAGTGTCATAATCAGTAAAGTCTAGAGTACTAAGTACTCCATCATTTACTAATTGCTTAATTCTATTTATAGAGATATGTCCCAATCTTCGGTGCCACAACATAGAGGAATCCTCATTCACAACACATCGCTTTATGCCAGCATTATCGAGAATGTGCATCGCATTATAAATAACATTGTCTTGTAAATCAATTCGAAAGAGACCGTCAGATAAAATACCACTCCCAACAATTCATATTTATATGATAAACTAAATGTTGATTCTAAAAATTTAAAGGAGTATCCCAAAGGCACAAATCTTGAAACTTAAATTAAATTCTTAAACTAGGAATATAAAAAGTCATTTCTAAATTCAAAACAAGGCCACTACTGAGAACTAATCTACATGTCCCAATAACTTCCATATACGAATGCATTTTGTTTCCTAAATAGATACTTTGTTCACTTTCCGCTGGTTTCCGCTGGTTTTGAAAACCCTACAAGGGATTCAAAATGTGGATTGTAGAACCAGAATTAAGCTACCAAGTGTTGTGACCCACATCAACCATATTAGATTCATAACAAACATATGAGAGTGGGTTACCTTTCTTCTTGAGCCACCTTCTTCATGTGCCCCTTCTTTTTACAAAAGAAGCACTTGGATTTCTTCTTAATGCTGGCTTGGGGAGATAGAGGCATTTTACCTTTTCCCTTTTACTTGTCTTACCCTTTGTACTTATCATATGTTGTCATATGAGCACTTTCTCCTTTCTACATTAGCAGCCTCTCTTCCTCTTGAACACACATGGTCATGAGTTTATTGATTGACCATTTTCTATTATGTGTGTTGTAAGAGATCTTGAAATGGGCATACTCTTGTGGAAGAGTGTTCAAGATATAGTACACATGAAAAGATTCTGATATCTCAACCTCAATATTTTTCAGCTAAGCTGCAATATCCATCATCTTCATGATGTGCTCTACACACCTCTTACATTG
Organism: Eucalyptus pauciflora; assembly: GCA_007663325.1. Classification (NCBI taxonomy): domain Eukaryota; kingdom Viridiplantae; phylum Streptophyta; class Magnoliopsida; order Myrtales; family Myrtaceae; genus Eucalyptus; species Eucalyptus pauciflora. Next base: position 403,409 of record VMYD01000189.1, on the reverse strand, counting down.
GTAAGCTTCAACAATGAGCATTTTATAATTAGGGTCATGGCACGTGCCTTCTCTGAAAACTCAAATTGTGCATTAATAGTCTCCAACAATTCCTTAGCATTGTTATGCTGAATGACTGAACCATGAACACTAGTAGATAGTTTTTTATTTATTTTTTATTTTATTTTTATTTTTATGTACATCACATTGAGATGGTTGGACCGCTTCCATTGTGCATAAAGAGTATATTCAACCCGAGTACTATCCTTAGTATGTTCAAGTGGTTTGTCTAACCGTAAAGCATAATCAAGATCCATGCATCTCAATTGGAGAAGAACTAATTCCCTCTATTCTTTATAGTTATTTCCATTAAACTCGGGAACAATTATACCAGAACTAATCGTAGGTGGTAAGACCGCATTATAATCAAAGAAAAACTTATGTTTCAATATATTTGAGGCAAATAAACTTAAATCATATTTTACCAATGTAAAACATGCTATAAAATATGAATCACATAACATCAAAAACTGCTTATGAGCTAAGTTTCTAATTTAGATAGATTAATAATTACTTCATGATGAACTATCAAATTATATTCCCTTCGTTAATCCTTATGGGTAAATTAAGAAAGATAAAATAATATTTTATCTTAATCAATTACATTAATATATTGAAAATTCATGTGGGATAAATTTCATAAAATTAATGTGACTAATAACATGCAATGCCCTTTCATTGGATGTGGTCCATAGACTCTTAATGTATATATTTTAATATAATCAAAGATGTTGTGACTAATCTTCAATTAATTAAATATATATAGATCACTTGATATTTAATTCTACTAGAAAATATTCAAAAATTGCATGTAAGGGCAAAACAGTAAAATAACATGTAAAAGGGTTAAAACTGTAATTTTACACGCAAGGGTAGAATTTGAATTTCACTTGTAAGGGGTAAAACATGAATTTTATGACCAAAAGGGCAAAATCGTAAATTTTCACGCCCAAAGGGGTGAAACTGGAATTTTATGCAACCAGGGCAAAACCGTGATTTTTCTTTATGCGGAGGGGTTAAATCATAATTTAGGCAGCAAAGGGCAGAATTGGAATCCAAAAATATGCAGAGGGACAAAAGCACGTGCCGACTTGTGGCGTGCACACGCCTGCAGCTCCCCTCTTGGGTGCATGCGTTGCATGCGCCCACTGACACGCACCCGTTCCATTCGCTTGGGCACGTCCGACGGCCTTCTCTTCGAGAATTTCTTTCTTTCGCCACTACTCCGCCACGACCAGCCACTGTTTCGCCGCTCAATCTTCATCCATAGCTCATGTCCGATCAAATTAATCAATGGGTCTCGAAGAAAATCTCGAGAGAAATGCATAGTTTCAAGATCCAGCAAAAACGACCAACAAATTGACTAGAATTAAGTCTAAAACGATTTGCCCTAAAACCCTAACCATCAAAAGTTTCACCGCTCAATTAACCTTTGATGATCAGTAATATGCCAAATAACCATTATCGCATTGGTGGATTGCCCGAATTTGATTGGAATCTGAAATTTTGCTCCAAACCACCAAAGATCCGAATTTTACCCATACATAATTCAGTAAAAACATACAAAAATTCCAAAATTTTCACCAAGGCAGAGATTATATATATGCTTTAATACCAACTGTAAGACTAAATCTAAATAAAACCTAACGATTCCGATTTATCATAAATTCATACAAAAATTTGGGACCGATTTGCGAAAATGTAAAAATCAACATACCTCCAACCATTGATGAAAATCTAATGCGGAAAACCCTAAAAACTTGGATGGATCACAAAGCTCGATCGATATGCAAATATGGAAACACCAAATCTATTCCACTAGCTAATACTCCTCAAACGTGATGATGTGTCTTTTGTAGTAATGGGGTTTGAATTAAACAACCTAACGTTTTATTCCATTTCTTATGTTACCGACAATTTCCATCAAGACCGTCATGGTAATATATTAATTGACAAATATCACGTAATAAATTCGGATAATAAATTAGGTAATTAATTAATTGGGAAATATAAAATTGGGATCATATTTAGAATAATAAAATTTATTATAACACTTCCTTGCTAGAAATAGGCATATTTCTGACTCTAGTGGTGGTTCTTATTTGGTTCGCCATCAAGAGCTTTGCCAATCTGAAGTCTGATATTTTTGCAGTGAGAGATCCACGAAGAAGAATTATTTTGCGGCTTGATGTCGTAGTGGATTATGTGCCTGGTGCAATCGTCATGCAAGTAAGAGTGGCCGCGCGCAACACCATAGGCAATTTCTATACTTTTGTACCAGCTGGGTCTTGAAGAGCCCAAAAGAAAATCTGCCAAATTGCCGTTGCTCATGAATCCATACACCAGTAATCGACGTTGACCCTCATTGCAGAATCCAAGCAATTGCACCAAGTTCTTGTGGTTAGTTTGGCTAATTGCACTCACTTCTCTTTCAAACTCCTTTTCGCTTTCTTCGATCCTTGTCGCCAACATTTTTACTGCCACCAAGTTTGTATCCTCGGATCCAAGAACACCTTTGTACATTGTTCCAAAAGAACCCTACCCAGTTCTTCTTTGTATTCATCTGTTGCTTCTTGAAGCTCCTGATAATTGAAAGTCCGCATGCGCATGGCTTGGTTAATCTGGACTGGTTGTGAAAGCTAAGAATCCCTAGATTGGAAGTTGTTATAAATTAAATAGCTAATGAGGAGTAAAAGCAAGTTCAAAAACATAGAACTACTCAACATCACTGATCTGATGATCACCAGAGTTGAGTTCTTGTTCTTTTTCTGGCCGTTTCTTGTAGATGTCAAAGTTGAGTCTTCCATCTGGACCTTGATCAGTGCTTTTCCACCCACACTAAGATCCTTCCTACCATTGAGAAGAGGGATCTTCTTTTTCCAGCAATTTCCGTCTTTGAAAACAACGATTGCGCAAAAACAATCAGCCAAGCAAGCCTCTTGGCACCAGTCCTCAGTTTTCAATGCCCTGACCTCATAAGCAGACTGCGGCCAATCTGTATTGAGCATGTCAGGCAAAGCAAACTAGTCTTTTTCAGGCCTACTTTCATCGCAACTCTGTGATATGAAGTCTTGTCTTCATCCGTTCATCTCATTCGTTGAATCTAACAGAGTATATCCAAGTGGGCAAAGGCATCGGGGCCTCTAAATCGAATCGTCTCTAAGAGTACAATAGCTGTTGAAACCACAAGCTCCAGGACCCGTATCTCGTGTGATCCTTGTGCATATATTTGAAGGGACCAGGGAAGAGACCATCGATCAGCGCATTGGTCAACCAAAACTTGAATTTGCCATCTTTGGGTGGAGATATTGCCTAAAGACCCCATCATATTCAAGGATCGCTCTTTGGTAAAATCCGCTGCTTGGAACTTCATATGAGGTGACAATATTGAGTATTGTTCCATCCCTAGACGTGAGGTAGACCTGACCACTTTATTTGAATATCAACCGGAAGCCGACACCTAGGGTGCCGGTAGCCAGTATGAATATGAGATGGCCAGCGAGGTAGGAGTGGCATAGAGCACGAGATTTTTGTCAGCTTGCAGTGCCAAGAGGAATCTCCCAGTGGAGCAATTCATTTCGGAATAGCGAGCTTTAACATTAGCCCCAAAATCTAACTATTGTGTAGGTAGTATCGTCTCTGTCGATTGGCTGAATGAATCCCACAAGTTGACGTGGTTTGCGCTCGCTAGGATGAAGTTCCCCGTGTTGAGCATGGCCGTGTGAAGAGGCACCGCCTCTCTCTCTCTACTCTTCCAGATTTTTCTCCTGATTTAATAGCCGCAATTGTTAACAAATGGGTCAGCGAGTTGCAATAAAATAATAATAGGAGGAGATACTTTGATGTGGAAGCCGGGTCATTGACCGACTTTACACCCTATAAATAGGGGCTCATGTCCCTTGTGTGTGGAGTGTAGGGTGTTGTGTAAAGTGTCGTGAGTGTAGGGTGTAAGGGGTCTTGTGTATGAGTGAGGTCTTTAGAGGTGGTCGTGTAGAGTGTGCTGTGGATGAAGTGAGTGAAGAGTTGCAGAGAATAGAGCATGAGGAGTGCAGGAAGTCCAAGTGCTGTAAGGATGTCGCGTGTGCAGAGTGAGTGTGGCGTGAGTGTAAGAGTCCGTTTTGTGTTCAGTGAGAGTGGTGTAATTAAGTGCTCTTGTAATATTAAAAAGAGTGTCTATTATGGTCACACTTTCACAACTCAACAAGTGGTATCAGTGCTACGCCGCACGATTCAACAAGTGGTATCAGAGCTTAGGTGGTTGGGGACCATTGTAAGTGAGTAGGCAGTCAGGGATCGTTGAGCCAAGGAGCGGAGTACGCCGGAGTTCTAGCAGTGCACGATCTGGGATTGTGAAGTTGGTTGGTCTAGGACTAGGCTTACTTGATATAGTGTGGGGCATTATAGTCAAGTCTCGATGGCGGATTTCTTGAGTTTGGGAAATGGCTTGGAGAAGCTCAACAACTTCAATTATAATAATTGGAGTACCTACATGCAGTATTACTTGCAAGGTCGAAATTTATGAGAGATTATTGGTGGTAGCAACACCACACCACCCACAAATAATAGCGAATTAAGAAAGTGGAATGTCAAATCAAGTAAGGCTTTTTATGTTCTTGCTATAATTGTGGAAGATGAATTATTGTTAACACTTAAAGAGTGCGAAGACCTGAAGGAGGCCTGGGATAACTTGGCGGCGCTGTTTGCGAGAACAAATGATGCCAAGTTACAATGCCTAGAGAATAAGCTCCTCTCAATTTCGCAACAACATATGATAGTGAGTCAATCCTTCTCTAAAGTAAAATCTATTTGCGAAGAAATTTCAAAGTTAGATCCTCATAATGCCATCTTTGAGACAAGAATGAGAAGAATAATAATTCATGGGTTAAGGCCAGAGTATAATGGTTTTGTTACGGCTACTAGTGGGTGGTTAAATGAGCCAACTCTAACTGAGTTGGAGAATATATTGGCCAATCGAGAAGCCTTAGATAAACAAATTTCTAAGGTCTCAGTTAAGGATGTTGAAAGGGCCCTCTTTAGTAATAAGAGAGGGTTCAAGAGTCAGCGTAGAAATGGAGCAGGCATAAGAGATGGCAAACCATTGAAAAGTCATAAAGATTGGTGGAGGCAACTAAAAGGAAAGAGTTATTAACCAGGGGGAGCTCGTTGAGATGGCAACGATGATAGGATGAAGATGAGAGCAACAAAAGGCAAAGCAAGGCCGAAAGAAGGAAATGTCGTCACTTCCTGCAAGAAGGAGATCGAAAGTGAAGAAGAATGGGACTTCCAAACGTCAGTTGCATTGAAGGATCGAGAAGAGTTACCAACTGATTGTATAGTTGAGTCCAATGATTCAACGGCTCCTATCGCGACCCTGAAGAAGAGCAAGCCAAGGGAAAACTCGAAGAAGCAATTAACGACACTAACAAGCAGTCGTGAGAAGAAATTGCAAGAGTGCAGGAAATGATGAAGAAGCTGAGAATTGAAAATGTGAAGATGGAGAAGATGTTGAAAAAGAGATAAAATGCTAAGGTAGAAGGATCGCGAGCTCAAAGCAAAAGAAAGAGAGCTCGAGAAGTTACGATATGAGTTTAAGAAGTTGCAGAAGCTTAAGGAATTCAAGTCCACTGTAAAGTTCCCAATTGGTCATATTGAGAGAGACAAAGAACACCTGAAGGAGAAATTGTAGGGATTCTCTAAGAAAAGGAGGCCATCTACACCCTACATACCGTGGTGCAAGGATCAGTGGAATAAGATCAAGGAGCAGAAATTCCATGAGAAAAAGGATCAAGATATCTCCACTAAAGTGCTTTCGATGGGACTAAATCGGTTGAAGCATGAAATGAAAGTCACAAATAAAAGGCTTGATCAAATGAGTTCCAGTCTCCAAATTCTCACAAGAGATATGCTGAATACGAAGGTCAAATTGTGTGAGACGAAGGAAAGGGAGAGTAAAAGGCAGAATGAACATGCATCACAAAAATTCAAGCTTCACAAAGCTAAGTTGAAGGACGCAGTCGAAGAGCAAGTTGAAGCTACAATAGATAGTATTAAATCAGGGCAACTAGCACTAGAAGTGGGTGAAGCCAAGGAGCATGAGAGGATAAAGGAAGAAGACGATAGCAGATGCCGAAAAGCAACTTGACATAGTGTTACATCTGAATCGAGAGAGAGTAGTCGGTGAGGGGAAGTGTTGAAGAGGCACCGCCTCTCTCTCTCTATCTATCTCTCTATCTATACTCTTCCAAATTTTTCTCCAAATTTCATAACTGAAATTGTTGACAAATGGGTTAGCAAGTTGCAACAAAATAATAATAGGAGGAGATACTTTGGTGTGGAAGTTAGTTCATTGACCGGCTTTACACCCTATAAATAGGGGCTCTTGCCCCTTGCGTGTGGAGTGTAGGGTGTTGTATAAAGTGTCGTGAGTGTAGAGTGTAGGGGGTCTTGTGTATGAGTGGGGTCTTCAGAGGTGGTCATGTAGAGTGTGTTGTGGGTGTATGTGAGTGAGTGAAGAGTTGCAAAGAGTAGAGCATGAGGAGTGTAGGAAGTCCAAAGTGCTATAAGGGTGTAGCGTGTGTAAAATGAGTGTGGCGTGAGTGTAAGAGTCCGTTTTGTGTTTAGTGAGAATGGTGTATTAAGTGCTCTTGTAATATTAAAAAGAGTATTTATTATAGTCACGCTTCACAACTCAACAAGTGATATCAGTGCTACGCCGCGCAATTCAACAAGCCACATACGCTAAGCTAGTGGCGGCTAGGCCAAAAGACCATAGCTCTCTCTCTCTCTCTCGGGTCAGTAAGCACAAACCCGCTATTGGTAGTTAACTGGATTTTCGAACCTTCGGGTGCTAGATCATTGCCATACATTGACCAGACTATGGTTTTGTCCTCTATCTTCTCAAACCATATAGCCAACAAATGAGATCTTGTTCCCATTCTCTGGAACCCAAAGGCGAACTCGCTCGACAACAACAACCAGGGAGAGTTCTACCGTTCGCCATCAACCATGGAGAGCTCCTTGCCAGAGGATTGCCAGCCACTAAAAGTCCAAGGAGGAATAAGGTAGAAAAGTAAAGGAAAAAGAAAAGGAAAAGGAAAAAAAAAAGAAAAGAAAAATTAATAAAAAATTTGAAAAAAAAATAAAAAATTATTAAAAAATTGCCACGTTAGCATTCGACCATTGATCATCATCCACATTAGCGTCGGCTGGCAAAATTAACTGAATAGACTGAATTAGTGCTAATGTGAAAATGTTTATGACTAAATTAATCTAATTGAAAAGTTTATAACTGAATTTGTGCCAATGTAATAAATTTAGGACTTTTTTGATACTTTTCCCAAATTTTTATCTTTAGTGGTAAATTACGTTCTATTTGAAGTTGGTAAGTTCCTTACTCCATTAATAACTTATCATCTTATTAGTTGATCTATTTTGATAAGCTATTGATTTCACCGGTGAAGTTATTAAGACATTGCTAAGTTTTTATTTGAAGTGATAAATTCCTAAGAAAAATGATAATTTATTCTTGCATTTAATGTTGGTAAATTGCTAACATTGTCCATAAATTACCATCAGTTGGTTGGTGGGCAAATTGTCCAGAATTTTTTAAACATATTGCACTTTTGTTAATTCAGTCCTAAACCTTTTAATTTTGTCAATTGAGTCTTAAATATTTTCACTTTTTACCAATTGAGTCCTCCAGCCAATTTTGGCAGGAATTTGCTGACAAGGACATTAGCCATCCTTTGTGATACGGTCGGCGCTGATGTGGACAAACTTTATTATTTTTTCAATTTTTATCGAATTTTTTTAAATTTTTTCTTGTCTTTTGTTCCCTCCCTCTCACTCTCTTCTTCATCTCTGTCAGTCACCCAACCTCTGGTGATTGGCCAGAGGCAACGACCAATGAGGGTCAATCTTGCCGGCATCAAGCAAGGTCACCCACGTCGGGAACTAGGAAGGGTTGGCCTCGCTGGCCTCACACGAGGTTGTGCTCACTAGGATCTAGCAAGGGATGACCTCGCAAGCCTTGGGCAAGCCTCGCTTGTAGCAGGCGAGGTTGAGCCTCGCCCCCACTAAAAAAAAACGAGGGTTGGTTTGGTTGGCCGCGTGCAAGGCTTGCCCTCGCCTACTCGCTTGCCCTTGCAAGAGTAGGCGAGGGCAAGCCTTGCGAGGGATGACCTTGATGAGGCCGGCGAGGTGAACCTTACTTGAGGCTGGCAAGGCCAACGCTCGTTGTTCGTAGCCTCTGGCTAGTCATTGGATGCTGCACGACCAGTAGAGAGGAAGAAGAGAAAGGGAGGGAAAAAGAAAAGAAAAGAAAATAAATATTAAAAAAAAATTAAAAATTCGAAAATATTTAAAAAATAATAAATTTTAACCACATCAGGGCCAGCCGTGCCACGTAGGACAGACAATATCTATGTTAGCGAATTCCGGCCAAAATTAATTAAATAAACTTAATTGACAAAAGATGAAAAATGTTTAGAACTTAATTGACAAAAGATGAAAAATGTTTAGAACTTAATTGACAAAATTGAAAGATTTATGATTGAATTAATAAAAATACATTAGATTTAAGATTTTTGGATGGTTTTCCTGTTTGTCAAAACTTGGAGCAACAAATTATGATATTACTGACAAGATTTATAATATTTAATCATATTAGAAAAGTGCCGTGTATGGCAACATGATTGAAGGAGGCGTGTTTCGTAATTTCAACGTTGGCCGGCAGGCGGTGCCGCAAACTTATTAAATTTAGGATAAGGCAAGTTGGCTTGGGGACCCAAAAATTTCTCAAGGAGAAACAGACAGACTTAGAAGACACTGACCAAAACATCTTTTAGTTTTAGAGGAGACTTTGTGAGTCGAAAATGATGGAGAATAATGCCGAGACCCCCAACTACTTCCTAGAAATTGAATGTTTCAATGATAACCGCAGGTGCTCGAACTTACGTGGAAATTTGCTGTGGAGTCCCAAGTCAAGCATGCGCTCAATGGATGTTGGCCTTGTTTGGTTCAGTATTCCCAAGGGGCTTTCAACCTCGGAAGCTCCTTAGGAAAAAATTTAGGTGTTTGGTTCAGTATTTGGAAGTGTCCTTGGCCAAATGCTGGCCTTTGAAATGTTGAAAGCCCAAAGCAGCTGGGGACCTGCTTTGAGCTTTCAATATTTCGGAAATGCAAGTCCACATCTACTATTCATCCGTTGACTTTTTTTTTTTTTTTAAACCGTTCATCTTCCCCACACCCCCAACTGCCGTTGCTCGGCGACGGAGTTTCATCGAATTTTATTTTTATTTAAAAAAATAATAAAAACCCTTTGCAAATGTTGGGTTCACTTTTTTGTTGTTGTTGTCATTTTTATCTTTTGACAATCAATAGTCCAACTTTTTATCAATACACTAGAATGATAATTAATTAACGAAGATAGTTAATACTACAATAATTTAAAAAAAAAATTATTCAAAGTTGAAAACAAATCTAAAAGAACCCTAGGCCAAAAATTGAGCTTTGCATCTAATCTATAATCAAATTCTTTTAATATGATTTTTTAAATAAATTTACTAATATATATCTTTTACATTACTCTCAACATGAAAATGTAAAAGGTTATATAGTCATTGTTTCTTTTTTGCAATTTAAAAAATACTAAGGGTCCGTTCGTTTCGTGGAAAATGAGCAATTTTCAGAAAATATTTTCCCATAAGTCATTTTCCAGGAAAATGACAATATTTTCTGGTGTTTTGCTAAAATCTGAAAATGATTCTGAAAATATTTTCCGATGTTCGGTAAAGAAAATATTTTCCACTCCCTAGATTGGCGAGCGCAAGTTTGAGATCGACGAGCTTGAGGTTCACTTGGTCTGACGACTAGCCAAGAAAGAAGAAGATGGGAAACAAAAAAAAAAAAGGAAAGAAAAAGAAAATTAAAAATAATTCTAATTAAAAAAAAGAAAATTAAAAAATAATTCTAATGAAAAATGAAAAGAAGAAAAAGAAATGGGAGGAGGAAGTCAGGATTTGTAGATGTGTGAGATAAGAGAGATCAAGTGAGGAAAATGTTTTCCACTTTTCAAAAGTGAAAAATATTTTCCCCTACTTTAGAAGACTTTTTTCCTTTGATGAAAAACATTTTCCTCAAGGAATTCATTTTCTGTGAAACGAACGCCGGAAAATCCGGAAAACGTTTTCCTGGAAATTATTTTCCGCGAAACGAACGGAACTAAAAAACTTAATTTGGTCACACTAAAGGGCTTTTCAAATATATGTTTACCAAACAGTCTTGCATTTTCCTAAAGCACTTTTCAGTTATAGTTTACCAAACAGTCTAGCATTTCAGAAAACCCCTTGCATTCTCCCAAGGGCATTTCCCCAAAGCCGAACCAAACGGACCTGTTATCCGAGGTGTTGTAATTTTCTAATGTTTAGACTGCAATGAAACTTGTGCAGCATGGAGACGGATGGTTACATTCATTGATAATGAATAAACATTCTTCTGCACATGCACCGTGAAAATTTGCTTACAGGAGTTAATAAAAATATGGATAAGCGCAACAAAGGTTCTAAGATTTGTCATAAAATTGTGATCGAGTACTCACATTTTAAAAGAGTACAATTAAGTCCTAAACTTATTCAAATGATGCAATCGAGTCTCTCTCTCCAATATGACTAATAGAAAAAACTAGTATGGCTTTTCGTTATTGTTCAAAGACACAGGTGCTGTTGTAATTGCCACATCATCTCTTTTAAGAAAAAAATATTATAAGATATTAAAGGCAAATGTTCTATGTTGCAATTAATATATATAATCATTATTAAGAAGCACTTTCGTCTCCAACATTTTTGCATCTGGCTACTTCTTTTCACCACCATAACTAGCGCTGGTTCTTAAGCTTCCAATGCAGCAAGATCTCCATTCTCGCCCAAACCCACTAGTCACCAGAGGTCCACTACCTCACAGTCGAGCACCGCTACCTTCTTTGATCTCCTTTGACGTCTTGGGATGTGACCATCGCCTCAAATTTGGGTGAGGGCCGTCCTTTGGCTGTCGATCTAAGCAAGTGTTGCGGCCCTCGTTGCTAGAGAAGCAAGAGTAGCTGGTGGCAAGGTCTTTGTCAACAAGTCCGACGAGCAACGCCGGCGCCATGCCAGTGTGTCAGTGGCCGCCAACCCACCATCACCTTCACTGGAACTATCACCGCCCTTCTCAGCTTCTCCCATGTTTGATCTTCCTCTCTCTCTCTCTCTCTCTTTTTCCTTTTTTTCCCCTTTTTAAAGATTTTTATTTTTCTAAAAATCTCAAAATCAAAATTTTCCTTTAATTTCTTTTATTTTTCCTTAAATGGCTGATGTAACAACGTTATCAACATCTCTTTCTTCAAAAAATGATTAAAAAAAAAAACCATGTTAATTTTTTTTCCGTTAGCCAAACTGAATAGACTTAATAGAGGGGCTTAATTAAAATAATTTAACAAATTTTAAGATTTGATTGTTCTATTCGAAAATTTTATGACTGGATTACTCTTTCCTAATAAGTTTTAGAATTTTTAGAACACTTATTCCTTAAAAATATAGAGCATTTAAAGCTAATAAAGGACTAGTGAAGTATCGAATCAATAACTTAAACAAAATCTTATGGAGGCCCATTGGGGGTGTGGAAAGCTAACATACTCGACTTTAAACCTTAATTCAATGCTTGGTACATGATTAACGGAACAAAACTGGGTACCTTTTAGGACATCAAGGTGATGAAGGTTAGAGATGGATGAACTTGAATGGAGCTTGCTTTACTCATGGATTGGGCTAGATAGACACGGTTTCCAGTTGGGAAATCATTGTTGACACCTAAATTTTCACTTATTAGACTTTTCAAATCATTTCATAAAATTAGGGATTTAATTTGCTAATCCTTAGCAAGTAACAATTATGCTAATCACTACATATAATCATAATTAAGGGGATTGCCATTTTTGCTACATCATGGTAGTTCAAATTAGCGAGAACATTGAAGCCTTCGATATCATTTTCCTCTCCTCGTTTTTTGACCTTGGGGATTATTTTTATTTGGAATTTGCATCATCAAATATCCCAAGGATAATACAATTCAAGATTACGGACACCACTTGTTTGAATAAGCAAAATCATATTGAATTGATAAAAGAGCTTGGAACTGGAGGTACTGGGACTTCAACAGCTCCTTCCAACATCTGAGTGACTTTCTTCATGGCTGGCCTCAAAGCTGGGTCTTCTTGGATGCACCACAATGCTGTCATCACAAATCTTTTCACCCTCTTTATGTCACTCAATGCCTCCTCGTCGCTTTCCACTAGCTTAAGTACGGTCCCGTCGTGGTAGCAGTCATACACCCAGTCGACCAGTACAATTTGAGCTTCAATTTCCGCTTCCGGCTCATAGTTCTTTCTGCAGCAGATGAGCTGTACCAACAAAATGCCAAAGCTGTAAACATCTATCTTGCTAGAAATAGGCATATTCCTGAACCATTCTGGCGCTAAATAACCCCTGGTTCCTCTGACTCCAGTGGTGGTTCGTGTTTGGTTCGCCATCAAGAGCTTAGCTAATCCGAAGTCTGATATTTTTGCAGCGAGAGAGCCATCAAGAAGAATATTTTGTGGCTTGATGTCGCAGTGGATTATATGCCTCGTGCAATCGTCATGCAAGTTAGAGAGCCCCTGTGCAACACCACAAGCAATTTCTATTCTTTTGTACCAGCTGGGCCTTGAAGTGCTGAATAGAAAATCCGCCAAAGTGTCGTTGATCATGAATTCACACACCAGTAGTTGGTGTTGACCTTCATTGCAGAATCCAAGCAACTGCACCAAGTTTTTGTGGTTAGTTTGGCCAATTGCACTCACTTCTCTTTCGTACTCCTTTTCACTTTCTCTGGTCCTTGTTGCCAACATTCTTACTGCCACAAAGTCTGTATCCTCGGATCCAAGAACACCTTTGTACACTGCTCCAAAAGCACCCCTACCCAGTTCTTCTTTGAATCCATCTGTTGCTTCTTGAAGCTCCTAATAAGTGAAAGTCCGTGGGCCTGTAACTTGGTTGATCTGGACTGGTCGTGACTGTTAGGACTAGAATTAGCACCTAGAGGGGGGTGAATAGGTGTTTAAAGCAATTTTAATAAATTAAACCAAATGAAACATAAGTAACTTAAAACCAACAATTGCAGCAAATGAAAACAGTTAACGATATAAAGGATTAGGGATAGAGAATCAAGACTCCAGATTTATAGTGGTTCGGCTTAGATCAAGCCTACGTCCACTCTCCCGCATGGACAGCCCTTCTGGCTGGATTTCACTAAGAATCAATAAGAGTGATTACAGTCTCACGCTCTTGAGTCACAGTGTAGATTACTCTACTACACTTCCTCAAGGTCTCACTACAATATGATCTCTCTTTTGATTACATGTAACGCTCAAGGAATGATATCGCAAAATAGAAAAGGAGATTCAGACTTTGGAATTCTTCTATCCGCACGCTTCAACAACTAGAGCATCTCTCTTATATACTTCTTCATGCCTTCAATACCGTTGGCACCTTCCAAAGAAGTTCTTCCAATCAACCCGTTGGACAGAATCAATTAGAGAGATCTCGAGCTCTCTAAGGTAAGTGTTGATAGCCCATCAATCCTGCTTGCCCATACAATCAGGATCTCGGTTTCCATAAGGAGATCCTTCCAAATATAAGTTGCGAAATCTTCAGAGAATCTAAACATATTCCATATGAAAGTAAGATCGTTTAGTGCTGAATCCAGTAGAAAGATATCCACTAGTCGTTTAGAAAAAAGATCATATAAGATCAGAATAAACGTCGTCCTGGAAACTGTCCATGTGAGTAGGCTTTGAAATATAAGTCTTGAGTCTTGCTAGCTTCAGACTTTGATCTTCAGACTTTGATCTTCAGACTTTGTCAATAGAGTCTGTAAGTCTTTAGACTAGACTGATAAACATGTTTTGTCAACTTCAAAATACTTCAAGAGAATTTATCCAACAATCTCCCCCTTTTTGATGGTGACAAAACTTTCTTGCAGATTTGAATATTATCGCCCTGCAATACAACTTTTAAGCAAGCATCATAAAAGATTAAATAAGATAGTAGAAGTTATCCTGTACACAGATATCCTGTACACAGACTTTCCCTGTACACAGATCTGCATTCACCGAAACCTCATTAGTCATAAACAGACAGTACTATCTAATTTACGAAGCTTAAAGTATTGCCATAGTGAGCACACATTCAAAAACTGCACACGTAAAAAAAACTCAAGTCAAAGTCAAGATAGCAACAAAAAATATAAAAAGATAAGATTTGGTTTTGATAACAGAAAATTAAAAATCTGCAAAAGTCTTCTCCCCATTTTTGTCAGCATTAAAAATCAAGGAGCTCGAGGAATGCGAACAAGTTGAAAGTCCTCCATTGACTTCACAGTGTCTTCCAACTTCCTCAAATCTTCCTGTACTTGGGTGAGAGTAGTGCCCTTTGCAGTATCCTGAATCTGACGCTGAACATCTTTAAGCTGATCATGCAAAGTGATGAACATTGCATGATTTTCATTTTGCAAGGTCTGAAATTCATATCCCATCGCATAAATTTGACCTTTAAGTTCCAAGATGATCTCAAGTAGCCTTTGAAAATCTCCAGAGTTGTCAGTCTGAGTGCTTGTTTCAGCTCGGTCTGAAGGTGGAGTCAGGCTAGTATGAATGTCAGCAGGAAGTTCAGTGTGTGGAGATGATGCCTCTCCTTCAGGAAACTGTGCAGCATGAATATCCTCAGCATCAGGAGGTGATAGACTAACACCTGTTTGTGCATCCTCTTCTATAAAAGTCAGCAGAAGAGGTGTGTGTTCTCTTTCTTTATCTCCCCCTGTTTCCATGTCTTCTGGAGGAGAAAAGAACTCTTCTTTCTGAGGAGTTTCCTCAGTGACAGGTTGTTGTAGATCCTCCTTTTCTACTGGAGAATCTGTTCTTTCTGGTTCATTTGCTTGTTCTTCTTTTCCTTCTTCCTCTTCCTCTCTTTCTTCCTCTGTCTTCTCTTCCTCTTTCTCTTTCTCTTCCTCTGCAACTTGATGTTCTGGAACAGTTGGAATAGATGCAGCAAATTGAGAAATAAGAGTAGAGATGGGTATAGCATCCTCATCATCTTCATCTTCCAGGATGATTGCCCTTCTCTTCTTGGTAGAACTAACCACAGGTTCTTTCCCTTTCCTTTTGGCTGCTGATGAGTCTGGTCTGAGCTTGACATGAGTCTTTTCCTTGAATTGCTCCAGCTTCTTGCTAAGCTCTTTCAGACGCATTTTGGTAATCATCCTCAGCCCGATAACCATTTTGTCAATAGTCTTCACTGTGAGAATATGAGGAGGTTGAATGTTTAGATGTCTGAAGATACGAGTAATGAGAGCAGCATAAGGAAGTTTTCCTTTGTCCTTTGCCATGCATCTATACATGTGAAAGATGATGGTATGCGGCAAAGAGAGGTTTACACCAGTCTTGATGGCAAACATCAACTTAGCTTCAGAAATTGATACATCTGTCTTGGATGTCGATTTGGGTCTCAGACAGTTGATCACAATTTTGTGCAGCAAAGTATTTGTTGCATTCATTCTGGAGTAGGAGAGTCGACCTTCTGCAATTCTGTCCTTTGCAAGATCAAGAGTAGCATGGCTTACTGATACACTGATCGATTGGAACGCCCCTCTTTCCACACCAAGTATATCAACCAAAATGTCCTTATCAACAACGTACTCTTTATCCCTTACGCTGAAGGAAAAGCTGTTTGCATCAATGAAACTGAGATTGGAGTAGAAGTACGCCGTTAATTCAGAATGTGCCGTGTCACAGTCTGTGCAGAATTGATAAAGTTGGAGTCTTTCAAATTTCTCTCGCAGATTTATGCTCAACAAGTCCAGAAAATCGAAATCCACAGTCCGTGGGTTCATCACCCCACGCTTCAGCAATTTTTCATACTTCTTCCTGTGTCCATCTGAGCGAAACAATTCATTCTTCTTCCCTCGAAGATTTGCAGCCCCTCCCATCCATGGTTTAAAGTGTATGAACATCTTTTCATCGTCATCTTTTCCTTCAGGCTGATTCATACTACCAAACCTAGGGTCACTGGGAAAATTAGCAAATGCTTTTGCAGCCGTTCCCTCAGGCACAACTCCAAACCTTTCCATGACAGTAAGAAAGTGCGTCTCGTTTCTATAACCCTTCTCTTTTAGAAACTCATCCACGAAAGTCATAGCAGAACCACCTTCCTTTAATACAGAGTAAAGCTTGTAAACAAAGGCAGGCTTAAGAGTTCTTACTGGTTCGATATCTTCATAAACCGTTTCTGCATCTTGAGAGCCATGTTCTTGAGGTCTAGTTGGGGATGACCGCTGTTGAGATCGTTGAGGAGTTTGCTCAGTAGGAATGTCGCTTTCCTTAGTGAGATCAAAGTGCGTAGGCCCCTCACCAGATCCTTGTGGTCCCTTGTTTGCTATTCTGGATGACTTCCTTTGATACGACATTGTGCTTTCTTTGGAGAGACTTTCTCACTTGTGTCGCACGAAAGTTGAGAACTTTTGAAACGAAGAAGTTTTGGAGAGAAAAAAAATACAGAGCAGTGAAAAGCTTTTGATCTAGGGTTTCTGGGTAAAGTGAAAACGAAGGAGAAGAGGTGTATAAAAGATAACAGGTACGGGGGATAAACCAAGGGTCGTATATTTTGGAAATCTTGAATTTTCATTTTTGAAAAATAACTGCCTTAATAAAACGATAACCACTCTCTTTAAATATAACCGCCTTAAAATAGACAGATAATCTTACCTTATCAATAAGACAGTTTAAGTAAATGAACTTACAGTCGTGTCGATTCGTATTCTCAGTCTTTTAACCTTTGAGTCTGATGCTCTGTCAGACTTTAGTTATTGAGTCTGAGCTTCAGCATTCTTCAAAAGATAAAATATTGAGTCTTGAACGAATAGACTCAAACAAGCTTTTCTCACGTGGCTTTGTGAAGATGTCTGCCAGTTGATTCTTTGAGTCTATGAACTGTATCAAGACCTCTTTGTTCTGAACATGATCTCTTATAAAGTGATGTCGAATCTCGATATGTTTTGCTCTTGAATGTAGGATAGGATTCTTTGTAAGATTGATTGCACTGGTGTTGTCACATCTTATTTCTGTGCAAGAGTCTTCAATGCCAAAGTCTTGCAGTTGTTGTTTTATCCACAATATTTGAGAACAGCAACTTCCAAGAGCTACGTATTTTGCTTCAGCCGTTGAAAGAGCCACAGTACTTTGTTTCCTTGAAAACCAAGATACTGCCATGTTTCCAAGCAATTGACAAATACCTGAAGTGCTTTTTCTTTCAACTCTACAACCTGCAAGATCTGCGTCTGAATAGCCAAGAAGTGTAAAGTCTCATTCTTTGGGATACCAAAGACCGATCTTAGCAGTATTAGCAACATATTTAATAATACGTTTAACAGCACTTAAGTGAGATTCTCTAGGATCAGATTGAAACCTAGCACATATGCAAACACTAAATAATATGTCAGGTCTAGATGCAGTAAGATAGAGAAGTGAACCAATGATACTCCTGTATAATTTTTGGTCAATTTTCTTCTCTTCTTCATCTTTGTCTATCTTCAAGGAGCTTGACATTGGTATGTCAGTCTTTTTGCAATTTTCCAGACCGAACTTTTTAACAAGTTCTTTTGCATATTTCTCTTGATGAATGAATATTCCCTCCTTTAGTTGTTTGACTTGTAGACCAAGGAAAAAGGATAGTTCACCCATCATGCTCATCTCGAATTCATCCTGCATAGACTTAGAAAATTTCTTGCACAAAGTCTCATTAGATGATCCGAATATGATGTCATCAACATAAATCTGAACAAGTAGAAAGCTTTTACCTTCCTTTTTAATGAACAAAGTAGTGTCTACCTTTCCTTTGGAAAAGCCACTATGAATTAAGAAATTACTTAGCCTTTCATACCAAGCTTGAGGAGCTTGTTTCAATCCATATAAAGCTTTCTTCAGTCTGAACACAGAGTCTGGTTTCTTTGAATCTTCAAATCCAGGAGGTTGTTCTATGTAGACTTCTTCTTGAATAAATCCATTCAGGAATGCGCTTTTGACATCCATTTGAAACAACCTGAAATTCTTATAGCAAGCAAAAGCAAGTAGTAATCTGATTGCTTCTAACCTTGCTACTGGAGCGTAAGTCTCATCATAGTCTATCCCTTCTTCTTGCGTGTATCCTTTAGCCACGAGTCTTGCTTTGTTTCTCGTTACTTTGCCTTTTTCGTCAACTTTGTTCCTGAAAACCCATTTAGCTCCAATAACTGATTTACCTTTTGGTTTGGAAGTCAACTCCCATACGTCGTTAATACTGAATTGTCTGAGCTCTTCTTGCATTGCTTCAATCCAGCTTTCATCAGCTAAAGCTTCTTCAATATTCTTGGGTTCTATTTCAGAAATAAGAGCAACAACACTAGACTCTTCTCGCCTTTTGGATCTTGTTTGAATTCCCTCATTAATGTTCCTAATAATGAGTTCTTCAGGATGACTAGACTTGTGCTTCCAGTTACTGTTCAGTCTGATAGATTGTTGATCTTCTTCTTGAGTAGGTTCTTCATCAGTAGCTTGTTGTACTGATTTCGATTTAGTAACTGCTTCAGTGGAGTTAGATCTAGCAATGTCTGGTGCAGATTCTGAATCTTCAATCTGTATCTGCTGAACTTGTGGAGAGTCTTGAAATTTGACATTCATTGATTCTTCCACAGTCTGAGTCTTTTTGTTGAACACTCTAAAAGCTTTGCTTGTAGTAGAGTATCCAAGAAAGAATCCTTCATCTGATTTTTCTTCAAACTTACCAACACGATCATTTGCATTCTTTAGAATAAAACATTTGCAACCAAATATTTGAAAATAAGAAACTATTGGTTTCTTCCCTTTAAAAATTTCATAAGGAGTTTTCTCAAGAATTGGCCTTAAAAACACTCGGTTTATAATATAGCAAGCAGTTGAAACAACTTCTGCCCAAAACCTTGAAGAAACTTGATTTTCAATTAAAAGTGTTCTTGCCATTTCTTGTAAAGACCTATTCTTCCTTTCCACAACCCCATTCTGTTCTGGTGTATATGGAGAAGAGAATTTATGTTGAAAACCAAATTCATCACATAAATTAGCAAAGTCTTGATTTTCAAACTCACCTACATGGTCTGTACGAATGCTTGAGATAGTGTGACATTTCTCATTCTGTACCTTTTTAGCAAATTTTGAAAAGAGAGAGAAAGTCTCTGACTTACTTGTAAGAAAGTAGACCCAAGTGAATCGTGAATAGTCATCCACTATTACCAGACAGAACCTTTTACCACCAATGCTTTTCGTTCTGGTAGGTCCAAACAAATCCATGTGCAAAAGCTGCAACACATGATTAGTGGAAACTTTATTTATTGATTTGTAAGAGTTTCTAACCTGTTTACCCAGTACGCATGGTGTACATAGATCAGACTTTGAATAATTCAGAATAGGCAATCCTCGAACAAGTTTCTTTGTAGAGATCTTGTTGATTTGCTTCATATTGATATGGCCTAGCTTTTTGTGCCATAGATTTGCTTCATCTTGTACTAATATTAAGCACTGTAATCTTTCTTGATTCACATCCAGAAGATAGATATTTCCATGTCTTCGACCAGTAAAAGATTGAGTAAAGTCTTTATTGATTCCAGAGCACGTTTCTTCTTGAAAGTTGATCTTGAAACCAGAATCACACAACTGACTTATGCTAAGCAGGTTGTAATTTAATCCTTCAACTAAGGAAACATTATTGATAGACAAACTTCCAATCTTCACTGTTCCTCGACCAGTAATTTTTCCTTTGTTGTTTCCACCAAAGGAAACTTTTCCTCCATTTATCTGGATAAGTTTTATGAAGCAGCTTGAGTCTCCTGTCATATGTCTTGAGCAGCCACTATCAAGATACCACTTTATCTTCTTTTTGATAGTAACCTGCAATTAACAAAAATCAAGCTTTGGTACCCATACCATCTTGGGTCCAGAAGTGTTAGAACAATATACAGTCTTAGCCCAGCTCTTTTTAACAGGTCTCCAAACCAAAGGACATTCTTTCTCAAAGTGTTCTAAGCTTTTACACTTGGAACATCTCAGAGCATTTCTACCAACAGGTTTTACAAAAACTTTCTGGAAATGATTCTTGTAAATAGTTCTAGCTGGTCTTTGTTTAATTCTTTCTTTTACCTTCGGAAAATCAATCAGTGGAATCGTTTCAGAAGTCATACTAAGACCTAACTTATCAAAATATGGTCTTTGTATCGAAAGAATCTTATCCAGCTTTTCAGAACCATTTGAAAATCTTTTTGATATGTTAGTTATATCATTTTTCAAAAGATTATTTTCATTTGAAATACTGTCTGAGTTTTCTTTCACAACAGCAAAATCTTTTTCCAGTTTTTGAAAATTTTCTTTCATAAGTTTATCCTGTTGTTTCAATGTAGAATTTTCCCTTTTCAATTCGGAGATCCTCTTAAGAGAGGTTTACAGACTAAGACAAAGTTCATCAATATATTTAGAAACTTTAACAGGAATTTTCAAGTTACTAACCTCGAGTTCGCTGTCTGAGTCTGTGTCTGAATCAAGGTCTGAGTCTGAGTCTGATTTTGTCATTAAACAGATATTGGCATAATCATCGTCACTATCTTCACATTCAGTATCACTCCAAGTCTCTACTTTGAGTGCCTTCCTGTTTTTCTCAGTCTTCCCTTTTCTCTTCTTTAACAGAGGACAGTTGGGTCTGATGTGTCCCTTTTTCTTGCATTCAAAGCAAGTCACTTCTTTATTCGTATCATCTTCCTCTGTTGACCTGTTTTGAAACCTTTGAGAATTTTGTCTCTTCCAATTGAATTTCCTTCCTTTTCTGTTCAACTTTCTGAATATCTTTATCATGAGTGCCAGTTCTTCATCGTCTAGTTCTTCTTCAGAGTCTGTAACATCATAATAGTCATTAGACTTTAAGGCAATAGATTTCTTACCTTTTGAGTCTTCCTCTTCGTTGGTCTGTTCTACTTCATAGGATTGAAGAGTCCAAACCAATTCGTCTACAGAGAGTGGAACAATCCTCTGTGTTTCTCTTATTGAGGTTTTTATGTAATTCCAGTCTTTTGAGAGTCCTCGAAGGAGTTTGTTGACCTTCATATGTCCTGAGATTGGATGTCCCTGATATTCAAGACCATTCACAATTTCAGTAAAGCGACTAAACATGTCAGTTATTGATTCTCTTGATCTCATCTTAAAGACTTCATATTGTCCCAAGAGAATGTTGATCCTTGTCTCTTTCACACGATCAGTTCCTTCATAGGTAATGTGAAGCCTATCCCATACTTTTTTTGCTGTATCACAAGAGGATATTCTATTATATTTAGTAGGGATAAAGCACAATATAAAGAGTAAATTGCTTTGGCGTCGAGAGTCTGTCTCTTGGTGATTTCTTCTTGAGTCAAAAGAGTAGGAACAACGGGTTCTTTTCCTCTCTCTGATTCTGATGCAGCAGCAAGAATGATTCCTTTATCAACCACTTCCCATTCCAAAGGATCTTTCGATCTTAGGAATGCCTTCATCTTATTTTTCCATATGTTGTAATCTTTTCCATCAAAGTATGGAGGTCTGATATTGCTTTGACCTTCAACCAACCCTGTAGGCAACATACTAGCCATAGATCTTTTACTTAGAAGTAAAGACACTTCTTATAAACAAGTACACAAGCTCTGATACCAATTGTTAGGACTAGAATTAGCACCTAGAGGGGGGGTGAATAGGTGTTTAAAGCAATTTTAATAAATTAAACCAAATGAAACATAAGTAACTTAAAACCAACAATTGCAACAAATGAAAACAGTTAACGATATAAAGGATTAGGGATAGAGAATCAAGACTCCAGATTTATAGTGGTTCGGCTTAGATCAAGCCTACGTCCACTCTCCCGCACGGACAGCCCTTCTGGTTGGATTTCACTAAGAATCAATAAGAGTGATTACAGTCTCACGCTCTTGAGTCCACAATGTAGATTACTCTACTACACTTCCTCAAGGTCTCACTACAATATGATCTCTCTTTTGATTACATGTAACGCTCAAGGAATGATATCGCAAAATAGAAAAAGGAGATTCAGACTTTGGAATTCTTCTATCCGCACGCTTCAACAACTAGAGCATCTCTCTTATATACTTCTTCATGCCTTCAATACCGTTGGCACTTTCCAAAGAAGTTCTTCCAATCAACCCGTTGGACAGAATCAATTAGAGAGATCTCGAGCTCTTTAAGGTAAGTGTTGATAGCCCATCAATCCTGCTCGCCCATACAATCAGGATCTCGGTTTCCATAAGTAGATCCTTCCAAATATAAGTTGCGAAATCTTCAGAGAATCTAAACATATTCCATATGAAAGTAAGATCGTTTAGTGCTGAATCCAGTAGAAAGATATCCACTAGTCGTTTAGAATAAAGATCATATAAGATCAGAATAAACGTCGTCCTGGAAACTGTCCATGTGAGTAGACTTTGAAATATAAGTCTTGAGTCTTGCTAGCTTCAGACTTTGATCTTTAGACTTTTGATCTTCAGACTTTGTCAATAGAGTCTGTAAGTCTTTAGACTAGACTGATAAACATGTTTTGTCAACTTCAAAATACTTCAAGAGAATTTATCCAACAGCGACAACTTATAATATCTAGATCGGGAGCTTCTATAAATTAAATAGGTAACAAGGAGTAGAAGCAAGTTCACAAACACGGAGCTACTCAACAGCACCGATCCGATGATAATCAGAGTCGAATTCTTGTTTCCATTACCTGTATTTATTGAAGTCGAGTTAATTATTCTGACCTTGATCAGAGCTTTTCCACCCTCACTAGGATCCATCCTTCCATTGGAAAGAGGGATCTTCTTTTTCCAGCAAGTTCCACCGCTGAAAATAGCAACTGCACAAAAACAATCAGCCAAGCAAGCCTCTCTGCAACTGTCCTCGGTTTGTCCCGTACTACGCTCGTAATCAGACAGTGGCTAGTGTGTAGTGAGCATGTCCTGGAAGGTGAACTGATCTGTTTCCGGTCCACTTCCATCAAACTCTGGGGTACAAAGTCCTGTTTGCATCCGCTCATCTCGTTTGTTGAATCTAACTGAGTATATCCGGGCGGGCAGAGGCATCGGGGCCTCTGATCGTCTCCAAGAGAACAGTAGCTGTTGAAGCCACAAGCTCCAGAACCGATATTTTGCCTGATGCTCGTGCATATATTTGGAGGGACCGGGGAAGAGACCATTGACCAGCCCATTGCCCAGCCAGAACTTGAATTTGCCGTCTTAGGGTATACATATTGCCTGAAGACCCCGTCGTATTCAAGGATCGCTCTTTGGTAAAATCCGCTGGTCGGGATTATGCCTGAGGTGATGAGTTTGAGCACTGTTCCATTCCTAGCCGTGAGGTAGACCTGACCACTTTGATTGAATATCAATCCCAAGCCGCTGCCTACGGTGTTGCTGACCCAGTAAGTATCTGAGGCATCCCATGGGTTAGGAGTGGCATAGAATGCGAGATTTCCGTCGTCTCCCAGCATGAAGTGGAATCTCCCGGTGGAATAATTCATTTCGGAGTAGCGAGCGTTAACTTTAGTCCCTTGATCTAACTGTTGCGTAGGCATCATTGTGTCGGTCGGCTGGCTAAACGTCTCCCACAAGTTGACATAGTTCTGGCTAATTAGGACAAAGTTCCCCGTGTCAAGCATGGCCGCATACGCTACACCAGTGACGGTCGGGCTAGGAGACCACAACTCTGTTCCATTTGGGTCCACAAGCATCAGTTGGCCGTCGGTGGTCAACTGGATCTTCGAACCTTCTGGCGCTAGATTATCGCCATTCGCTGACCAGACGATGGTCTTCTCCTCTATCTTCTCGAACCATATTGCCAGCAAATGAACTCCTTGTCCCATTGGCCGGAACCTGAAGGTGAACTCGCCTGACGGCGACAGCCAGGAAGAGTTCTGGTCATCTGCCGTTAGCAAGGAGCCCAAGGTGAGGTTGCCGTTGGCCTGAGCCTTGGCAGAAAGTGGAAGCGTAACAAGCAGCAGAAGGATTCCGAGCATCCCTGAAGCCATATGAGATGGAAACTTGAGCTACTGCGGCCTCAAGGATGAAGACCAGCGCTGTTTATAGAATTCGAGTCTCTCTCTCTCTCTCTCTCTCTCTCTCTCTCTCTCTCTCGTAAATAATGATTCGGAATGGTGCGTGCATCAGTAAGGACCACCTAAAGTTTTATTTTATTAGGAGCTTGGTCAACGTTATTGTCATTGAGGCATTTTCCTTTTTGCTTAATTGTGTTTTTTTCTCTTAAGATACCTTATTAGTTTTATTATACATTCATCAATTTAAAAAAAAAAAAAGGTTACTTTTTCATATTGTCATCGATATTTATTTTTTTCTTGTAGTTATTGTTTAATCAAATTATTTTTCTCCATTCTTTTATATGTTATTGTTCACATTTACAAGTTTCTTGTAAAAGTTGATTGGCAGTGTTCTTTCTCCAGTCGAAATAATTTATAATTTACTAACGAAAAGCGTACCTTTCTCAAGTCTAATATCCACCGGTAGATGTTTTAGTGAGCCTGTATTGACCAGTAAATTATCAACAAAATAAAATATGGATTTTTAGAGCTTTACAATTGGGCCCCTTCACTTAATTAGTAACTAACCAACGAAATAATGATTTTATCATCTAGATGGAATGAAGCTTAAGTTCGTAAATTACTGCTTTCACAGTCCTTAACTGTACTGGTAATCTCCAAAGACAACAACAACCTCCAAAATAAGTTAATAAACTTTTCACTGAGTAAGACCTTTGATAAACTTCATACTTCATGGGAGACTTACTACCCTAAGAGAGAGCAGACATGTTGCTAATTTCAGTGGTACTTGCTAACTTTTATGGTGGAAGTTTACAATTTAAGATTGAATTTGGTGTTAGCAAATCTCTCAAATTTTTGGCAACTTACTATACTAAAAGCGGGCCTACGTTGGTGATTTCCATAGCAAGTTAATAACTAATGCTATATTTCCAAAGGCAAATTCCTCACTTTGTAATCAACTTACCAACTCGTAGCAAGACCCAAGTTGGTAATTTATCAGTTAAATTTCTTAAGTTATTAATTTCACTGCTAAGTTTTTATTTTGAGTGGTAAAATATGTTCTACTCGAAGTTGGTAAGTTCCTTACTTTGCCAGTAACTTACTATCTTATAAAGTGATCTATGTCGGCAAGCCATTAATTTCACTACTAAGCTTTTATTTTGAGCAATAAATTCCTAAGAAAGGAGATGATTACACTTTGCATTTATCGTTGGCAATTTTTTTTTTTGGTCTAAAAACGGAAGTTATATTAAAAACGCAAAGAAGAACAACCGTTCGACAGAATGTCCGAGTAAATGAGATCAAGAATAAATTGCTAACATTAACAATTGGAACTTGGACCAACAAGTTACAAGATATTGCCGAAAAGTGCTGTGCACGGAAACATGATTGGAGTAGGCGTACTTCGTGATATTCCCGTCGGCCGGCAGCGCCAAGCTTATCAAATTTAGAATAAGACAAGTCTTTCCTAGGGAGAAGCAGACGAATTCCGAAGACTATGACTGAAATGTCTTTTAGGTTTGGAGGAGGAGACTTTGTGAGTTGAAAATGTTATTTTGACCAAAACACAAGAATCAAAGCGATTACAGGTCACTTTGAGGAAATTGAATGTTTCAATGCGCGTATGTACGTGGAAATTTGTTGTGCCGTCCCGCATCGAGCATGCGCTCAGCGGATGTGATCCATGGCGGTGTGGTGATCTGATGCTTTGGACTGCAATGAGCCTTGTGAAGCTTGGAGAGGAATGGCTACATCAACGATGGATAAACATAACTCCGCATTTATCAATTCGCTTTGTTTATTTTGTTCAATTTCGTTAAGAAAAAGTTGACATGTCTTTTTCATTGCTGTTCAAAAAAAGAGGCGCTGATGTAATGTCACGTCAAACAAATAATAGTTTGAAGTAAATGTTGTTTTAAATTAGGATTCGAAGTGTACTTATCTTTTCAAACAAGAGCCCAAAATGGACATTATCTCAAATAAAGATTTAAAGTGGCTTTATATCAATCTTAAAGAAGGGCTTGACCTCAGTGACTATTCAAGAGCATTTTGGTCTTTTAATTTTTTTTCTTGTTTTCTTTTTTTTTTCCATAAAAAAACTAAAACTTGAAAAAAAAAAAGAAAAAAAAAAGAAAAAGAAACACATAGGCCCCTTGCCTATGGCTATTGCCCTATCATCGATGGGGCAACCATGATGGACGACGGGGTTTCTGGCGCCTTGGCAAGGGCCAGCGACCCTTCCTGACCAGATCTACAAGAGGGTTGCCAAACCTGCGTAAGGACTAGTGAGCCTCATCTAGATCTAGTAAATGGTCGTTGGCATTCGCCGCCATCCCACCGGTGATGGGGCAGGAATTTTTTAATTATTGTTTAATTTTTTAAATATAATTTAACTAAAATTTAGCCCATGTTCGACCTAAATATTTTGATGACGAACTGACGAGATTATGCCCTTATTTGAAATAGCTATAACAACTTCAGACCTTTATTTAAGAAAGTGATGATACTTCAAACTCTTATTTAAAATAAAATCCACTTTAGACCTCTATTTGAAAATAAAAATAAAAATGAGAGCACTTCAAGCTCTTATTTAGAATTTTCCCTAAACATATTAAAAGATATTGAAAGCTAAATGTTGTATGTTGCAATTAAAATATAATCAATTGTAAAAAAGAAAAATTAAAGAGAAAATCATTCTCGAGAATAGTTTCCATTGATTTTTGCATTTGACCACTTCTTTTTATAGCCATAGCTGGTGTTGGTTCCTAAGGGCGCGTTTGGTAACATTTCTGTTTAAAAATTCTTCCAGGAAACAGAAATAGAAAAAAGTGTTTCTGTTCCGAGGAACAATTTATGAACAAAAAAACGCGTTTGGTAACTATATAAAATTTCTATTTCTAAAATAGAAAAAGAACAGAAACACGTTTGGTAACTGTACAAAATTTATGTTTCTAGAATAGAAAAAGAACAGAAACACGTTTGGTAACTGCACAAAATTTCTGTTCCAATTTTTTTTCAAGTGTTTTTTTTAAAAAATAAAATTTAAACTTGGTATTGAATTATCATTCTCATTAAATGCTCATCAATTTAATTATGTTCATAGTAAGTGAAAACAAACATTCTAAACATGATCATATTTGCTTACTTGGAAGAAAATTTTTTAAGTTTGTACCAAAATTTTCCCAATTGTTTTTTTTTTTTTTTAAATAAATTGTAAACTTGGTTTTGAATTCTCATTATCATAAAATGCTCATCAATTTAATTTTGTTCATGGTGAGTAAAGTCAAACATTCTGAACATGGTTATAAGTGCATACTTTGAAGAAAATTTTATAAATAAACTTTGTACCAAATTTTTGTCACGTGCCTTTTTTTTAAATAAAGTGTAAACTTGGTATTACATTATCACTTTAATGAAATGCTCATCAATTTAATTTTGTTCATGGTGGGTGAAGACAAACATTCTGAACATAGTCATGTGCATACTTGGAACAAAATTTCGTAAGTAAAATTTGTACAATAAAAGCTAGCTAAAAGAAGAATATCTTATAGATCTCTACATAGACCCTTTCATACATAACATCACAATAATGAAGTAATATAGTTCATTGTTCAACTTCATCACATTGAATTTGATAAGTGAGTACTTAAAAACAAAATTACAAAAGTCGGAAACACAAAGTCATGAAATCTCAGGCATATTATGATCCCTCGCCATTTTATTTGCAATCCTTGTCCTAAGCATGTTTATTCCAGGTGCATCATGCAATGTATCATTTGCAACCTCCACTTCTGTAGGTCCACATGGATACTCTGGATCTCCATATAGGGAAAAGATTCTATCCATCGCATCTTGATCACGAATGTAATTATGGAGAGCACAACAAGCAATTACAATAAGTACTTGCTTCCGAATTTTAAATGGAGGCATCCGTCTCAAAATGGTGAAGCGATTCTTTAATGCCCCAAATGACCTCTCAATTACATTTCTTAGTGAAGAGTGCTTCTTGTTGAACAATTCTCTTGCTGTCCTTGGTCGTCCCCAATTCCCTCTATACTCGCTTAGATGATACCGCTCGCCTCTAAATGGAGTTAAAAATCCTAGAAGTGCTGCATAACCCGAATCTACCACATAATATTTCCCTATAACATGATATATATAAATTTGTTGTGATATTCAACCATAATATATAATCATAAAATTGTCTTCATAAACAAAGTAAATACCAGGTGGTGGTTGGGGAAATTGCAATTGAGGATTTTCGAGTGCTGCCGAAAGCACTCGACAATCGTTGGTAGATCCTTCCCATCCAGCATATACGAAAGTAAATTTCATATCAAAAGAGCAAATACACAGCACATTCTGGGTTGTTCTCCCACTCCTACCTCTATATGGAATCTGCTGAGACACAGGGACGGTAGCATCTATATGGGTGCCATCCATAACACCTACGCAGCCCTGTCAATATATTAACAATCTAATATCATATAAGATTATCAACTACATGTATTTGACGGTATAAAATCAATATAAAAATCATACCTTGAAGTAGCGTTTATGACTAGGATCAATAAGAATTTCTTGTGGAATGATGTCAAAAGACGGTGGTTTGATTATCTCATTTGAAAGTTTGATCATTGCTTTCAACACTTTGTTGAAATACTTGCTGATTGTTTCTCCTGAATGTTGGAATCTCTTACATAAATCTCTATTTGAGTTATTGTGAGTAACCACACTTAAGAATATCCCAACTTGTTCATCTATTTGAACATATCGACTATCTTTCAACCAACCCCTTACCCTCATTAAGTCACATAAATTCAGAAAAACATGTCTCTCCATCCTAAATGCTTCATATATCCTATCTGAATGTCCATGAACAATCTCCCTTATCCATTCTGCTCCTGATAATTGACTGTCTCTAATAGGTTCTCTCGTATGCAGGGACATGTCCATCGCAGCTAAGCAGAACCACGCTACCAATATGTCAATATCATCATCCAAGAGTTGTTCAACTGGTTGTACCTGCTCATTAGACACACTATTTGATCCCCCTTCCATAATACCTATACAATCACAAAAATTGACCAAAACATCAATATAGATTTGAAGACACATCCCAATAACATTCAATAACATAAGTCATAAAATCTCAATAAGATATACCATTACATATAAGTGCAAGAGTCTCAACACTAATCATATTTGAATAAACTAAAGATTAATAGATAATATAAGTTATACAGTCTAGGGCAACTCCATGCAATTCATAATATATTTCCAAACATCTACTAAAGGAATTGAAGAAGTCCAATCCTCCTTTCAGGTGTGGATATAATGAAAGCCTCCCTCCATTGAGAACTGGCGCATGCTCGTTCCACAGCTTTATTGTAAACATCTTGCTTTATCTCAGGCATACTCAGTAGAATCTGGACCACAGCAGATACGGAGAAACCGTGTACAGGTGGTTGTGAAGTCCCTGAGCTCGTAGAGCCACCACCGGATTGACTTGATGACCTAACTCTCATAAACTCTTGTATGGCTTGGCAAGTTTCAGCAATATCGGATTGGTTACTTCTTTTTCTCCTCTGCTTACCATTTGGAGTTCTATCCAATTTGTGCTTTCCATGAACTGAAGTTCCAGCATTGTGTGTTGTAAAGAGTCTGTCATCACTGTGGAATCCAATGAAATCATTTGCATTACTACCATCATAATCACCACCTGCATTGACACCATCTGTATCGCCACCACTGTTGTCACCACCTACATTGTCATCACCATTGTCATCATCATCCGAGACATTCACATCTTGAGCACTTCCTATGGCGTGATCCCCAGTAGCATATGTGCCACCAAAAACAATACAGAGCTCAGGATACTGAGGAAATCCATTCTTCCTGAATCTTGCCCACTCGACATTATCCTACAATTTTCACAATAATGACATTTCAACAATATAATCATACATTTTAAAATTGACATTTGTAATGATATCAAAATGACCACATAAGAAATACCTTGATATGAGATTCCCATATGCTTGGATCGTCGACAACAACTCTTTTGTTCACATTATCCCAACCAAATCCGGACTGAGAAAGGAGTTTGTGAAAATTGGCATATTGTTTTTTCAGTTTGTTAACCTTGTTCCTCACCTGTACCATGGTAAATTGGAATCCTGTCTGTCTACTAAGTTCAGATAGTACATTCCTCCACCCCGCTATGTTGAAAGTGGAAGAGGTGCGGTTTCCCTTTTTTACCTCATCCACCAATAAACCGATAAGTATATTGGTTACAGACTCCGTCCACTTTGCATTGAATGAGTGTCTCTCAGATGCCATTGAATCTTCGACCGGTTGAGCATCATATGAGTTATGAATTAAATCAATAACATAATACCATAAGAACTACACGCCATACACAAAATCAGCATGGTAACCTATATGGATCCCTATACCCTATCTTATTTTGTGCATGGTCCAACTAAATTATAAGATCTCTAAGATTAAGACAATGAAAAAAGAAGCCGAAAGGCCAACCTTAGCATGCGGATAACTGTTTCCAAAGTCAACAAATTGTGATTTATGTGGCAGGGACTGGCAAATTCCGAACAGAGCAAGGGAAAAAAATATGTCTTCGTGGATTGGCACTGGCAAGGCGGAACTTTGGATGGATCCACCGAAGTTCTCAAAGCATCAGCGTCGATAATGGATCCACCAACACCAGCCTTGTTCACCTAGGAAGGAGACAACTAATTGAGATAGAGTGAGAAACAAGGAAAAGAGAAGCAAACCGTCACCGAAATGAGTGCAAATATGCAGTACCATACCTAAGATCTCTGCAAATTACGTTTAGGGTGTGCTCATCTAGAGGCATGACAAGTGTTTCTCTAATGCAAATTATGTTGTATCCATATCAAGGTGAACACCTTATTTTTTCTATAAAATGACTTCCTGAATATTTTTAAAAAATGTCACGTTTTTCAGAAACAAACAGAGGCCAATACCTATGTTCTCTTACAAGTCTTGTCCATGGTTTCACACACTACGTCCTCAAAAAAGGTTCAAATATCACCGCACGCCTATATCGACGATTGCTGGAGGATGCTCATCGGACCTGCATGAACACCCATTTGGTCAAGATCCAATGACCTCAATTTCCTTCAAACTAGTCATTGGAAATTAAATTACACACGACACGATGCACACAGAATTTTGATCTCGATGAATGAGTGTAATCATCTTTATCTGAGGAAATTAGGGGATCTGAAATTTCGAGGGCTTTGAACATCTTTAGTTCTTCACAATGTGCTGAAAACAAAAAAATTTGGGATCTTGCAAACCTTAATTACAGCAACTCCCTCAGGAAGATTGGCAATTCTTTATGCATGCTTTCGTGAATGGTATCCACGCTCGCTACTCTGCTTGCTCGAGCGTCAGCAGCAGTGAGCGAGCAGACGCTCGCGCGAGCATCTACTCATGCTCGAGCGAGCAGACAGCGAGCGAGCAGAGCAGGGCTCGCTGCTCTGCTCGCTCCAGCAGAGAAGCAAGCGAGCAGACGCTCGTTGCTCTGCTCGCTCGAGCAGAGAAGCAAGCGAGCAAACGCTCGCTGCTCTGCTTGCTCGAGCGTGAGCAGCAGCGAGCGAGCAGATGCTCGCGCGAGCATCTGCTCATGCTCGAGCGAACAAACAGCGAGCGAGCAGCGAGCAGACAGCGAGTGAGCAGAGAAGCAAGCGAGCAGCAGCGAGTAGAGAAGCAAGCGAGCAGACGCTCACTGCTCTGCTCGCTCGCTGCTGCTCACGCTCGAGCGAGCAGTTGCTCGCTGACAGCTCGAGGGCCTGCTGCTCTACTCGCTTGAGCAGAGAAGCAAGCGAGCAGACAAGCCGCTGCTGCAGATCTGGTGAGCAACGGTGCCCTAGATCTGGGCGAGCAACGCTCGCCCAGATCTGCGAGACTCGCTCTAGCAAAGCGTCTCATAGATCTGGGCAAGCACTGGCTCGAGCGAGCCCTCATGCTCGAGCTCCGAGTAGCCATCACCCTGATCTGCAAGGGCCTCGTCAATCGGTGAAGGAGGAGCAGTGAGCAGGTTCACCTGGTGAAGGAGCAGCGGCTGTCGGCGCCGGAGAGGACGACGGTGGAGAAGCCGGATGGTCTCGAGATAGAGGCGGCTGTCGGCGCCGAAGAGTGGGAGGCACCGGAGAAGACGACGGTAGAGAAGATGCAGGAGGAGAGGCGGTGTTCGAAGGGGCTGAGCAAGAAATAGAAAAGAAACACGATCGATTTTGTTTTTGTTCCTTTTTCGTTCTTCAAATGTGTTTCAGAAATAAGAAACAATTTTTTTTTGTTTCTTATTTCTGTTCCACATTTGTTTCTGGGAACGAAAAAACAAAAAAGGAACAAAAACGCACCCAAACGCGTTTCTGTTCCTTTTTTGTTCCCAGGAACAGAAAAACAGAAAAAGTGTTTAAAAACAGAAAAAAGAAATAAAACAAACGCAGCCTAAGTTCCCATGGTAACGAGATCTCTATTCGCGCTCAAGTCCGCCATTCGCTAGAGATTAACCACCTCGCAGCCGAACACTACTTCCTTCATCGATCTTCTTTGACAATGTGGGCTATGATCATCGTCCCCGATCTGTGCAAGGGTCATCCTCTTGTCGTAGATCTGACCAGGGGTCGCAGCCGTAATTACCGGAGGAGCGAGAGTAGCCAATGGCAAGGTCCTTCTCAGCAAGTGACAAGGGATGCCACCTTGCCTGGCTCCCTTGTCTCTAACACGCTTACTTAATTTTTATCCTTTTTTTTTAAAGTATGCATAGGTGGTGGCAAGGGTCGCACTAGCTTACCTAAGTCTGGTGTGGGATGTCGGCCCCTCGCCGATGCATGGGTGGTCACCAAGCCGCCACCACCTTTATGGGAACTGCCGCTATCCTTCTTAGCTTGTCTTATGTTTGATTCTTCCTTTTTTTTTCTTTTTTCTTTTTTTTTTCAAGTTATTTTTATAAAATCTCGAAGTCAATTTATTTCCTTTTTTTCGTTTTTTTTTAATGTCAATGTAGCAACCTCATCAACACCTCTTTTTAAAAAAAAAAATGGTAAAAAAGTCGCATCAGCTTTTTTTTTATAGCCAAATGGAATGGAATTAAATTAAGGAACTTGAGTGAACAAATTTGAAAAATTTTAAGCAAGATTTCACTTTTTGAAAGTTTAAGGATTTGATTGCACTTCTATAATAAGTGTTAGGACATGTAGTACACTAATGCCATAAAAATATAGAGCATTTAGAGCTTATAGAGGATCAATGAAGTATCAAGTCAATAACTTGATAAAAATCTTATGGACACCTGTCGGAGCAAGGAAAGCTAATGTACTCAACTTTAAATTTCAATATGCTTGGTAAATAGACCGTATACGTCTTAGGGCATCAAGGTGATGTAGCTTAGAGATGAATGAACTTGAACGGAGCTTGGTTTACTGACGAATTAGGTTGGACAGACATGACTCTTGCTTGAGCCTTCACTGCTAACACTTAAATTTTTGCCTATTATACTTTTCGAAACATTTTCACAAAATTAGGAATTTAATTTGTTAACCATTGGCAACTAACCGTCATGCTTCTCCCTACATTTCATTGCAATTAAGGGGATTGTAATATTTGCTACATCATGGGAGTTTGAACTGGTGAGAAAATTGAAGCCTTCAACATCATTTTCCTCACGTCGTTTTTTCACCTTGGGGATTTTTTTTTCAAGTAACAAGAGACACCACGTATTTTTACGGTGTTTTTGTGCAATAAATTTCTACTTCGCCGCTAGTAAGATTTGAACTCTTTGCGCAGCATGCTGGGGTTGAAATCCCGCTGCCAACAGTCCCCTTTGCTAGGCGATCTGTAAATCCATTATAAAACTTTCTAAACCCGTGTTATGCCCCAGCCTTAACATGGAGTTATCTCCCTTGCTCTTATACTTTTTATCATATCCGAATAAAAAAAATTTGCTTCATCAGGTGCATTAAGGGCATTCATCTACTTCTATAAAATTGGCGCAAGCAGACTATTCCAAAGTGAAACAAACAAAAGACGAAGACCTTGACCCAAATATCGTACGTTTTGCTGAATAAAAATGACATTAGAACGATAGCAAATGAGCTGGCAGCCCCATAACTGACAAAAACAACTATGAAATCGAACCGTTTAAGCTTCTGATGCAAATCGATGCTAGATTTGGATCTTCTGGGCTTTCCATTGCCCGTTGGTATATTTTCCAGTTTCCCCCAGTTTGGGCCCATTGTCCATGGCATTAACAGTAGCTTGCTGAGTGGTTTATACAAGATCTCCAATGATCATTTGGAAAGTTATATGTATGCTTAGAGTATTGTCTTTCTTTTGTCACTTCTTGCAATTTCTCAACAGATCAATCGAGAAGAAAGTTCGATTTATTATGCTTCCAACCGCGTGATTTGCGGACTGTGATTTCTTTGGTCTGTGTGAAGTTGGTTGCCAAAATGAAGTGAAAGGCCCCTCTGTGTGAATAAAAAAGCAGCATACCTTTCGAAATTAGGAGTTCAGGGTACTGATCCTTGACTTGAGGATCAGCAAGTTTTGAAAGGGGCTAGTGAATACACCTAGAGGGGAGTGAATAGGTGAACGTAAGATTTTTCGCAGGACTTAAAAAGATATTTTGATTTTAGAAGATGTTGGTCATAAGACAGATTTCAACTTTAAATAAACGAACAGCTAGTAAGCATGAATAAGAAGTTCAGGGATAAGAGAAGGTAAACATAGAGTTTATAGTGGTTCGGCTTAATCCAAGCCTACGTCCACTCTCCCGCACTGACAGCCCACCGGCTGGATTTCACTATGAATCAAAAGAGTCGTTACAGTATCACGTCCTTGATTCCACAGTGTAGAGACTTTGCCACGCCACACTTCCTCAAGGCCTCACAAATGTCTAAACTCTCTTTTGAGTACAAATTTTTCGCTCAACAATTGAATCAACAAAGAACACGGAGCTTCAGACTTTGGAATTTTTCTATCACGCACACATTCGAATGACTAGAGTTTCTTCCTTATATACTCCTCCATGCCTTTATGTCCGTTGGCACCTTCCAAATGAGTTCTTCCAATCTACTCGTTGGACAAAATCAATTAGGGAGATCTCGAATTAATTAAGGAATGTGACGATAGCCCACCAATCTTGCTCGCCCATACAATCAAGATCTAGGTTTCCATAAGTAGAACCTTCCAAGTATACTTCCCCAATCAACGAATCCAATTTACTTGTATTGAATTCAAAACGAATAATAGATCTTGAGATGCTATCTTCAACCAAGAGAAACTTCTTTAGCCACTCAAATCAAATCCTTAAATAAATACTCAATTCTGGATAAGTCTTCTTCATCGGTCTAGAAACTGTCAATGAGGGCAGACTTTAAAACTTGAGTCTGGCAGTCTTCAGACTTTGATGGAAGAGTCTGCAAGTCTTCATACTAGACTGATGGAAACGTTTTGTCAACTTCAAAACAAATAAGGAAGTTTTCTCCAACAATTTTCATATGGTTTCTCACCATTCAAATTTAGCAGATAAGATCTGTTTTGCTTTGATGAGGTTAAGATACTCTTTTACTGTATCCAATGCAATTTTGATGAAGCAAAATGGTGGATGGAAATGCATTGATGGGGTCACATTAGTTTTACCTGCGACATAATGGAATATGATCCACGAAGAATTCCCAAGAGATTTAAAACAATTTTGCCAACAATTGCCAACATGCGAGTGAATTTCAAAATTTAGGAAGATTTAGCTTATTTAAGCTGGATTTATGTGAACATATTTTGACTATTTATTCTGGTGGAGGAGCAGTTACAGACCATGCAGATACTTTTCACTATTACAGACACCCATTGTCTAAATATTCAAAATCATATTGAACTAATAAAAGAGCTTGGATCTGGAGGGATTGAGACTTCAACAACTCCTTCCAGCATCTAAGGGATTTTCTTCATGGTTGGCCTCAAAGCTAGGTCTTCCTGGATGCACCACAGTGCCATCATCACAAATCTTCTCACCATCTTTATGTTGCTTGACGCCTCCTCGTCACTCTTCGCTAGCACAAGTAGATTCCTATCATGGTAGCACTCATACACCCAGTCGATGAATACACTTTGAGCTTCACTTTTGGCTTTCGGCTTATGGTTCCTTCTGCAGCAAATGAGCTCAAGCAACAAAATGCCAAAGCTGTAAACGTCTACTTTGGCAGAAATAGGCATTTCCTGAACCATTCTAATGCTAAATAACCTTTGGTTCCTCTGGTGGTTCGTGTTTGATTGCCATCAAGAGCTTGGCTAATCTGAAGTCTAATATTTCTGCAGCGAGAGAGCCATCAAGAAGAATATTTTGAGGCTTGATGTTGCAGTGGATTATATGCCTAGTGCAATCCTCATGCAAGTAAGAGAGGCCCCTTGCAACACCACATGCAATTTCTATTCTTTTGCACCAGCTAGGCCTTGAAGAGCTGAAAAGAAAATCCGCCATACTAGCATTGCTCATGAATTCATACACTAGTAATCAGTGTTGACCCTCATTGTAGAATCCAAGTAAATGCACTAAGTTCTTGTGGTTAGTTTGGCCAATTGCACTCACTTCCCTTTCAAACTCCTTTTCGCTTTCTCCGGTCCTTGTCGCCAACATTTTTACTGCCACAAAGTTTGTATCCTCAGATCCAAGAACGCCTTTGTACACTGCTCCAAAAGAACCCCTACCCAATTCTTCTTTGAATCCATATGTTGCTTCTTGAAGCTCCTGATAATTGAAAGTCCGCCTATGTGTGGCTTGGTTGATCAGGACTGGTCGTGAAAACTTAGAATCCCTAGACTAGAAGCTTTTATAAATTAAATAGCTAATGAGAAGCAAAAGCTAGTTCAAAAACACAAACTACTCAACAGTACTGATCCGATGATCACCAGCATGCACTTCTTGTTCTTCTTCTGGCCGTTTCCTGTAGATGTCAAAGTCAAGTTATCAATCCAGACCTTGATTAGTGCTTTTCCACCCACACTAGGATCCATCCTACCATTTAAAAGAGGGATCTTCTTTTTCCAGCAATTTCTGTCTTTGAAAACAGTGACTGCGCAAAAACAATCAGCCAAGCAAGCCTCTCAGCACCAGTCCTCGGTTTTTGATGCACTAACCTCGTAATCATACTACGGTCAATCTATATTGAGCATGTCACGCAAAGCAAACTGGTCTTTTTTGGGCCTACTTCCATTGCGACTATGTGAGATGAAGTCCTATGTGCATCCGTTCATCTCATTTGTCGAGTCTAACAGAGTATGTCCAGGGGTGCATTGGCATTAGGGCCTTTGAATCTGATCGTCTGCAAGAGTACTGTAGCTATTGAAGCCACAAGCTCCAGTACCAGTATCCCGTGTGATCCTTGTGCATATATTTGAAGGGACCGGGGAAGAGACCATCAACCAGCCCATCGCCCAGCCAGAACTCGAATTTGCTATTGTTGGAAATTGTGATCCATTTTCTCTAAAACTATCTAGAAATTACTAACTTAAAGGCAAGAACATTGGCAGCAGCGTCCATGTTGAAATTGTTGAAAATATGTCTCGATTTGAGCCCGTTGAACAAGAATACGTGAACTCGACCACGTGCGAGTCAGCAGAGCATGTGAATTGGCCGAAATTGTCAGAAGAAGATTGCATGCGGATCTATGAGCCGCAAGCGTGAAGAATGAGGCCAGAAGGGAGCGTGCAGCCGCAAGAGGGGAAGTCTATTATTTTATTCTACCTCTTTAATTGCATGCACATGGACGTGCATGCATTGCAAGAAGTGGACGTTGAAGACCAAGGCAAAAGTAAAAAAATTGTAGGCTTGTTTTGTCTTCTTTCTCCTTGTTTTCTTTCCTTTGCCATTTGTTTATTCAGCTAAAACCAGCAGAAGGAAAGAAAGGATAAAATACTACTTAGAAGGAGTTCAACGTCGTGGAGATGGTCTTGGAAGACGGCGACCATCCTTCTTTTGCGCTTGAATTATGGGCACACGTTTTCTGCCTCATTAAATGCAAAGTGATGCGTGCCCGTGAATTTTGGTGGGCGTCAGTGCTGATTGCGAGCGCCAATGAGTTTCACATTTTCTGTGTTGTTTCTCCTATAAGAGGAGGATCGAAGAAGAGAAGCAAGGTAGAGCTGAAGACAGAAGTCGTGAGGCTTCAGAAGCTCTCGGCAGAGATAAATCTTCTCGTTGAAATTATACCCGAGTGTTTTAGTCAGTTAAATTCTTGTGAGTAGAATTTGTTTAATTCCTTGAGTGAGGTTTCACTAGGAATTGTGAGGGGCTAAACACTGTGTGAGTTATCTGGGTGTAATTTGAGGCTGGGAAACACTGAGTGTGTTTGAATACTCGAGTGATTGTAATCTCCGGTGTATCGCTTGTTTTCTATAGTGGAATTCCGTGCTGCTCTCCCCATGGATGTAGGTTCCGATATTCGGACCGAACCACGTAAATCCGGTGTCCGATTTCATTTCCTTCATTCCGACTATTTTATCCGATTCGTTTGTCCATATTCCGCACGCGCGCAACAACAACAGAAATTGTCTAGAATTGTTGAGAATGACGATTGCTAGCTGAACATAGAAGATTCACGTGGGAATGCAAGCAAGCAGCAGCAAAAGAAACAGTAAGCATAAGCCAAGTTGGAGAAAATTCAAGTGGGAAACCTTGAATAAAAGTAAAGAATAGTGACTAAAGAAGAAACCTGAACGTGGGCAACAAGAAGTCAAGTTGAAGGCGGAAAGGTTTGGTCAAAAGTTGAGTTCAACTATCTTGGAAAAGGAGAAAAAAAAATTGTGCTACTATGTCGGTTGTAATTGCCTATTAATAAGCTTGTAGCTCATCATTTGAGTGTGAGGGGTGAACCCTCCACTGTGTAGGGAGATGAGCGATGCTCTTCCTTCATCAAACTATGTTGTTCATCTAAAAATACTATTTTCCTCATATTCCATGGCCTATATCCTCCAACTATCCTAACTTGTTTCTTGTCCATCCTCTACAATCTATATCATATACTTGTACACATCACTAATCAAAACTATCACCGATAATACCAAAATCATGCATCCGTACACATCTAAATTTTTAACAGCCGTCTTAGGGTGGACATATTGCCTAAAGACCCCATCACATTTGAGGATCGCTCTTTAGTAAAATCTGCCAGTTGGAACTTTGTCTGAGGTGACCATATTGAGTACTGTTCCATTCCTAGACGAGAGGTACACTTGACACTTTGATTGAATATCAACCGGAAGCCGATACCTAGGGTGCTGGTAGCCCAGTATGAATCTGAGACGACAGGTGGGGTAGGAGTGGCATAGAGCATGAGATTTCCATCGGATTGCAGTGCGAAGAGCAATCTCCCAGCGGAGTAATTCCTTTTGGAGTAGCGAGCTTTAATATTAGTCCTAAGATCTAACTGTTGCGTAGGCAATATCGTACCCGTCGGTTGGCTGAACAAATCCCACAAGTTGATGTGGTTCGCGCTCGCTAGGATGAAGTTCCCCATGTCAAGCATGGCCGCATACGCTAAGCCAACGGCGGTCAGGCCAGAAGACCACAGCTCTCTCCCTCTTGGGTCGGTAAGCACCAGCCCATACGTCCGGTCGTTCATGGCAGGCGAGAGAGGCGACCATTCCTCCTCCGCGTAGATGCGATCGCTCCTCCTTTTCTCCACAGCGAGTTTGAACCAAAGTTGTGTACAGCCTTTGCACACGTCAACACATAAATTTTCACCCCCCCCCCAAAAAAAAAACAAAATATAAATATAAATACAAATATATATCTATAATGATGATTTTACCATGTAGTCTTAAGTTTTATAAAAGCTCTACCTATAGTAAAAGGAAATGATTAATTAAAATAGAAGGTGATATTTGTACATATATTTTATTAGTTAATCTTTTTTTTTTGGTATTAATAAACCATTTTTAACAGTAATTAATAAACCATTTTAAAGTATATAATGAGTATTGATTTTTTCCTTGATTTTGTTTTCTTCTTACAGTATCTTAATAGTTCTATTGATATATTCATCAAATTTTCTTAAAAATATTATTATAATAATATCATCGGTATTAATTTTTCTGATAATAATATGCCTTTAATTGATCT
Organism: Eucalyptus pauciflora; assembly: GCA_007663325.1. Classification (NCBI taxonomy): domain Eukaryota; kingdom Viridiplantae; phylum Streptophyta; class Magnoliopsida; order Myrtales; family Myrtaceae; genus Eucalyptus; species Eucalyptus pauciflora. The sequence continues at coordinate 362,999 of VMYD01000189.1, read as the reverse complement.
TTCTTCGTTTTCTTTACTTTTCCTTTTTTTTATTTATTTATAGAAATCAATGGTAAAGGACAACTTGTCAAGCTTAGAATAAGGTGACCCTGCGCCATTAGCTTGCCGGGACCCAGACACATGTCAAGGAACGCACGAATTTGGAAAAGTTTGACCAAACGTTATCGTACATGTTTGGTTGGAGACTTTTCAAGATGAAAGTGATGGAAGAAGAAGGCAAGGGTTGCCAAGCCTTGCCTAAGGCGGATGAGGCCACCCCTGGCCAGGCAAGGGTGGGTGAACTCTACTAGCTCCTCCGGCGCTGGGTTGTGGCGGAAGCACTCACTAGTGAGCCTACCATTTTCTCTTCTTCTTTTTTTCCAATTTGGTTTTTTAAATAAAATTTTAGCTTTTATTTTTTATTTTTAATCTATTTAAAAAAATTCAAATTAAAAATAGTACAGAATGCCACATAGGAAATTTGAATTAGTTTAAAATTTTATGTTAGTATTTTTCGTTTTTCAAATTAATGGTGCTAATGGAAGGACTTGATTGCACTAATTTGATAAATTTTAGGACTTGATTATACTTTTTGCAAGTTTTAGGATTTAATTGTATTTTATAACAAGTTTTAGAATTTCCAATCAACATATTCTTTTAATTTTTAATTTTTAATTTATTTAGTATGGCCGTGCTAGCTTACCTAAGTCCGACGAGGGATGTCAACCCCTCGCCAAAGCAAGGATGGCCACCTAGCCGCCGCCGCCACCTTTAGTGGAACTGCCATTGTCCTTCCTAGCTTCTCCCATGTTTGAAGCCACAAGCTCCAGAACCCGTAGTTTGCCTGATGCTCTGGCATATATTTGGAGGGATCGGGGAAGAGACCATCGACCAGCCCAGTGCCAAGGCAGAACTTGAATTTGCCCCCTTAGGGTGGACATATTGCCTAAAGACCCCATCATATTCTAGGATTGCTCTTTGGTAAAAATAGTTGGTCAGGATTGTGTCTGAGCTGACAAGTTTGAGCAGTGTTCCATTCCTAGCCGTGAGGTAGACTTGACTGTTGGGAAAATATGGCTTCGAATAGGGTAGAATAATGAAGACGGATCTTTTGAATACTCGAGTCGGACTTTGAGGCGTGATATCACTTTCTTTAAGGATTTATTTGCCCCACAAAGTTGCTAATGGTCACCGGCAAATATCCTCCAGGATACAACAAAGTCTCAAATTAAGAATACTAGATAGCAATTCTAGTATTTTTCCAGGATCTCTCTAGGAAACAATCGAAAGGATGGCTGTCGTTTTTTTTCAGAAAGAAGACTCGAAAAGATGAAAAATGATCACACCGATTCTTCCTTAATCTGACAAGTATATATAAAATAGTCTTAAAAAACGAAGACAACTCTTCGTGAAAAGTTGCGAAATGAACAAACACATTCTTTCGAAAATTTGCTCAAATGAACAAAGGTGTCTATTCGTAAGAAGCTAAAACCGAACAAATGCAACCCTTCGGGAAAGGTCGCAAATTGAACGGGTATTCTCTTTCAAAGGTTGTCTTGAAAAGACACAAACAAAAATTCGGAATAAAATAATAATAATAATTTAATAAATAAGATTTCGAAATTATTATTTATTAATTAATTAATTTCCGAAAATTATCAATAGTAAAAAAAAACCTTTGAATTGATTTAACTTAATAAGACAACCGTACGAAATAAAATAAAATAAAAAGACAAAAGGATTAGTGCTAATTAAATCGCGGGCGCGCAAGCGTACGAAATAAAATAAAATAAAAAGACAAAAGGATTAGTGCTAATTAAATCGCGGGCGCGCAAGCGTGCTAAGTGCGCCAATTAATCACGCACCCGCATGCGGGTATGGTGGGGTCTATCCCACCCCAACCATTCTTTAGATTCACGAAGGAAACTTCACACTAATAAATTAGCCTATTTCCTCACATTTCTCCTATGTGGGATAAAGAGAAAAGCAATTTAGTTTGTTTTACAAACAAACTTCCAACACTGACCACTTTGATTGAATATTAATCTGATGCCGCTATCTTTGGTGTTGCTGACTCAGTAAGTATCTGAGGCAAGCCACGGGTCAGAAGTGGCATAGAATGCAAGATTTCCGTCGTTTTCTAGCTTGAAGTGGAATCTCCCGGTGGAGTAATTCATTTCAAAGTAGCGAGCGTTAACTTTAGTCCCTTGATCTAACTGTTGCGTAGGCAGCATCGTGTCGGTCGGTTGGCTGAACGTCTCCCACAAGTTGACGTAGTTCTGGCTAACTAGGACAAAGTTTCCCGTGTCAAGCATGGCCGCATGCACTACACCAGCCACAGTCGGGCTAGGAGACCACAACTCTCTTCCATTTGGGTCGGCTAGCACCAGTCGGCCGTCGGTGGTCAACTGGATCTTCGAGCCTTCTGGCGCTAAATTATCACCATTTGCCGACCAGACAATGGTCTTGTCCTCTATCTTCTCAAACCATATTGCCAGCAAATGAGCCCCTTGTCCCATTTTCCGGAATCCGAAGGTGAACTCGCCCAACGGAGACAGCCAGGAAGAGTTCTGGTCATCCGCCGTTAACGAGGAGCCCAAGGTGAGGTTGCCGTTGATCTGAGCTTTGGCGGAAAGTGGAAGGGTAAAAAGCAGCAGAAGGATTCGGAGCATCACTGAAGCCATATGAGATGGAAACTGGAGGTGCTCCTTGAGTCAAGCTACTGCAGCCTCAAGGATGAAAACCAGTGCTCTTTATAGAATTCGAGAGCGTCTCTCGTCACCTGTCAACAAGATTATAAATCCAGCACCTTGACATCTAGCAGTAGATTAGCAAGTGTTTTAGATTTTTTAAGGGAAACTGTCAATTAACCGGTAAATTATCAGGAAAATACAAAACAGTTTTCTAGAGTTTTACAATGAAGCTCTTTCGGTCAATTAGTAACTAACCAAAGATAAAATGATGTTATCATCCTCAAATAGTAACGTTATCTAGATTACCCAGTGCTTTAACATACAAAATGAAGATTTTATCCCGTTAGAATCTGGTATATAGTGGCAGATCACCAAGTGATTTATAATTTTACAAGTGAGCCCGTCAAGCAATTAGTAACTCTCTAGTGGAATCATGATGTTATCACCCCTACGTCAAGTAGTGAACTCTCAAGTGCTTTAAAATTTTTCAAGTGGGTTCATCAGATACGTGGTCAATCTCTGAAGAAGTTGATAATTTATTATTTCACCGGTTGTAACTTGTTAAGCTAAAAGAGCAAGCTTACTTCGAAAAATTACTACTTTTACGGTCCTTAACTGTACTGGTAATCTCCAAAGACAACCTCCTAAATTAGTTAAGTAAGACCTTCGGCAAATTTCGTACTTTACGGGATACTTACTACCTTAAGGGAGAGCAGACATGTTGCTAATTTCACTGCTACTTACTAACTTTAATGAGGGAGTTTTACAATTTAAGATTGAATTGGTGTTAATAAATCTCTCAAATTGTTGCGACTTATTATGCCAAAAGCGGGCCTACGTTGGTGAGTTACTTATTCCCATGATAAGTTAATAACCAAGGTTATATTTCCAATGGCAAATTCCTTACTTTCTTAGTAACTTAACTTATAGCGAGACCCATATTGGTTATTTTTCATGTTCACTCCTAAATTACTAGTTTCACTGCTAAGTTTTTAACTTTGAGTGATAATTTCTAAGAAAGGTGATAATTAACACTTCCATTTAATGTTGGCGAATTGCTAACATTGTCTGTAAATCACCATCACTTGGTTGGAACTTATGAAGCACCGACACTCTCTGAGAGCTTTCGTGTTGTGTCGGACACTCCACATGTGTCTAACACTCTTGGACCCTCTTGAACACTTAGTCAACAAATGTTGGAAAATCTGACACTTAGTCAACTTTCTCAATATTCGAGTTGGAATTCCGACATGTGAATTTTTGACACATGATTCCGATACACGGGGTCAATTTTAAAAACTTTCAATAAATGATTTCTAAATGTATATATCTGAAAAATAAAAATTAATAATAATAACAATAATAAATGGGGAAAGAAGAAAAATCTAGTTTTCTTATTTTCTCTTTTGATTCTTACTTTCTGTGATACAATTCACTTTCCAGGTTTTTTTTTTTCTATTTTCTTCCAACAAGTCTAACACGTAAGCCTAGAATGTGAATGGCTTGTTTCTTTCCTCTCTCCAAGTTTTATGAGTTATCTAAATTGACTTAAATTTGTCAAACTGAAGTTATGAATACTATTAATTGATGGTGGATTAATATTTTTAGTATAAATTCATTCTTGGCTTCTATTATTATTTATTTATTTGTGAATTTGAATTAAATTAATTTGATTGAAATAATCATAAAAATGATAATTAATTATGTATGTATAATAATATAAATTTAATATATAATGTGTCATAATATGTCGGAATTCTCTATTTTTTTAAAAATAACTTATCGACGTGTCATGTCATGTCGTATTGCGTGTCGTGTGTCGGTGTCGATGCTACTTAGGTTGGAACTTGGACCAACAAGTTACATGATATAACCAACAAGATTTATAAATTTTAATCATATTGGAAAAGGGCCGTGCACGAAACATGACTGGAGTAGGTGTGTTTCTTAGTTTCTTCGTACGTGGAAATTTTTAAAAAGGCAAGTCTACTTGGGCAGAGCCATTGTGTGCATGATAAAATTTCTACTTCTCTATTTGTCACGCCCCGAACCTTGAGACACGTGAACAACCCGCCATGGTCATACAAATGCGACATTCCCATGTAGTGTCGCCGACCCAATTAATTTATTATGCGCATGCGGAACATGCTATAAAACCCCTGACAAAAACTCATGGGATAGGAAAACAGGAAATCAATACATTCATAAACAAACGTACTTTCATATATAAACAACATCCCAAAGTTTACATACATGCCAAAAAGGGTCAACTTACAAAAATGGATCAGTCCACCAAAAAGAAGGAACGGTCCTAAAACTACTAGTCGGACTCGCTCTTCGATCCTACTTCAGACTGAACAGCCTCCGGAGACAATGTGTCCTCCACTCTACCATCAGGAGGGTCATTTACTCCTTCTCCTAGGATGTCTTCCATTACAGCAAATGGAATATCAAAACTACTAAGGGGACCAATCCTGAAACCATTGGACCCAAAACAGAACCAAGCCTTATATCTATGAGGCACCCTAACAGTCAAGCCCTCCTGGACCCAAACCGTGGTCCTAACAAACTCGTAGATCCAATGGCCATCGGGATCGAGACAACTGAACTTCTGCTTCGTACTATCCACGGGAAGACCATAACGCTCCAGGAGTTCTGCCATCTATGATCCTAAAATTTTGGCCCACAACAAGATGAGACATTATCTCAGCAAGTTCAACCCCCTAAACTCCTATTAGAAAGAAAATACAACTCGGGTGGCCTAACCACATCACACAGAAGACTTACCTTGTCTTAATTCCTTCCTATAGGTTAGCACAACTTGTATCACACAATCTCAGGTAGTAACAAGAATTTAAACAATTGGAACGCCATCACTTTCATATAAACCACAATTGCACATAGCATGCATTCCAATTATTATTCACTGCCACACAATGGCATAGCCTACTCGCAGTTCAGCTATCTACCGACATTAATGCCAGGCATCGCCTCCCCCCTTGGAGCACGGCTTCGTCACTACATCGACGGCATTCACGAAAGAGCATAGGTCCAATTGGCCTAGCCTCTACTGCGACCCGAGCCTCGTCACTATGTTGACAGCGATCCTAAAGGAAAACAAGTCCAGTTGGCTTAGCCACTACTGCAACCGAGTCTTTCAACAAGCACACGACAATTCAATACTGACCCCCGGACACTCCGCATTTCACTCAAATACTCCAATTACAATAGTAATCCTTAAAAATCCAATTTTTGCATCAAAACCCGACACTTGTGTTTTTTATGAATAAAATCTCTATTTATCACAATCAACACTCAATTTGCCACATTCATTCATCAAATTCAGATTCTAAATGTACAGCAGCGATCAGCACGAAATTCTAAGCAATTGAGGTCAGAAAATAATTTTTCGAATTTTTTTAATAATAATATTTTAATAATTCAAAATATAATACATTATTAAAATTCCAGAATTTCGAAACATTTAAGTAAATCAAAAATAAAACCTATTATGTCACATCAAGGCTTATATTAAAATAAACCTACTTAACTTTAAACTAAACACACTTTAACTTAATTAAACACCTTAATCTAATTCTCAACTAAAAAAACTAATCTAACCACTTAAGCTTACTTAACTTAGACTAAGCACACTTAGGGCATCATTAACCCTCTAATCAAGATTTAGTGAGTTAAACTCACCGGATTCGCTTTCCGACGAGTCCTCGGCGAAGAAGACGGTGAGGCCGTCGACAAATCTCCTTAGGGCGACACCAAAGGAGGAGAAGACACCCAAAGCAGGCCTTGAAGTTCTAGATCTAGGCTGGAAGTCCGGCTACTATCCATGGCCGAACAGAGGAGCTTCGGCGGCGGTTCAGGGGCGAAATTGGCGAAGACGGGTTGCGGCGGCTCGAGCGGGAGGAAGCGGCGGCTCTGGCGATCCTTCGGCGACCCTGGCGACGACAGGTAGGTGCGAGATGGCGGTCGACGAGCTGGAGGTGCAGGTTAAGCGCGAGCCGGCCGGCGAGCTGGCGCGTGGGGGTAGGGCGATGCGTGAGAACCGAACGGCGGTGAAGGCAACGACATCGGCGATGGCGGCAAACGGCGGACGAAGGGCGGATGGACGACCGGTCGGGAGGACGAAGGGGCTGCTGCAACCGGATCTCCCTTTCTCTCTCCTCTCTCTCTCTTCCCAAGCTTGAAGATGATGTTGATAGGTGCCTTTTTGGAGATCCAATCCCTACCCTCCACTTGTCAGCATCCTAGCCACTCTTGCCCCACACCATGACATCACTTGGTGATGTCATACTCCACTATCTCAATCTCCCACAACTTTATTCCAATAGGTTCAATTTCATTTTCCGCGGGGGCATAACATCTTGTACCTTAAATTCTTCAATTCCAATCAATTCTCTTCCAATTAAAGTCCATAAATTAATCAAATGCTCCTAATAATATTTGTGACACAACATGACTCCCAATTTCTAAATTCTCTTTCAATTTCATGGTTAATTTCACTCTGGCACGATATTAGCGCGTCCTAACTTACCGGGTAGCTTTTAGAAATTTTCATGCATTTGACTTGTGATTGATTATTTTCAAGCCACAATGTACATCTTTGACACATTGGCGACTCTCGGTTGTCGTGGTAATCTTAAGATTTCAAATACGGACATAGGGGACTCAATCGACAAAAAAGCCGGTCCAGTACCGACCGACAAGAATAGTGCAATCTGGTGGAATCATCCACACTTGATCACATGCCTCTATCGAGTCGATCTATCTTCGGTCTTTAATCGATTTTTAACTGTGCCATAATAACCCTTGCAGATTAGCTCGGTCGAATGATCGTTTCCTAGTCAAATTCTCAAGTATGATGCATTAGAATCTCTGACCGGCTTCACCTGATAGACTAGTTTTCACATGAGTGGCCAACCCAAGGAAAAGAACTATATGCGTGAAGATGAAATGGCCATCTCAATTTATTAAAACAGAAATACGAAAATCAGGATGTCACATTATTTCTCTGTTTCTCTATTCCCCGGAACAGGTTTGGAACAGAAATCCGTTTGATAACGCAATTTGATGTTTCTATTTCTGGAATAGATTTTTATTCAAGATTTTGTAGTATCACCTATTCAAACTTTAAACCTGCTAGCCACCCTCAGATTATACTTCCAATTACATGATTTGCAGACTGGGATCTTTTTGGTCTAGAAGAAGTTGGTTGCCGAAAGGAAGTGAGTATCCCTCCTGTATGAATAAAAAAGTAGCAGAACTGTTGAAATTGGGATTCAAGGTCAACGATATACGACTTGAGGATTCCTAGTATAACTGAAGCCATGTTTGATGAAACAGACGTGCTCCTTGAGTTGAGCTACTTCGGCCTTAAGGATGAAACCGGCGTTCTGATAGAGATTCCCTACTTTCCAAGCTAGCAGAGTCTCTCCCGTACGTCCCGTCGTTCACCGCGGACGAGAGAGGCGACCATTCCTCCTCCGCTTTGATACGATTGCTCCTCCTTTTTCTCCACAGCAAGTTTGAACCAAAGTTGTGGACAACCTTTAGACCATTTAGAAGTGTATGATGAGCATCCAATTTTCGCAATTTGATCTTTCTTTTGTTTTTCGTTATTGAGGCCTTTTTTTTCCTTTTTACTTTATCTTGTTTCTTTTTTCTTAAAGTATCTTATTAGTTCCATTAATATTTTCATCAACATTTAAAGAAAAATAATTTATGATAGTATCATTGATATTGATTTTTTTTCAGATTATAATGTTTTAGCAAAATTTATATTTTCTCTATTTTCTTTGTTTTTCACTTCTTCTTGTTTTTTTTCTAATAGAAATTAATACTGAAAGAACTTTGTCAAATTTAGAATAAGGCAACTCTGCTCCATAAGCTTGCCAGGGACCCGGACACTTTTCGAGTAAGGCACAAATTTGGAAGACTTTGACCAAACGTCGTCGTACAGAAGACTTTATGGGATGAAAGGGATGGAAGAGGATGGCCCTTATATCACGTTGGTAAACTCCACTAAGCTGACTGACCAAAAAAAAAAAAAAAAACTCCACTAAGCTAAAAGCAGGCCACTAATTTCGCAAGTAATTTGTTAATTTCAACAGTAAATTTTGTTTCATCAATACATTATTAAGTTACCGATTTCAATCGTGGAGCTTTTTCTAAATATTGATTAATTAATAAAAATACTTATAAAATTTAAAAAGGAAATGATGCCCTCGACTCATAAAAGAAAATAATATATCAACATTTTAAAAAAATATATATATAATTGATTCATCTATCATTTTATTTTATAGATATATTTTTCTCCATTTTCTTTATATTTCCACATAAAACAATGGTGAAAAAGCTATTGCCCTAAACAAGATGACAAAAACTTTTACCCCTTAAAAGGCATGTGCCTTGCACGCGCTAACAGAATGGAGTAACAATTTTAAAGTTCAGGGGCAAATATATACTATTGCAAAGTTCGAGAGAGATTTGAGTAATTTCTTCATGATTTTCTTTCAAACAGAAAATTTGCCACTTTATTAGAAATTTACTAACTTGTAACTTGTAAGGACTTATGTGGTAACTTACTAATTTCACTGCTACGATTTAGTTTTAAATGTTCAATTTCTAAATAATTGGACAACTTGCATTCCACTTGAAATTGGTATTACTACCTTATAAGCGGACCTATATGGTAAGTTATTACTTTATATGAAAGTTATAAATTCCACCACTAAATTTTTGTTTTGAGTAATAAGTTTCTAAAAAAAGTTAATGACTTATCATTGCATTTATTGATGGTAAATTGCTACCATCGTTAGTGCATTACCACATCAGTTGACTAAGAAGTCCCCAGTTACGTGAAAATTTAGGAAAAGGCAGGTCTGCTTGGGCGGATCCATTAATCTCCGGTCGTGACCCTGAAATTTCCCAAGGAGAAACAGACAAATTTAGAAGACTTTGACCGAAACGTCTTTTAGAAAGGAGGAGATTTTGGGAGTTGAAAATGTTTTCTTGACCAAAACACGAAGATTCGATTCCCGCGGAAATCAAAGCGATTGCAGGTCACTTCGTGGAAATTGAACGTTTCGGTGCGTGTATGGACGTGGAAATTTCCAGCGGTGTCCCACATGAAGCATGCATGCTGTATGAACACGATCTCATGCCGAACTATATAAAGACTATCTCATGCTTGCTTACGGATCACGATCGCTTGACCGCCTTTTTCATGTGTTTGTCATGAAAGTGAAGCGGGACCCAGTAGATCATCATGCAAAACGCTCAAAATATAAAAAAAAATCAAAATAGTAAATAAAGAAGCAAACTTTGACCACATACTAAAGCCGAGGAGCCAATAAGAGACAAAGCATTGAATCTACAATTTCGAAATCTTAGCGAACTTTGACCACATACGCTTATCTTGTGAGCTTAAATTTATAATAATTTGAGACTTGTTGACAATGTTAAGTGTGTGTTTTGGTGTATAATAGTGAGTCCTATCGACTTGAGTATACGCAACACCAACTTTGGATAGAAGCGCTTAGGTATAAGCGGCACAACTTGACCGTAACCATTCATTGGTTATCTAGTGGAATCTAGCTAGTAGGTTGTTAACGTAGGAGAATGGATGTGGGTGTGATCTAAGCTAAACCACTATAAATTTTGTGTACAATTTTCTCTGAACTCTTATTGTTTATTGTTATTGTTTATTGCACACTTGCTGGGTGATTCAAAGTCTGTGCTATTGCATTCCAAAATCTGACCCTTATTCAAACTTTAATCTTGACTCATTCTATTCCATTTTAATTTGTCAAGATTTTGTAGTATCACCTATTCACCCTCTCTAGGTGATACCTGCTAGCCACCCTTAGATTATACTTCCAACTACGTGATTTGCAAACTCGGATCTTTTTGGTCGAGAAGAAGTTGGTTGCCGAAAGGAAGTGAGTATCCCTCCTGTATGAATAAAAAAGCAGCAGAACTGTTGAAATTGGGATTCCAAGTCAACGATCCACGACCTGAGGATCGGCAAGTTTCATATGCTTCTCATCATCTAATTTAGCAAATAAGGTCTGTTTTGGTTGGATCAAGTTAAAATACTCTTCCACAGTGTCAAATGCAATTTTCATGAAGCAAAATGTCAATGAAAATGCTTTGATAGTTGCATTCGGCCTCGCGTGCAATCCCTTCTGCGACGATCATCAACCCGTTCTCTTGGATACATGTGAGGAAATGTTAAACTTGACTGATGATATAGCTTATTTAATCAGCATCCATGTGAAGACAGTATGCGTAATAGCACTTACAGACAATACGAGTACTTTTCATGATTATAGACAACAGTGGTCTTAAATAAGCAAAATCATATTGAACTCATAAAAGAGCTTGGAACTGGAGGTACTGGGACTTCAACAGCTCCTTCCAACATTTGAGTAATTTTCTTCATGGTTGGCCTCAAAGCCGGGTTTTCCTGGATGCACCACAATGCTGTCATTACAAATCTTTTCACCCTCTTTATGTCGCTTGATGCCTGCTCATCGCTCTCCACTAGCTGAAGCACGCTCTCATCATGGTAGCAGTCATACACCCAGTCAGCCATTACAATTTGAGCTTCAATTTCCGCTTTCGGCTCATAGTTCTTTCTGCAACAGATGAGCTCAACCAACAAAATGCCAAAGCTGTAAACATCTACTTTGCTAGAAATAGGCATATTCCTGAACCATTCTGGCGCTAAATAACCTCTAGTTCCTCTTACTCCAGTGGTGGTTCGTGTTTGGTTCGCCATCAAGAGCTTAGCTAATCCCAAGTCTGATATTTTTGCAGTGAGAGAGCCATCAAGAAGAATATTTTGCGGCTTGATGTCGCAGTGGATTATATGCCTGGTGCAATCCTCGTGCAAGTAAGAGAGGCCCCGCGCAACATCGCAGACAATTTCTATTCTTCTATACCAGCTGGGCCTTGAAGCAGAAAATAGGAAATCTGCCAAAGTGCCATTTCTCATGAACTCATACACCAGTAGTCGATGTTGACCTTCATTGCAGAATCCCAGCAACTGCACCAAGTTCCTGTGGTTAGTTTGGCCAATTGCACTCACTTCTCTTTCAAACTCCTTCTCGCTTTCTCCAGTCCTTGTCGCCAACACTTTGACTGCCACAAAGTCTGCATCCTCGGATCCAAAATCACCTTTGTACACTGTTCCAAAGGCACCCCTACCCAGTTCTTCTTTGAATCCATATGTTGCTTCGTGAAGCTCCTGATAAGTGAAAGTCCGCATGCCTGTAACTTGATTGATCTGGACTGGTCGTGACAACTTAGAATCCCTAGATCGGAAGCTTCTATACATTAAATAGGTAATAAGGAGTAAAAGCAAGTTCACAAAGACAGAGCTACTCAATAGCACTGATCCAACGATCATTGGAGTCGTATTCTTGTTTTTCTTCTGGTCGTTTTTTGTGCATTTTGAAGTCGTGTCATGTATCCCGACCTTGATCAGAGCTTTTCCACCCTCCCATGGACCCATCCTTCCATTGGAAAGAGGGTTCTTCTTTTTCCAGCAAAATCCATCGGCGAAAATGGCGGCTGCGCAAAAACAATCAGCCAAGCAAGCCTCTCTGCACCAGTCCTCGGTTAGTGCCGTGCTATGCTCGTAATCGGACGCTGCCCAGTTTGTTTTGAGCATTTCACGCAAAACGAACTGGTTTGTTTCGGGCCTACTTCCGTTACAACTCTGTGGTACGAAGTCCTGTATGCATCCGTTCATCTCATTCGTTGAATCTAACGGAGTATATCCTGGTGGGCATTGGCATCGGGGCCTCAGATCATCTCCAAGAGTACAGTAGCTGTTGAAGCCACAAGCTCCACTGCCAATCTGTTGGGTGAGGCTCGTGCATATATTTGGCGGGACTGGGGTAGAGACCCTCGACCAGCCAATAAGCCAGCCAGAACTTGAATCTGCCGTCTTAGGGTGGATATATTGGCTGAATACCCCGTCGTATTCAAGGATCGCTCTTTGGTAATATCCGCTGGTTGGAACTAGTTCTGTGGTGATACGGTTGAGCACCATTCCATTCCTAGCCATGAGGTAGACCTGACCACTTTGATTGAATATCAACTGGAAGCCGCTACCTTCGGTGTTGCTATCCCAGTAGGTATCTGAGGCATCATACGGGTCAGGAGTGGCATAGAATGCGAGATTTCCATCGTCTCCTAGCATGAAGTGGAATCTCCCGGCGGAGTAATTCATTTTGGAGTAGCGAGCTTTGACTTTAGTCCCACGATCTAACCGTTGCGTAGGCAGTATCGTATCCGTCGGTCGGCTGAACGAATCCCACAACTTGACGTGGCTCGCGCTCGCTAGGATGAAGTTCCCCGTGTCAAGCATGGCCGCATAAGCTAAGCCATTGCCGTTCAGGCCAGAAGACCACAGCTCTCTCTCTCTTAGGTCGGTAAGCACCAGCCCGCCGTTGGCGGTCAACTGGACTTTCGAACCTTCGGGCGCTAGATTATCGCCATTCGCCGACCAGACTATGGTCTTGTCCTCTATCTTCTCGAACCATATAGCCAACAAATGAGCTCCTCTTCCCATTCTCCGGAACCCAAAGGCAAACTCGCCCGACGGTGACAACAGGGAAGAGTTCCGGTCGTTCGCCGTCAACGAGTTGCCCAAGGTCAAGTTGCCGTGGGTCTGAGCTTCGGTGGAAAGGGGAAGTGGAGCGAGTACTAGAAGGATTCCTAGTATAACTGAAGCCATGTTTGATGAAACAGGCGTGCTCCTTGAGTTGAGCTACTTCGGCCTTAAGGATGAAACCAGCGTTCTTATAGAGATTTTCTACTTTCCAAGCTACCAGAGTCTCCCTCCTTTTACTCCACGGCAAGTTTGAACCAAAGTTATGGACAGCCTTTGCCCATGTCAACACGTATATCTATCAACTATCTTTGACCAAAAACAAAACACATGGTCTGAAGTTTTATAAAAGCTCCATCTGTAATAAAAGGAAATGATTGATCAAAATATAAGGTGATATTCGTAAATATATTTTATTAATCAACCTTTTCTTTTTTGTATTGATAGACCATTTAGAAGTGTATGATGAGCATCCAATTTTAGCAATTTGGTCTTTCTTTTGTTTTCGTTATTGAGGCCTTTTTTTCCTTTTTACTTTATCTTGTTTATTTTTTCTTAAAGTATCTTATTAGTTCCATTAATATTTTCATCAACATTTAAATAAAAATAATTTATGATAGTATCATTGATATTGATTTTTTTTCGGATTATAATGTTTTAGCAAATTTATATTTTCTCTATTTTCTTTGTTTTTCACTTATTTATTTTTTTATAGAAATTAATACTGAAAGAACTTGTCAAATTTAGAATAAGGCGACTCTGCTCCATAAGCTTGCCAGGGACCCGGACACTTTTCGAGCAAGGAATAAATTTGGAAGACTTTGACCAAACGTCGTCGTATAGGAGACTTTATGAGATGAAAAGGATGGAAGAAGCCACGTTGGTAAACTCCACTAAGCTAAAAGCAGGCCACCAATTTCGCAAGTAATTTGTTAATTTCAACAGTAAAATTTGGTTTCATCAATACATTATTAAGTTATCGATTTCAATCATGGAGCTTTTTCTAAATATTGATTAATTAATAAAAATACTTATAAAATTTAAAAAGGAAATGATGCCCTCGACTCATAAAAGAAAATGATATATCGAATTTGTAGTCATTTTTTTTATAAAAATAATTTATTCATCTATCATTTTATTTTGTAGATATATTTTTCTTCATTTTCTTTATATTTCCACATAAAACAATGGTGAAAAAAGTTATTGCCATAAACAAGATGACAATAAACTCTTACCCCTTAAAAGGCATGTTCAGGGGCAAATATATACTATTGCGAAATTCGAGAGAGATTTGAGTAATTTCTTCATGATTTTCTTTCCAACAGAAAATTTGCCACTTTATTAGAAATTTACTAACATGTAACTTGTAAGGACTTACGTGGTAACTTATTAATTTCACTGCTACGATTTAGTTTTAAATGGTCAATTTCTAAATAATTGGACAACTTGCGTTCCACTTGAAATTGGTATTACTACCTTATAAGCGGAACTATATGGTAAGTTATTAATTTATATGAAAGTTATAAATTTCACCACTAAATTTTTGTTTTGAGTAATAAATTTCTAAAAAAGAGTTAATGACTTATCATTGCATTTATTGGTGATAAATTGCCACCATTGTTAGTGCATTACCACATCAGTTGACTAAGAAATCCCTAGTTACGTGCTTTTATCAATAAAATTTGGAATTCACTGATCGAGTTTGAATTCCAACATGTGAATTTTTTACATATGATTCTGATACATGGAGTCAATTTTAAAAATTTTAAATAAATGATTTCTAAATGTATATATCCGAAAAATAAAAAATAATAATAAAAATAATAAATGGGGAAAGAAGAAAAATCTACCTTTCTTTTTTTCTCTTTTAACTCTTACTTTCCGTGATACAATTCACTTTCCAAGTTTTGATTCAAGTAATCATAAAAATGATAATTTATTATGTATATAAAAATATAAATTTAATATATAACGTGTCCTAATGTGTCGGAATTCTATAATTTTTTAGAAATAATTTATCGATGTGTCATCTCATGTCGTATCGTGTGTCGTGTGTCAGTGTTAGTGCTACTTAGGTTGGACCCACAAGTTACATGATCTAACCAAGAAGATTTATAAATTTTAATCATATTGGAAAAGGGCCGTGCACGAAACATGACTGGAGTAGCGTGTTTCTTAGTTTCTCCGAACGTGGAAATTTTGAAAAAGGCAAGTCTGCTTGGGCGGAGCCATTAAGCTTCGGCCGCGACCCAGAAATTTCTAAAGGACAAATAGACAAATTTAGAAGACTTTGTCCAAAACGTCTTTTAGGGAGGAGGAGATTTTGGGAGTTGAAAATGTTTTTTGACCAAAACATGAAGATTCGAAAAGCAATTGCAGGTCACTTCGTGGAAATTGAACGTTTCGGTGCGTGTATGGACGTGGAAATTTGCAGCGGTGTCCCACATGAAGCATGCATGCTCTATGAACACGATCTCATGCCGAACTGTGTAAACACTATCTCATGCTTGCTTACGGATCACGATCGCTTGACCGCCTTTTTCATGTGTTTGTCGGGAAAGTGAAGCAAAAGAAAAGCGTCTGAAATACTTTTCCCCCGGCCACCCCACTCCCTAATCACCACTAATTTTGACTTTAATCAGATCGCTAATGGACTTCACAAGAAAAAAACAACACTCCTCATCAATCCCCCCCGCGACCCGCGAAACGTACACAGCACCCCGGCAACTGACACGTCAGCACACGCTCACCACACCGTCCGTTGCTCTCGCTCCATTGTCGTCTTCCGCAGGGAAATATAGAAATGCAGGAGATGGCGAAGTGAGTGTCCCCTTCTGTATGAATTTAAAAAAAGCAGCAGAGCTATTGAGATTGGGATTTCCTGGCACCCGCTGCACGCCTTGAGGATCGGCAACTTTCATACGGCTCTCATCATCTAATTCAGCAGAGAAGATCTATTTTGCTCGGGTCAAGTTGAAACACTGTTCTATTGCGTCGAATTCAATTTTAATGAAGCAAAATCGTCGATTGAAAAATGCTTTGATGGAGCCACATTAGTTTTTCCCGTGACATATCTTAAATTATGACTCGAGTTTGAGTATTTACAATTTTGCGATTCTTGCACAAAAGAGAAAATATAAAATAATATTTAAATTTGGAGGAAAGTTTCCTCTTAGCGCGGAATCGTGAAATCGCCCAATTCTTCTTTGCTTTCCGAAAGACGAAGCCAATATCCTGGTGGGCCCAGGTCAAAGAAAGAAGCCGAAGTCTTCTTTGCTTTCCGAAAGACGCGGCTACAACCATACGGAAAGAAAGAAGCTGTTGAAGTCCACGCATAAAAGAAAATAAAAGGGTGGGTCCCACTTCTGGGCACACTCACATCCAAAGGAAGAAGTTCTTCAGTTCTTCAGATGCGTGAAGAAGCCAATATCCTGGTGGGCCCAGGTCAAAGGTTTGACCTTCTGGGCCCACGGATAAAAGCAAAAGAAAACTGCAGGTTTTCTTTGCTCTTGTCAAGAAGCCGCGCGAAGCAAGAAGCCGCACGTCCAACGCTTTTGAAGCCGCAAGAAGCCGCCAGAAGTTTTGAAGAAATAGGCGAAGCCGTACGTCCTGATTTTGGTCTACGTAGAGCGTTTTATTTAAAGCTTGAACGCGCGGTAATTTTGCGTTGTGAGTTTATACCCAATTGAATTGTTTATTTTATAAAAACTTAGGGTTTTGGGGTTAATTTTAGGTTTGTGAAACACTTGAGCGATTGAGCGATTGTTTAGGTAAGTTACTACTTTATATGAAAGGTATAAATTCCACCACTAAATTTTTGTTTTGAGTAATAAGTTTCTAAAAAAAGTTAATGACTTATCATTGCATTTATTGATGGTAAATTGCTACCATCATTAGTGCATTACCACATCAGTTGACTAAGAAATCCCCAGTTACGTGAAAATTTAGGAAAAGGTAGGTCTGCTTGGGCGGATCCATTAATCTTCGGTCGTGACCCTGAAATTTCCCAAGGAGAAACAGACAAATTTAGAAGACTTTGACCGAAACATCTTTTAGGTTTAGAGGAGGAGATTTTGGGAGTGGAAAATGCTTTTTTTTTTACCAAAATACAAAGGATTCGATTCCTGTGGAAATCAAAGCGATCACAGATCATTTCGTGGAAATTGAATGTTTCAATGCGCGTACATATGTGGAAATTTTGCTGTGGTGTCCCGCATCAAGCATGCACGCTAATGAACTTCACGAGAAAAAAACAACACTCCTAATCAAATCCCCCCCGCGAGCCGCGAAGCGTACACAGCACACCTAACACGACCCCGACAACTGACACGTCAGCACACGCTCGCCACACTGTCCGGTGCTCTCCCTCCATTGTCGTCTTCCGCTGGGAAATATAGAAATGCAGGAGATGGCTACGTCCATCCACGAGAAATCTGCATTGAGGATCGGTGGAGGTAGGCGAGGCAAGGAATGTTCTCGACGTGAGCGGCGTACTCCACGCAATTGTGAACCGTGTCGTTGGGGTGACCTAAGGCTTGCTGCTTAAGACTGCAATTGAGTCTTCTGCAGCTTGGAGAGGAATGACTACATCAATGATAGATGAACATAATCCGGCACATATTCTGCAGAAATTTGCATACATCAAATTTGCGTATATTAAATTGCTCTGTTAACTCTGTTAAATTTGGCTATCGAAAAAAGTTGATGTAGTTTTTCATTGTTGTTCAAAAGGAAATGTGTTGATATGGATGTCATGTTAGCCAATTTAGAGTAAAAATATTAAAAGATATTTAAAGTTAAATGTTGGATGTTGCAATTAAACTATAATCAATCGTTTTCGAAACTTTAGAAAAATAAAATTAGGGAAAAAGAATAAGAAAACTTAAAGAGAAAATCATGCTCTAGAATCGACTCCATCAATTTTTGGATTCAGCTACTTCGTTTCGCAGCCATAGCTAGTGCTGGTTCTTAAGCTTCCATGGCAACGAGATCTCTATTCTCGCTCAAATCCGCCATTCACTAGAGGTTCATCGTCTCAGATCTGTACCAGGGTCATCATTTGTCGTAGATCTGAGCAAGGGTCGCAGCCGTAATTGTCGGAGGAGCGAGAGTAGCTAGTGGGAAGGTCCCTGTTGACGAGTGAAATAAGTTCTTTTTCTTTTTTATATCGTTTATTTTTGTAATATCTAACGTGGCAACCTGGCAACCTCATCAACACATTTCTTTTTAAAAAGTGATAAAAAAAAAAGTGGCATCAGTTTTTTCTGATAGCCAAACAGGACGGAGTTAATATAAAAACTTGAGTGAACCAATTTGAAAAGTTTAAGTATCCGTTCATTTCGCGGAAAATATCATGTTTCTGGAAAACATTTTCCTAGAAATCATTTTCCAGGAAAATGACTCTATTTCATAAAATTAGGGATTTAATTTGTTAACCCTTAGCAACTACCCGTCATGCTTCTCCCTACATTTCATCGCAATTAAGGGGATTGTGGTATTTGCTACATCATGGGAGTTCAAATTGGCGAGAAAATTGAAGCCTTCAACATCATTTTACTCACCTCGTTTTTCCACCTTGGGGATTTTTTTAAGTAACAAGAGACCCTCGTACTTTTACAGTGTTTATGTGCAATAAATTTCTACTTCGCCGCTAGTAAGATTTGAACTCTTTGCGCAGCATGCTGGGGTTAAAATCCCTCTACTGACAGTTCCCTTTGCCGGGCGATATGTAATTCCATTATAAAACTTTCTAAACCCGTGTTATGCCTAACCTTAACATGGAGTAATTTCCCTTCCTCTAAAACTTTTTATGATATCCGAATAATTTTTTTTTGCTTCACCTGGTACATTAAGGGCATTCATCTACTTCTATAAAATTGGCGCAAGCAGACCATTCCAAAGTGAAACAAACAAAAGACGAAGACCTTGACCCAAATATCATACGTTTTGTTGAATAAAACTGACATTAGAACGATAGCAAACGAGCCGGCAGACCCCACGGCTGACAAAAACAACTATGGAATCGAACCTTTCAATTTTCTGATGCAAATCGATGCTAGAATTGGATCTTCTGGGTCTTTCCATTGTCTTGGTATATTTTTCGGTTTCCTCCAGTTTGGATCCATTGTCCAATGGCATTAACAGTAGCTTGATGAGTGGCTTATACAAGATCTCCAATGATCATTTGGAAAGTTATATGTATGCCTAGTGTTGACACCTAAATTTTGGCGACCCATTTAGTTATTTTTATTAAAATTTAGGGGTAATTTTATCCCTGAAGAAAAAATATTAAATTGCACAACATATAGTCATTAGGAGCATATTTCATTGCATATTTGTTGGGCCGGCGGTGAATGGATTTAGGCCCACAAGAGCATTAAACTTTGGATAAGTCAATAATTCCTCCATGGTGATTGATATTACATTTACATGGGCCGGCGGTAGGGTTCTTTTGGGGAATAATGCAGTCTGTAAGGCTGTGGGGATAGGGACAATTCGGATCCGGATGCACGATGGGGTGGTTCGCACATTGACAGATGTGAGGCATGTACCGGAGGTCAAGAAGAACCTTATTTCTCTAGAGACACTCGATGACATCGGGTGTAGGTACACTGCTGAAGGTGGAGTACTAAAAATCTCTCGAGGTGCCATG
The DNA here is from genome assembly GCA_007663325.1 of Eucalyptus pauciflora. Classification (NCBI taxonomy): domain Eukaryota; kingdom Viridiplantae; phylum Streptophyta; class Magnoliopsida; order Myrtales; family Myrtaceae; genus Eucalyptus; species Eucalyptus pauciflora. The sequence continues at coordinate 343,036 of VMYD01000189.1, read as the reverse complement.
ACAGTGATGAAGGGGAAGAAAGTAAATACTCTCTATCATCTACTAGGAGAGACCGTGACCGGAACCGCTGCAGTTTCATCAGGTGAGTCAGATTCTGACTTGACTCAATTATGGCATATGCGTTTGGGGCACATGAGTGAGGCAGGTATGACGATGCTGAGTGAAAAGGAGTTGTTGAAGGGTCAGAAGACAGGGAAGCTGGACTTATGTGAGTACTGCATCTATGGGAAGCAGCATCGAGTTAAGTTTACTACAACCATTCATTCGACCAAATGACCAGTTGAATATATTCACTCAGACGTCTAGGGCTCGTCTTCGGTTCCTTCGAAAGGAAGTGCCCGATATATGCTGACATTTATCGACGATTTTTCGAGGAATGTATGGGTTTACTTTCTGAAGCACAAATATGATGTGTTTGATCGATTCAAGAAATTTAAGGCATTGATTGAGAAGCAGTCAGATAAATAAATCAAGTGCCTGAGAACCAATAATGGCATGGATTTCTGTGGTAAAGATTTTACTAAGTTCTGCGAGAAAGAAGGTATTGTAAGACACCGCACAGTACTTGGGACACCATAGCAAAATGGCGTGGTAGAACGGAAGAACAGAACTTTGCTTGAGCGAGCTCGATGCATGCTTTCGCATGTAGGACTTGGCAAGGAATTTTGGGCCGAAGTAGTAAACATGTCATGTTACCTGGTAAATCGATCTCCATTGTCTGCTATCGAGTGGAAGACTCCTAAGGAAGTATGGTCGGGGAAACCTGTTGATTATTCCGGTTTACGTATATTCGGATGTCCTGCGTATGCTCATGCGAGTGATGGTAAGCTTGAGCTGAGGTCAAAGAAGTGCATATTTCTGGGTTATGCACATGGGGTGAAAGGCTACCGGCTGTGGTGCACTGAACCCAGATCACCCGATTTTCTAATCAGCAGAGATGTGATCTTCGATGAGACTGCAATGCTTCAACGGAGGAGTTCTGAGACACAACCAGCAGAGAAGACAGATCATGGTGTCAGTAGTGAGGTGGAGCTTCAGGTGGAGACTCTGGAGACCTCGAAAGTAACAGAAGTTGAGACTGTAGATGAAGCCGTAGTTCCTGAAGTCGGTGATAGTGAACAACCAACAAAGCCACAGCAGACTATAGTCGCAGATAGACAGAGAAGGCAAATTAAATCACCGGTACGTTATGGTTATATAGATATTGCTTATGCATTGACTGTAGGTGATGAGGTGGAGACAGATGAGCCTTCGTCTTACTCTGAGGCGATGGCTAGTTTGGAGTCATCGCAATGGCTAGGGGCTATGAGTGAAGAGATAAAATCTCTCCATCGAAATCAGACATGGGAGTTGGTCAAAGTACCCAAGAGCCAAAAGATTGTTGGAAGTAAATGGGTCTTCAAACGAAAAGAGGGCATTCCCGGTGTCGAGGCAACGAGGTATAAGGCAAGACTTGTGGCGAAGGGGTATACACAGCATGAGGGCATTGACTACAATGAGGTGTTCTCTCCTGTGGTAAGACATACTTCTATTCGTGTTTTACTTGCCTTAGTTGCTTCACAGAATCTCAAGTTAGAACAGCTAGATGTGAAAACTGCGTTTCTTCATGGTGAGTTGGAGGAGCAGATTTACATGAGGCAACCAGAGGGATTTGCTATTTCGGGTAAGGAATATCATGTTTGTTTGTTAAAGAAATCTTTGTATGGGCTGAAACAATCTCCTAGACAGTGGTATAAACGTTTTGATACTTTCATGGCTAGTCAAGATTACTCAAAAAGTCAGATGGATAGCTGTGTTTACTATAGGAGATTGGAGAATGGTTCTTTGATTTATCTACTCTTATATGTTGATGATATGCTGATAGCGGCTAAGAATATGTCTAATATTGATGTGCTGAAGAGGTAGTTAAATGCTGAATTTGAGATGAAAGATTTAGGTGCTGCAAATAAAATATTGGGTATGGAGATTTTGCGTGACAGGGCTGCAGGAGTTTTACGTTTATCTCAAAAGAAATATATTGAGAAGATTGTTGCACGGTTTAATATGCAGTCAGCAAAATATGTAAGTACACCTTTAGCGAAGCACTTTAAACTTTCAGATAAATTATCATCGCAGGCTGAGGAGGAGGAGGAGCATATGTCCCATGTTCCTTATTCTAATGCCGTGGGTAGTATTATGTATGCTATGGTGTGCACTAGGCCTGATATTTCACAAGCTGTGAGCGTGGTTAGTCGCTATATGAAGCGTCCTGATAAAGCTCATTGGGAAGCTGTGAAGTGGATCCTCAGATATTTGAAGGGGACAACAGACGTGGGTATAGTATAACGAAGGGACAGTAATGGCAGTGAGACCATTGGTTTTGTGGATTCAGATCACGCCGGTGACTTGGATGATTGTAGGTCTTCAGCAGGGTACGTGTTTACGCTAGCGGGTGGTGCAGTTAGTTGGAAGGCGTCCTTACAGGATCACATTGCCTTATCTTTGATTGAGGCAGAGTACATGGCACTAACTTTTGTAGCGAAGGAGGCGATATGGTTACAAAGTTTGCTCACGGACTTTGGGTTAGAACATAAAAGTGTGGATATACATTGTAATAACCAAGGTGCGATATATTTGGCGTATAATCCAGTTTATCACGAGCGAATGAAGCATGTCAACATTAGGTACCACTTCATCCGAGATGTCTTAGCTAAGGGTATTGTTATTACACTTTGCCAAAAACTGTCCCCAAGCCAAAAAGGGCCAACATCATTTGATACATCAAATTGAGCATGAAACAGGTATTTCTCTTGAAAATGATGATGTTGAATCATTATTCTCTGCTGATGAAGAACAATCTGAACAAACTCTTTGTATCATTCCATGTTACGACATTTCCAGTGAAATTGATTCAGATTCAGAATCTGAAGATATTTTTCACATATCACCCACATCTGCAGAACAAAATCTTGACATATTTTCAAGTCAAACCCACTGTCCCCATTTTCCTGTAAAGATCCTCACCTCAAAGTTCGCTAAACCAATCACTGTTATTGCTCTCATTGATACTGGAGCAAGTTGTTCAATCTTGGATACCAAAGTTCTTCCTGAAGAATATTGGACTCCTTATGTCCGATATTTCAACTCTGCCTCAGGAGATACTTTCTCCACAAACGTGAGAACTACCCCTGTGACCATTCAGTTTTTCCCACAATGCTCAATAACCACAAAGATCTTTGGATCCAATCTTCCCAACAAAGACCTGATCATTGGCTGGGACGTTATGACTCAGATCTCACAGCTTCGTATCATTCCTGGAAAAGGTCTTAGGTATAAGAACCAATTCTCTGAGTTTGTCAATATCCAAAGACTCTTTTCCATTCAAATGAGCCTGTTAGATCCAATAATGCAAAAATTGTTGGAATCATGTTCAGAATCCCATGCAGAATTTGCTCAAAAGTGTTCCCACCCTTTATGGGAAAATCCAGAATTCTTCGTTCGCCTTCCTTTCAAGAAAAATGAAGATATAAATCCAACCAAGGCGAGTCACATGGGAATGAAGCAAGAACACTTGGCTTTAGCCCAAAGGGAATGCTCAGAACTATTGCAACAAGGCCTTATTGAAATCTCCAACTCTCAATGGGCTTGTGAAGCCTTTTATGTTAACAAACGAGCTGAGCAAAACAGAGGAAAAATGAGATTGGTAATCAACTACCAACCTCTCAATCTTTTCCTCCAGGATGACAAATTCCCTTTACCATCCAGGGACACTCTCTTTACTGGATTAACAAAGGCCCATATCTATTCCAAATTCGATCTCAAAGCCGGATTTTGGCAATTGAGCATCCATCCTGAAGACAGATCCAAAACAGGATTTTGTATTCCAAACCAGCACTTTCAGTGGAAAGTTCTTCCTTTTGGCTTAAAGGTAGCACCATCCCTTTTCCAAAAGGCCATGTGTCGTATCTTCCAACCAATCCTTTCAAATGCTGCAGTATATATCGATGATATCCTGCTCTACAGTTCTGATGAGCAGTCACATTGCCAACTCCTTGAACAATTCGCAGAAATTGTCAAAAAGCATGGCATCATGCTTTCCCAGAGAAAGATGAACATTGCCCAAACAGAAATTGAATTTCTTGGTATGCACCTCAACAAAGGTACGTACTATCCAGGGCCGCATATTGCTCAGGAACTGTTAAAGTTTCCTGGAGAGAATTTCACAAAGAAGGAAGTCCAGCAATTCCTTGGGATAATTAATTATCTCAGGGACTTTGTCCCAAATATTGCAAAGCTTCTGATTCCTTTACAGTCCATGTTAAAGAAGAATCCCCCACCCTGGGGAAAAACTCAGACAAAAGCGGTCGCTGAGCTTAAGGAGATTATGCAGAATCTCCCACCACTAAAGATACCATCAACAGGTAAAAGAATTCTTCAAACTGATGCCAGTGACGAATACTGGGCAGCTATTCTGCTTGAAGAAATTGATGGTAAGAGACACCTTTGTGCTCACAAAAGTGGAAAGTTTTCACAATCCGAAATGCATTACCACTCCACTTTCAAAGAGATCTTAGCAGTCAAAAATGGGATCAAGAAGTTTGAATTCCATCTCATCGGCCATCACTTCCTGGTGGAATTAGACATGGCATCTTTTCCTCAGATGACCAAGTTTAAACAGAAGCAGATTCCAAATTCCCAACTGCTTCGATGGGCTGAATGGTTTTCAAAATATTCTTTTGAAACCAAACATATTCCAGGAAAAAAGAATGTTCTTGCTGATTTCTTGTCAAGACCAAAGGCACTAGCCGAAATCAACATGTATATCAAAAGGTCTGCTTTTCATATGCTCAATCATGGCGTAAAATACAAGATTGAGAAGATCAAAGATTTGCCAAGCTGGAAATTTCCCCAGGAGATTATTGAACAAATCCAGAATGACAATCTCACTGCAAATCTAGAAAACCTCATGTGGCAAAGCCACACAGATCTGTTCAGATTCAATGCAGGTTCGATTCTTTATCCTTGTGGATTAAATCCAGAATATCCATTCATACATCCTCTTATCTGGAAAGAAGATGATTTCCCTGATCAGCTTAAGACGCTATTGTGGTACTTAACCAATAAGTACTTGATAGCTTTTGAGATCCCAACCAGGAGATTTGTTGCAAACCTCACCAGGATATTCTTACTTGGTAGAAATATCGAGAAAGAAAGTGATCGAAACCTTCTAGACTTTCTCAATTGGTTCTATCCTCCTACTCACTGGAAACATCTCTTGGAAAAAGAACTTAGAACCACAACACCAAATCCTGAGGTCCATACCATCCTGTTTTTCCGACGTCCATGGCACTTCTGCCGAAACAATGGCAACATCATCAATGCTCCCCTGGAGATAGGAACCACATCCTATAAACCACATCTGGATTGCAAAGAAGCTCGGATCCACAAATCCTATCCGAGATCTGTCGCATCTTGCCAACCCCAATATCGAGAACTCCAGAGAATCCTATGCCAAGAAAACAAAGCCATTCCTGAAAGTATATGGAATTATAATGAACCCACTCTATGGGATCATTATGACCTAGTACCAGAAGCTAGGGAAGCACTCAGGCAATTCAGACAGGCTGAATCATCTCAAGATAATGAAATGACAAGTGCACCAGACATTGTCCAACCTACCCAAGACCCCTATGCACGTTGGGGAGGTCCTCTTTCTCAAGATCCCTACGACCAGGAACCATTGTCCTTATCCCAAATAGACACTTCCTATTACTCACAGCCACTCCATTGGCCTCAGCCAAGCATTCCTGCCAACACCACAGAAGATGACAATACAAACTGGGCTGAAGAAGAAGCATCCCACCGAGCTCATGAGGAAGCATCCTCATCACATCGTCTAAAACAGATACTCTCGCCAGAAGATCTTGAAGATCTTGAACAGAAGTACGAAGCACATCTTCTGACAATAGCAAACAGCTCGGACGACTCAGACTATGACTACAATACTCATGACGGACGAGATCGCTGAAAGGCCAATATCCGTACAATTTCACTGTAGCATAGTACTGTTCACTTTTACTGTAGTACTAGGCTAGGGAAAGTATTGTTCACAGTACGATCACTGTTCATAGTGTGCGAATAATTCCCTTCCGAAAGTTTCGGATGCCTCTGTTTGTTCCCGGACCCATTAGCTTGGTCCTTGTTCGTTGTGACCTCTTATTGCCTATATAAGGCAAGGAGGGTGTATTGTGTTGGGCAGAGTCCCTTGAAGTAAAGTGAGTGTTTTGTAAAACCTCTCTATGGCCTTCTAAATTCCTCTTCTTCTCCAGCCTGGTAGAATCCTCTAGGAAATGCAGCTCGGGTAGATTAGAAGCGGTTCCATCCTGGTTCTCATGGTGTCCCTAGGCCCTGAACTAAAGGGCAGAGTGGTTTTCTGCTAACAGGCCGTCCTTGAAGGGCTTGAACATTGTTCGCCCAATGTAGGAAGGCATACCTGCAGAAAATTGTCTCTTCCTTCCCTGGTTCGAGGTCTAGTTCCATTATGGTATCAGAGCCATGGTTTCGTTTGTAATATTATCCGTTCCATGCGCCTAGTAGGTGAATCCAGTGCTGAGAAGATCTCTTCACATCATGTCCACAAAACCCGAAATTCTCGAAGCACCTGTTACTTTTACTCCTTCTGCATCATCTTCAACACCTCCAGAGTTTCGTGTTTCAAATGCTTCTAAGATAGATTATCTGTATGAAGTCTCTCTTAGTGATGAAACCAAGATCTCTGAAACCCAACTGCCTCTTATGAACCCTTACTCCGCCTTTGCAAAACCCAACTCATCATTCTCACCCATCCATTCCATCCGCCAACTTATTCACCAGACTCCAAAGCAAGTGAAAGAGTACGTTCAGTCCTCCAAATTTGATCAGCACCCCATTCCTGCTACCGAAAAGGAGTACTTTGTTACTCTTCAGATCCCTTCAGAATTCCCCAGACAATGGGCTCAACAGGGATACACTCATGTTCATTATGGAGCTGTTCATCTTGCTCTCACCTTTCATGGCCGAAAAGGTTTGCCAGTTGTGGCAAGAATTGCATTGTTGGATACCAGATTTTTACAATACCAGCATGCCTGCATCGGCACTGTTCAGACCACTCTGAATGCCGGAACAGTCTTTGTAACGTTGTATCCCAACTTCAACATTGCTCTATCAGATCCTCAGCTGCTTTCCTTTTTAAAAGTTCAAGTTCAGCTCACTGGAGCTCCCCAAACTGCTGAATCTGTAGCTGCAACTTTGCATTACCAGATGGTTTATCGAGTATAGAACCACGCTCTTGATCTAAACTTCAACAACGGTAATGAAGATGCTTTGTTTATCTCCATGCAGAATGATCAAGCATCATGCATCCATGTTCCTAGGCAGATCCCGAAGGATACGTTGGCCAAGCTTCTCCCAGAAACTTGGATTACCAACTACGAAAAGCTACATCAACACAACAAGCCTTTCCAGTCCACAGACTCTGAGTTTGTCCGGAAAAAAGATGGAACTGTTTCCATCAAATTTGGCAAAGAAAAGGAAGAAAGTCCTTATATTTTCCAAACTCTCTTCATGATCGAACCATGTGTTCCTGAATCCATTTCTGAGCCAGATCCAAAAAAGCTTGTTAGGCACTTTAATAGTGATGGGCATCCTGTCCATTACTATAAAGACAAATATGGTCATTGCTTTTGGGATCCTTTTTGCCAATGTTCCTATTGTATGAATTCTCTTGATGAGGTAAATCCATATGATAGACCTCCACCTAGACGGAAAAAGCCAAAGGATAAGGTGTATCAAAGATTCTTAAACGGAGACCCTTCAGTTGATACTCTTGGTGAATGCGATAAATACCTGTTGATGGTATCTTTAGTGGTGGGAGATTCTGCATAATCTCCTTAAGCTTGTTAGGCACTTTAATAGTGATGGGCATCCTGTCCATTACTATAAAGACAAATATGGTCATTGCTTTTGGGATCAGACGATGTGATGAGGATGCTTCCTCATGAGCTCGGTGCTATAGCAGATAACTCGGCAGACATGATGACTAAGTCTGTTCCTTTGGCGAAGCTCAAGCTCTGCTTGAGCTCTATTGGCGTCTGTGGAGAGTGAGCGCCCATCGGGGCGTTGGGAGAGCAGCATGGATGATGAGCACTATAACTTAGCTTCAAACATCGAGCCAATGTAGAGAATTGTTAAATTATGACTCGAGTTTGAGTATTTACAATTTGCGATTCTTGCACAAAAGAGGAAATATAAAATAATATTTAAATTTGGAGGAAAGTTTCCTCCGGAATCGTGAAATCGCCGAAGTCTTCTTTGCTTTCCGAAAGACGCCGATGCAACCATATGGAAAGAAAGAAGCTGTTGAAGTCCACGCATAAAAGAAAATAAAAGGGTGGGTCCCACTCCTGGGCACATTCACATCCGAAGGAAGAAGTTCTTCAGATGCGTGAAGAATCCAATATCCTGGTGGGCCCAGGTCAAAGGTTTGACCTTCTGGGCCCACGTATAAAAGCAAAAGAAAACGGCAGGTTTTCTTTGCTCTTGTCAAGAAGCCGCGCGAAGCAAGAAACCGCACGTCCAACGCTTTTGAAGCCGCAAGAAGCCGCAAGAAGTTTTGAAGAAATACGCGAAGCCGTACGTCCTGATTTTTGTGTAGGTAGAGCATTTTATTTAAAGCTTGAACGCGCGGTAATTTTACGTTATGAGTTTATACCCAATTGAATTGTTTATTTTATAAACACTTAGGGGTGCATGATAACCAAAATTTCAGTTCCAGAAATGATTTTTCTATTCCAGACCAATTTCTGGAACAGAAATTTGTTTGATAACGCTTATCAAATTTTCTATTTCTGGAATAGGTTTCTATTCCAGAAATAGAAATGGATGAGAAATCAATTTCTATTTCTCCCAACCCTAATTTTAAAATGAAATAATGATATTTATTTTTATTTTTACGAATAAATTTAAAAACTCCTCAAAAATGAATAAATAAAAATAAAAATAATTATAAAAATATAATTTATTCATTTTTTTTATTATAAATATTATTTTTATTTTTAATAAATAAATTTATTTATTAAAAATAAATTTAATTAAATATCATTTTATTAAAAATAAAAAATAAATATATTCATTTTAAAATAAAAATAAATTTATTAAAATAGATTAAAAATAAATAAATTATTTTTATTTATTATTTTATTTTTGGTTTATTAAAAATAAATTTATTAAAAATAATTTATTTATGATAAATAAAAATAAATTATTTTTATTAAAATAAAATTATTTTTATTTGTCTTGAGTATTTAACCAAATAATTTTTTTATTCATTTTAAAATAAATTTATTCGTAAAATAAAATAAAATAGAATAAATAAAATAAATTTATTTTTAAGGATATTTTTATTTTAAAATAAAATGATATTCTTATTTTATTTTTTATGATTTATTTATTTATTTTTGTTAATAAATCATTTTTATTTTTATTTTTTATATTAAAGGTCGCCGGTCGTCGCTGCCGCCGTCCGAAAGGAATAAATTTTGTGTCGTTATCAAACGAATTTCTATTTTTAGAGTAGAAATTTTGCGTCGTTATCAAACGGTTATTTTTGCTTAGAAACTCTTCTAGAAATAGAAATAGAAAAATCTATTTCTGTTCCAGAAACTATTTCTGGAACAGAATGGTTGTCATGCGCGCCCTTAGGGTTTTGGGGTTAAATTTAGGTTTGGGAAACACTTGAGCGATTAAGCGATTGTAAACTCTGATTCTCCGATTTTAATGGATTACTTGCTGCTGGTTCTCCCCGTGGACGTAGGTACCGATACTCGGATCTAACCACGTAAATTTCTGGTGTCCTTATTTTTCTCGTTTAATTTCTCAGGGGTAATTTCGCGTTGACGTAAATTGCAAGATCCTGGTAATTCCGCATATTATATCCCAACAACATACATGGATATGATCCGCGTAGAATTCCGAAGAGATCCAACACAAGAAAGCCCGTGACTTTAAATTTACCAGTGACTGGTTCTGCATCATTTCATATAGTTACTTGATCATTCAACAATATAAATCTCTCTTCAAAGTTGCATGCGGCCTCGCATGCAAGCCTTTCTGCTGACAATCGTCAACATGTTCTCTCTTGGATACTTGCGAGGGAATGTCAAACTTTAGGAAGACTTAGCTTATTTAAGTAGGATCCATGTGAAGACATTATGAAAAAATTTGATCTGGCGTAATAGCACTCACAGACAATACCGATATTTTTCATGATTATAGACAACAGTTGTCTTAAATAAGCAAAATCATATTGAAGTGATAAAAGAGCTTGGAACTGGTGGTACTGGGACTTCAACAGCTCCTTCCAACATCTGAGTAGTTTTCTTCATGGTTGGCCTCAAAGCCGGGTCTTCCTGGATGCACCACAATGCTGTCATCACATATCTTTTCACCCTCGTTATGTCGCTTGATGCCTCCTCATCGCTCTCCACTAGCTGAAGCATGCTCCTGTCATGGTAGCATTCATAAACCCAGTCGACCATTACAATTTGAGCTTAAATTTCCGCTTTCGGCTCATAGTTCTTTCTACAGCAGATGAGCTCAACCAACAAAATGCCAAAGCTGTAAACATCTACTTTCTTAGAAATAGGCATATTCTTGAACCATTCTGGCGCTAAATAACCTCTGGTTCCTCGGACTCTAGTGGTGGTTCGTGTTTGGTTCGCCATCAAGAGCTTAGCTAGTCCGAAATCTAATATTTTTGCAGTGAGAGAGCCATCAAGAAGAATATTTTGTGGCTTGATGTCGCAGTGGATTATATGCCTAGTGCATTCCTCGTGCAAGTAAGAGAGCCCCCGTGCAACATCACAGGCAATTTCTACTCTTTTGTACCAGCTGGGCCTTGAAGAGCCAAATAGAAAATCCGCCAATGAGCCATTGCTCATGAATTCATACACCAGTAGTCGGTGTTGACCCTCATTGCAGAATCCAAGGAACTGCATTAAGTTCTTGTGGTTAGTTTGGCTAGTTGCACTCACTTCTCTTTATCCTCGGATCCAAGAACACCTTTGTACACTGCTCCAAAGGCACCCCTACCTAGTTCTTCTTTGAATCCATCCGTCACTTCTTGAAGCTCCTGATAAGTGTAAGTCCGTGTGCCTGTGGCTTGGTTGATCTGGACTGGTTGTAAGTACTTATAATCCCTAGATCGGGAACTTCTATAAATTACACAGGTAAGCAAGCTCACAAACACACAGCTACTCAACAGCACTGATCTGATGATCATCAGAGTCGTATTCTTGTTTTTCTTCTAGTCGTTTTTTGTACCTTTTGAAGTCGTGTCATGTATCATTACCTTGATCAGAGCCTTTCCATTCTCCCATTGACCCATCATTCTATTGGAAAGAGGGTTCTTCTTTTTCCAGCAAATTTCACCCCTAAAAATGGCAGCTGCGCAAAAACAATCAGCCAAGCAAGCCTCTCTGCACCAGTCCTCGGTTCGTGCCGTGCTATGCTTGTAATTGGACATTGGCCAGTCTGTTTCGAGCATTTCACGCAAAACGAACTGGTATGTTTCGGGCCTACTTCCGTTACAACTCTGTGGTACGAAGTCCTGTATGCATCCGTTCATCTCATTCGTTGAATCTAACGGAGTATATCCAGGTGGGCATTGGCATCGGGGCCTCCGATCATCTCCAAGAGTACAGTAGCTGTTGAAGCCACAAGCTCCAGAACCGATATTTTGCCTGATGCTCGTGCATATATTTGGAGGGATTGGGGAAGAGACCGTTGACCAGCCCATTGGCCAGCCAGAACTTGAATTCGCCGTCTTGGGGTGGATATATTGCATGAATACCCCGTCGTATTCAAGGATCGCTCTTTGGTAAAATCCGTTGGTCAGGGCTGTGCCTGAGGTGAGCGGTTTGAGCACCGTTCCATTCCTAGCCGTGAGGTAGACCTGACCACTTTGATTGAATATCAACTGGAAGCCGCTATCGACGGTGTCGCTGGCCCAGTAAGCATCTGTGGGATCCCACGGGTGAGGCGTGGCATAGAATACGAGATTTCCGTCGTCTCCTAGCTTGAAGTGGAATCTCCCGGTGGAGTAATTCATTTCGGAGTAGCGAGCGTTAACTTTAGTCCCAAGATCTAACTGTTGCGTAGGCAGTATCGTATCCGTCGGTCGGCTGAACGAATCCCACAAGTTGACGTGGCTCGCGCTCGATAGGATGAAGTTCCCCGTGTCGAGCATGGCCGCATACGCTAAGCCAGTGCCGTTCAAGCCAGAAGACCACAGCTCTCTCCCTCTTGGGTTGGTAAGCACCAGCCCACCATCCGCGGTCAACTGGACTTTCGAACCTTCGGGCGCTAGATTATCGCCATTCGCCCACCAGACTATGGTCTTGTCCTCTATCTTCTCGAACCATATAGCCAACAAATAAGCTCCTGCTCCCATTCTCCGGAAGCCAAAGGCAAACTCACCCGACGGCAACGACCAGGAAGAGTTCTGGTTGTTCGCCGTCGACGAGTTGCCCAAGGTCAAGTTGCCACCGAACTGAGCTTCGGCGGAAAGGGGAAGTGGAACGAGTACGAGAAGGATTCCTAGTATAACTGAAGTCATGTTTGATGAAACAGGCGTGCTCCTTGAGTTGAGCTACTTCGGCCTTAATGATGAAACCGCCATTCTTATAGAGATTTTTCCACTTTTCCATGCCACCAGAGTCTCTCCCGTACGTCCGGTCGTTCATAGCAGGCGAGAGAGGCGACCATTCCTCCTCCGCGTAGATGCGATTGCTCCTCCTTTTCTCCACAGCGAGTTTGAACCAAAGTTGTAGGCAGCCTTTGCCCATGTCAACACATATATCTATCAATATCTTTGACCCAAAAAAAAAAACACATATTTCTATCTAGAATAATGATTTTACCATATGGTCTGAAGTTTTACAAAAGCTCCACCCGTAGTAAAAGGAAATGATTAATTAAAATAGAAGGTGATATTTGTACATATATTTTATTAGTCAATCTTTTTTTTTTTTTTGTAATAAACCATTTATTTAGCAGCAATTAATAAACCATTTTAGAGTATATAATGAGTTACTTGATTTTGTTTCTTTTATCTTGAAGCATCTTATTAGTTCTATTGATATATCCATCAAATTTTCTTTAAAAAATCTTATAATAATATCATCGATATTAATTTTTCTGATAATAATGTCTCCGTGAATTTATCTTTCTTCATTTTCTTTATTTTTTTCCCCTTTTTTCCTTATAGAAATCAATGGTGAAAGAGAACTTGTCAGATTTAGAATAAGGCGACCCTGCTCCAGAAGCTTGGCGGGACTTTGATACTTTTCAAAGAACGCACTTGGAAAAATTCGATCGAACTTCGTCGTACATGTTTGTTGGAGACTTTTTAAGATGAAATTGATGGAAAAAGAAGGCAGGGCCAGCAGTTGATTCAATCCCATGAATTCAAACCGACTACAAGTTGCTCCGTGGAAATTGAACATGCTCGAACATACGTGGAAATTTGCATCAATCATGCAACCGATGGATGCTTTCCATGGCGACGTTGTGAGGTCTTGTGCAATTTGGAGAGGAATGGTTTCAATGATGAACGAACATAATTCTGCAGACACTCTACAAAAGTTTACATCTAGGAATTCCGGATTTTAAAACTGACATGTTTGGTTAAATGGATGTCGCAATGACATAAAGATATCATGCTCGTGGAGTTTACGATATCATACAATACTTACCACATCTAAAAAGAAATTTGGTTTCCATTTAAAAAAGTGATCAGTTCACAAAGGGGGAGTGTCCCTGTATATAAATTACCGCAAAAGAGGTAACTATCTACAGTTTTCTACACATCTTTGATCTTACTGTCGAGACTCCTCTGCATCTTTAGCATCTCAGTCGTGGCAAAAGTATTTCCGTGTCACCGTGATAATACCAGCCAAAACTTCCTGTTCATACAATCGCCCCACAAATAAATTACAACTGGCCGCTTTCCGCAATGCTCGACTAGTAAGGCGAAGTGCTAATTTTCCAGGGTTTTTAGGGTCCGATCAGGGCCTGACCTTATAATTAGGAGCTTCCAATAAGCTCCATCCTGCATGAATCCCACATAATCTGGCCTGATTGAGTAGGAACTTTCCTGGAAAAATTCCCGAATGCTCGACTAATTATGCTAAAATAGTTATAATAGGCGGGGAAACTGTAGTCTTAATCTCTTCCATCTGCTCCTAATGAGGGTCGGGTGCAATGCCAACACATGCTCGGGCATAAAAACATGTCTTGTTAATATGCCCACCACAGGCAAGATTAAAATGAATACATAAAAGAACATGTTCAACTAGAGCAAAATGCTATTCGCACCCGGTGGCACAGAAGTATCACACCAAACACCCACAAGAGACGAGAAGAAAAACCAATTGTGATCCCCCACCCTGATCTACTCTGATTTTTTACTGAAACTAGGAGGCTAATGTCAAGTAGCTGCATGTGCAGAAATTCAGCTACACGGAGAGGAGAACATCCTAGTGCAAAGCTGAGCTAGTGAAGCTACATAAACATTTGGCACACCAGAATCCCTTTCACGGGGTTAAACTTGAACATGTGAAAGATAATCGAGTAATATAAGAATGGAACAGGGGAGGGTGAGAAAATCAAGCAAGGGAGGCCAAAGGAGGATGCTGTTAATGTAATTCTGAAAAATGGCCCAATTCGCTAAAAAGAAGGAAGTCATCGTCATTTTTAATAGGGTTTTGTTAGTATAATAGTCATAATAGTCTTTGAGCTATTACGAGGATAGCAGCTTGTTATAAATCATAAATTCTTGAAAGAGTTGGCATCACAACAATTCATAATTATTTGTTATTTGATTTTTTTGTGGTCCAAAATAAACTGTTATTCTTATAATACATTAAAAACTATCACCAAATCATTTACCTTTTTGTAATATATCGTCGACTGCTCCAACCACAAAGAAAAAATCAAATTTTCAAGTAAAGAAAGGACTAGAGGTATCACTGAATGATGGTGTAGTACTCTATTTAGATTGGCAGTAAAGTATTTCAATGCCAAATGACGAAAAGAGCAATAGAATAGCTTTTGATATAATTAAAGAAGTGAAAGTGAGAGCTTGCGCCAGCGATTTTGGGTATCACCAGCGGATGTCTCAAGCCAACTTTCCTTTTTTATTTTTTATTTTTATTTTTTCTAAAATGGCTAACCTAGCAACCTCAGCAGCACCTCTTTTTTGAAAAAAAAAAGAAAGTAAACCATGTCGGTTTTTTTCATTAACCAAATCGGACAGAGTTAATAGAGACTTAATTAAACTAATTTGATAAATTTTAAAACTGGATTACACTTTTGAAAAATTTCATAACTCGATTGCACTTTTGCAATAACTTTTGGGACTTTTGATAAACTTTCTTCAAAACATATTGAGCATTTAGAGCTTATAGAGGATCAATGAAGTATCAAATCAATAACTTAACAAAAAATCTTATGGACACCCATTGGGGCGAGGCAAGCTAGCACGCTCGACTTTCAACTTCGATTCAATGCTTGTTATGTGATAAACGGACCACAACCAAATGCCTTTTAGGACAGCAAGGTGATGAAGATTAGAGATGGATGAACTTGAAGGGGGCGTGGTTTACTCATGGATGGGCTGGATAGACATGATTTTTGTTTGGGGATTCATTGTCAATTTTTCACGACGTTTCATAAAATTAGGGATTTGATTTTTTAATCCTTAGCAAAAGATATGTGAATTTGCATTATCTAACGACATTCATGCCTCTCACTACATCTATTGCAATCAAGAAGATTGTGCTTTTTGTTACATCACGGGAGAATCGACTTGAGGAGCACATTGAAACTTCTGACATCATTTTCCTCGCCTCGTTTTTTCATTTCCAATCACACATCATTAACACAGTGATTTAAAAATATCCATCTCGGGATGATTTTTATTTCTCAATAGCATCATCAAAATCCTAAGGAGAATGAATTGAGTCGCGGCCTAGCCAAGCAAGAACGCCAGGAAGTGTTCCTGTCGTTCGCGGTCAACGAGGAACCCTGCAGATACCTTACAAGGAACGCACAAATTTGGAAGACTTTGACCAAACGACGTCGCCGTACATGTTTAGTTGGAGACGTTATGAGGCGAAAGGGATGGAAGTAGAAGGTGCTGGTTCAATCCCTATGAATTCAAACCGACTACTAGTCGCTCCATGGAAATTGAATATGCTCGAATGTACGGAGAAATTCGCATCAAGCATTTGCCTGGTCAATGCTATAGGTGGCATTGTGCCGTCTTGTGCCAACTTATAGAGGAATGATTACAGCAATGATGAATGTACATAATCCACTAGATACCCTACAAAAATTTGCATATGAGAGTTCCAGGTTTCGAAACTGATATGTTTGGTTAAATGGGTGTCACAGTGCGATGTCGTATTCTCATGGACTCAATGGCATCACGCAAAACTTACCACGTTTAGAAGCAATTTGGTTTTGCATTTAGTGTAAGTGATCAGAACACAGAGGGAGTGTTCCTGTATATAAATTACTGAGTAAGAGGTAAATTATCTACAGTTTTCTGGACATTTTTTACCTTACTGAAAAGACTCCTCCACATCTTTTAGCATCTCAGTCACAGCAGAAGTATTCCCGTGCCGCAATGATAATGCCACCCAAAACTTCTTGTCAATACATTTGTACGACAACTAAATTACAAACTCGCCGCTTTCCACAATGCTCAATTAGTAAGGCGAAGGGCTAATTTTCCGAGGTCTGTAGGGTTCGATCAGGGCCTGACCTTATAGTAAGTGGCTTCCAATAAGCTCCCTGCTACATGAATCACACAAAACCTGGCCTGTAGGAATTTTCCTGGGTAAATTCCTGAATGCTTAGTTTTAATAGAAGAGGAAACTGTAGTCTTAATCTCTTCCATCTCCTCCTGATGAGGGTCGGGTGCAATGCCAACACGTGCTCAGGCATAAAATCATGCCTTGTTAATATGGCCACGACAGGCGATCTCTGTAATGAAAGAGCGTCAAGATTAAAATAAATACATGAAAGAACATGTTCAACTAGAGCATGGCAAAAGTCTGAGAGTGAGTGTAAAATAGGAATAGAGTAGAACTGACAAAGAAAAAAAAAACTAGAGCAAGGTGCTATTACAATAAATACGCACCTTGTCACATGAAAGTATCACAACAAATGCCCGCAAGAGACGAGAAGAAAAATCAATCGTGATCCCTGACCCTGATCTATTCTGATTTTTGAGTGAAACTGGGAAGCCACCAAATGTCAAGTAGCTGTATATGCAGAAGTTGAGCTAAACGGAGAGGAGAGCATCCCTGGTGCAAAGCTGAGCTAGGGAAGCGACGCAAACATTTGGCACACCAAAATCCCTTTCACAATGATGAACACAAGAAAGACAATCGAGTACTATAAGAATGGAACAGGGGAGGGTGAGAAAATCAAGTTCGTGAAGTCAAAGGAGGTAATGTAATTCTGAAAAATGGCCAAATTTGCCAAAAAGAAGGAAGTCATCGGTGTTTTTAATAGGGTTTATGGTAACTACTATGAGAATAATAGCTTGTAAGTCATAAATTCTTAAGCGAGTAGACATCACAACAATTTATATTTATTTGATATTTGATTTTTTTTGTGGTCTAGAACAAACTTTATTCTCACAGTACATTCAAAACTATCACTAAATTATTTATCTTTTTTTCTTAAATTTATCGTCAACTTTTCTAACCAAAAAGAAAAAAAAATCAATTAAAGAAAGGACTAGAGATATGATGGTATCGTACTCTATTAAAGTTGGCAGTAGAGTATTTCAATGCCAAAAGACGAAAAGAGCAATAGAATGGCTTTTGATAGAATTAGAGAAGTGAAAATGAGAGCTTGCGCCAGCTATTTTGGGTATCACCAACGGATGTCTCAAGCCAACTTTCCTTTCAAACTTTTTTTTTTTTTTTCTGAAATGGCTAACATAGCAACCTCAGCAGCGCCTCTTTTTTCAAAAAATAATAAAAAAGAAAACCATGTCAACTTTTTTTCTTCGTTAACAAAATTAGATGGAGTTAATAGAGGAATTTGATTGAACTAATTTTAAAAGTTTTAAAATTTGATTGCATTTTTGGAAAGTTTCATAACTCGATTACACTTTTACAATAACTTTTCGGATTTTTGATGCACTTGTTCCATAAAAATATAAAGCGTTTAAAATTTATAGAGGATCGATGAAGTATTAAATTAATAACTTAATAAAAAAATCTTATGGACACCCATCAGGGCAAGGCAAGCTAGCATACTTGACTTTAAACTTTGATTCAGTGCTTGTTATTTGATAAACGGACCACAACCGAATGCATTTTAGGATAGAAAGGGGATGAAGATTAGAGATGGATGAACTTGAAAGGAGCTTGGTTTGGTCATGGATTGTGCTGGATAGACATGATTTTTTTTTTTTTTTTTTTTGGGATTCATTGCCAATACCTAAATTTTCAGCTATCAAATTTTTCATAACGTTTCATGAAATTGGGGATCTGATTTCTTAATCCTTAGAAAAGATATATGAATTTGCATTATCTAACAACATCCATGCCTCTCACTACATCTATTGCACTCAAGAAGATTGTGCTTTTTGATACATCATGGGAGATTTGACTTGAGGAGAACATTGAAGCTTTTGACATCGTTTTCCTCACCTCGTTTTTTCATTTCAATACACACGTCATTAGCACGGTGATTTAAAAATATCCACCTCGGGATTATTTTTATTTCTCAGTAGCATCATCAAAATCCTACGGAGAATGAATTGAGTCGTGGCCCGACCAAGCATGGACGCCAGGAAGTGTTCCTGTCGTTCACCGTCAACGAGGAGCTCGAGGTAACATTGCCGGCAGTCTGAGCTTTGGCGAAAAGCAGAAGCGGAACAAGTACTAGGACAATTCCTAATACTACAGAAGCCATGTCAGATGAAGTATGCGCACTCCTTGAGCGGAGCTACATCGGCCTTTAAATTGAAACCGGAAGAGAAATTTCTATTTTGTCCAAGCCTATCCCGTACATCCTATCGTTGAAGGCTAGGTGACTACTTGTTATCAACTGTTGATACCTAAATCTTAACTAAGTATTTAGGATTAAATTGCATAAGAAAATTAGGGATAAATTCGGCCCTAACAAAAATGATTTTCGCATCAATTAGGTTTTAATTTTTATTTAAATCCATTAAGCTTTATTTCTTTCGTTTTTTCACTTCTTTTCGGATAATTTATTAAAAAAAAAGGAAAAAAAAGGGGGTTCTTATGGAGTTGGGCGTGAAAGCCCAGTCCCTCCTTCTTGTTCTTCCCCGCACAGGCCTGAGGCCCGTTTTTCTTTTCTTTGGCCCAGCCCCTTTCCTTTCTTCTTCTTCCTTCCTCCTTCCCCCTCCGCCTCTGCAATTCACGAGCAGCAACGACGACGTGCTCGAAGGATTCCTAGTATAACTGAAGCCATGTTTGATGAAACTGGCGTGCTCCTTGAGTTGAGCTACTTCGGCCCTAAAGATGAAACCAGCGTTCTTATAGAGATTCCCCACTTTTCCAAGCTACCAGAGTCTCTCCCGTACGTCCCGTCGTTCACGGCGGGTGAGAGAGGCGACCATTCCTCCTCCGCTTTAATGCGATTGCTCCTCCTTTTTCTCCACAGCAAGTTTGAACCAAAGTTGTGGATAGCCTTTGCCCATGTCAACACATATATCTATCACTATCTTTGACCAAAAACAAAAAACCACATATATCTATCTAGAACAATGATTTTACCATATGGTCTGAAGTTTTATAAAAGCTCCACCTGTAGTAAAAGGAAAGGATTAATTAAAATAGAGGTGATATTTGTACATATATTTTATTAGTTAATCTTTATTTGTACTAATAAACCATTTCTTTAACAGCAATTAATAAACCATTTTATAATGAGTATTGATTTTTTACTTGATTTTGTTTCTTTTTTCTTAAAGTATTTTAATAGTTCTATTGATAGATTCATCAATTTTTCTTCAAAACTTCTTATATTAATATCATCGATTTAATTTTTCTGATAATAATAAAATCTCCGTGAATTTATCTTTCTTCATTTTCTTTATTTTTCCCTTTTTTTTTAATATAGAAATCAATGGTGAAAGAGAACTTGTCAAACTTAGAATAAGGCGTCCCCGCTCCATAAGCTTGACAGGACCCAGATACATTTTCAAGGAACGCACTTGTAAAACACCAAACTTCGTCGTACATGTTCAGTTGGAGATATTTTGAGATGAAAGTGATGGAAGAAGAAGGCAGGGCCAGCAGTCAATTCAATTTGGAGATTTTTTGAGATGGAAGTGATGATTTTTTGAGATGAAAGTGATGGAAGAAGAAGGCAGGGACAGCAGTCGATTCAATCCCCATAAATTCAAACCGACTACAAGTTGCTCTGCGGAAATTGAATATGCTCGAAAGTACGTGGAAATTTGCATTGAGCATGTGACCGATCAATGCTTCAGGCAGCGGCATTGTGCAGTCTTGTGCAACTTGGAGAGGAATGATTGCAACAATAATGAACGAAATTGATTTAGCAGACGCTCTCCAAAAGTTTGCATCCAGGAATTCCGAATTTTGAAACCGATATGTTGGGCTAAATGGATGTCACGGTGACATAAAGATATCATGCTCGTGGAGTTCACAACATCATGCAATACTTACCACCTATGTAGCACGGACACTCTCCAGAAGCCTTCGTGTCGTGTCCGACACTCCGACACGCTTCGACACATCTTGACACGCTCCGACATGCGGTCAACGAGTGTCGAAAAATCCGACACGTAGTTAACTCTCTCCAACACGCTCCGACATGCGAGTCCAGAATTCCGACACATAATTTTGACACGCATGGCGTCAATTTTAAAAATTTATAATACTCGAGGGGTCAAAATATAAATATACACAAAAGAAGTAATAAAAGAAGTAATAAAATTGCTATAACTATACATGCAAGGGGTCAATTTTTTTTTTCAGTTTTGTTTCTTTAGAATTGTTTTTTTTTAAAGTCTTTTACTATGAAAGAAGTAATAAAAAAAATGCTATATATGATAAATAAATAAATTTAAAAATATCATTTCAGCATTTTTCTTTAAACAATGTCTTTTTCCTCTAAATTTTGTGTATTATTGTAACAAATTAAAATAATGAATGATATCATTTAATTTTTTTTTTGTAAATTGATTCTAGGCTATTATTATTATTATTATTATTATTATTATTATATTATTATTATTATTATTATTATTATTATTATTATATAAAAATACATTTAATATATAACGTGTTAGAACGTGTCGAAATTCTCTATTTTTAAGAAATGACGTGTCGGCGTGTTGTGTCGTGTCGTGTCGCGTGTCGAGTGTCCGTGTCGGTGCTACATAGCTTACCACATCTAAAAGCAATTTGGTTTCCATTTAGTATAAATGATCAGTTCACAAAAGGGGGAGTGTTCCTGTATATATCGTCAATTGCTCCAACCAAAAAGAAAAAGTCCATTTTGCAAGTAGACATAGGACTAGAGCTATGAGCAAGATCACCGAACGATTATGTAGTACTCTATTTAAATTACAGTAGAGTATTTCGATGCCGAAAGACAAAAAGAGCAATAGAATAGCTTTTCATAGAGTTAAATAAGTGAAAATGAGAGCTTACGGCAGAGATTTTAGGTATCACCAGTAGATGTCTCAAGCCAACTTCCCGGAAAAGTATAAGAGCCTTCGCAAGTGACATTGTCTCCACAACCGTGTAAGGTGAAGCACTAGTAAAAGGATGTAAATCCAAGAACATCTCCATCTCTTCTTCAGTCAAGTCTATATCTTCTATCATGTTATAATGACTGTCACCACCTAATTTTCGGGTGAATCACCTAAAACTAGGTTAATGGACTACTAAGTCTTTAAGCTTAGTTCGGACTCTCCCAAGCCCATACCAATTCACAACTTAAGTCTAATTTTTTAAATATACAAATGGATTTTATCTAGGAGTCGCCACTAATCGGTTTTCGGTAAGTCGATTAGACGCCTAAGTAAAATAATTGGAGAATTATTTTACTCCTATGAACCAGATACTAAGTGTACGGGGACTTGGTTACACTAGATTATCCTAGTGCCCTTTCGGTATCATTTCTTTTCTTTTTTTAATTTTCAAAAAATGTTTTTGCAGGTAACTTGGATTTATTTTAATTACTTTCCTAACGTGTGAGGCGATCATGTAAGTGCACAAACCATCAATTTAACATCCAAGAAAGCGAATAAAAGAATGAAAAACCTACCTCAAAGCAACGAAAGTATCTGCATTGTTAAATCAGAATTCACATCATCAATCCTAAATATGATTTCTAATTAACAAACAATCACTCAATTTTTTCTTTTACTTTTTTAACGAGAATATAGTCCATATGCAATGTAATGCAATGCTTCTAATCTAATATGAAATAATATGGCATGGCAAAATGTGATTTCTTAATGAACATGCAATAATTAAATATGCAATCTAAATTAACTAAAATGACCTAATTCTAATGACGTGCAATGCAATGCAATGACGTACAAAATTATCTCAACTAAAATGACATGCAACATGCGATTTAATATGCGAGCTATATGTCACGCGACATTTATTAAATGACATAGTCTAATGATGAGCAATTCCTAATTAAATGAACCTAACAACAATCACTAAATGACGTGCATTTCATGAACTTAATTCTATATGACATGCTTTTCATGAATCTAATTCTATATGACGTGCATAGGATTTTTTATTTTTTATTTAATGAAAATTCATAATTAAAATCACTAAAAATGAAAATCAAACTAAAGTGAAATACTATCTATTCTAAATGCTTTATTAACATGCATTTTAAAAAAAATGACCAATCATGCAATTCATCTACAGATCTATCTAGACCTAAAATTAAACATGCAATTTTATCTAATATGCAGAGCATGCCCTAATTCTACATGACATATGCATGATATTTTTTTTTATTTTTTTTTATAAAATTCGAAATTTAAAATTGCCACGTAGTTAACCATGCAACTTAAATTAAACAAAAACTAACATCCTAAATGAATGCATTTTTTATTTTATATTTTTTCTAAATTCGAAATAAAATCCCTATTCTAGATATGCAAGATAACAAGATATGCCAAAACAAACTGAATCCTAATTCAAATATATATATTAGTAGTTTTCCAAAAACAAGCAATTATCAAATAAACATTGTAATTAAGCAAATCAAGACATTCAATCAAATAAAGGATTAAAATAATCGAAAAAATAACATGTTATCTCACAGGTCAAATTAACGATTACTCTAACCCTGAACATCACGACAAGAAGTTCAAAAATAATTAAAAATCTGATCCGAAGTCTTACAGATCAAATTAATAATTATATTGATTCAACAATTAAGATACTATCAACAAAACCCCAAAAATTAATATAATTAAAAAAATTGACTCGACATGTTATGGGTCAAATTAATAATTACAATAATCTTAGGGAAAACCGCTATGGATAATGCCTATAAGATTTTATGAATATTAACATCCAAGATCACAATTTAAATACCTAGACTAAAAAAAATGCTATCAAATGAAATAACCAAAAAAAAAATAACCTAACAAATAGAAAGAGTAAAATAAACTAAACTATAAAGAAAGTAAAAAGTAAAAGTAAAATAATAATAATAATAAAAAACTACCTAAGAGTAAGTAACGGGGATGAGGTGACGCCAGGGGAGGAAGTCGTCGGCTGGTGCAGGTTCGAACTCCAGCGAGGGCTGGACGGCGCTGGGGTTGCTAGGCAGAGTGGTTACGAGTCTGGGTGTGGTCACGAACAAGACGGAGGTGAGGCAGAAGCGGCGTCAAGGCAGCACCGCGAGGTCTGGGTCGATGTCGCAGGCATAGGTACTCGGCTCCAATTGTGGGGCAGCGAATGGCGGGTGGAGGAGGACCACGGCGGCAGGGATCGGCGCGAATCGGGAGCAGCAGGGCTCCGGTGTCGAGCAGGGGAGGCTTTGCGTGCGTCGGACGAAGCGACGGGGGTAGACGGGTCGCGGCATCGACTGACCAAGGCGGATCAACGGTGGCTTTGTGAACAGGGGCACTGCAGGGGTGTCGGCTCGACATCCAGTGGGTGCGGATCTGGAAGCGCAGGAGGGTGAAGTGGGGCGAAATCGGTTGAACGAGCCTAGCTTGGGTCCGATTTCGGCAGCAGGGCGGCTGTGACGAGGAGCCGCCGTTGATCGAGCTGAGCGAATCGGCGTGCGGTGAACGCGGTCACGCCAGAGGACGAGGACCAATCAGTGAGCGGTGACGAAACGGCGGGAAAACTGGAGCAGTCGTTGGTGGCTTAGTGGTTTCACGGGTACTGGTGGAGGGCGGTGCCGCTGGTGCTCGGGCGAAGGCCGGCGGGTTGCGGTGACGGGCTGCAGGCGACGTGGCAATGTTCGCGGACGGACATTGCAAAAGAGGGGTGAGTGGCGAGGGAGACGATGAACAGTCGTCTCCTTTGCCCCCTTGTACTTTCTCCTTTGCCCTCCTTCTTTCTGCTTTTTGCTTTTTGCTTTTGTGTTCTTTTCTTTTTGATTTCCAAAACCCTCCAAAAGCCAAAAACCAAACCCCCCCTTTTTTGAACTTCGTACACCCCCTTTCATAGGCAAAACAAAATGTGATTTTTTTTGTTAATATTTCATCTCACGAATATTGCTTATAACCTCTTGATCACAAAAATCCTTATCTCATGAATATTCTCCCTCGATTTCATCATCTATTGATAAAGAAAAGATTACAATGCGATTTTCTTAATTTCCAAAAATCATCATAATATCGCATCAAATCTTAATTTTTCACAAGATAATTGATTAAAAAAAACAACGGGCTTGGGTTAATTTGTTCCTTTCGTGGGCCTAGCCCGGCCTGCCCAACTAAAGCTCAAAAACATTAATTCGAACTTATCCGCCCTCGGTCCAATAAATGCACAAAAATTAATCCCTTTATTTTTTATGTAATAAAATGCCAAACTTTAGGTGTCAACAGCTGCCCCTCTTTGAAGGTGAGCTCGAAGAGGTTACCTTCAAAGATAAATTAATACCTAAATTTTGACCATGCACATGTATTGAATGATTTTTTGTTGGATAATGAATTCCATTTTTGAATGCAATTTATATGATACATGAAAATGCAAATAATAAATGAATTTAACTGGAATAACTGACCTTCAAGGAGGGTAGAGTAAATCAAGATAGATTGGTGTCACACGTCAAGGACCCGTACCATTCTACGGTCGCCTAGAATAGTAACATGGCTTTGTAAAGAAACTGCTTTCTCAAGACACGTACCATTCTACAGTCGCCCAGAATAGTAACATGGCTTTGTAAAGAAACTGCTTTCTCAAGACTCGTACCATTCTACGGTTGCCCAGTATGGCAGTGTTTGGTTGTGTCTAGGACTCATACCATTCTACGGTCGCCTAAATGGGGATTTACCTTCCAAGACCCGTACCACTCTACGGTCGCCTAAATAAGGAAATAAATATTGCCTAGGACCCGTACCATTCTATGGTCGCCTAAATAGGGAAATAGGTATTGTCTAGGACCCGTACCATTCTACGGTCGCCTTAATCAGACTGAATCAGGAGAAAAATCTTTGAAGACAACTCAATTGAGTGTTAATGTATGCAAAAGGGGAATACCTGTGCAACACCAAGTATTTAAGGTATGGATACAGATATACTTATCTGGTGATATCTCTGTTCCTTGGGGACATGACTGCTGCAAAACATGATCATAAAAGAGGCAACATGCATTTGTAATTGCAAGCATGCATTAATTCAATGGAGGTTCATGATGATTTATGTCAATCTCACATCACCTAACTTCAACAAGAATGATTTCAAAAGAAGATTCCAATTTGAACGCATGAGTGTCATGGATGTGTCAAATGAGGGATCATTTAGTCTAAAAGGACTTTTCACTCATCCTCATTAAAATAGGCTGTTTTATCCTAACCTTTGATACATGATTTTAACAATCACTTTATCTCACTATCATCATGCCAAACAAGAGTCTGGGCAATCTCTCAAGTGGTACGACTTTACCAATTTGAGAGGTCTTTAACAGGGACTGTAATGAGAACTTGGTCAATGGCTTAACAAAAGGGACTCTTTGAGTCTTAAAAATGATATTTCGTAATTGTCTTGGGATTTACAAGTCAAGAAACACACGAAATGAGGTAGAAATTATCTTACTCGCACTTCTTCAAGCGATGCTTCCAAGCATATGAACTCTTACGTTAATTCAAGTACCCTAATTTGAAGAGACTTTGCAAGGGACATAACGAAGGCTTGGTTCATGGGTTGAGAAACGAATGGATCATTAGGCTCAAAAAGGTGTTTAGGGGATTAAAGTTGGTGATCATCTTGACACTTCCACCACTTTCCTCTCTACTGTCAAAGATTTTTTCTCGTCAAATCTCCATCGATTGCAACAGCATTTGAGTTTTAATATCGCCTTGTTGGGGATATGACTCATTATATCAAGAGTTTGATTTTTTTTCTTTTCTGGATATTGGCCTTACTTTTACTAGGCACACTGCTTTTTCATGCCCCATTTTTTTTACTTATTTCTCTTGAACAGAGTCACCATTTTGTCAGCATTCTAGTTCATGCTACTTGAATGTTTTTGTCTTGCCCCAATATGGGGGATAATCACCAACTGGGTTTAATATGAAATGAATTTATAAGCTCAAGTGGGCTATGCAATGGATAAAAGTGTATAGGATAGAGAAATAATTGCTCTTTATCATCTTAGGGCACTTTGAATTATCATATGAGTTACGCTGCGAAAGCAATACTCGAAGATTGATGCAAGTGTGAGTAAAAAAATTCCTATCATCCATCTCAAATTTTGTCCCAATGTGGGATGATCCTTGATAGGGATAATTTAAAAACTCTTCACGTGTATGGGCTCAAAGGGCTAAACAATTGGTGTACTTGTAGTGTTTTGGGTAGAGGAAATAACTGCCTCTCATCACATTGGTTAGCGTACCCTTTGCGAGATCACCTTTTTCCTTGCGGGCATGGAAATTTTTTATACAACTCACTGAGGATTAGTGTATGGGATAGTGTATGGAATAAGGCTTGCCTTTCATCATTCCAAAGTATCCCATTTGACATATTCAATCTATCTCACGCAATTCATCAAGGAAGAAAAATGCAAGTTTTGCAACAAATTCAAATAATTCAACTCATTGAAGCAATTTACTCAACATAGAAATGCTTGCAATTCAAAACATGACATGTCAAATTCTATCACGGGTAATACTTCTTGACATCATCGGAATTAACTGGATTGGAAAACTCACGACCATCCATTTCTGCCAGGATCAAGGCACCTCCAGGAAGCACTTTCTTCACCACATAAGGGCCGTTGTAATTTGGAGCGAACTTGCCTCCAGGATCTGGAAATATTGGTAACAGCTTCCTTTGAACAAGATCATCTACCTCAAAATGTCTCGGGCGCACCTTCCGGTTGAAAGATCTGGCTACTCTATGCTAATATGTTTGGCCATGGCAGAGAGCCTTCAGTCTTTTTTCGTCAATCAAGTTCAACTGTTCAAATATTTGCTGCGACCATTCTGCCTCCGACAAATCCACTTGAGATAAAACTCTCAAAGAAGGAACCTCCACTTCGACAGGTAGAATCGCCTCCATGCCATACACCAGAGCGAAAGGGGTTGCCCCAGTAGGAGTGCGGATCGATGTTCGGTACACCATCAATGCGAAGGGTAACCTATCATGCCAATCTCGATAATTCTCGGCTGTCTTAGCCAAGATCTTCTTAATGTTTTTATTGACCATTTCAACAGCCCAGTTCATTTGAGGGCGGTAAGGGGACAAATTCAGATGCTTGATCTTGAACTCGCTAAACAACCCATCAACAAGTTTGTTGTTCAAATTTGTCCCATTATCAGTGATGATTGCTTCAGGGACGCCATAACGAGCAATTATGTCACGTTTAACGAATTTCACAACATTGCGGGCGGTGACATTTGCAAAGGATGTAGCTTCGATCCATTTGGAGAAATAGTCTATCGCCACCAAGATGAATCGATGCCCATTTGAAGCCTTGGGATTGATCGAGCCAATCACATCAATACCCCACATCGAGAAAGGCCACGGCTCGAAAAACTGGTGCAACTCAGGAACATTTATCTTATTCCCATGAATCTGGCAGCGGTGACAACTCCGAACATGCTGGATGCAGTCATTTTCCAGTGTGAGCCAATAGTAGCCTAATCTCATGATCTTCTTGGCTAACATGTGTCCATTCATATAAGGGCCACATACCCCTTTGTACACTTCTTGCATGATTTGAGTGGCCTCAACTGCATCTATACACCACAAAAAGACCGAATCAAAAGATCTCTTGTACAAATTCTCACCACTGACGAAAAAATTTGAAGCCATCTTCATGATGTACTTCCTATCAGCCTGAGTGCTTCCTTCGGGGAATTCCTGCTTTTTAATGTAATTCATAATATCGTAATACCATGGTTTTTCATCAGGTTCTTCAGTCACAATCATACAATAAGCTGGCTTCGGTAAAACCTCTATTTTCAGTGGCTCGACCTCTAACCCATCAGTGACTTTCAACATAGAAGACAATGTCACAAGTGCATCTGCAAATTGATTATGAGACCTTGGCAAGTATTCAAACGAAACTTCTTCAAACTTTTCATCAGACCTTCTAAATACTTGTGGTATGGGAGCAATTTGGCATCCTTAGTCTTCCATTCACCTACGGTCTGTAGTGTGATCAGCGTTGAATCTCCGAACACTTTCAACTTAGCCACACCCATCTCAATTGCGGCCTGAAGCCCGAGGATGCAAGCTTCATACTCGGCCACATTGTTAGTGCATGAGAATATCAATTTTGCAGCTACCAGATGGTGTTGTCCATCTGGGGATATTAGAACTGCTCCAGTACCAAAACCAAACAAGTTCACGGCTCCATCAAAGAAGATTGTCCATGAATCTTCATTTACGTTCAAGACACGATCATCTAGGAAATTATTATCATTATTTGAGACCCTTGAATTCTTGGCCAATAGATCAGCAATTACTCGACCCTTAACCGACTTTTGTGGCATGAATTGCACATCAAATTTTGAGATCAAAATTTACCATTTAGCCAACTTACCCACCAAAGCAGGCTGATCAAGTAAGTACTTGATAGGATTGTTCTCAGTCACGAGAAACGTCTGGTGATGCAGCGTGTATTGTCGCAATCTATGCAATACCCAGAATAATGCGGCACAAGTCTTTTCCACATCAGAATATTTCAACTCTGATACCGTGAATTTTTTACTTGGATAATAAATGGCTCGTTCTTTTTTATCGAGAGGACTTTCCTGAGCCAATATTGCACCCAGTGACTCACTATGAATGGTGAGGTAGAGAATCAAATGATGCCTCGGCGATGGCGGGACAAGCATCGATGGATTCATCAAGTAATACTTCAATTTGTCAAACGCTTCTCAACACTCATCATCCCAGTTGACTCATGCATTCTTCTTTAGGAGTTTGAAGAATGGCTTGGCGGTTTCAGAAAGTTGGGAAATGAATCGAGTAATGTAATTCAACCTCCCCAAAAGGCTCCAGACTTCTTTCACTGTTGACGGAGGTCGTAGCTCACAAATGGCCTTAACTTTAGCTGGGTCGATTTCAATCACTTTATTGCTCATAATGAATCCAAGTAATTTACTGGATGTTGCTCCGAACACGCACTTAGTGAGATTTAGCCGAAGCTTGAACTCATGGAGTCGATCAATCAGCTTCTTCAAGGTCTCGACGTGGCTTTTTCCAGGTTGGGTCTTTGCAATCATATCATCAACATAGACCTCAATCTCTTGATGCATCATGTTATGAAACAGTGCTATCATGGTTTGCTAGTAAGTTGCCCCTGCATTTTTGAGTTCGAAGGGCATAACCTTATAATGAAAGTTGCCTTCCTCCTTCATCATTATTTGATTGTACCCGGAAAAATCATCCATAAATGAGAATAGTTCAATTCGACAGTACTATCTACAAGGATATCTATGTGAGGTAATGGGAAATCATCCTTCGGGTTAGCCTTGTTCAGATCCCGATAATCGACACAAACTCGAACTCGAACTCGAACTCGACCGTCCTTCTTCATCACCGGTACAATAAGTTAGCTACCCATTCTAGGTATTGTGAGACTTCAATGAATCCCACCTTCAAGAGCTTCATCACTTCCTCCTCTATCTTCTTTAAAAGTTTGGGCTTAGTTCTCCGCAACCTCTGCTTCTTAGGTGGCGCGTCCGAATTTGTAGGTAAGCAATGCTCCACAATTGGCGGGTTTAAACCAGGCATGTTAGCATAGGTCCATGCAAAGATATCCTAATATTCCTTCAGTAGCTGAATCAGGCGCTCAGCCTCATCTTTGGGGAGACTTGCCCTAATTTTCACCTCTTTGGCTTCTTCAGTATCACTTAAATTAATAGTGACGGTCTACTTGGATGTGGGAGCCTTAGCCTTTTCATATTGTTCCCAGCTACGCTGAACCTCACTGGAGTCTTTGATTGAATCTTCGAGATCATCATCATTAGCACTTGCTGTATTAGATTAGACCATTCTCATGCCCTTGCAAGTCAGAATATCATTCCTGGAACAAGAAGTAGATGAATCAGAAAGACAAATAGGGTAACCTAAATTTTCTTTGTTTGTTGTTTTTGTTTTGTTTTTTTGAAGTTTTTTGATAAAAACCATTTTTTAAAACATTTTGACACGAGGAAGCATGATGAAGCCCAGGCCTCAGAATTCTCCTTGGATTTTTTTTTTTTTATCGGCTGGATATCATCACCAGACTGGTTTGGTGTGCCTCATCATGTTCTCAAAATAAAGGTTGTAATTTCATTGAAATTCATCAATCAATTACAATTTATTGAATGTAAAATGCAATTCAGGTCCTAAGAAGAAAACGAAAAAGACAAAATCGAAAACAATTCCTAGAAAGCAATAAAAATTCTCGTGTAGGGGAATGTGCGAAAGCGGTAAAAAAGTTACTCTTGTGGGCCAAAGCCCATCTCTTCAGGGGATCCTTCTTCAATGGCTCCTATGATGAGGTTGTCGAATAAGCTTATAACTCCTTCCAGCTCATCATCAAGGTTTTCGATCTTCAGGGGTGTTGGATCATCCATGCTATCCCATCCATCCGGGACTATCTCACGAGGATCTACGCAATAGCTGGGAGGGGCTGAATACTTCATCAAGTAATCAAATTTGCCACTAGGCTGCCCTAGGGTATTTGCTTCATCTTGCATCATTATGGGAGGACCGGGGAATGTCTCATGAATACTCGGGGGTAACGGGTTTTGCCTCCCTTGCCCTTGATCAAGTGGCTGGTTCTGCCTTCCTTGTCTTTGTCCTCTTGAACTTCCCCCACCTTTTCCATAGTACCATAAACCAGCAGAACATGACCTCTGAGGGGCTTCAACGAGGCTTCGAATGCCTCGACCATTCCTTCCAAGACCATTGCCAGGAACGAAACCATTTTCGACCATTACTCTTCTTACCATGAGGGCAGCATCTAAAACTTTAGGAATGGCAGTGATGAACCTCAAGAAGCATGTATGGCGGATACCAACTCAAATGAGTAGTAACTTGATTCGAGCTCAGAATCCGGCTCTACATAGGGGATAGCCGTCTCATGATAGATCCGATGGTCTTCCTCACCATACACGGTGACCCGCTTCCTTTCAATCACAAATTTCATAGCTTGATGTAGACTTGAAGGCACTCCTCCAGCAGTGTGTATCCAAGGACAACCCAGCAGGAAATTGAATGCAGTAGGGATGTCCAACACTTAGAAGGGAATGTTGAAGATGACCGGCCCTATTTGTACATCAAGATGGATTTCTCCGAGCATCTCCTTCTTTGTGCCATCAAAAGCTCGTACCGAGGTCTTCGCAGCATGTATCCTCGACGGGTCTACCTTGAGGCGGTGCAGAGTGGCTAATGGACATATGTTCAGAGCAGACCCATTATCAAGGAGCACTCGAGACACATGAGAAGACTTGTTTTTAACGGATATATATAGTGCTTGTTATGTCCCCGGCCTTCGAGAGGGAATTCCTCATCAGAAAAGGCAATCAAATCCTTGAGAATGACCAATCCCACAAATTCTTCCAACCTGTACGCCTCAACAGTCTCTGGCACATGAATCTCACTCAACACCTTCATTAGTGACTTTTGATGCACATAGGATGTTTGGAGGAGCTCGAGCAAAGAGATCTGAGCGGGCATCTTTCACAATTGATCGACCACATTATACTCACTTGCTTTAATCACAGCTAGAAATTCCTTCGCTTCTTCGTCGGTAATGGGCTTTACGGGTTGAGCATTTGCTTGAGCATAAGTCCGACCAGACCTTGTAACGAGATCAACATCTAAGTCATAGGACCAAGGCACCTCTTTGTTGTTGACATACTCATATGGTTGAGGTATCTCGATCACAATCTCCTCATCAGATGCATCTTCTAGCAAAGGCATGCCCAAGAGCAAAGGATCAACTTCTTCATTATTAGCATCGAGCGTAGCTTGCTCCTCCTCCCAATTGATGATGATGTGGGAAATAGTGGAAACTACGCAGTTACGGTTAGCATATACGATGATGCCGTCATCCACCATTTGGGTAATTCTTTCCTTCATCAGCGATAGGGGAACATCTTCTTGACTTGGATAATATCCAGCTCTCACCAATCTATTGTAGGCATTTGCCACGTGCACCTTCAAGTCCTTGATTCGACCGACTTCAGGTTCTATGATAGCATTCACCGTACCTTCATGCTCGAGTAGCGGATTCTTCTGGACGTTCGGTTGAGCAGTTTGAAACGAAAAGACTTTCGTATTTAAGAGGTTTTGAATCTTGCGCTTAAGGGTGAAACATTCATCAGTTGAATGTCCTAGTTCGCTACTATGGTAGTCACACTTCTTCGTCGGGTCGTAACTACGATTGCTTTCATGGTTAGGACACTTTGGTTCACTAGTAAGCAAACATTTCTTTCGGAGGATTGTCAGCACTTGAGATGGAGACCCAGGGAGAGGAGAGAATTGCCTTCTATTATTTGCTTGGACAAATGGTTGACGGCCAGCAATTTGTGGCTGTCTCAGATTCATTTGGATAGCCGGGGCACGTTTGACATTTTTTTCTTGGCTATAAGCCACATTCACATCCACAGCCGCTTCCTTCTCCTTCTTGGCAATGAATCTTTTACTAGATGGCTCAATAAACTATCATTCCCTTATCCCCATCTCGATTTGTTCTCCTATAGGAATAAGCTGATTGAAGCTTTCGACGTACGTACTGGCCATTCGGTTACGAAACTCAGAAGGGAGGGTCTTCACGAACAATTTCATCAACTCCTTGTTGATAGGCTCAGGAGTGATTTGAGTTATGAGGTTTCTCCATCTTACAGCATATTCTTTAAATGACTCGCTCCTTTTCTTTTTTATTCGCTCCAAGTCTTCTCGGGAAGGTGTGATGTCCATGTTGAACTTGTACTGTGTGGGAACGCGTCAGCCACTTCATTCAAGGTGTCGAGGATGTTCACATTCTTCATCATGTACTAGTTTAGTGCGGGTCCAGTCAAACTCGCATGGAACGATTGGATCATGAGGGGCTCATTTTTTACGTGTTGGGCCATGCGCACGTGGTACATTTGTGGATGAGATTTTGGGCAAGATATACCGTCATACTTCTCAAACTTCGGTATTTTGAACTTGCTCGGCATTTTGACCTTCTCATAGACAGAGAGGTCGAACGGGAGTGAGCTTTATGATTCCTGCAGCTGTCTCACTTTCTCTTCCAGCTTTGCAACGCGCTTATCCTGATATGTCTTAGGAATGCTGTTAAGCTTGACTTTTCCAACAAGGACCGAGTCATCTTCTAGCTCGGGCATGTCATCATCAATCGTTTGAACCTTGTTTGCTTGTTTTGGGATAATTATTTCAGGAAGAGTAGGTGGAGCCATCGGATTCGCTTGGAGGAATTATAGTTGATCCGTTACAAGCTGTATAGAAGCGAGTACTTGTTGAAGTTAAGTCTCCACAGCGGACATACGATCACACATTTAATTTTGGTCGGTCATTTTAACCATTGATCGTGTAATAATAGGCGATCGTGGTGGATTCGTTGTCACCTAAGGTAGAAAGAGGTAATGTAAGAACCAATGACAAAATAGGAAAATAGCCCATGACAATGGTCTAATCGCATGATTTTATTCAAAATTCATTTGAAATATCAAGTCAAACTTCCTAACAATGAACTAAGAATTGAAATTCAAGTCCCTAAACATTGAACTAAAATTTGAAAGCATCGAATTGAAAATTGAAATCAAGATCCCTAAATATCAAAAATTCAAAAAACATCTCATTTTATATGCTTTCGGGATCCCAACGTCTTGCGAAGCTTCTTATTTTCAGCTTTAAGCATTTTCACTTTCCGCTTAAGATGCTCAATTTGTGTTCGCTGAGTAGGCTTCTCGGTCACATCAGGGACCACCGGGTGTAAGGCAGCAAGAATCCGGTGTTGTTGGATGTAGAATGCCGACGCATGGTAGATCTCCTCCTTGCCTTTTAGTCTCTTGGGCACCAAAATCTTCTCTAGATGGCATTCATTCCATGCACCAATGATCATCTGAAGCTCGTTGAAATAATCATAATCCGTACGAACAAAACGAACTTGGAACAATTCCATCTTGAGGGGCGGATGAACTTCTTGAAGAGCTCTATACTAACGGGTCACTCTATATGGGTAATAGGAGGTAGCTCCAGAAAGACCCAGCAACAGAATTGGTCCATCATACTTGTGAGAGAAATGAGCCTCCTCAACATGAAGCCATTTAGTATGCCATAGGAATGCCTTAGGATTAGAATTTTTCAAAAAATTAACCCAACGGGCGTATTGTTTATTTGGGGAAAAACGTTCCAGAACCGCAAATTTTTGTATGAGGTGCCTTAAATCATCAATTTTAAATTATTTCATAAGGTGCCCAAAACCTTTTATATGCGAGAAAAACCATATTTGCAAAAATTCAGGGAGGGCACGCATGGTCTTTTCTTCATTTTGCTTGAAACGGTTCAATGACAAGAACGTTTCGGCTAAAACCATATTGACATAATTTAACCCATTGCAACCACAATTAACCACCCATGAAATTGAAGGATTAATGGCATTTCTTCGATAAGGAAAAACGATAGCCCGAAAAATGCTAACATGAAGATCCTAGCTTTTGAAATCATTGATTGATTTGCAAAACAATCCTCCAAAAATGAAAATGGGCATGCAAAACAATTGGCTTTGACAACCTTCCTTACTCTTTCGGCTTCGATTTCTAAAAACTGTGATAATTCATAAATAGAATCTATACCGATAGGCGGTCTAACAAGTTCCTTTTCTAGGGGCATTCCAATGGCAACAATATATTCTTCAAGCGTTGGAGTCAGCTCGAACTCACCAAATATGAAGGTGGAAGTTTGTGGACACCAAAAGTGAGGGAGTGCTTGTATCACACCAGAGTGGATGTTGATTTCTAACAGTGGGAGAAGTCGGGGGATCCTGGCTTTCACATATCTCTGGCCATCTTGATCTAACTGGTCGAACCACATCTTGAGCTCTTTTTTTAGATTGGAAATGAATTGTATGTCGGTTTTCCCCATTGCATATAAAACAAAACTGACGACGAAACCTATTGTCATGGACCGACAAAAATTACAATAAAGTAAGTAAATTGCGAAGAATTTAGACAACTTACTTTCACCAGAATTGGATGACAATCACATAGACACACGCATGAAACGTGAGGCTCGATTTCTATCTAAATGGCTTAACAAAGTGGAGCTAAGAGGGTGATCTGACCGTTGCAGTCTCGCATTAACGTGTCAGGTCCCCTTAACTCCGGCTTAGTCGAATGGAATGTCCAATAGTCACGCAGTCTCGCGGATATGGACAAACACATTTGACACCATGAAAGAAATTTCGGGGAAGAGAAGGTCAACCTTTACATAGCAGTCTTGCTTTGGAGGAAGTATCATTCTCAACACCATCCTAGAAATCCTATCGCAGCCCAAGTCCGGCCAAAGGTTGTGTGTGCAATAGTGTAGTGCTAAAGCAATAAAGCATGCACAACAGTTTAAATGCAAACAACACTTCTAATTAGGGAAAAATAAATCATTCATCACACACTCCAATCTGCAAGACAAATGTTAGTAAAGACTACTCTCCTTATACCTCCCATCTGCAAGAACATTTAACACCTTAGAAATGTTAGGGACGTACTTGGTGTCCTCGCTGCCAAACAAAAACATTTTTAAAAGAAAAAGAAAAATCGGCCTAAGTCCACTAAGTGTTTTAACACAAGTCCCCAGTGGAGTCGCCAAGCTGTCGCGACCTAATTTTCGGGTGAATCACCTAAAATTAGGTTAATGAACTACTAAGTCTTTAAGCTTAGTTCGGACTCTCTCAAACCCATACCAATTCGCGACTTAAGTCTAATTTTTTAAACATGCAAATGGATTTTATCTAGGAGTCACCACTAATCGGTTTACAATAGGTCGATTAGACACATAAGTAAAATAATGGGAGAATTATTTTACTCCTACATACCAGAGACTAAGTGTACAGGGACTTGGTTACACTAGATTATCCTAGTGCCATTTTGGTACCATTTTTTTTTTTAATTTCAAAAAATGTTTTTGCAAGCAGCTTGGATTTATTTTAATTCACTTTCCTAACATGTGAGACGATTATGTAAGTGCACAAACCATCAATTTAACACCCAAGAAAGCGAATAAAATAATGCAAAACCTACCTCAAAGCAACGAAAGCATCTGCATTGTTAAATCAGAATTTACATTAGCGATCCTAAATATGATTTCTAATTAACAAACAATCACTCAATTTTGCTTTCACTTTTTTAACGAGAATATAGTCCATATGCAATGCAATGCAATGCTTCTAATCTAATATGAAATAATATGGCATGGCAAAATGTGATTTCTTAATGAACATGCAATAATTAAATATGCAATCTAAATTAACTAAAATGACCTAATTCTATTGACGTGCAATGCAATGCAATTACGTACAAAATTATCTCAACTAAAACGACATGCAACATGCAATTTAATATGCGAGCTATATGTCACACGGCATTTATTAAATGACCTAGTCTAATGATGAGCAATTCCTAATTAAATGAACCTAACAACAATCACTAAATGATGTGCATTTCATGAACTTAATTCTATATGACATGCTTTTTACGAATCTAATTCTATATGACGTGCACAGGATTTTTTTTTTTTTAGTTAATGAAAATTCATAATTAAAATCACTAAAAATGAAAATCAAACTAAAGTGAAATACTATCTATTCTAAATGCTTTCTTAACATGCATTTAAAAGAAAATGACCAATCATGCAATTCATCTAAAGATCTATCTAGACCTAAAATTAAACAAGCAATTTTATCTAATATGCAATGACGTGCAGAGCATGCCCAAATTTTACATGACATATGCATGATATTTTTTATTTTTTTATTTTTTTATAAAATTCGAAATTTAAAATTGCCATGTAATTAAACATGCAACTTAAATTAAACAAAAACTAACATCATAAATGAATGCATTTTTTATTTTATATTTTTTCTAAATTTGAAATAAAATCCCTATTCTAGATATGCAAGATAACAAGAAATATTCCAAAACAAATTGAATCCTAATTCAAATATATATATTGATTTTTTTTTAGTGGTTTTCCAAAACAAGCAATTATCAAATAAACATTGTAATTAAACAAATCAAGACATTCAATCAAATAATGGATTAAAATAACCGAAAAAATAACATGTTATCTCACAGGTCAAATTAACGATTACTCTAACCCTAAACATCATGACAATAAGTTCAAAAATAATTAAAAATCTGATTCGAAGTCTTATGGATCAAATTAATAATTATATTGATTCAACAATTAAGATACAATCAAAAAACCCCCAAAAATTAATATAATTAAAAAAATAACCCAACATCTTACGAGTCAAATTAATAATTACAATAATCTTAGGGAAAACCCCTATGGATAATGCCTATAAGATTTTATGAATATTAAAATCCAATATCACAATTTAAATACCTAGACTAAAAAAAATGCTATCAAATGAAATAACCAAAAAAAATAACCTAACAAATAGAAAGAGTAAAATAAACTAAACTTTAAAGAGAGTAAAAAGTAAAAGTAAAAAGTAAAATAATAATAATAATAATAATAATAATAATAATAATAATAATAATAATAATAATAATAATAATAAACTACCTAAGAGTAAGTAACGGGGACGGGGTGATGCCGGGGTAGGAAGTCGTCGGCCGCCGCAGGTTCGAACTTTGACGAGGGCTTGACGGCGCCGGGGCTGCTAGGCAAAGCAGTTACGGGTCTGGGTGCGGCCACGAACAGGATGGAGGCGAGGTGGAAGCAGCGTTGGGGCAGCACCGCGAGGTCCGAGTCGATGTCGTAGGTGCAAGTACTCGGCTCCGATTGTGGGGTGGTGAACGGCGGGCTGAGGAGGACCACGGTGGCAAGGATCGGTGCGGATCGGGAGCAGCAGGGCTCAGGTGTCGAGTAGGGGAGGCTTCGCGGGCGTTGGACGGAGCAACGGGAGCAGACGGGTCGCGGCATCGACTGACCGAGGTAGATCAACGGTGGCTTCGCGAACAGGGGCGTTGCAGGGGCGTCGGCTCGGCGTTCGATGGGTGCGGATCTGGAAGTGCAGGAGGGTGAAGCAGGGTGGAATCGGTTGAACGGGCCTAGCTTGGGTCCGATTTCGGCAGCCGGGCGGCTTTGACGAGGAGTCATCATCAATCGGGCTGAGTGAATCGGCGTGCGGTGCGTGTGGTCACGCCAGAGGATGAGGACCAATCAGTGAGCGATGGCGGAATGGCGGCAAAACAGGAGCGATTGTTGGTGACTCGGTGGCTTTGCGACTGCTGGTGGAGGGCAGTGTCGCTGGTGCTTAGGCGAAGGCCGGCAGGTTGCGGCGATGGGCTGCAAGCGGCGCGGCGATGTTCGCGGACGGACATTGCAAAAGAGGGGTGAGTGGCGAGGGAGACGATGAACAGTCGTCCCCTCTGCCCCCTTGTACTTTCTCCTCTGCCCTCCTTTCTTCTTTCTGCTTTTAACTTTTGTGTTCTTTTCTTTTTGATTTCCAAAAGCCAAAAACCAAAACCCCCTTTTTTTGAACTTCATACACCCCCTTTCATAGGCAAAACAAAACGTAATCTTTTTTGTTAATATTTCATCTCACGAATATTGCTTATAACCTCTTGATTACAAAAATCCTTATCTCATGAATATTCTCCCCCGATTTCATCATCTATTGATAAAGATAAGATTACAATACGATTTTCTTAATTTCCAAAAATCATCATAATATCGCATCAAATCTTAATTTTTCACAAGATAATTGATTAAAAAAAAACAATGGGCTTGGGTTAATTTGTTCCTTTCGTGGGCCTAGCCCGGCCTGCCGATCTAAAGCTCAGAAACATTAATTCAAACTTATCCACCCTCGGTCCAATAAATGCACAAAAATTAAAAACAAATGCAGCTATATATATCTAGTTTATTTTTTATGCAACAAATTGCCAAAATTTAGGTGTTGACCTGATCCCCTCTTCATGAAGTCCTCTGCTGAAATCTGCGCAAAAGGCATCAATATCCGTCGGAACTGGATGAGACAAAAAAGCTTTCTTCTTTAAAAGCTCCATCAGATGAGCACGGAGGGTGCGTTTGGATGGGCATTTAGAAAGCCCATTCAGCCCCCAAAGCCCCTTCAGCCAAAATGTGGGTGTTTGGCAACCAATCTGAAGGAGCTTTCAAATGAAAGCCGAGCCTTGGAAATGCTGAAAACAATTTTCTTTTCCTAAATTACCCTCATTAATTTTTTATATTTCCTTTCTTGCCCTTGTATTTATTTATTTTTTAATTGAAAATTCAGCAGCCCTTCGCCGGATCGGCGAAGGGCAATGGCCGCCGGTGAGCCAGATCTGGCGCCGGCGGCCGTCGGCTGAGGTCGCCCGAGGTCGGGCGACCTCTGGCGGGTCGCCGACCCAGTTCGGACCTCGGGTTTCGCGACCGCGCCGGCCTCGGGGGCTCGCCAGCGGCGGCGTCGGTCGCGACCCTCGACCGCCGCGCGGCCGGGTCGCGGGCCGCCGTCGGAGGTCGCCCCGACCTCGGGGACCCCTCACCCGACCTCGGGCGACCTCATCCGACGGCCGCCGGCGCCAGATCTGGCTCGCCGGCGGTCGCAGCCCTTCGCCGGTCCGGCGAAGGGCTTAGCTAAATTTTCAAAAAAAAAGAAAAGAAAAGAAAAAAATAAAATAAAATATATATATACCCATTAAAGCCCCTTGCCAAAGTCTTTTTTACCAAACACACATTCAACTCAAAGCCCATTTGCAAAAAAATTTTACCAAACACAATTGCATTTTCCCCAAGTAGCTTTAGGCTTTCAGCATTTGCATTGGACTCAAAGCCCATTGCAAATGCTGAACCAAACGCAGCCTTAAACCATACAGAAAGGGGGACTCTGAATGTGGAGGTTCATTAATTACAGGAAACCCGTTGTGCCTTGTAGTTCGCAACACATGTACCACATTAGCGACCTGCTCGATGCCATGAAACAGCTGAAGGGGCCCACTCACTACATCACTAACTGTTAATTGTCTCATATATGGCTCGGCATGGGTCTCAAGGTAAGGAAAGCCCTTTGCTTTCATGATAAGGTCATAGATGTTGCCGTTGAAAGCATCAGCTATGGTCTTTGAAATAAGAAGAACCACCATCATCAAGGGTAGCAACAGCAGATTGTTCGTCAGTTCCAAAAGGATTACACATAGAGAAACCGTCATCCTCATAGATCCACCAAGAAAAGAAGCAGCACCCAGCACAGCAAAGAGACCACGGTTAAGATTGGAATGAGAACCAATCAACATTCCAACCAAACGCCCATAAGATGCACCAGTAACTATTACAGGAACGAAAAGGCCAGCAGGAGCGACAATGCCATAGCTAAGTATACTCAGGAAATAACACGTGACAAAGAATATAATTATAGAAGAGTACTGGAACTCGTCATCCGTGCCCTTGCTAAAGAGATTTTGAAGTCCTGTTATGTATCCTGACCTTGATCAGAGCTTTAGTTCCAGCCTCCGATGAATCCTTCCTTCCATTTGAAAGAGGGATCTTCTTTTTCCAGCAAATTCCATCGCCGAAAATGGCGACTGCGCAAAAACAATCAGCCAAGCAAGCCTCTCTGCACCAGTCCTCAGTTTGTGCCGCGCTACGCTCGTAATCAGACTCTGGCCAGTTTGTATTGGGCATTTCAAGCAAATCGAATTGGTCTGTTTCACGCCTACTTCCGTTACAATTCTGTGGTGCGAAGGCCTGTATGCATCCGTTCATCTCGTTCGTTGAATCTAACAGAATATATCCAGGTGGGCATTGGCATCGAGGCCTCAGATCATCTCCAAGAGTACAGTAGCTGTTGAAGCCACAAGCTCCACTGCCAATCTGTTGGGCGATGCTCGTGCATAAATTTTGTGGGACTGGGGCAGAGACCCTCGACCAGCCAATAAGCCGGCCAGAACTTGAATTTGCCGTCTTAGGGTGGATATATTGCCTAAATACCCCGTCGTATTCAAGGATCGCTCTTTGGTAATATCCGCTTGTTGGAACTAGTTCTGCGGTGATGGTGTTGAGTATTGTTCCATTCCTGTCCGTGAGGTAGACCTGACCACTTTGATTGAATATCAACCGGAAGCCCATACGGCCAGCGGTGATGGTGTTGGTGGCCCAGTATGCATCTGAGACTACCAGCGGGGCAGGAGTGGCATAGAGCACGAGATTTCCGTCGGTTTGCAGTGCGAAG
This sequence comes from Eucalyptus pauciflora, assembly GCA_007663325.1. Taxonomy (NCBI): domain Eukaryota; kingdom Viridiplantae; phylum Streptophyta; class Magnoliopsida; order Myrtales; family Myrtaceae; genus Eucalyptus; species Eucalyptus pauciflora. Next base: position 300,916 of record VMYD01000189.1, on the reverse strand, counting down.
AGGAATCTCCCGGTGGAGTAATTCATTTCGGAATAGCGAGCTTTAACATTAGCCCCAAGATCTAACTGCTGCGTAGGCAATATTGTATCCGTTGGTTGGCTGAACGAATCCCACAAGTTGACGTGGTTCACGCTTGCTAGGATGAAGTTCCCCGTGTCGAGCATGGCCGCATACGCTAAGCCATTGCCGTTCAGGCCAGAAGACCACAGCTCTCTCTCTCTCGGGTCGGTAAGCACCAGCCCGCCGTTGGCGGTCAACTGGACTTTCGAACCTTCGGGCGCTAGATTATCGCCATTCGCCCACCAGACGATGGTCTTGTCCTCTATCTTCTCAAACCATATAACCAACAAATGAGCTCCTGTTCCCATTCTCCGGAACCCGAAGGCAAACTCGCCCGACGGCGACAGCCAGGAAGAGTTCTGGTCGTTCGCCGTCAACAAGGAGCCCAAGGTCAAGTTGCCGTGGATCTGAGCTTCGGCGGAAAGGGGAAGTGGAACGAGTACGAGAAGGATTCCTAGTATAACTGAAGCCATGTTTGATGAAACAGGCGTGCTCCTTGAGTTGAGCTACTTCGGCCTTAAGGATGAAACGAACGTTCTTATAGAGATTGCCTACTTTCCAAGCTACCGGAGTCTCTCCCGTACGTCCCGTCTTTCACGGCGGACAGCCTTTGCCCATGTCAACCCGTATATCTATCAACTATTTTTGACCAAAAACAAAACACATATATCTATCTAGAATAATGATTTTACCATATGGTCTGAAGTTTTATAAAAGCTCCATCTGTAATAAAAGGAAATGATCGATCAAAATATAAGGTGATATTCGTTAATATATTTTATTAATCAACCTTTTTTTTTTTTTTTTGTATTAATAGACCATTTAGAAGTGTATGATGAGCATCCAATTTTCGTAATTTGGTCTTTCTTTTGTTTTTCGTTATTGAGGCCTTTTTTTTCCTTTTTACTTTATCTTGTTTCTTTTTTCTTAAAGTATCTTATTAGTTCGATTAATATTTTCATCAACATTTAAATAAAAATAATTTATGATAGTATCATTGATATTGATTTTTTTTTTCGGATTATAATGTTTTAGCAAATTTATATTTTATCTATTTTCTTTGTTTTTCACGTTTTTCTTTATAGAAATTAATACTGAAAGAACTTGTCAAATTTAGAATAAGGCGACTCTGCTCCATAAGCTTGCCAGGGACCCGGACACTTTTCGAGGAAGGCACAAATTTGGAAGACTTTGACCAAACATTGTCGTACAGGAGACTTTATGAGATAAAAGGGATGGAAGAAGATGGCCCTTATATCACGTTGGTAAACTCCACTAAGCTAAAAGCAGGCCACTAATTTGGCAAGTAATTTGTTAATTTCAACAGTAAAATTTTGTTTCATCAATACATTATTAAGTTACCGATTTCAATCGTGGAGCTTTTTCTAAATATTGATTAATTAATAAAAATACTTATAAAATTTAAAAAGGAAATGATGCCCTTGACTCATAAAAGAAAATAATATATCGAATATGTAGTCATTTTTAAAAAAAATATATAATTGATTCATCTATCATTTTATTTTGTAGATATATTTTTCTCCATTTTCTTTATATTTCCACATAAAACAATGGTGAAAAAGCTATTGCCATAAACAAGATGACCAAAAAAATTTACCCGTTAAAAGGCATGTGCCTTGCACGCGCTAACAGAACGGAGTAACAATTTTAAAGTTCAGGGGCAAATATATACTATTGCAAAGTTCGAGAGAGATTTGAGTAATTTCTTCATGATTTTCTTTCCAACAGAAAATTTGCCACTTTATTAGAAATTTACTAACTTGTAACTTGTAAGGACTTATGTGGTAACTTACTAATTTCACTGCTACGATTTAGTTTTAAATGGTCAATTTCTAAATAATTGGACAACTTGCATTCCACTTGAAATTGGTATTACTACCTTAATCTTCGGTCGTGACCCTGAAATTTCCCAAGGAGAAACAGACAAATTTCGAAGACTTTGACCGAAACATCTTTTAGGTTTAGAGGAGGAGATTTTGGGAGTGGAATTTTTTTTTTTTTTTTTTACCAAAATACGAAGGATTCGATTCCTGTGGAAATCAAAGCGATCACAGATCACTTCGTGGAAATTGAACGTTTCAAACTGATTGTGAACCGTCTAATTTTGACTTTAATCAGATCGCTAATGGACTTCACAAGAAAAAAACAACACTCCTAATCAATCCCCCCCGCGACCCGCGAAACGTACACAGCACACCTAACACGACCCCGACAACTGACACGTCAGCACACGCTCGCCACACTGTCCGGTGCTCTCCCTCCATTGTCGTCTTCCGCAGGGAAATATAGAAATGCAGGAGATGGCTACGTCTATTTACGAGAAATCTGCTGCTTTGTTTCGTGCGATGGAGGTTCTCCCCGGGCAAACAATTACCTCCTCCTTCTTCTTCTTCCTCGTGCTCTGAAGCACGCCGCTGGATTGTGCTTTGCCGGCGGAGGTAGGCGAGGCGAGGAATGTTCTCGACGTGAGCGGCCTACTCCACACGATTGTGAACCGTGTCATTGGGATGACCTAATGCTTGCTGCTTAGGCTGCAATTGAGTCTTGTGCAGCTTGGAGAGGAATGACTACATTAATGATTGATGGACATAATTCAGCATATATTCTGCAGAAATTTGCATACATCAAATTTGTATACATTAAATCGCTCTGTTAACTCTGTTAAATTTGGCTATGGAAAAAAATTGATATGGTTTTTTCATTGTTGTTCAAAAGGAAATGCGTTGATATGGATGTCATGTCAGCCAATTTAGAGTAAAAATATTCAAAGATATTTAAAGTTAAATGTTGGATGTTGCAATTAAACTATAATCAATCGTTTTCGAAACTTTAGAAAAATAAAATTAGGGAAAAAGAATAAGAAAACTTAAAGAGAAAATCATGCTCCAAAATCGACTCCATCAATTTTTTGCATTCAGCTACTTCGTTTCGCAGCCATAGCTAGTGCTGGTTCTTAAGCTTCCATGGCAACAAGATCTCTATTCTCGCTCAAATCCGCCATTCACGGCTTCCTCCTTCGATCTTCTTTGACAATATGGGCTATGATCATCGTCTGAGATCTGTACCAGGGTCATCATTTGTGTAGATCTGAGCAAGGGTCGCGGCCGTAATTGTCGGAGGAGCGAGAGTAGCTAGTGGGAAGGTCCCTGTTGACGAGTGACGAGGGTGGCTCACTTGTCTCCCACACTCTTACTTTATTTTTATTTTTATTTTCAAAATGCGAAGGTGGTAGCAAGGGTCGCACTAGCTTACGTAAGTCTGGTGTGGGACGTTGGCCCCTCGCTGATGCATGGGTGGCCGTTGAATCGCCAGCAGCTTCTCCTATGTTTGATTCTTCTTTTTTTCCAATTTTTTATTTTTATTTTTTATTTTTTTAAAATCTTGAAATCAATTCTTTTTCTTTTTTATATCGTTTATTTTTGTAATATCTAACGTGGCAACCTCATCAACACATTTCTTTTAAAAAAATGGTAAAAATAAAAAAGTCGCATCAGTTTTTTCTAATAGCCAAATGGGACGGAGTTAATGTAAAAACTTGAGTGAACCGATTTGAAAAGTTTAAAACTTTATTGTACTTTTTTTTTTAAGTTTAAGGATTTGATTATACTTTTATAATAAGTTTTAGGATATGTAATACACTAATACCATAAAAATATAGAGCATTTAGAGCTTATAGAGGATCAATTGAGTATCGAGTCAATAACTTAATAAAAATCTTGTGGGCACCGGTCGGAGCGTGGAAAGCTAACATACTCAACTTTAAACTTTGATTATATGCTCAGTAAACAGACCAAGACCGGATACCTCTTAGGATGTCAAGGTGATGAAGATTAGAGATGGATGAACTTGAATGGAGCTTGGTTTACTCACGAATTACACTGAATAGACATGGCACTTGCTTGGACCTTCACTGTTGACACTTAAATTTTTGCCTATTATATATTTCAAAACATTTTCATATAATTAGGGATTTAATTTGTTAACCCTTAGCAACTAACCATCATGCTTCTCCCTACATTTCATCACAATTAAGGGGATTGTGGTATTTGCTACATCATGGGTGTTCAAATTGGCGAGAAAATTGAAGCCTTCAACATCATTTTCCTCACCTCGTTTTTCCACCTTGGGGATTTTTTTAAGTAACAAGAGACACCTCGTATTTTTCTAGTGTTTATGTGCAATAAATTTCTACTTCGCCGCTAGTAAGATTTGAACTCTTTGCGCAGCATGCTGGGGTTAAAATCCCTCTACTGACAGTTCCCTTTGCCGGGCGATATGTAATTCCATTATAAAACTTTCTAAACCCGTGTTATGCCTAACCTTAACATGGAGTAATCTCCCCTCCTCTTAAACTTTTTATCATATCCGAATAAATTTTTTTTTCCTTCACCTGGTGCATTAAGGGTGTTGAGATTAAGAGAGCGATCGAACAATAATATAGACAGAAAAAGAAAATAAATCAAACACCAAATTTACGTGGTTCAGTCGTAAAGACCTACGTTCACGGGAAGAGCAGCAGCGAATTTCATTATAGATCAAGCAATACAAGGAGATTATACGCTCAAGTCACTCAAACACTCTCTCGGTGTTTCCCAAACCCCAATTACACCCAATAACGCACACAGTGTTTAGCCCCGAAATTCTTCAAGAAATAATCTCTCAATCTCACGAAGAAATTACATGCAAATGTTACCACAAGATTTAATTTGCTTGAACACTAAATCTTCTTGGATGTAATTCACGGTCAAGAACGACAAAGAAAAATCCCTCCCAAGCACTCGACTACTAGACGGCGCTTCAAGAACACTTCTTCAAATTAACGGCGTAACACCAAGCACTCACGCGGCGCTTCAAGACAATTTGTGATCCGCCTCTACCACCCACGGCCACAGGTCTATATATAAGTAAAACCCTTATTCTTTTGCCAACTTCTCATAGGATTCTGTTTCCTATCTAAAACGATTTTATCCAAAACATATCTCTATATATTTTAAACAAAATCCAAATCTAAGTGAAAGTTGAACTTTCCTATTTCGGCGGCCAAATTCTCCAATGCAGATTCAAACTTTGGGAAGTTGATCTTTGGATATTATTTGCTCAATTTCGAACGTCCGCAACGTATCCAATTTGGAATATTTGGAATTTCACATTGGACTCAAACTCGAGACATATTTTGACAATCTCCACCTTGGCTCGACGTTTGAGCCAAGTTGCAATCGTTTCGCAAAAATTCAAACTCTACCGCTACTTTCCCATAGCTCCCGATGGGCTCAACCGCCACGGATATTATCCAAGTCCAAGCCTCGCTTGAACTTCACCATAACCGAGAATCTCATTAGAATACCAACTCCACATGCGCCTTTAACTGCTCCGCAAGGATTTTCCGACGCAACCTCCTTAACCACAGATAAAGCAAAACCATTGTTGCATCCATATATGTTAGGAGATCGAATACGTACCTTGTTATTTTCAGCAGTTACAGCAACCGTTGACTCTATAAGCTCCACCTCGCTATGAGCACCATTTGTGTCGATTACTTTGCTAGTACCCATATACGCTACCTCAGGAGTTTCTGGTCGCAACTCCACCTCAAGCTGAACACCGTTCAGATCTATTTGAACACTGCTATAATCACTCCTAGCTAAAAGTACTGGAGACTCATCAAGAGTAACTTCTCTGCTGTTAACAGGTGAATTTATATTCGAACACCACAACTGATTGCCCCACTCACCTTGTGCATAGCCATGGAATATGCACCTTGCCCTCCAATCAAGCTTACCATCACTCACTCGAAAATAACATGGGCAACCAAACATTCTAAGAATAAAATAATCAGTAACGTTACCTGACCACACTTATTCAGGAGTCTGCCATTCAATAGCAGTTGATGGGGATCTATTCACCAGGTAGCTTACCGTACTTAGCACATCAGCTAGGATTCTCCTAGCAATACCAGCACTAGAGATCATTTTTCGAGCCGTCTCTAGTAATGTTCTACTCATCAATTCTGCAAATTGTTGTGATTTACTAGCACTAGTGCGGTGTTTCACTATGCCCTCTTTCATGCAGAATTTATTTGCCAGCTCCGAGCAGAACTCCATGCTATTGTCAGTCCGCACATGCTTGATCGACTTACCAGTCTTTGTCTCGATCAAAGCTCTCAACCACGAGATCCTGACACCAGCATCAAACTTGTGCATTGGCACAAACACCCAGGTCTTCCTCGAGCAGTCAAAAGACTTTCGAACAGATGCATCCGATGTCTCCGCAGTGAAATTTGTCACTGTCTCACCTTGAGTTTATATAGGCCTCCATGCTTGATTCCTTTCATTATCACCAGGGCACCTCCAACAACCTTCAAAACTCTACTTTGTGAAGAATACCTACAACCAGCTGAATCTAGGGCACCCAAGGAAATTAAGTTCTTTTTCAATTCTGGAATGTGTCTTACTCCAGTCAATGTCCTCACAATGCCATCATGCATTCTGATTTTAACATCACCAACACCCACAACATCGCACTCAGTGTTGTTCCCAACCTGGACTTTACCACTACCTGTGCACCGATAAGTGATGAACCAGTTTCTATTTGATGTGACATGAAAAGAACAACCATAATCCATCCATCAAACAATGAATAATCAGTGACAAACAAGACATAATCGGCATTATCTGCTACAGCTGCAACATTATCTGCAGAATCAACCATAATTCCCTTACCCTTCTCATTCTTCAGCTTGAGGCAATCCCTTCTAAGATGCCCCCTCTTGCCACAGCTCCAACAGACAACATTAGCAGTCCTAGACTAATTACGCCTGTTTATATTAGTATTACTATTACCCACACGTGTTATTGATCTTCCTCTATTTTTACCTACTAAAGCAGCATATATAGGTTCGCCAGATTCTCTTCTACGAATGTCCTCGCTCAGAATTAAATCTCGAACCCCATCAAACGTCAAACTTGTTGACCCAGAGGAATTACTAATAGCAGTAACAATAGTATTCCAACTATTAGGCAATGATGATAGCAGAATCAAAGCACGTACCTCAACTGAACTCAATTGACTAACAATCACATTGAATTCATTGATATGATCTGCAACTGACGCACCTTCGCTCATCTTCAAATTAAACAGACGTCGCATCAAACAAACCTTGTTGATCGTAAAGGGCTTCTCGTACATATCCGACAGGGCTTGCATCAAATCAGCAGTTGTCTTCTCCTTCAAGATGTTAAACGCAATGTTACGAGCCAACGTGAGCTGAATAACACCCATAGCTCGTCTATCTAGCAAATCCCAATCAGCTTGCTTCATCGTCTCTGGTTTCTCCCTAGATAAGGGCAAGTGCAGTTTCATCTAGTAAATATAATCTTCAATCTGCATCTTCTAGAAACTAAAATCCTTCCCATCAAATCTGTCGATTCTCACTTTTACTTCTTCTGTCGCCATCGATTCGCTTCAACTTAGCCAAGCCTGGCTCTGATACCACTTGTTGAGATTAAGCGAGCGATCGAACAATAATATAGACAGAAAAAGAAAATAAATCAGACACCAAATTTACGTGGTTCAGTCGTAAAGACCTACGTTCACGGGAAGAGCAGCAGCGAATTTCACTATAGATCAAGCAATACAAGGAGATTATACGCTCAAGTCACTCAAACACTCTCTCGGTGTTTCCTAAACCCCAATTACACCCAATAACGCACGCAGTGTTTAGCCCCGAAATTCTTCAAGAAATAATCTCTTAATCTCACGAAGAAATTACACGCAAATCTTACCACAAGATTTAATTGGCTTGAACACTAAATCTTCTTGGATGTAATTCACGGTCAAGAACGACAAAGAAAAATCCCTCCCAAGCACTCGACTACTAGACGGCGCTTCAAGAACACTTCTTCAAATTAACGGTGGAACACCAAGTACTCATGCGGCACTTCAAGACAATTTGTGATCTACCTCTACCACCCACGGCCACAAGTCTATATATAAGTAAAACCCTTATTCTTTTGCCAACTTCTCATAGGATTCTATTTCCTATCTCAAATGATTTTATCCAAAACATATCTCTGTATATTTTAAACAAAATCCAAATCCAAGTTAAAGTTGAACTTTCCTATTTCAGCGGCCAAATTCTCTAATGCGGATTCAAACTTTGGGAAGTTGATCTTTGGATATTCTTTGCTCAATTTCGAACATCCGCAACGTATCTAATTCGGAATATTTGGAATTTCACATTGGACTCAAACTCGAGACATATTTTAACAAAGGGCATTCATCTACTTCTATAAAATTGGCACAAGCAGACCATTCCAAAGTGAAACAAACAAAAGACGAAGACCTTGACCCAAATATCGTACGTTTTGTTGAATAAAAATGACATTAGAACGATAGCAAACGAGCCGGCAGACCCCATGGCTGACAAAAACAACTATGAAATCGAACCTTTCAATTTTCTGATGCAAATCGATGCTAGATTTGGATCTTCTGGGTCTTTCCATTGTCTTGGTATATTTTTCGGTTTCCTCTAGTTTGGACCCATTGTCCAATGGCATTAACAGTAGCTTGCTGAGTGGCTTATACAAGATCTCCAATGATCATTTGGAAAGGTATATGTATGCCTAGAGTATTGTCTTTCTTTTGTCACTTCCCGTAATTTCTCAACAGATCAATCGAGAAGAAAGTTCGTTTGATTATGCTTCCAACCACGTGATTTGCGGACTCTGATTTCTTTGGTCTATATGAAGTTGGTTGCCAAAAGGAAGTGAAAGTCCCATCTGAGTGAATAGAAAAGCAGCAGACCTTTTGAAATTAGGAGTTCAGGGTACTGATCCTCAGACTTGAGGATCAGCAAGTTTCATATGGTTTCTCACCATTCAAATTTAGCAGATAAGATCTGTTTTGCTTCAATGAGGTTAAGATACTCTTTTACTGCATCCAATGCAATTTTGATGAAGCAAAACGGTTGGTGGAAATGCGTTGATGGGGTCACATTAGTTTTGCCTGCGACATAATGGAATATGATTCACGAAGAATTCCTAAGAGATTTAAAACAATTTTGCCAACAATTGCCAACATGCGAATGAATTTCAAACTTTGGGAAGATTTAGCTTATTTAAGCTGGATTTATGTGAACATATTATGACAATGTCTATTCTGGCGTAGGAGCACTAACAGACTATACAAATACTTTTCATTATTACAGACACCAGTTGTCTAAATAATCAAAATCATGTGAAATTAATAAAAGAGCTTGGATTTGGAGGGACTGAGACTTCAACAGCTCCTTCCAGCATCCGAGTGATTTTCTTCATGGTTGGCCTCAAAGCCGGGTCTTCCTGGATGCACTATAGTGCCATCATCACAAATCTTCTCACCATCTTTATGTCGCTTGACGCCTCCTCGTCACTCTCCACTAGCACAAGTAGATTCCTGTTATGGTAGCAGTCGTACACCTAGTCGATCAATACACTTTGAGCTTCACTTTTGGCTTCCAGCTTATAGTTCTTTCTGCAGCAGATGAGCTCAAGCAAAAAATTGCCGAAGCTGTAAACATCTACTTTGGTAGAAATAGTCATATTCCTGAACCATTTTGGCGCTAAATAACCTTTGGTTCATCTGACACCAGTGGCGATTCATGTTTGGTTTGCCATCAAGAGCTTAGCTAATCTGAAGTCTGATATTTTTGCAGCGAGAGAGCCATCAAAAAGAATATTTTGCGGCTTGATGTTGCAGTGGATTATATGCCTAGTGCAATCCTCATGCAAGTAAGAGAGGCCCCTTGCAACACCACAGGCAATTTCTATTCTTTTGCACCAGCTAGGCCTTGAACACTTTTGTACAGTGTTCCAAAAGTACCTCTGCCCAATTCTTCTTTGAATCCATTTGTTGCTTCTTGAAGCACCTGATAGGTGAAAGTTGGCATGCCTGTGGCTTGGTTGATCCGGACTGGTCGTGAAAATTTAGAAGCTCTAGATCGGAAGCTTTTATAAATTAAATAGCTAAAGAGGAGTAAAAGCAAGTTCAAAAACTTAGAACTACTCAACAGCACTGATCCGATGATTACCAAAGTTGAGTTCTTGTTCTTCTCCTGGCCATTTCCTGGAGATGTCAAAGTCAACTTATCTATCCTGACCTTGATTAGAGCTTTTCCACCTACACTTGGATCCATCCTACCATTGAAAAGAGGTTTCTTCCTTTTCCAGCAATTTCCATCTTGAAAAACAGCGACTGCACAAAAACAATCAACCAAGCAAGCCTCTCAACACCAGTCCTCGGTTTGTGACACACTAAGCTCATAATCATACCGTGGCCAGTCTATATTGAGCATGTCACGTAAAGCAAACTGGTCCTTTTCAGGCCTACTTCCATCACAACTCTGTGATACGAAGTCTTGTCTGCATCCGTTAATCTCGTTCTTCGAATCAAACGTAGTATATCCAAGTGCGCAGTGGCATCAGGGCCTCTGAATCCGATCGTCTCCATGAGTATAGTAGCTGTTGAAGCCACAAACTCTGGGATCGGTATCTCGTGTGATCCTCATGCATATATTTGAAGGGATCAGGGAAGAGACCGTCGGCTAGCCCATTGCCCAGCTGGAACTCGTATATGTCATCTTAGGGTGGACATACTTCCTGAAGACCCCACCATATTCAAGGATCGCTCTATTGTAAAATCCGGAGGCGGGGATGGTGTCTGAGGCGATGATATTGAGTACCGTTCATTCCTAGCGTGACGACGTAGACCTGACCACTTTGATTGAATATCAACTGGTAGTCAGTACCCAGGGCATTGCTAATCTAGTAAGCATTTGAGATGACCGGCTTGGTTGGGGTATGAAGTGGAATCGCCTAGTGGAGTAATTGAGGACATGAAGCAATGACAAAATTGAGGACAAATCTTCAATAACCTGGGGAGATTGAGGTGTGAGCATTGGGCTTCATCAATTGATTCAAGTGGAAGATGTCAATTATGCAGAAAAGTTGTTGCTTCAATGGACAAGTTAACCGACCAAAAAAAATAAAAATGGACAAGTTGCCAATTTCATAGTTGTCGATCGGCTATTGAGACATCGACACACATGTTTATTGTTGATCCGAGACTACTAATAGACTATCTAACAATCGAAGGCTGTTCTGGACAATTTCCTTTGTTGTTTGGTGATCTTCAAAGATGTCCATTAGACTGCCCAAGGAGACGAACGAATTTATAGTCTATTTTAATTACTTTGCATCCAGTCAAGTGTCTTTAGGAAGTCTTAAGTGTGTTGTAGTTTTCAAGGAGCCAAAGTTCAAGTTTCTAGTCTTAGTGTGTTGTAGTTTTCAAAGAGCCAAAGTTCAAGTCTCTATATGTTTTAATGCATTGTCTAGATCCTAGGTCATTATTGTGCTTTTCTAATTCCTATGTCTTTAATTAATTAGATAGTTTCTCGTGTTTAATGTTTAGTCTATTTCCTATATAATTATCCCTCTATATAATAAGGCGAATTCTCAAATGTAAAATAGTGAATTTTGAGTGTACGAATTTTTGAGATTTTCCTCTTTATGAGCAAATATCTTTGGAGAGTGGATTACTCCCGGTCTTTGTATCCTTCGAAGGTGGATTCTTCCTCAAGGTGAGCCAAAGAAGCACTATATACTTGGCTGGTGGTTTTCATGTAGGCCTTGGTGATGAGCTTTTTCAATCCCGAAGTCGTGTAACAACTCTCATCCATCCCGCTACCACATCAGATATCATTTGAACTCATACATCATTAAGACGGTGATTAGCAAATATTCACCTTGGGGAGTATTTTTATTTCTAAATAGCATCATAAAAAAATCCTAAGGAGAGTGAACCAAGTCGTGGCCTAACCACATGAAGATGACATTGGGCCACATGCTCTTAAATTGAGCATACATTGGACAAGGAGGAAAGTTTATGCATTGAATGGAATGGCCTCATGCATGCATGAGAAGTGAACAAGCTCATAATTGTCTAGCAAATTTCTGCTTCGCCAGGTGCATGAACGGGGGCAGTCATCTACTTCTGTGAAATTGTTGCAAGCGGACTTTTCCAAAGTGAAATAACCGAAAGACGGAAGACCCTTGACCAAAACATCCTCTGTTCCATCGAATTGAGAATATGGCATGGAAAAGATAGCGAAGGCGTTAGCAGACGCCATAGTTGACCAAGACAAACATGTAATCGAACCCATTAAGCTGCTGGTGCAGATCGATCGTTAGATTTAAATCTCCGAGGTCTTTCCGTTGTCTCGTCTCGGTGTATTTTCCAGTTCCGTCCTGTTTGGACCCGTTATGGAATGGCTTTGACCGTAGCTCGCTGCTTTGTTTATACAAGATCTCCAATGATCATTTGGAAAGGAATACGGATTTCTTAGAAAAATTGTCTACCGTGTGTTGCTTCTCCCTAATTCTCAATAGATGCATCGAGAAGAAAGATCATTTGATTATGCTTCCACCTACGTGATTTGCAAGCTGGGATTTCTTTGGTCTTGAAGAAGTTGGTTGCCAAGAGGAAGTGAGTGTCCATTCTGTATGAATAAAAAAGCAGCAGAACTGTTGAAATTGAGATTCCAGACCACCGATCCACGACCAGAGGATTGGCAAGTTTCATATGCTTCTCATCATCTAAATTAGCAGATAAGGTCTGTTCTGCTTGGATCAAGTTAAAATACTCTTCCACTGTGTCAAATGCAATTTTGGTGAAGCAAAATCATCGATGAAAATGCTTTGATGGAGCCTCATTAGTTTTTACCGTGACATGCAGGGATATGATCCACATATAATTCCTAAGTTATTCAACAGAATAATGGCCGTGACTTCAAATTTTTCGGCGACTGATTCTCCATTATTTGATATATAGTTACTTGGTCACTCAACCATCGTAGTCTCTCAATTAATGCATGCAGCCTCGCATGCAATCCCTTTTGTGACGATCGTCAACCCGGTTCTCTCTTGGATATATGCGAGGGAATGTTAAGCTTGACTGATGATTTAGCTTATTTAAGCAGGATCCATGCGAAGACATTAAGAAAATGTTTGATCCGGCATAACGGCACTTACAGACAATGTGAGCACTTTTCATGATTACAGCGACAACAGTTTTCTTAATAAGCAAAATCATACTGAACTGATAAAAGAGCTTGAAACTGGAGGTATTGGGACTTCAACAGCTCCTTCCAACATCTGAGTGATTTTCTTCATGGTTGGCCTCAAAGCCGGGTCTTCCTGGATGCACCACAATGCTGTCATCACAAATCTTCTCACCCTCTTTATGTCACTCGATGCCTCCTCATCGCTCTCCACTAGCCTAAGTACGCTCCCGTCGTGGTAGCAGTCATACGCCCAGTCAACTAGCACAATTTGAGCTTCAATTTCTGATTTCGGCTTGTAGTTCTTTCTGCAGCAGATGAGCTCTACCAATAAAATGCCGAAGCTGTAAACGTCTACCTTGCTTGAAATAGGCATATTCCTAAACCATTCTGGCGCTAAATAACCTCTGGTTCCTCTGACTCCAGTGGTGGTTTGTGTTTGGTTTGCCATCAAAAGCTTAGCTAACCCAAAGTCTGATATTTTTGCTGTAAGAGAGCCATCAAGAAGAATATTTTGCGGCTTGATGTCACAGTGGATTATATGCCTGGTGCAATCGTCGTGCAAGTAAGAGAGGCCCCGTGCAACATTGCAGGCAATTTCTATTCTTCTGTACCAGCTGGGCCTTGAAGCACCAAATAGGAAATCTGCCAAAGTGCCATTGCTCATGAGCTCATACACCAGAAGTCGGTGTTGACCTTCATTGCAGTATCCAAGCAACTGCACTAAGTTCTTGTGGTTAGTTTGGCCAATTGCAATCACTTCTCTTTCAAACTCCTTTTCGCTTTCTCCAGTCCTTGTTGCCAGCAATTTTACTGCCACAAAGTTTGTATACTCGGATCTGAGAACACCTTTGTACACCGTTCCAAAAGCACCCCTACCTAGTTCTTCTTTGAATTGATCTGTTGCTTCTTGAAGCTCCTGATAAGTGAAAGTCTGCGTGCCTGTGGCTTGGTTAATCTGGACTGGTCGTGACAACTTAGAATCCCTAGATCGGAAGCTTCTATAAATTAAATAGGTAACGAGGAGTAGAAGCAAGTTCACAAACACAGAGCTACTCAACAGCACCGATCCGATGATAATCAGAGTGGAATTCTTGTTTCCATTTCCTGTAGATTTTGAAGTAGAGTTATTTATCCTGACCTTGATCAGAGCTTTTCCAACATCACTAAGGTCCACCCTTCCATTGGAAAGAGGGATCTTCTTTTTCCAGCAAGTTCCACTCCTACTCAAATAAGCAACTGCGCAAAAACAATCAGCCAAGCAACCCTGTCTGCAGCTGTCCTCGGTTTGTGCCGCAATAGCCTCATAATTATACAGTGGCCAGTTTGTATTGGGCAAGTCGTGGAAAGTGAACTGGTCTGTTTCCGGCCTACTTCCATCACAACTCTGGGGTACGAAGTCCTGTTTGCATCCACTCATCTCGTTTGTTGAATCTAACAGAGTATATCCGGGTGGGCAGTGGCATCGGGGCCTCTGATCGTCTCCAAGAGCACAGTAACTGTTGAAGCCACAAGCTCCGGAACCGATAGTTTGCTTGATGCTCTGGCATATATTTGGAGGGACCGGGGAAGAGACCATCGACCAGCCCTTTGCCGAGCCAGAACTCGAATTTGCCAGCTTGGGGTGGACATAGTGCCTGAAGACCCCATCATATTCAAGGATCGCTCTTTGGTAAAATCCGCTGGTCAGGTTTGTGACTGAGGTGACGAGTTTGAGCACTGTTCCATTCCTAGCCGTGAGGGAGACCTGACCACTTTGATTGAATATCAATCGGACGCCGCTACCATTGGTGTTGCTAACGCAGTAAGTATCTGAGGCATCCCATGGGTGAGGAGTGGCATGGAATGCGAGATTTCCATAGTCTCCCAGCACGAAGTTGAATCTCCCGGCGGAGTAATTCATTTCAGAGTAGCGAGCGTTAACTTTAGTCCCGTTATCTAACTGTTGCGTAGGCAGCATCGTGTCGGTCGGATGGCTGAACGTCTCCCACAAGTTGACGTTGTTCTGGCCAACTAGGACAAAGTTCCCCGTGTCGAGCATGGCTGCATACATTACACGAGCACCAATCGAGCGAGGAGGCCAGAACTCTCTTCCAATCGGGTCGGTGAGCACCAGTCGGCCGTCAACAGTCAACTGGATCTTCGAACCTTCTGGCGCTAGATTATCGCCATTCGCCGACCAGACAATGGTCTTCTCCTCTATCTTCTCGAACCATATTGCCAGCAAATGAGCCCCTTGTCCCAATTTCCGGAACCCGAAGGCAAACTCGCCCGACGGCGACAGCCAGCAAGAGTTTCGGTCATCCGCCGTTAACGATGAGCCCAAGGTGAGGTTGCCGTTGGTCTGAGCCCTGGCGGAAAGCGGAAGTGTGACGAGCAGCAGAAGGATTCGGAGCATCACTGAAGCCATACGAGATGAAATTTTGAGGCGCTGCTCGAGTCGAGCTACTGCAGCCTCAAGGATGTAAACCAGCGCTCTTTATAGAATTCCAGTATCTCTCTCGTCACTTGTCAACAAGATTATAAATCCACCACCTTGACATCTAGCGGTAGATTACCGAGTGTTTTAGATTTTTTAGGGGAAACCGTCAATCAACCGGTAAATTGTCACTTGTCAGCACAATACAAAATAATTTTCTAGAGTTTTACAATTGGGCCCCTTCAGTCAATTAGTAACAAACCAACGAAAAAACTGATATTATCATCCTCAAACAGTAAGTTTATCTAGATTACCCAATGCTTTAACATACCAAATAAAGATTTTATCTCGTTAGAATCTAGTGTATAGTGGTAGATCACCAAGCGCTTTAAAATTTTACGAGTGAGCCTGTCAAGCAATTAGTAAATTTCTAGTGAAATCATGATGTTATCACCCCCCACCTCAAGCAGTGAACTCTTAAGTGCTTTAAAATTTTTCAAGTGGGTTCATCAGATACGTGGTCAATTTCTAAAGAAGTTGATAATTTTTTTATTTCACTGGTCGTAACTTGTTAAGCTAAAGGTAAGCTTATGTTGGTAAATTACTATTTTCACGGTCCTTAACTGTACCGGTAATCTCCAAAGACAACCTCCTAATAAATAAGTTAAGTAAGACCTTTGGCAAATTTCATACTTCACGTGATACTACCTTAAGAGAGAACAGACATATTGCTAATGTCACTGGTACTTACTAACTTTAATGGGGGATGTTTACAATTTAAGATTGAATATGGTGTTAGTAAATCTCTCAAATCGTTGGCAACTTATTATGCTAAAAGCGGGGCTACGTTGGTGAATTACTTATTCCCACAGTACGTTGATAATCAAGGTTATATTTCCAATGGCAAATTCCTTACTTTCTTAGTAACTTTACCAACTTATAGGGAGACCCATATTTATAATTTATCAAATTCACTCTTAAGTTACTAATTTCACTGCTAAGTTTTTTACTTGAGCGATAATTTCCTAAGAAAGGTGATGATTTACTCTTGCATTTAATGTTCGCGAATTGCTAACTTTGTAAACTTGGACCGACAAGTTACGTGATATTACCAACAAGATTTATAAATTTTAATCATATTAGAAAAGTGCCGTGCGCGGAAACATGGTTGGAGTTGGCGCGTTGCTTTATTTCTCCGTACGTGGAAATTTAGAAAAAGGCAGGTCTGCTTGTGCGGATCCATTAATCTTCGGTCGTGACCCTGAAATTTCGCAATGAGAAACAGACAAATTTAGAAGACTTTGACCGAAACATCTTTTAGGTTTAGAGGAGGAAATTTTGGTAGTGGAAAATGTTTTTCTTTGACCAAAATACAAAGGATTCGATTCCGGTGGAAATCGAAGCGATCACAGATCCCTTCGTGGAAATTGAACGTTTCAATGCGCGTACGTACGTGGAAATTTTGCTCTGGTGTCCCGCATCAGGCATGCATGCAGTCAGTGGATGTGATTGTGAACCTTCTAATTTGACTTTAATCAGATCGCTAATGGCCTTCACAAGAAAAATTCAAAATAGTGAAGCGGGACCCAGTAGATCATCATGCAAAACGCTCAAAATATAAGAAAAAATTCAAAATAGTAAACAAAGAAGCAAAAGAAAAAGCAAAAGAAAAGCGTCTGAAATACTTTTCCTTCAAATTAATTTGATTGAAATAATCATAAAAATGATAATATATTATGTATATATAAAAATATAAATTTAATATATAACGTATCTTAACATGTTGGAATTCTCTATTTTTTTAGAAATGACTTATCGACGTGTCATGTCGTGTCGTATCACGTTTCGCGTATTAATGTCAGTGTTACTTAGGTTGAAACTTAGACCAACAAGTTAAATGATATAACCAACAAGATTTATAAATTTTAATCATATTGGAAAAGTGCCGTGCACGAAACATGACTGGAGTAGGCGTGTTTCTTGGTTTCTCCGTACGTGGAAATTTTGAAAAAGGCAAGTCTGCTTGGGCGAAGCCATTAAACTTCGGTCGTGACTCTGAAATTTCCCAAGGAGAAACAGATAAATTTAGAAGACTTTGACCGAAACATCTTTTAGGTTTAGAGGAGGAGATTTTGGGAGTGGAAAATGTTTTTCTTTGACCAAAATACAAAGGATTCGATTCCTGTGGAAATCAAAGCGATCACAGATCACTTCGTGGAAATTGAATGTTTCAATGCGCGTACGTACGTGGAAATCAAAGCCATCAAGCATGCATGCAGTCGGTGGATCTGATTGTGAACCGTCTAATTTTGACTTCACAAGAATAAAACAACACTCCTAATCAATCCCCCCCGCGACCCGCGAAACGTACACAGCACACGTAACACCACCCCGACAACTGACACGTCAGCACACGCTCGCCACACTGTCCGGTGCTCTCCCTCCATTGTCGTCTTCCGCAGGGAAATATAGAAATGCAAGAGATTGTGAACCGTCTAATTTTTTTATCATTATTCAAAAGGAGAGGCGTTGATGTGAATGTCACGTTAGGCAATTTAGAAGAAAAAAATTAAAAACTATTTAAAGTTAAATGTTGTATGTTGCAATTAAAATATAATCAATTGTTTTCGAAACTTTAGAGAAATAAAATTAGGCAAAAAGAACAAGAAATATAAATGAGAAAATCATTCGCGGGAATCAACTCCATCTATTTTTGCATTGTTTCACAGCCATAGTTGGTGCTGGTTCTTAAGCTTCCATGGCAACGAGATCTCTATTCTCGCTCAAATCCGCCATTCACTAGAGGTTCACCACCTCGCAGCGGAACACCGCTTCATTCTTCGATCTACTTTGACTATCATTTGTCATAGATCTGAGCAAGGGTCATGGCCGTAATTGTCGGAGGAGCGAGAGTAGCTAGTGGCAAGGTCCTTGTTGACAAGTGACGAGGGATGCCACCTTACCGTAGCTAGTGGGAAGGGAATATGTATGCTTAGAAAATTGTCTGCCTTGTGTTGCTTCCCGCAAGTTCTCAAATGGAAAAATTGAGAAGAAAGTTCGTCTGATTATGCTCCCAACTACGTGATTTGCGGACTGTGATTTTCTGGCCTATAACAAGTTGGTCGCCCGAAGGAGGTGAGAGTCCCCTTCTGTATGAATAAGAAACCAGCAGAGCTATTGAAATTAGGATTTCCGGGTACCCGATGCACGTCTTGAGGGTCGGCGACTTTCATACGGCTCTCATCATCTAATTTAGCAGAGAAGATTTATTTTGCTTGGGTCAGGTTGAAACACTGTTCTACTGCGTCGAATGCAATTTTAAGGAAGCAAAATCGTGGATTAAAAATTGCTTTGATGGAGCCACGTACAGGGATATGATCCACGTAGAATTCCTTAGAGATTCAACACAAGAATGCCCGTGACTTCAAATCTACCGGTGACAGGTTCTGCATCATTTCATATAATTACTTGATCATTCAACAATATAAATCTCTCTTCAAAGATGCATGCGGCCACGCATGCAATCCTTTCTGCTGACAATCGTCAACCTGTTCTCTCTAGGATACTTGCGAGGGAATGTCAAGCTTGAGTAAGATTTAGCCATTTTAAGTGGGATCCATGGGAGGACATCATGAAAAAGTATATTCTGGCATAATTGCAATTACAGACAATACGGATAATTTTCACGATTACAGACATTAGTTATCTTAATAAGCAAAATCATATTGAACTGATAAAGGAGCTTGGATCTGGAGGGACTGAGACTTCGACAGCTCCTTCCAACGTCTAAGTGATTTTCTTCATGTTTGGCCTCAAAGCGGGGTCTTCCTGAATGCACCACAATGTTGTCATCACAAATCTTCTCACCCTCCTCATGTCGCTTGATGCCTCCTCATCACTCTCCACAAGCGAAAGTACATTCCCATAGAGGTAGCAATCATACACCAGTGGACTAGTACAATTTAAGCTTCAGTTTCCGCTTCCGGCTCGTAGTTCTTTCTACAGCAGATGAGCTCTACCAACAAAATGCCAAAGCTATAAACGTCTTCCCGTAAGACTAAATCTAAATAAAACATGATGATCCCAATTTATCATTCATATATAAATTCATGCAAAAATTGGGGATTGATTTGCGGAAACATAAAGATTGACATACCTCTAGCCATTGATGAAAGTCTGCAAATGCGGAAAACCCTAAAACCTTGGATGGATCCGTGAGGCATGATTGATCTACGAATATAGAAACACCAAATCTATATGTCATGTTCTACTAGCCAATTATCCTCAAACGTGGTGGTGTGTTTTCTATAGTGATGGGGTTTGAACTAGACGATATGGTGTTTTATTCCGTTCTTATGTTACCGATATCTTTCATCAAGACCATTATAGTAACATATTAATGGGCAAATATCGCGTAATAAACGTGGGTAATAAATTGGAATTAATTGAGAAATACAAAATTGAGATCACATTTAGAATAATAAAATATATTATAACATTCTCCCATTGATCCTAGTATTCCATCAAATGAAATATTAACTCAAACCCACATAAACTTCACGCTAAAATAAAACACATGAATCACAACGATGAGTCTTCTTAGAGTGAGTATTATCTTCCGTGTATCATAATGCATTTTATTAGCCCACATGTGATAAAATAACTTAATGAATAAACCTTATGTATTGAGAAAAACATTGCAAATGAATAAAAGTCTCACAAATTCTTCCATATAAAGAAAAATCTAGATGATTGGACCAATGCCCATTCTGAATATGTGATCCTTATAACTCATTAGTGGCATCCTTTAGTTAAAGAATTAGCTATCATCAATCTAGTGCTTACATATTTTATGACCATTTTCTTCTCTTTAACATGTTCTTTGATGGCTAAATACTTGATGTTGATGTGCTTGCTTTGACTACTCCTTTTTTTATTCTTAGCCATGAAAACTGCAACTGAATTGTCGCAAAACATTCTCAATGGCCTAGAAATATAATCCATAACTCTAACCTCGATATGAAACTTTTCAACCATACACAATGTGAAATGGCCTCAAAATAGGAAACGAACTCTACCTCCATAGTGGAAGTGGCAACCAAGGTCTGTTTTGCACTATTCCAGAATATAGCTCCGCTAGCAAAAATAAAAATATATCCCAATGTTGATTTACAGGAATCAACGTAGCCAGCAAAGTCTAAATTCGAGTAACCAACTACCTCCAAGCTATTCGTTTGTCTATACATAAGCACGTGTCCCTTTGTACCTTGAAGATACCTCATTACATTCTTTGCAGCTCTTTAGTTGTCTAAACCTGAATTACTCTGGTATCTTCCCAGCATTCCCATAGCAAAAGCAATGTCAGGTCGAGTGCAAAGCTGAGCATGCATCAAGCTTCTGACAACATAAGCATATGGGATATTCTTTATTTGTTCCTTTTCAAAGTTGTTCTTCGGGCATTTGTTCAATTTAAACATGTCACCCTTCACAATGGGTGCTATACTTGATAAACAATTTTTCATCCAAAATTTCTCTAAGACTTTATTGATATAAGTTTCTTGAGATAGTCCTAATATATCTTGAGGTCTATCCCTATGAATCTTAATGCCAGTGACATAAGACACTTCACTTATATCTTTCATATCAAAACTCTTAAAGAGAAATTATTTCACCTCATATAACAACTAATTATCATTAGTTGCAAGTAAAATATCATCCACATATAGCACATGGAAACAAATTTTGCTCCCACTAACCTTCTAGTATATACATTGATCCATGACATTATCTACAAAACCGAATGAAGAAATGGAACCTCAAGTACCATTGGTGGGATGTTTGTTTCAGGCCATATAGAGATTTCTTAAGCTTGCATACCTAATGCTCACCAATACTAGAAAAGAATCGTTCTGGTTGTTTCATGTAAATCACTTCTTCTAATTTTCCATTGAGGCATATTGTTTTCACATCCATTTGATGTAACTCCATATCAAAATGAGCAACCAATGCCAAAATGTGTACATGTTGCAAACCTATTTTCCAACATTTGAATAACTCAAAAGACATCCTTTGAACAGTCTTAGTTGAAACTCGGTTTAATATATACACTGTCGTTTTAAGAGTCTCAGTTTACAAGAATCTAGGAAGTTTGGAGTTGTTGAGCATACTCCGCACCATGTTTATTAATGTTCAGTTTCTTCTTTCTATTGCATTATTTTGGTCTAAAGAATCAAGCATATTGTATTGGGCAATAATCCCATGCTTTTCAAGAAACTTTGCAAATGGACCAAGTGCTTGTCTATCTTCAGTGTATCTACCATAGTATTCTCCACCTCTATCTAATCTCATGATCTTAAATTGCTTGTCGCATACCTTAAAAGAATCTAGCGTTTCGTGCTTATTAGGAAGCAAGTAGAGATACATTAATCGTGAATAATCATCTCTGAAATATATACAGCATCTCTGACTATTTGAGTCCATATCTGGACTATAAATATATGTATATATGATTTCTAATATTTCAGTACTCCTCTTAGCACATTTCTTTGACTTGTTAGTTTGCTTTTCCTTTATACAGTTCGCACAAGTGTTGTCGCGACCCAATTTTTCGATGGGGTGAATCACCTAAAACTAGGTTAATGGATTACTAAGTCCGAAGACTTGGCGCGGACTCTCCCAAGCCCTACCAATCGCGACTTGATACTAAGAAAAAGACCTATTAAAACATGCAATTATATTTCAAATTGGAGCCGCCACTAATCAATTAGGGCTGATTAGAAACCCAGGTAAAGTATGGGAGAATACTTTATCTTTTACGAACCAGAGATTTAATGGATTCGGGGACATGGTTACGCTAGATTAATCTAACGCCCTTTCGGTACCTTAAAAAAAACATTTTGCAGGCAGTCTTGATTAATTTTAACCTAAGATACTAACATGCAAATAGTGGTCATGCGGGTGCACAATCAATTAAATAACATTCAATAAATCAAAATGCTAAGAAATTATAAACCACAACTTTATTAAAGTCCAATCTCTAGGAAACATTTACAAAAAATGCATGCCCTAAACATGATTTCTAAATGACATGACACCTAAATTTTATTATTATGCAATCTAAATCTAAAATTAATATGCATGAATTTTACTTTAATGATATGTGAAATGCAATTTATGTTATATAATTCTAAATGTGCATATACTACATGACATGGGATGCATGACATAACAATTCTATATGCATGTTCTTTTGGTGATTTTTTTTTAAAATGATTCTTTTTTAATGTATGCAACCTACACTAAACAATGATGATATGAAATAGAATTAATTATAAACTAACCTATTAATTAACCAAATAAATGACTTTTGTGTTTTCTCTTTTTTATTTTTTATTTTTTTTAAATGACTGAATAATTTTTATTAAAAAAAACGTAATGATGCAATGCTAACTTTTTGTTTTTTGTTTTTTTCTTTATATAACTTTATTTTATATTTAAAAAGACTACATGATGGAAAACAAAACATTAAACTATGACCCACTAATTAAAATGCAACATGTAACGTGCACATTATGAAATCTATATAACCTAAATAACATTGTTTTTTATTCTTTTTTTATTTTATTAAAGGAAAATTAACCTAATCCTATATGAATCTAAAAAAATAAAATAAAATGCAAAGCTTTAAATATGAAATGCATATGGACCTAAATATCTAAGTTCTAATATATGACATATAACGCATGATATGTGATAAACAAATAACCATAATGCACCTAAATATGTATCATACTTAAAAAAACATCAATGTAACTCGATAACATATGGGCATCACTAATGCAAAGTAATTCACGAAATTTGCCATAAAAAGTCAAAAATAATCAAAAATCTAACCCGACGTCTCGCGGCTCAAAATTTTGATTATCATGACTTAATATGACCAATTTCCTAATAAATTAGAAAAAATCAAGTCATAATCGCAACCTATGAAATTGAATATTTGAATTTAGTCTAAAACTTTTACCTGGTTTGGAAAAATTATTTCCATGGTGGAAACCAGCAAGGAACGATGCCAAGATCACCCCTCTCAAGTCTCAAGTGACCTGCACAGAAAAATGAAGGATGGTCGGCGTCTGAGCGGGCGAAGGAGACAACTGGCGTCGGAGCTCCGGTGAGGACTGGGTGACAGCAGCAGCAGGGAGGCGCGGCATCGATGACCAGCAAATAGCCGGATCGTGGATCGCAGCAATGTTGGCTCGGGCTAAGGCGTGCGATCGCGGATGAGAGGCGACCGGACGGTGGTGGAGGTTCGGGCGAGGGCCTGCTGCAGGTGCTCAGGTCGTAGTTGATGGCGAAATGGCATCACTCGGGCAGGGGACGCGTTGGCAGAGCTCGAGCTGGAGGCGGCGGTCGCGGCTGGCTTTGGGGCGACGAGCGGCGCGGGTCGGCAGGACGTCGGGGTGGAGCGGTGAGGCGTCCGGCAGAGGCTGCGTGGTGATGCAGGTGCTGCGGACGGGCGGAGGCGCGGCTTGCTGAACGAGCGGCGACTGAATAGTGGCGAGAATGGTGGTGCTGGCGCGGCGAAGTAGAGGATCTCAGACCGGGGATGAGCAGTGATGTGAGGGCGCAGGCTGCAGTGGGTTTCGGCTTCAGGCGGCGCCGGGCTCACGATGCGGGCTCCTGTGGGTCGATCGGTGACGCGTCGAGAGGGTGCCAGCAGTGGCGCGGTGGTGCGATGCGGTGGCGAGAGCAGTGGTTGCTCGGGTCGTCGTGGCGCGGTCGCGGATGAGCGACGCCCGGGTGGTGGCGAGCGGTGACGGGCGTGGCGACGCAGGTTGTTGCAGCGAGCAAGTCTGGAGCAGCAGCAAGGGTGATCGACGCAGGCGAGGTGGCGGCGTCCGACAGCGAAGGACGAAATGCAGGTGGGTCGAACGCCGGGCGAAGAGGGCTAGAGGCGTCGCACGTCGAGATTGCGGCTGTGGCGGAGTGGGGGATCTTGAACCGGCGGCGATGTGGGGCGGCGTTGGTTGCTGCAAATGGTGGGGGACTAGTGAGGAAGAAGAACAGTGTTTCTTCTTCCCCCCTTTTTCTTTCTTTTCACCTCAGTTGGCAGCACGTCTCCTCTACTTTTGACTTCTTTTCCTTTGCCCTTTGTCAAAAGAGAAAGGAGAAGCTGCGAGGGTTTCCTTCCTTCTTCTTCTTTTTTTTGATTTCGGAAAACCCACCAAGCAAAAGCTACCCCTACACTTTTCTAATTCTTCTCTTCCCTGAAAAATCCAGAGAAGCCCCCCCTCTTTTACGAAGCGTGCCTTCTTTTTATAGAGGAAAGACTCGGGATTGTTGAAGATCGAGCGATATTCGCTCAACCATCCAACAATAAAAGGCTCCAAAATCAGGCGACCGTTTAATTTTCGAATTCAAAATTTTGTTTCAAAATTTCCCTCTAATCAAAGATTATCCTCTTTTTCTAATTCCTAAATTTAAATTAGGTGTCAACAAAAAGAAAAATAAAATAAAAAAAAAAACTGATTTTTTTTTTTATTTTCGAATTTTGAAATGAAAATTTTAAAAACCAAATTTAACTTATTATTTTTTAAATATTAGGTGTCAACAAGTGTCATAATCAGTAAAGTCTAGAGTACTAAGTACTCCATCATTTACTAATTGCTTAATTCTATTTATAGAGATATGTCCCAATCTTCGGTGCCACAACATAGAGGAATCCTCATTCACAACACATCGCTTTATGCCAGCATTATCGAGAATGTGCATCGCATTATAAATAACATTGTCCTGTAAATCAATTCGAAAGAGACCGTCAGATAAAATACCACTCCCAACAATTCAGATTTATATGATAAACTAAATGTTGATTCTAAAAATTTAAAGGAGTATCCCAAAGGCACAAATCTTGAAACTTAAATTAAATTCTTAAACTAGGAATATAAAAAGTCATTTCTAAATTCAAAACAAGGCCACTACTGAGAACTAATCTACATGTCCCAATAACTTCCATATACGAATGCATTTTGTTTCCTAAATAGATACTTTGTTCACTTTCCGCTGGTTTCCGCTGGTTTTGAAAACCCTACAAGGGATTCAAAATGTGGATTGTAGAACCAGAATTAAGCTACCAAGTGTTGTGACCCACATCAACCATATTAGATTCATAAGAAACATATGAGAGTGGGTTACCTTTCTTCTTGAGCCACCTTCTTCATGTGCCCCTTCTTTTTACAAAAGAAGCACTTGGATTTCTTCTTAATGCTGGCTTGGGGAGATAGAGGCATTTTACCTTTTCCCTTTTACTTGTCTTACCCTTTGTACTTATCTTATGTTGTCATATGAGCACTTTCTCCTTTCTACATTAGCAGCCTCTCTTCCTCTTGAACACACATGGTCATGAGTTTATTGATTGACCATTTTCTATTATGTGTGTTGTAAGAGATCTTGAAATGGGCATACTCTTGTGGAAGAGTGTTCAAGATATAGTACACATGAAAAGATTCTGATATCTCAACCTCAATATTTTTCAGCTAAGCTGCAATATCCATCATCTTCATGATGTGCTCTACACACCTCTTACATTGGTAAGCTTCAACAATGAGCATTTTATAATTAGGGTCATGGCACGTGCCTTCTCTAAAAATCAAATTGTGCATTAATAGTCTCCAGCAATTCCTTAGCATTGTTATGCTGAATGACTGAACCATGAACACTAGTACATCACATTGAGATGGTTGGACCGCTTCCATTGTGCATAAAGAGTATATTCAACCCGAGTACTATCCTTAGTATGTTCAAGTGGTTTGTCTAACCGTAAAGCATAATCAAGATCCATGCATCTCAATTGGAGAAGAACTAATTCCCTCTATTCTTTATAGTTATTTCCATTAAACTCGGGAACAATTATACCAGAACTAATCGTAGGTGGTAAGACCGCATTATAATCAAAGAAAAACTTATGTATCAATATATTTGAGGCAAATAAAATTAAATCATATTTTACCAATGTAAAACATGCTATAAAATATGAATCACATAACATCAAAAACTGCTTATGAGCTAAGTTTCTAATTTAGATAGATTAATAATTACTTCATGATGAACTATCAAATTATATTCCCTTCGTTAATCCTTGTGGGTAAATTAAGAAAGATAAAATAATATTTTATCTTAATCAATTACATTAATATATTGAAAATTCATGTGGGATAAATTTCATAAAATTAATGTGACTAATAACATGCAATGCCCTTTCATTGGATGTGGTCCATAGACTCTTAATGTATATATTTTAATATAATCAAAGATGTTGTGACTAATCTTCAATTAATTAAATATATATAGATCACTAGATATTTAATTCTACTATAAAATATTTAAAAATTGCATGTAAGGGCAAAACAGTAAAATAACATGTAAAAGGGTTAAAACTGTAATTTTACACGCAAGGGTAGAATTTGAATTTCACTTGTAAGGGGTAAAACATGAATTTTATGACCAAAAGGACAAAATCGTAAATTTTCACGCCCAAAGGGGGTGAAACTGGAATTTTATGCAACCAGGGCAAAACCGTGATTTTTCTTTATGCGGAGGGGTTAAATCATAATTTAGGCAGCAAAGGGCAGAATTGGAATCCCAAAGTATGCAGAGGGACAAAAGCACGTGCCGACTTGTGGCGTGCACACGCCTGCAGCTCCCCTCTTGGGTGCATGCGTTGCATGCGCCCACTGACACACACCCGTTCCATTCGCTTGGGCTCGTCCGACGGCCTTTTCTTCGAGAATTTCTTTCTTTTGCCACTACTCTGCCACGACCAGCCACTGTTTCGCCGCTCAATCTTCATCCATAGCTCATGTCCGATCAAATTAATCAATGGGTCTCGAAGACAATCTCGAGAGAAATGCATAGTTTCAAGATCCAGCAAAAACGACCAACAAATTGACTAGAATTAAGTCTAAAACGATTTACCCTAAAACCCTAACCATCAAAAGTTTCACCGCTCAATTAACCTTTGATGATCAGTAATATGCCAAATAACCATTATCGCATTGGTGGATTGCCCGAATTTGATTGTGAAGAATTTAATCATGGGCCTAAGTTGGCCCGGCCACGATGGGCCTAAAGGCCCGGCCCACGGGAATTAGGCCCGTAGAAAGGGGAACCTATAAAAGGGATGAGAGAGAATGAGAAGACACCTTTTGACATAATTAACGTACGTTCTCTTCTCTTCCAAAAGTTCTCTCTCTCCAAGAAGCGACGCCATCTCCACTTCACGGCGAATCTTCGACATCGGATCGAACGGAACTGAAATCTCTTATTCAATACGGCATCGGTGTCTAATCTGTGGCCAACAAGGTACGCTCGAATCCGTGGTGTGCTTTTGATCGGTGATACGTGACATTCCCGGGCTTATCTTCCGCATATGATTTAGGGGTTCGGTTTAGGTGCCGAATCCGATTTTTAGGGATCAATCGAACCCAACATTGGTATCAGAGCCATAGTTCACGTTTTTCCCGATCAATTTACTGTTTATGTTTGATTTTCGCAAAAAGCATTTCGGCCGTACGGATCGGGGCGAGAAATCCTGACACCCGAGCATGTTCGCCCATTTTTCCGATTTTTCGTAAGTCGAAATAAAAATCTGAAGGCATAGGGAGGAAGGCGACGTCGAGACGAGTCCGGCGACATGTCGCACGTCGTCGGACGATGCCGCACGCGCCCCCACGCGCGGCCAGAAGGCGCTGTGCGTGGGCGCGACGCGCCCAGACGCGCTGGTTCGTCCAGCGCGTGCGGGACACGCGCCAGTGACGAACCGGCGCATGCGCGCCGCCGGCCGGCGAACCGGCACGCGCCGGTCCACGGACCGACGCGTGGTGACGTCAGCATGACGTCACCCAACGGTCGGTAACCGCCGGGGTGACGTCATCGCTGACGTCAGCACCGGTTCGTTTTGGCCGAACGGTCACCGGCCGGCGACCCGACCGGCGACCCGACCCGACCGCCTGGCACGTGCATGGCACGTGCGGGTGACGTCTGCATGACGTCATCCCATGCACGCGCTCCGCACGTGCGGTTGGTCCGTCCGACCCGGCGACCAGTCCGACCGCCGGACCGGCTCGACCAGACCGCCGGACCGGTCCGACGACCCTGCCGGTTGACCGCTGAGCCGTTGACCGTTGACTTCGAAGGATTACCGTTGACCGTTGACTTCCGTTGACCATTGACCGTTGACTTCGATGGTTGACCGTTGACCCGAAAAAAAAAATATATATACTTTTTTTTTAAAAAAAATTATGTCTATGTGGATTATATGTAATCCATTTTTTGTTATGCATTTGTTGCAGGAACAATGCCTCCCCGTAAGCCGCGCGCATCTGTGCGCACAATATCAGATGAACAAAAGGAAAGGCTTACAAGGTTGATAGCTGATTTGAATGGTTATTGATGGGAGAGTGACGACATAATTGATCATGTCATAGAGGTCAACAACAAAATTCAGGAAGTCATTTGGAACGGTTGTCCCATGCTAGATATTTAGATGATGCGATTCTTTATGAACACTCTTCCACTAGAATGGCAAGGAGTGTTGAATCGCCTACGGGAGGTCAAAGGATTTACTAGCTATAATGAGCTAGTAATGGCATTCGTAGATGAATATCATCGGGTAGGAGCCACAAAGACTGCGACCCAAGGAATGACTTCGATTGGGCCATGACTGAATGTGCGTAGGAGAAATCCTGAGGGATATCCGTCTGTTTTTCCGTGGCTGTCAAGAATGCCAGAAAATTTTACAGAGAAAAAGCAAAAGAAATTGAACAATGTAGCTGCTTTCCCTATTAGTTGTATGATGCCTCGTTTATAGATGTTATGGCTTGTTTTTTATTTAATGTTCTTGGTGGACATCTTATGTAAAGTTAACTGCCTGATTGTTGTTGTTGTAGCAACCTATATGTTAGCCATATTATGTGAAAGCATTTTTTTTATTATATTGTATGTCAATTATCATTGCTTTCTGTGATTGCTGGTTGCTGTGGGTAGTTAGCTGTGGGTAGTAATAGAAGTTTTTGTAGCTTCATAGAATTGATTTTGCATAGGACAATCATATTAATGATAGTTTTTAAGTTAGGATTTTTGGAGGATGATTGGAAACATAGTGACCTTTTGATTCTGAAACCTTACTTAAAATTATTAATTAATATGATGGGTTTGTGCAAAATAGATGCATAAGTGATAGGCATTAATAACTCGTGCATATATGTCTGATGTGTTCAGATCAATGGCTTCAGCCACAAAGAGCATAGTTGTCGAGCTGAACAAATGTGAAAAGCTCATAGGTGACAACTATGAAATTTGGCAAATGAAAATTCAATGTGTGCTGGAAAAGCAAAAAGCACTAAAAGCTCTTGACCATGTTATGGAAGATCTAGAGGATGCTGTGCGCCACCTTGAGTTAGCTGATCATCGCCTCAAGGCATTAGAGCAGCAAACAGATATTTTTTGTGTTGCTTTAAGCTCAGAAGGGGCTTCATGCTCTAAGCGCAAGCGCATTGATTCGTTTAATATGTGGAAATGCAAGGGATCAAGTCCTTCTTGCAAGAAACCAAGAATTAACCAACAAAAGAGAGGAAAACGTCCTCATGTGAAGAATATCTCAAGGGTGAAATGTTACAACTGTGACCAGAAGGGTCATTATGCCCGCGATTGTCGCAAGCCAAAGAAGGTACACGCCTTTTGTACAATTGGGAACTTTGCATATGTATCAAGTTCTGTATTCTTGATTGAATCTAATCCTCTGTGGACTATGGATTCAGGAGCGACAGACCATGTAGCGAAGGATAGAGGATCCTTCGTGGAATTCCGACGAGTACCTACTGGAACTAAGTGGATCTATGTGGGAAACAACTCCAGAGCAGAAGTGAAAGGAATTGGCACAAGCCAACTGGATATGCGTGATGGACGCACTTTGTTCCTTCATAATGTGTTGTATGCTCCGGAGATTCGTCGGAATTTAGTGTCTGTTTTAGTGTTGGTTAAATTAGGTTTTAATGTGAACTTCCATAAAAGAAGTGTAGATTTGTATTTGAATACAAACTACTATGGTCATGGTTACTTTCTGGATGGTTTCATTGTATTAGATATTGACTATGTTAATGCAAATATTTGTTATTCCCTTCTCACATCTCCTAATTCATATGATAATGATGTGAATGTGTGGCATGCTAGACTTGGTCATATTGGCCAACAGCGTATGAATAGACTAGCCAAAGAGGGCTTGTTGGGCAATATTGAAAAAGTCGATTTGCCCATCTGTAAGCATTGCCTAGAAGGGAAAATGACAAGGAAACCATTTGGAAAAGGTAAAAGAGCTGAATTTCCTCTGCATTTAATCCATTCTGATGTCTGTGGTCCAATGAATGTGAGAGGAAGGCATGGGGCTGTTTATTTCATCACTTTTATAGATGATTATACTCGATTCGGATATGTCTATTTGATTTCTCACAAAATTTGAAGCAATAAGTTGTTTCAAAAGGTTTATGAACCTGGTAGAGAATCAATGAGACAAGAAAATAAAAGCATTGAGATCCGATCGAGATCGAGAATATTTATCTGATGAGTTCAGAAAATTAAGTGATGAAAAAGGAATATAAAGACAATTGTCTATTCCAAATACTCCTCAACAAAATGGTGTTACAGAAAGAAGAAACAGAACCCTACTGGAAATGGTTAGGTCCATGATGGCGCATGCTAACTTACCTATCACCTTTTGGAGTGATGCGTTGTTAACTGCTGCCTGTATACTTAACCGAGTGCCTTCCAAATCAGTTACTTCCACTCCATATGAGTTATGGATAGGTAGAAAACCGGACTTAAGTTTTCTTAAGCTATGGGGTTGTGCTGCCTATACACATGAGTCCTCTCACAAGTTTGGGAAATTGGGTCCCAAAGGAAAGAAGAGTATTTTCATAAGATACTCGGAACACTCAAAAGGGTATGTGTTCATAGGTGAGCAGGAAAGTGGGAGTATAACTGAATTTGAATCACGGGATGTCACATTCTTAGAGGATGAATTTTCCTAAGAAGGGCGAAATTAGGGGATGACAACACCCTATTTGAAACCTCGGATCAAGATAATGATCTTAGTGGAGTTCGTCCAAGTGGGAGTAATATGAGAAGTGATGAATTAAATTCAACTCATTCTCAATTGCAAGCACATAATGAGACGACATCATCATTATCTAATCCTAGTGGGAGCATAATGGGGAATGATGTGCAAAGTGTACAAACTCCCATACGGCGAACAAGTCGCCAAAGTTTTCCCCATCGACGTTTTGACATTGAAGGGGAAACTTTTATGATTGCTCCACAAGATGAGGATGAGCCTAGAAATTAACGAGGCTCTGAATTGCCCTAGTAAGGAAAAATGGATTCATGCAATGGAAGAGGAAATGGAGTCAATGAAATCAAACCAAGTCTGGGAACTGGTTGATCTTCCAAAAGGACGCAGAGCTAGTGGGAACAAGTGGGTTCTCAAAATAAAGCGAAAGGCTGATGGCTCGATAAAAAGACATAAGTCTCGCCTTGTGGCGAAGGGGTATAATCAACAGGAAGGAATTGATTATGAAGATACGTTTTCTCCTGTAGTGAGATTTACCTCGATTCGTATTATTCTGGCAATAGTATCTAGTATGGATCTTGAGTTACATCAGATGGATGTAAAGACTGCTTTCCTCATTGGAGAATTAGAGGAAGAAATATACATGGAACAACCAACTGGTTTCATGGTAAAAGGCCAAGAAGAAAAGGTGTGTCGACTTTTGAGGTCGATATACGGCCTTAAGCAGTCATCGAGACAATGGTATATATGTTTTCATAATGCCATAATTGCATATGATTTTACAATGATTGATGAGGATCATTGTGTATATATCAAAAGATCCAAGGATCAATTTGTGATCATATCATTATATGTTGATGATATACTGATTGCCGGAAGCAATATGGAGTTTGTTCATACTGTCAAGAGTTGGTTGTCTTCCAACTTTGAGATGAAGCATATGGGTGAGGCTGCATACATTCTTGGAGTTAAGATTTCAAGAGATCGTTCGAAGAGATCGTTGTCTCTTTCGCAAGAAACATATATAAATAAAGTTCTTGAACGATTTCGTATGCAAGATAATAAACCCATAGACACTCCTATTGCGAAAGGTGAAGGATTGAGCCATAGACTGTGTCCGAGGACTCCACAAGAAAAGGAACAAATGAAACATGTTCCTTATGCTAGTGCAGTTGGGAGCTTGATGTACGCTATGATGTGTACAAGACCCGACATATGTTTTGCAGTTGGAATGGTGAGTAGATACCAATCCAATCCAGGTCCAGCACATTGGAAAGCCGTTAAGAGAATACTGAGGTATCTAAAGGGAACTGCTGATTATACGATGAGTTATCAAGGAAAGGATCTGCGACTCAAAGGCTATCCTGAAACTGTTTAGGGAGGAGGTTTAGACGAAAGGAAATCTACCTCTAGGTTTGTTTCCTTATTGAATAATGGCACCATATGTTGGAGCAGTAAGAAACAAACGTGTATAGCCTTGTCCACGATGGAAGATGAGTTCGTGGCATTATCAGCAGTAATATAAGAAGTAGTTTGGCTTAAGAGATTTTTTGGATCATTTAGGTGTTATCGAGAAAGCTGCAAATCCATTATTAGTTAATTGAGATAGCCAAGCAGTTATAGCGTACACCAAAGATCCAAAATATCATGGCAAGACCAAACATATAGATACCAAGTATAACTTTGTCAAAAGATATGGTTGCACGAAAGGATGTGAACTTGCAGTACATATCTACGCATAGAATGGTAGCAGATCCTATGACAAAGCCAATACCTAGAGATGTGATTTGTGGTCATGTAAAATCTCTAAGATTGCGTAGAGTCTGATGTACTGGATTGTATTTTCCCTGAGTTGTTCACATGTATGAACTAGTGTTGTTTCATTATTAATGCCTATGAATCTTTTGTTTGATCTTTATGCATCTTAATGCTTAGTGCATTATATTATGTTGAGAAAGTATGTCGGACAGATAAGAGATTAGCCCACTCACACGGGTAATCGCCTCTATTTACTATGTGATAGATAGAGATGAGACTGTTTTTAAGCTTATTATCTAGGTGATAATCGAGAGCTCAAGCTTAAAATAAATATGTCGCCTTAACTGAGTGTTAAGATGAGGACATAATACTTACGATGTCCGAAAGTAAAATAACCCACACATTTTACTTTATCTGTCTAAGATGCCAGATGTGAGTTCTGATGAATTTTGTGAATGAGTAAATACGTGAACTCAAGTTAGACATTGGGTATGTCTGAACTATCATCTGTACGGTATTGATTGTGTAGACATACGCTCCATGGGAAAGGAGTTAATACCGTAATACGTATTTCATACTACGTATGCATGAGACGACCTATAAGAGTGGCAAAAGTTATGATCTCAACTTTTATGACGTGTGAGACTCTTGAGGAATAGAGTTCCTCATTTTTTAGTGCCCTCATGACTCTTACTTATTCTCAAGATTTCTATTTAGTGTTTGCTATCTTAGAATGTTGCCAATGGTCATGATGATGGGACATTTCTGAAATTGAGAGTCTGAAGGAAAGAGGAAGATCGTTTTTGTAGGATCACATTGTAGTTTTGTATTCACAGGTCGACCAATTATGACTGTCTTTGGGATAATCATAATTGTGAATGCAATATATATATCATTGTTTAAATGAGATTAAGAGAGATATAAATGTGATCGATCGATCTAGGGTACTGCATACTATTTTTACTCGGAAAATGATGCCCATTATGAGCTGCTATATATTCCTAACAGATGTATAGCAACGAGCTCTCAAAGTATGCTGGTCGCACGGATTATTCATCGGTATGAATGTTGAAAGAGGAATAGAGGATTTTCAGTTGATGGGCCTAAGTTGGGCCTATCCGCCCATGCTGGTTTTTTGAACCACCATGTGCGAGTGGGAGATGAAGGATTTAATCATGGGCCTAAGCTGGCCCGGCCACGATGGGCCTAAAGGCCCGGCCCACGGGAATTAGGCCTGTGGAAAGGGGAACCTATAAAAGGGATGAGAGAGAATGAGAAGACACCTTTTGACATAATTAACGTACGTTCTCTTCTCTTCCAAAAGTTCTCTCTCTCCAAGAAGCGACGCCATCTCCACTTCACGGCGAATCTTCGACATCGGATCGAACGGAATTGAAATCTCTTCTTCAATACGGCATCGGTGTCTAATCTGTGGCCAACAAGGTACGCTCGAATCCGTGGTGTGCTTTTGATCGGTGATACGTGACATTCCCGGGCTTATCTTCCGCATATGATTTAGGGGTTCGGTTTAGGTGCCGAATCCGGTTTTTAGGGATCAATCGAACCCAACAGATTGGAATTTGAAATTTTGCTCCAAACCACCAAAGATCCGGATTTTACCCATACATAATTCAGTAAAAACATACAAAAATTCCAAAATTTTCACCAAGGCAGAGATTATATATATGCTTTAATACCAACTGTAAGACTAAATCTAAATAAAACCTAACGATTCCGATTTATCATAAATTCATACAAAAATTTGGGACCGATTTGCGAAAATGTAAAAATCAACATACCTCCAACCATTGATGAAAATCTAATGCGGAAAACCCTAAAAACTTGGATGGATCACAAAGCTCGATCGATATGCAAATATGGAAACACCAAATCTATTCCACTAGCTAATACTCCTCAAACGTGATGATGTGTCTTTTGTAGTAATGGGGTTTGAATTAAACAACCTAACGTTTTATTCCATTTCTTATGTTACCGACATTTTCCATCAAGACCGTTATGGTAATATATTAATTGACAAATATCACGTAATAAATTCGGATAATAAATTAGGTAATTAATTAATTGGGAAATATAAAATTGGGATCACATTTAGAATAATAAAATTTATTATAACACTTCCTTGCTAGAAATAGGCATATTTCTGACTCCAGTAGTGGTTCTTGTTTGGTTCGCCATCAAGAGCTTTGCCAATCTGAAGTCTGATATTTTTGCAGTGAGAGATCCACGAAGAAGAATTATTTTGCGGCTTGATGTCGTAGTGGATTATGTGCCTGGTGCAATCGTCATGCAAGTAAGAGTGGCCGCGCGCAACACCATAGGCAATTTCTATACTTTTGTACCAGCTGGGTCTTGAAGAGCCCAAAAGAAAATCTGCCAAATTGCCGTTGCTCATGAATCCATACACCAGTAATCGACGTTGACCCTCATTGCAGAATCCAAGCAATTGCACCAAGTTCTTGTGGTTAGTTTGGCCAATTGCACTCACTTCTCTTTCAAACTCCTTTTCGCTTTCTCCGATCCTTGTCACCAACATTTTTACTGCCACAAAGTTTGTATCCTCGGATCCAAGAACACCTTTGTACATTGTTCCAAAAGAACCCTACCCAGTTCTTCTTTGTATTCATCTGTTGCTTCTTGAAGCTCCTGATAATTGAAAGTCCGCATGCGCATGGCTTGGTTAATCTGGACTGGTTGTGAAAGCTAAGAATCCCTAGATTGGAAGTTGTTATAAATTAAATAGCTAATGAGGAGTAAAAGCAAGTTCAAAAACATAGAACTACTCAACAGCACTGATCTGATGATCACCAGAGTTGAGTTCTTGTTCTTTTTCTGGCCGTTTCTTGTAGATGTCAAAGTTGAGTCTTCCATCTGGACCTTGATCAGTGCTTTTCCACCCACACTAAGATCCTTCCTACCATTGAGAAGAGGGATCTTCTTTTTCCAGCAATTTCCGTCTTTGAAAACAACGATTGCGCAAAAACAATCAGCCAAGCAAGCCTCTTGGCACCAGTCCTCAGTTTTCAATGCCCTGACCTCATAAGCAGACTGCGGCCAATTTGTATTGAGCATGTCAGGCAAAGCAAACTAGTCTTTTTCAGGCCTACTTTCATCGCAACTCTGTGATATGAAGTCTTGTCTTCATCCGTTCATCTCATTCGTTGAATCTAACAGAGTATATCCAGGTGGGCAAAGGCATCGGGGCCTCTAAATCGGATCGTCTCTAAGAGTACAATAGCTGTTGAAACCACAAGCTCCAGGACCCGTATCTCGTGTGATCCTTGTGCATATATTTGAAGGGACCAGGGAAGAGACCATCGACCAGCGCATTGGTCAACCAAAACTTGAATTTGCCATCTTTGGGTGGAGATATTGCCTAAAGACCCCATCATATTCAAGGATCGCTCTTTGGTAAAATCCGCTGCTTGGAACTTCATATGAGGTGACAATATTGAGTATTGTTCCGTCCCTAGACGTGAGGTAGACCTGACCACTTTATTTGAATATCAACCGGAAGCCGACACCTAGGGTGCCGGTAGCCAGTATGAATATGAGATGGCCAGCGAGGTAGGAGTGGCATAGAGCACGAGATTTTTGTCAGCTTGCAGTGCCAAGAGGAATCTCCCAGTGGAGCAATTCATTTCGGAATAGCGAGCTTTAACATTAGCCCCAAAATCTAACTAATGTGTAGGTAGTATCGTCTCTGCCGATTGGCTGAATGAATCCCACAAGTTGACGTGGTTTGCGCTCGCTAGGATGAAGTTCCCCGTGTTGAGCATGGCCGTGTGAAGAGGCACCGCCTCTCTCTCTCTACTCTTCCAGATTTTCTCCTGATTTAATAGCCGCAATTGTTAACAAATGGGTCAGCGAGTTGCAATAAAATAATAATAGGAGGAGATACTTTGATGTGGAAGCCGGGTCATTGACCGACTTTACACACTATAAATAGGGGCTCGTGTCCCTTGTGTGTGGAGTGTAGGGTGTTGTGTAAAGTGTCGTGAGTGTAGGGTGTAAGGGGTCTTGTGTATGAGTGAGGTCTTTAGAGGTGGTAGTGTAGAGTGTGCTGTGGATGAAGTGAGTGAAGAGTTGCAGAGAATAGAGCATGAGGAGTGCAGGAAGTCCAAGTGCTGTAAGGATGTCGCGTGTGCAGAGTGAGTGTGGCGTGAGTGTAAGAGTCCGTTTTGTGTTTAGTGAGAGTGGTGTAATTAAGTGCTCTTGTAATATTAAAAAGAGTGTCTATTATGGTCACACTTTCACAACTCAACAAGTGGTATCAGTGCTACACCGCACGATTCAACAAGTGGTATCAGAGCTTAGGTGGTTGGGGACCATTGTAAGTGAGTAGGCAGTTAGGGATCGTTGAGCCAAGGAGCGGAGTACGCCGGAGTTCTAGCAGTGCACGATCTGGGATTGTGAAGTTGGTTGGTCTAGGACTAGGCTTACTTGATATAGTGTGGGGCATTATAGTCAAGTCTCGATGGCGGATTTCTTGAGTTTGGGAAATGGCTTGGAGAAGCTCAACAACTTCAATTATAATAATTGGAGTACCTACATGCAGTATTACTTGCAAGGTCGAAATTTATGAGAGATTATTGGTGGTAGCAACACCACACCACCCACAAATAATAGCGAATTAAGAAAGTGGAATGTCAAATCAAGTAAGGCTTTTTATGTTCTTGCTATAATTGTGGAAGATGAATTATTGTTAACACTTAAAGAGTGCGAAGACCCGAAGGAGGCCTGGGATCACTTGGCGGCGCTGTTTGCGAGAACAAATGATGCCAAGTTACAATGCCTAGAGAATAAGCTCTTCTCAATTTCGCAACAACATATGATAGTGAGTCAATCCTTCTCTAAAGTAAAATCTATTTGCGAAGAAATTTCAAAGTTAGATCCTCATAATGCCATCTTTGAGACAAGAATGAGAAGAATAATAATTCATGGGTTAAGGCCAGAGTATAATGGTTTTGTTACGGCTACTAGTGGGTGGTTAAATGAGCCAACTCTAACTGAGTTGGAGAATATATTGGCCAATCGAGAAGCCTTAGATAAACGAATTTCTAAGGTCTCAGTTAAGGATGTTGAAAGTGCCCTCTTTAGTAATAAGAGAGGGTTCAAGAGTCAGAGTAGAAATGGAGCAGGCATAAGAGATGGCAAACCATTGAAAAGTCATAAAGATTGGTGGAGGCAACTAAAAGGAAAGAGTTATTAACCAGGGGGAGCTCGTTGAGATGGCAACGATGATAGGATGAAGATGAGAGCAACAAAAGGCAAAGCAAGGCCGAAAGAAGGAAATGTCGTCACTTCCTGCAAGAAGGAGATCGAAAGTGAAGAAGAATGGGACTTCCAAACGTCAGTTGCATTGAAGGATCGAGAAGAGTTACCAACTGATTGTATAGTTGAGTCCAATGATTCAACGGCTCCTATCGCGACCCTGAAGAAGAGCAAGCCAAGGGAAAACTCGAAGAAGCAACTAACGACACTAACAAGCAATCGTGAGAAGAAATTGCAAGAGTGCATGAAATGATGAAGAAGCTGAGAATTGAAAATGTGAAGATGGAGAAGATGTTGAAAAAGAGATAAAATGCTAAGGTAGAAGGATCGCGAGCTCAAAGCAAAAGAAAGAGAGCTCGAGAAGTTACGATATGAGTTTAAGAAGTTGCAGAAGCTTAAGGAATTCAAGTCCACTGTCAAGTTCCCAATTGGTCATATTGAGAGAGACAAAGAACACCTGAAGGAGAAATTGTAGGGATTCTCTAAAAAAAGGAGGCCATCTACACCCTACATACCGTGGTGCAAGGATCAGTGGAATAAGATCAAGGAGCAGAAATTCCATGAGAAAAAGGATCAAGATATCTCCACTAAAGTGCTTTCGATGGGACTAAATCGGTTGAAGCATGAAATGAAAGTCACAAATAAAAGGCTTGATCAAATGAGTTCCAGTCTCCAAATTCTCACAAGAGATATGCTGAATACGAAGGTCGAATTGTGTGAGACGAAGGAAAGGGAGAGTAAAAGGCAGAATGAACATGCATCACAAAAATTCAAGCTTCACAAAGCTAAGTTGAAGGACGCAGTCGAAGAGCAAGTTGAAGCTACAATAGATAGTATTAAATCAGGGCAGCTAGCACTAGAAGTGGGTGAAGCCAAGGAGCATGAGAGGATAAAGGAAGAAGACGATAGCAGATGCCGAAAAGCAACTTGACATAGTGTTACATCTGAATCGAGAGAGAGAGTAGTCGGTGAGGGGAAGTGTTGAAGAGGCACCGCCTCTCTCTCTCTATCTATCTCTCTATCTATACTCTTCCAAATTTTTCTCCAAATTTCATAACTGAAATTGTTGACAAATGGGTTAGCAAGTTGCAACAAAATAATAATAGGAGGAGATACTTTGGTGTGGAAGTCAGTTCATTGACCGACTTTACACCCTATAAATAGGGGCTCTTGCCCCTTGCGTGTGGAGTGTAGGGTGTTCTATAAAGTGTCGTGAGTGTAGAGTGTAGGGGGTCTTGTGTATGAGTGGGGTCTTCAGAGGTGGTCATGTAGAGTGTGTTGTGGGTGTATGTGAGTGAGTGAAGAGTTGCAAAGAGTAGAGCATGAGGAGTGTAGGAAGTCCAAAGTGCTATAAGGGTGTAGCGTGTGTAAAATGAGTGTGGCGTGAGTGTAAGAGTCCGTTTTGTGTTTAGTGAGAATGGTGTATTAAGTGCTCTTGTAATATTAAAAAGAGTATTTATTATAGTCACTCTTCACAACTCAACAAGTGATATCAGTGCTACGCCGCGCAATTCAACAAGCCACATACGCTAAGCTAGTGGCGGTTAGGCCAAAAGACCATAGCTCTCTCTCTCTCTCTCTCTCTCTCTCTCTCGGGTCAGTAAGCACAAACCCGCTATTGGTAGTTAACTGGATTTTCGAACCTTCGGGTGCTAGATCATCGCCATACATTGACCAGACTATGGTTTTGTCCTCTATCTTCTCAAACCATATAGCCAATAAATGAGATCTTGTTCCCATTCTCTGGAACCCAAAGGCGAACTCGCTCGACGACAACAACCAGGGAGAGTTCTACCGTTCGCCATCAACCATGGAGAGCTCCTTGCCAGAGGATTGCCAGCCACTAAAAGTCCAAGGAGGAATAAGGTAGAAAAGTAAAGGAAAGAGAAAAGGAAAAGGAAAAAAAAAAAATTTAATAAAAAATTTGAAAAAAAAAAAAAATTATTAAAAAATTGCCACGTTAGCATTCGACCATTGACCATCATCCACATTAGCATCGGCTGGCAAAATTAACTGAATCGCTTGAATTAGTGCTAATGTGAAAATGTTTATCACTAAATTGATCTAATTGAAAAGTTTATAACTGAATTTGTGCCAATGTAATATATTTAGGACTTTTTTGATACTTTTCCAAAATTTTTATCTTTAGTGGTAAATTACGTTCTATTTGAAGTTCGTAAGTTCCTTACTCCATTAATAACTTATCATCTTATTAGTTGATCTATTTTGATAAGCTATTGATTTCACCGGTGAAGTTATTAAGACATTGCTAAGTTTTTATTTGAAGTGATAAATTCCTAAGAAAAATGATAATTTATTCTTGCATTTAATGTTGGTAAATTGCTAACATTGTCCATAAATTACCATCAGTTGGTTGGTGGGCAAATTGTCCAGAATTTTTTAAACATATTGCACTTTTGCTAATTTGGTCCTAAACCTTTTTAATTTTGTCAATTGAGTCTTAAATATTTTCACTTTTTACCAATTAAGTCCTCCAGCCAATTTTGGCAGGAATTTGCTGACAAGGACATTAGCCATCCTTTGTGATACGGTCGGCGCTGATGTGGACAAACTTTATTATTTTTTCAATATTTATCGAATTTTTTTAAATTTTTTCTTGTCTTTTGTTCCCTCCCTCTCACTCTCTTCTTCATCTCTGTCAGTCACCCAACCTCTGGTGATTGGCCAGAGGCAACGACCAATGAGGGTCAATCTTGCCGGCATCAAGCAAGGTCACCCACGTCGGGAACTAGCAAGGGTTGGCCTCGCTGGCCTCACACGAGGTTGTGCTCACTAGGATCTAGCAAGGGATGACCTCGCAAGCCTTGGGCAAGCCTCGCTTGTAGCAGGCGAGGTCGAGCCTCGCCCCCACTAAAAAACATGAGGGTTGGCTTGGTTGGCCGCGTGCAAGGCTTGCCCTCGCCTACTCGCTTGCCCTTGCAAGAGTAGGCGAGGGCAAGCCTTGCGAGGGATGACCTTGATGAGGCCGGCGAGGCGAACCTTACTTGAGGCTAGCAAGGCCAACGCTCGTTGTTCGTAGCCTCTGGCTAGTCATTGGATGCTGCACGACCAGTAGAGAGGAAGAAGAGAAAGGGAGGGAAAAAGAAAAGAAAAGAAAATAAATATTAAAAAAAATTTAAAAATTCGAAAATATTTAAAAAATAATAAATTTTAACCACATCAAGGCCAGCCGTGCCACGTAGGACAGACAATATCTATGTTAGCGAATTCCGGCCAAAATTAATTAAATAGACTTAATTGACAAAAGATGAAAAATGTTTAGAACTTAATTGACAAAATTGAAAGATTTATGATTGAATTAATAAAAATACATTAGATTTAAGATTTTTTGACGGTTTTCCTGTTTGTCAAAACTTGGAGCAACAAATTATGATATTACTGACAAGATTTATAATATTTAATCATATTAGAAAAGTGCCGTGTATGGCAACATGATTGAAGGAGGCGTGTTTCGTAATTTCACCGTTGGCCGGCAGGCGGCGCCGCAAACTTATTAAATTTAGGATAAGGCAAGTTGGCTTGGGGACCCAGAAATTTCTCAAGGAGAAACAGACAGACTTAGAAGACACTGACCAAAACATCTTTTAGTTTTAGAGGAGACTTTGTGAGTCGAAAATGATGGAGAATAATGCCGAGACCCCCAACTACTTCCTGGAAATTGAATGTTTCAATGATAACCGCAGGTGCTCGAACTTACGTGGAAATTTGCTGTGGAGTCCCAGGTCAAGCATGCGCTCAATGGATGTTGGCCCTGTTTGGTTCAGTATTCCCAAGGGGCTTTCAACCCCGGAAGCTCCTTAGGAAAAAATTTAGGTGTTTGGTTCAGTATTTGGAAGTGTCCTTGGCCAAATGCTGGCCTTTGAAATGTTGAAAGCCCAAAGCAGCTGGGGACCTGCTTTGAGCTTTCAGCATTTCGGAAATGCAAGTCCACATCTACTATTCATCCGTTGACTTCTTTTTTTTTTTAAACCGATCATCTTCCCCACACCCCCAACCGCCATTGCTCGGCGACGGAGTTTCATCGAATTTTATTTTTATTTAAAAATAATAATAAAAACCCTTTGCAAATGTTGGGTTCACTTTTTTGTTGTTGTTGTCATTTTTATCTTTTGACAATCAATAGTCCAACTTTTTATCAATACACTAAAATGATAATTAATTAACGAAGATAGTTAATACTACAATAATTTTTAAAAAAAATTATTCAAAGTTGAAAACAAATCTAAAAGAACCCTAGGCCAAAAATTGAGCTTTGCATCTAATCTATAATCAAATTCTTTTAATATGATTTTTTAAATAAATTTACTAATATATATCTTTTACATTACTCTCAACATGAAAATGTAAAAGGTTATATAGTCATTGTTTCTTTTTTGCAATTTAAAAAATACTAAGGGTCCGTTCGTTTCGTGGAAAATGAGCAATTTTCGGAAAATATTTTCCCATAAGTCATTTTCCAGGAAAATGACAATATTTTCCAGGAAAATGACAATATTTTCTGGTGTTCGGCTAAAATCTGAAAATGATTCGGAAAATATTTTCCGATGTTCGGTAAAGAAAATATTTTCCACTCCCTAGATTGGCGAGCGCAAGTTTGAGATCGATGAGCTTGAGGTTCACTTGGTCTGACAACTAGCCAAGAAAGAAGAAGATGGGAAACAAAAAAAAAAA
The DNA here is from genome assembly GCA_007663325.1 of Eucalyptus pauciflora. NCBI lineage: Eukaryota > Viridiplantae > Streptophyta > Magnoliopsida > Myrtales > Myrtaceae > Eucalyptus > Eucalyptus pauciflora. Next base: position 257,461 of record VMYD01000189.1, on the reverse strand, counting down.
AGGAAAGAAAAAGAAAATTAAAAATAATTCTAATTAAAAAAAAAGAAAATTAAAAAATAATTCGAATGAAAAATGAAAAGAAGAAAAAGAAATGGGAGGAGGAAGTCAGGATTTGTAGATGTGTGAGATAAGAGAGATCAAGTGAGGAAAATGTTTTCCACTTTTCAAAAGTGGAAAATATTTTCCCCTACTTTAGAAGACTTTTTTCCTTTGATGAAAAACATTTTCCTCATGGAATTCATTTTCTATGAAACGAACGCCGGAAAATCCGGAAAACGTTTTCCTGGGAATTATTTTCCGCGAAACGAACGGAACTAAAAAACTTAATTTGGTCACACTAAAGGGCTTTTCAAATATATGTTTACCAAACAGTCTTGCATTTTCCTAAAGCACTTTTCAGTTATAGTTTACCAAACAGTCTAGCATTTCAGAAAACCCCTTGCATTCTCCCAAGGGCATTTCCCCAAAGCCGAACCAAACGGACCTGTTATCCGAGGTGTTGTAATTTTCTAATGTTTAGACTGCAATGAAACTTGTGCAGCATGGAGACGGATGGTTACATTCATTGATAATGAATAAACATTCTTCTGCACATGCACCGTGAAAATTTGCTTACAGGAGTTAATAAAAATATGGATAAGCGCAGCAAAGGTTCTAAGATTTGTCATAAAATTGTGATCGAGTAATCACATTTTAAAAGAGTACTTATTCAAATGATGCAATCGAGTCTCTCTCTCCAATATGACTAATAGAAAAAACTAGTATGGCTTTTCGTTATTGTTCAAAGACACAGGTGCTGTTGTAATTGCCACATCATCTCTTTTCAGAAAAAATTATTATAAGATATTAAAGGCAAATGTTCTATGTTGCAATTAATATATATAATCATTATTAAGAAGCACTTTCGTCTCCAACATTTTTGCATCTGGCTACTTCTTTTCACCACCATAACTAGCGCTGGTTCTTAAGCTTCCAATGCAGCAAGATCTCCATTCTCGCCCAAGCCCACTAGTCACCAGAGGTCCACTACCTCACAGTCGAGCACCGCTACCTTCTTTGATCTCCTTTGACGTCTTGGGATGTGACCATCGCCTCAAATTTGGGTGAGGGCCGTCCTTTGGCTGTCGATCTAAGCAAGTGTTGCGGCCCTCGTTGCTAGAGAAGCAAGAGTAGCTGGTGGCAAGGTCTTCGTCAACAAGTCCGACGAGCAACGCCGGCGCCATGCCAGTGTGTCAGTGGCCGCCAACCCACCATCACCTTCACTGGAACTATCACCGCCCTTCTCAGCTTCTCCCATGTTTGATCTTCCTCTCTCTCTCTCTCTTTTTCCTTTTTTTCCCCTTTTTAAAGATTTTTATTTTTCTAAAAATCTCAAAATCAAAATTTCCCTTTAATTTCTTTTATTTTTCCTGAAATGGCTGATGTAACAACCTTATCAACATCTCTTTCTTCAGAAAATGATTAAAAAAAAAACCATGTTAATTTTTTTTCCGTTAGCCAAACTGAATAGACTTAATAGAGGGGCTTAATTAAAATAATTTAACAAATTTTAAGATTTGATTGTTCCATTCGAAAATTTTATGACTGGATTACTCTTTCCTAATAAGTTTTAGAATTTTTAGAACACTTATTCCTTAAAAATTTAGAGCATTTAAAGCTAATAAAGGACTAGTGAAGTATCGAATCAATAACTTAAACAAAATCTTATGGAGGCCCATTGGGGGTGTGGAAAGCTAACATACTCGACTTTAAACCTTAATTCAATGCTTGGTACATGATTAACGGAACAAAACTGGGTACCTTTTAGGACATCAAGGTGATGAAGGTTAGAGATGGATGAACTTGAATGGAGCTTGCTTTACTCATGGATTGGGCTAGATAGACACGGTTTCCAGTTGGGAAATCATTGTTGACACCTAAATTTTCACTTATTAGACTTTTCAAATCATTTCATAAAATTAGGGACTTAATTTGCTAATCCTTAGCAAGTAACAATTATGCTAATCACTACATATAATCGTAATTAAGGGGATTGCCATTTTTGCTACATCATGGTAGTTCAAATTGGCGAGAACATTGAAGCCTTCGATATCATTTTCCTCACCTCGTTTTTTGACCTTGGGGATTATTTTTATTTGGAATTTGCATCATCAAATATCCTAAGGATAATACAATTCAAGATTACGGACACCACTTGTCTGAATAAGCAAAATCATATTGAACTGATAAAAGAGCTTGGAACTGGAGGTACTGGGACTTCAACAGCTCCTTCCAACATCTGAGTGACTTTCTTCATGGCTGGCCTCAAAGCTGGGTCTTCTTGGATGCACCACAATGCTGTCATCACAAATCTTTTCACCCTCTTTATGTCACTCGATGCCTCCTCGTCGCTTTCCACTAGCTTAAGTACGGTCCCGTCGTGGTAGCAGTCATACACCTAGTCGACCAGTACAATTTGAGCTTCAATTTCCGCTTCCGGCTCATAGTTCTTTCTGCAGCAGATGAGCTCTACCAACAAAATGCCAAAGCTGTAAACATCTATCTTGCTAGAAATAGGCATATTCCTGAACCATTCTGGCGCTAAATAACCCCCGGTTCCTCTGACTCCAGTGGTGGTTCGTGTTTGGTTCGCCATCAAGAGCTTAGCTAATCCGAAGTCTGATATTTTTGCAGCGAGAGAGCCATCAAGAAGAATATTTTGTGGCTTGATGTCGCAGTGGATTATATGCCTCGTGCAATCGTCATGCAAGTTAGAGAGCCCCTGTGCAACACCACAAGCAATTTCTATTCTTTTGTACCAGCTGGGCCTTGAAGTGCCGAATAGAAAATCCGCCAAAGTGCCGTTGATCATGAATTCACACACCAGTAGTTGGTGTTGACCTTCATTGCAGAATCCAAGCAACTGCACCAAGTTTTTGTGGTTAGTTTGGCCAATTGCACTCACTTCTCTTTCGAACTCCTTTTCACTTTCTCTGGTCCTTGTTGCCAACATTTTTACTGCCACAAAGTCTGTATCCTCGGATCCAAGAACACCTTTGTACACTACTCCAAAAGCACCCCTACCCAGTTCTTCTTTGAATCCATCTGTTGCTTCTTGAAGCTCCTAATAAGTGAAAGTCCGTGGGCCTGTAACTTGGTTGATCTGGACTGGTCGTGACAACTTATAATATCTAGATCGGGAGCTTCTATAAATTAAATAGGTAACAAGGAGTAGAAGCAAGTTCACAAACACGGAGCTACTCAACAGCATCGATCCGATGATAATCAGAGTCGAATTCTTGTTTCCATTACCTGTATTTATTGAAGTCGAGTTAATTATTCTGACCTTGATCAGAGCTTTTCCACCCTCACTAGGATCCATCCTTCCATTGGAAAGAGGGATCTTCTTTTTTCAGCAAGTTCCACCGCTGAAAATAGCAACTGCACAAAAACAATCAGCCAAGCAAGCCTCTCTGCAACTGTCCTCGGTTTGTCCCGTACTACGCTCGTAATCAGACAGTGGCCAGTGTGTATTGAGCATGTCCTGGAAAGTGAACTGATCTGTTTCCGGTCCACTTCCATCACAACTCTGGGGTACAAAGTCCTGTTTGCATCCGCTCATCTCGTTTGTTGAATCTAACTGAGTATATCCGGGCGGGCAGAGGCATCGGGGCCTCTGATCGTCTCCAAGAGAACAGTAGCTGTTGAAGCCACAAGCTCCAGAACCGATATTTTGCCTGATGCTCGTGCATATATTTGGAGGGACCGGGGAAGAGACCATTGACCAGCCCATTGCCCAGCCAGAACTTGAATTTGCCGTCTTAGGGTATACATATTGCCTGAAGACCCCGTCGTATTCAAGGATCATTCTTTGGTAAAATCCGTTGGTCGGGATTGTGCCTGAGGTGATGAGTTTGAGCACTGTTCCATTCCTAGCCGTGAGGTAGACCTGACCACTTTGATTGAATATCAATCCGAAGCCGCTGCCTACGGTGTTGCTGACCCGGTAAGTATCTGAGGCATCCCATGGGTTAGGAGTGGCATAGAATGCGAGATTTCCGTCGTCTCCCAGCATGAAGTGGAATCTCCCGGTGGAATAATTCATTTCGGAGTAGCGAGCATTAACTTTAGTCCCTTGATCTAACTGTTGCGTAGGCAGCATTGTGTCGGTCGGCTGGCTAAACGTCTCCCACAAGTTGACATAGTTCTGGCTAACTAGGACAAAGTTCCCCGTGTCAAGCATGGCCGCATACGCTACACCAGTGACGGTCGGGCTAGGAGACCACAACTCTGTTCCATTTGGGTCCACAAGCATCAGTTGGCCGTCGGTGGTCAACTGGATCTTCGAACCTTCTGGCGCTAGATTATCGCCATTCGCTGACCAGACGATGGTCTTCTCCTCTATCTTCTCGAACCATATTGCCAGCAAATGAACTCCTTGTCCCATTGGCCGGAACCCGAAGGTGAACTCGCCCGACGGCGACAGCCAGGAAGAGTTCTGGTCATCTGCCGTTAGCGAGGAGCCCAAGGTGAGGTTGCCGTTGGCCTGAGCCTTGGCAGAAAGTGGAAGCGTAACAAGCAGCAGAAGGATTCCGAGCATCCCTGAAGCCATATGAGATGGAAACTTGAGCTACTGCGGCCTCAAGGATGAAGACCAGCGCTGTTTATAGAATTCGAGTCTCTCTCTCTCTCTCTCTCTCTCTCTCGTAAATAATGATTCGGAATGGTGCGTGTATCAGTAAGGACCACCTAAAGTTTTATTTTATTAGGAGCTTGGTCAACGTTATTGTCATTGAGGCATTTTCCTTTTTGCTTAATTGTGTTTTTTTCTCTTAAGATACCTTATTAGTTTTATTATACATTCATCAATTTAAAAAAAAAAAAAAGGTTACTTTTTCATATTGTCATCGATATTTATTTTTTTCTTGTAGTTATTGTTTAATCAAATTATTTTTCTCCATTCTTTTATATGTTATTGTTCACATTTACAAGTTTCTTGTAAAAGTTGATTGGCAGTGTTCTTTCTCCAGTCGAAATAATTTATAATTTACTAACGAAAAGCGTACCTTTCTCAAGTCTAATATCCACCGGTAGATGTTTTAGTGAGCCTGTATTGACCGGTAAATTATCAACAAAATAAAATATGGATTTTTAGAGCTTTACAATTGGGCCCCTTCACTTAATTAGTAACTAACCAACGAAATAATGATTTTATCATCTAGATGGAATGAAGCTTAAGTTCGTAAATTACTGCTTTCACAGTCCTTAACTGTAATGGTAATCTCCAAAGACAACAACAACCTCCAAAATAAGTTAATAAACTTTTCACTGAGTAAGACCTTTGATAAACTTCATACTTCATGGGAGACTTACTACCCTAAGAGAGAGCAGACATGTTGCTAATTTCAGTGGTACTTGCTAACTTTTATGGTGGAAGTTTACAATTTAAGATTGAATTTGGTGTTAGCAAATCTCTCAAATTTTTGGCAACTTACTATACTAAAAGCGGGCCTACGTTGGTGATTTCCATAGCAAGTTAATAACTAATGCTATATTTCCAAAGGCAAATTCCTCACTTTGTAATCAACTTACCAACTCGTAGCAAGACCCAAGTTGGTAATTTATCAGTTAAATTTCTTAAGTTATTAATTTCACTGCTAAGTTTTTATTTTGAGTGGTAAAATATGTTCTACTCGAAGTTGGTAAGTTCCTTACTTTGCCAGTAACTTACTATCTTATAAAGTGATCTATGTCGGCAAGCCATTAATTTCACTACTAAGCTTTTATTTTGAGCAATAAATTCCTAAGAAAGGAGATGATTACACTTTGCATTTATCGTTGGCAATTTTTTTTTTTGGTCTAAAAACGGAAGTTATATTAAAAACGCAAAGAAGAACAACCGTTCGACAGAATGTCCGAGTAAATGAGATCAAGAATAAATTGCTAACATTAACAATTGGAACTTGGACCAACAAGTTACAAGATATTGCCGAAAAGTGCTGTGCACGGAAACATGATTGGAGTAGGCGTACTTCGTGATATTCCCGTCGGCCGGCAGCGCCAAGCTTATCAAATTTAGAATAAGACAAGTCTTTCCTAGGGAGAAGCAGACGAATTCCGAAGACTATGACTGAAATGTCTTTTAGGTTTCGAGGAGGAGACTTTGTGAGTTGAAAATGTTATTTTGACCAAAACACAAGAATCAAAGCGATTACAGGTCACTTTGAGGAAATTGAATGTTTCAATGCGCGTATGTACGTGGAAATTTGTTGTGCCGTCCCGCATCGAGCATGCGCTCAGCGGATGTGATCCATGGCGGTGTGGTGATCTGATGCTTTGGACTGCAATGAGCCTTGTGAAGCTTGGAGAGGAATGGCTACATCAACGATGGATAAACATAACTCCGCATTTATCAATTCGCTTTGTTTATTTTGTTCAATTTCGTTAAGAAAAAGTTGACATGTCTTTTTCATTGCTGTTCAAAAAAAGAGGCGCTGATGTAATGTCACGTCAAACAAATAAGAGTTTGAAGTAAATGTTGTTTTAAATTAGGATTCGAAGTGTACTTATCTTTTCAAACAAGAGCCCAAAATGGACATTATCTCAAATAAAGATTTAAAGTGGCTTTATATCAATCTTAAAGAAGGGCTTGACCTCAGTGACTATTCAAGAGCATTTTGGTCTTTTAATTTTTTTTCTTGTTTTCTTTTTTTTTTCCATAAAAAAACTAAAACTTGAAAAAAAAAGAAAAAAAAAAAAAGAAACACATAGGCCCTTTGCCTATGGCTATTGCCCTATCATCGATGGGGCAACCATGATGGACGACGGGGTTTCTGGCGCCTTGGCAAGGGCCAGCGACCCTTGCTGACCAGATCTACAAGAGGGTTGCCAAACCTGCGTAAGGACTAGTGACCCTCATCTAGATCTAGTAAATGGTCGTTGGCATTCGCCGCCATCCCACCGGTGATGGGGCAGGAATTTTTTAATTATTGTTTAATTTTTTAAATATAATTTAACTAAAATTTAGCCCATGTTCGACCTGAATATTTTGATGACGAACTGACGAGATTATGCCCTTATTTGAAATAGCTATAACAACTTCAGACCTTTATTTAAGAAAGTGATGATACTTCAAACTCTTATTTGAAATAAAATCCACTTTAGACCTCTATTTGAAAATAAAAACAAAAATGAGAGCACTTCAAGCTCTTATTTAGAATTTTCCCTAAACATATTAAAAGATATTGAAAGCTAAATGTTGTATGTTGCAATTAAAATATAATCAATTGTAAAAAAGAAAAATTAAAGCGAAAATCATTCTCGAGAATAGTTTCCATTGATTTTTGCATTTGACCACTTCTTTTTATAGCTGGTGCTGGTTCTGGTTCCTAAGGGCGCGTTTGGTAACATTTCTGTTTAAAAATTGTTCCAGGAAACAGAAATAGAAAAAATAGAAAAAGAAAAAAACGTTTGGTCTGTACGTTTGTTTCCTGGTTTGGAACAAAATTTCTGTTCCAATTTTTTTTCAAGTGTTTTTTTTTTAAATAAAATTTAAACTTGGTATTGAATTATCATTCTCATTAAATGCTCATCAATTTAATTATGTTCATAGTAAGTGAAAACAAACATTCTAAACATGATCATATTTGCTTACTTGGAAGAAAATTTTTTAAGTTTGTACCAAAATTTTCCCAATTGTTTTTTTTTTTTAAATAAATTGTAAACTTGGTTTTGAATTCTCATTATCATAAAATGCTCATCAATTTAATTTTGTTCATGGTGAGTAAAGTCAAACATTCTGAACATGGTTATAAGTGCATACTTTGAAGAAAATTTTATAAATAAACTTTGTACCAAATTTTTGTCACGTGCCTTTTTTTTAAATAAAGTGTAAACTTGGTATTACATTATCACTTTAATGAAATGCTCATCAATTTAATTTTGTTCATGGTGGGTGAAGACAAACATTCTGAACATAGTCATGTGCATACTTGGAACAAAATTTCGTAAGTAAAATTTGTACAATAAAAGCTAGCTAAAAGAAGAATATCTTATAGATCTCTACATAGACCCTTTCATACATAACATCACAATAATGAAGTAATATAGTTCATTGTTCAACTTCATCACATTGAATTTGATAAGTGAGTACTTAAAAACAAAATTACAAAAGTCGGAAACACAAAGTCATGAAATCTCAGGCATATTATGATCCCTCGCCATTTTATTTGCAATCCTTGTCCTAAGCATGTTTATTCCAGGTGCATCATGCAATGTATCATCTGCAACCTCCACTTCTGTAGGTCCACATGGATACTCCGGATCTCCATATAGGGAAAAGTTTCTATCCATCGCATCTTGATCACGAATGTAATTATGGAGAGCACAACAAGCAATTACAATAAGTACTTGCTTCCGAATTTTAAATGGAGGCATCTGTCTCAAAATGGTGAAGCGATTCTTTAATGCCCCAAATGACCTCTCAATTACATTTCTTAGTGAAGAGTGCTCCTTGTTGAACAATTCTCTTGCTGTCCTTGGTCGTCCCCCATTCCCTCTATACTCGCTTAGATGATACCGCTCGCCTAAATGGAGTTAAAAATCCTGGAAGTGCTGCATAACCCGAATCTACCACGTAATATTTCCCTATAACATGATATATATAAATTTGTTGTGATATTCAACCATAATATATAATCATAAAATTGTCTTCATAAACAAAGTAAATACCAAGTGGTGGTCGGGGAAATTGCAATTGAGGATTTTCGAGTGCTGCCGAAAGCACTCGACAATCGTTGGTAGATCCTTCCCATCCAGCATATACGAAAGTAAATTTCATATCAAAAGAGCAAATACACAGCACATTCTAGGTTGTTCTCCCACTCCTACCTCTATATGGAATCTGCTGAGACACAGGGACGGTAGCATCTATATGGGTGCCATCCATAGCACCTACGCAGCCCTGTCAATATATTAACAATCTAATATCATATAAGATTATCAACTACATGTATTTGACGGTATAAAATCAATATAAAAATCATACCTTGAAGTAGCGTTTATGACTAGGATCAATAAGAATTTCTTGTGGAATGATGTCAAAAGACGGTGGTTTGATTATCTCATTTGAAAGTTTGATCATTGCTTTCAACACTTTGTTGAAATACTTGCTGATTGTTTCTCTTGAATGTTGGAATCTCTCACATAAATCTCTATTTGAGTTATTGTGAGTAACCACACTTAAGAATATCCCAACTTGTTCATCTATTTGAACATATCGACTATCTTTCAACCAACCCCTTACCCTCATTAAGTCACATAAATTCAGAAAAACATGTCTCTCCATCCTAAATGCTTCATATATCCTATCTGAATGTCCATGAACAATCTCCCTTATCCATTCTGCTCCTGATAATTGACTGTCTCTAATAGGTTCTCTCGTATGCAGGGACATGTCCATCGCAGCTAAGCAGAACCACGCTACCAATATGTCAATATCATCATCCAAGAGTTGTTCAACTGGTTGTACCTGCTCATTAGACACACTATTTGATCCCCCTTCCATAATACCTATACAATCACAAAAATGACCAAAACATGAATATAGATTTGAAGACACATCCCAATAACATTCAATAACATAAGTCATAAAATCTCAATAAGATATACCATTACATATAAGTGCAAGAGTCTCAACACTAATCATATTTGAATAAACTAAAGATTAATAGATAATATAAGTTATACAGTCTAGGGCAACTCCATGCAATTCATAATATATTTCCAAACATCTACTAAAGGAATTGAAGAAGTCCAATCCTCCTTTCAGGTGTGGATATAATGAAAGCCTCCCTCCATTGAGAACTGGCGCATGCTCGTTCCACAGCTTTATTGTAAACATCTTGCTCTATGTCAGGCATACTCAGTAGAATCTGGACCACAGCAGATACGGAGAAATCGTGTACAGGTGGTTGTGAAGTCCCTGAGCTCATAGAGCCACCACCAGATTGACTTGATGACCTAACTCTCATAAACTCTTGTATGGCTTGGCAAGTTTCAGCAATATCGGATTGGTTACTTCTTTTTCTCCTCTGCTTACCATTTGGAGTTCTATCCAATTTGTGCTTTCCATGAACTGAAGTTCCAGCATTGTGTGTTGTAAAGAGTCTGTCATCACTGTGGAATCCAATGAAATCATTTGCATTGCTACCATCATAGTCACCACCTGCATTGACACCATCTGTATCGCCACCACTGTTGTCACCACCTACATTGTCATCACCATTGTCATCATCATCCGAGACATTCACATCTTGAGCACTTCCTATGGCGTGATCCCCAGTAGCATATGTGCCACCAAAAACAATACAGAGCTCAGGATACTGAGGAAATCCATTCTTCCTGAATCTTGCCCACTCGACATTATCCTACAATTTTCACAATAATGACATTTCAACAATATAATCATACATTTTAAAATTGACATTTGTAATGATATCAAAATGACCACATAAGAAATACCTTGATATGAGATTCCCATATACTTGGATCGTCGACAACAACTCTTTTGTTCACATTATCCCAACCAAATCCGGACTGAGAAAGGAGTTTGTGAAAATTGGCATATTGTTTTTTCAGTTTGTTAACCTTGTTCCTCACCTGTACCATGGTAAATTGGAATCCTGTCTGTCTACTAAGTTCAGATAGTACATTCCTCCACCCCGCTATGTTGAAAGTGGAAGAGGTGCGGTTTCCCTTTTTTACCTCATCCACCAATAAACCGATAAGTATATTGGTTACAGACTCCGTCCACTTTGCATTGAATGAGTGTCTCTCAGATGCCATTGAATCTTCGACCGGTTGAGCATCATATGAGTTATGAATTAAATCAATAACATAATACCATAAGAACTACACGCCATACACAAAATCAGCATGGTAACCTATATGGATCCCTATACCCTATCTTATTTTGTGCATGGTCCAACTAAATTATAAGATCTCTAAGATTAAGACAATGAAAAAAGAAGCCGAAAGGCCAACCTTAGCGTGCGGATAACTGTTTCCAAAGTCAACAAATTGTGATTTATGTGGCAGGGACTGGCAAATTCCGAACAGAGCAAGGGAAAAAAATATGTCTTCGTGGATTGGCACCGGCAAGGCGGAACTTTGGATGGATCCACCGAAGTTCTCAAAGCATCAGCGTCGATAATGGATCCACCAACACCAGCCTTGTTCACCTAGGAAGGAGACAACTAATTGAGATAGAGTGAGAAACAAGGAAAAGAGAAGCAAACCGTCACCGAAATGAGTGCAAATATGCAGTACCATACCTAAGATCTCTGCAAATTACGTTTAGGGTGTGCTCATCTAGAGGCATGACAAGTGTTTCTCTAATGCAAATTATGTTGTATCCATATCAAGGTGAACACCTTATTTTTTCTATAAAATGACTTCCTGAATATTTTTTAAAAATGTCACGTTTTTCAGAAACAAACAGAGGCCAATACCTATGTTCTCTTACAAGTCTTGTCCATGGTTTCACACACTACGTCCTCAAAAAAGGTTCAAATATCACCGCACGCCTATATCGACGATTGCTGGAGGATGCTCATCGGACCTGCATGAACACCCATTTGGTCAAGATCCAATGACCTCAATTTCCTTCAAACTAGTCATTGGAAATTAAATTACACACGACACGATGCACACAGAATTTTGATCTCGATGAATGAGTGTAATCATCTTTATCTGAGGAAATTAGGGGATCTGAAATTTCGAGGGCTTTGAACATCTTTAGTTCTTCACAATGTGCTGAAAACAAAAAAATTTGGGATCTTGCAAACCTTAATTACAGCAACTCCCTCAGGAAGATTGGCAATTCTTTATGCATGCTTTCGTGAATGGTATCCACGCTCGCTACTCTGCTTGCTCGAGCGTCAGCAGCAGTGAGCGAGCAGACGCTCGCGCGAGCATCTACTCATGCTCGAGCGAGCAGACAGCGAGCGAGCAGAGCAGGGCTCGCTGCTCTGCTCGCTCCAGCAGAGAAGCAAGCGAGCAGACGCTCGTTGCTCTGCTCGCTCGAGCAGAGAAGCAAGCGAGCAAACGCTCGCTGCTCTGCTTGCTCGAGCGTGAGCAGCAGCGAGCGAGCAGATGCTCGCGCGAGCATCTGCTCATGCTCGAGCGAACAAACAGCGAGCGAGCAGCGAGCAGACAGCGAGTGAGCAGAGAAGCAAGCGAGCAGCAGCGAGTAGAGAAGCAAGCGAGCAGACGCTCACTGCTCTGCTCGCTCGCTGCTGCTCACGCTCGAGCGAGCAGTTGCTCGCTGACAGCTCGAGGGCCTGCTGCTCTACTCGCTTGAGCAGAGAAGCAAGCGAGCAGACAAGCCGCTGCTGCAGATCTGGTGAGCAACGGTGCCCTAGATCTGGGCGAGCAACGCTCGCCCAGATCTGCGAGACTCGCTCTAGCAAAGCGTCTCATAGATCTGGGCAAGCACTGGCTCGAGCGAGCCCTCATGCTCGAGCTCCGAGTAGCCATCACCCTGATCTGCAAGGGCCTCGTCAATCGGTGAAGGAGGAGCAGTGAGCAGGTTCACCTGGTGAAGGAGCAGCGGCTGTCGGCGCCGGAGAGGACGACGGTGGAGAAGCCGGATGGTCTCGAGATAGAGGCGGCTGTCGGCGCCGAAGAGTGGGAGGCACCGGAGAAGACGACGGTAGAGAAGATGCAGGAGGAGAGGCGGTGTTCGAAGGGGCTGAGCAAGAAATAGAAAAGAAACACGATCGATTTTGTTTTTGTTCCTTTTTCGTTCTTCAAATGTGTTTCAGAAATAAGAAACAATTTTTTTTTGTTTCTTATTTCTGTTCCACATTTGTTTCTGGGAACGAAAAAACAAAAAAGGAACAAAAACGCACCCAAACGCGTTTCTGTTCCTTTTTTGTTCCCAGGAACAGAAAAACAGAAAAAGTGTTTAAAAACAGAAAAAAGAAATAAAACAAACGCAGCCTAAGTTCCCATGGTAACGAGATCTCTATTCGCGCTCAAGTCCGCCATTCGCTAGAGATTAACCACCTCGCAGCCGAACACTACTTCCTTCATCGATCTTCTTTGACAATGTGGGCTATGATCATCGTCCCCGATCTGTGCAAGGGTCATCCTCTTGTCGTAGATCTGACCAGGGGTCGCAGCCGTAATTACCGGAGGAGCGAGAGTAGCCAATGGCAAGGTCCTTCTCAGCAAGTGACAAGGGATGCCACCTTGCCTGGCTCCCTTGTCTCTAACACGCTTACTTAATTTTTATCCTTTTTTTTTAAAGTATGCATAGGTGGTGGCAAGGGTCGCACTAGCTTACCTAAGTCTGGTGTGGGATGTCGGCCCCTCGCCGATGCATGGGTGGTCACCAAGCCGCCACCACCTTTATGGGAACTGCCGCTATCCTTCTTAGCTTGTCTTATGTTTGATTCTTCCTTTTTTTTTCTTTTTTCTTTTTTTTTTCAAGTTATTTTTATAAAATCTCGAAGTCAATTTATTTCCTTTTTTTCGTTTTTTTTTAATGTCAATGTAGCAACCTCATCAACACCTCTTTTTAAAAAAAAAAATGGTAAAAAAAGTCGCATCAGCTTTTTTTTTATAGCCAAATGGAATGGAATTAAATTAAGGAACTTGAGTGAACAAATTTGAAAAATTTTAAGCAAGATTTCACTTTTTGAAAGTTTAAGGATTTGATTGCACTTCTATAATAAGTGTTAGGACATGTAGTACACTAATGCCATAAAAATATAGAGCATTTAGAGCTTATAGAGGATCAATGAAGTATCAAGTCAATAACTTGATAAAAATCTTATGGACACCTGTCGGAGCAAGGAAAGCTAATGTACTCAACTTTAAATTTCAATATGCTTGGTAAATAGACCGTATACGTCTTAGGGCATCAAGGTGATGTAGCTTAGAGATGGATGAACTTGAATGGAGCTTGGTTTACTCACGAATTAGGTTGGACAGACATGACTCTTGCTTGAGCCTTCACTGCTAACACTTAAATTTTTGCCTATTATACTTTTCGAAACATTTTCACAAAATTAGGAATTTAATTTGTTAACCATTGGCAACTAACCGTCATGCTTCTCCCTACATTTCATTGCAATTAAGGGGATTGTAATATTTGCTACATCATGGGAGTTTGAACTGGTGAGAAAATTGAAGCCTTCAACATCATTTTCCTCACGTCGTTTTTTCACCTTGGGGATTTTTTTTTCAAGTAACAAGAGACACCACGTATTTTTACGGTGTTTTTGTGCAATAAATTTCTACTTCGCCGCTAGTAAGATTTGAACTCTTTGCGCAGCATGCTGGGGTTGAAATCCCGCTGCCGACAGTCCCCTTTGCTAGGCGATCTGTAAATCCATTATAAAACTTTCTAAACCCGTGTTATGCCCCAGCCTTAACATGGAGTTATCTCCCTTGCTCTTATACTTTTTATCATATCCGAATAAAAAAAATTTGCTTCATCAGGTGCATTAAGGGCATTCATCTACTTCTATAAAATTGGCGCAAGCAGACTATTCCAAAGTGAAACAAACAAAAGACGAAGACCTTGACCCAAATATCGTACGTTTTGCTGAATAAAAATGACATTAGAACGATAGCAAATGAGCTGGCAGCCCCATAACTGACAAAAACAACTATGAAATCGAACCGTTTAAGCTTCTGATGCAAATCGATGCTAGATTTGGATCTTCTGGGCTTTCCATTGCCCGTTGGTATATTTTCCAGTTTCCCCCAGTTTGGGCCCATTGTCCATGGCATTAACAGTAGCTTGCTGAGTGGTTTATACAAGATCTCCAATGATCATTTGGAAAGTTATATGTATGCTTAGAGTATTGTCTTTCTTTTGTCACTTCTTGCAATTTCTCAACAGATCAATCGAGAAGAAAGTTCGATTTATTATGCTTCCAACCGCGTGATTTGCGGACTGTGATTTCTTTGGTCTGTGTGAAGTTGGTTGCCAAAATGAAGTGAAAGGCCCCTCTGTGTGAATAAAAAAGCAGCATACCTTTCGAAATTAGGAGTTCAGGGTACTGATCCTTGACTTGAGGATCAGCAAGTTTTGAAAGGGGCTAGTGAATACACCTAGAGGGGAGTGAATAGGTGAACGTAAGATTTTTCGCAGGACTTAAAAAGATATTTTGATTTTAGAAGATGTTGGTCATAAGACAGATTTCAACTTTAAATAAACGAACAGCTAGTAAGCATGAATAAGAAGTTCAGGGATAAGAGAAGGTAAACATAGAGTTTATAGTGGTTCGGCTTAATCCAAGCCTACGTCCACTCTCCCGCACTGACAGCCCACCGGCTGGATTTCACTATGAATCAAAAGAGTCGTTACAGTATCACGTCCTTGATTCCACAGTGTAGAGACTTTGCCACGCCACACTTCCTCAAGGCCTCACAAATGTCTAAACTCTCTTTTGAGTACAAATTTTTCGCTCAACAATTGAATCAACAAAGAACACGGAGCTTCAGACTTTGGAATTTTTCTATCACGCACACATTCGAATGACTAGAGTTTCTTCCTTATATACTCCTCCATGCCTTTATGTCCGTTGGCACCTTCCAAATGAGTTCTTCCAATCTACTCGTTGGACAGAATCAATTAGGGAGATCTCGAATTAATTAAGGAATGTGACGATAGCCCACCAATCTTGCTCGCCCATACAATCAAGATCTAGGTTTCCATAAGTAGAACCTTCCAAGTATACTTCCCCAATCAACGAATCCAATTTACTTGTATTGAATTCAAAACGAATAATAGATCTTGAGATGCTATCTTCAACCGAGAGAAACTTCTTTAGCCACTCAAATCAAATCCTTAAATAAATACTCAATTCTGGATAAGTCTTCTTCATCGGTCTAGAAACTGTCAATGAGGGCAGACTTTAAAACTTGAGTCTGGCAGTCTTCAGACTTTGATGGAAGAGTCTGCAAGTCTTCATACTAGACTGATGGAAACGTTTTGTCAACTTCAAAACAAATAAGGAAGTTTTCTCCAACAATTTTCATATGGTTTCTCACCATTCAAATTTAGCAGATAAGATCTGTTTTGCTTTGATGAGGTTAAGATACTCTTTTACTGTATCCAATGCAATTTTGATGAAGCAAAATGGTGGATGGAAATGCATTGATGGGGTCACATTAGTTTTACCTGCGACATAATGGAATATGATCCACGAAGAATTCCCAAGAGATTTAAAACAATTTTGCCAACAATTGCCAACATGCGAGTGAATTTCAAAATTTAGGAAGATTTAGCTTATTTAAGCTGGATTTATGTGAACATATTTTGACTATTTATTCTGGTGGAGGAGCACTTACAGACCATGCAGATACTTTTCACTATTACAGACACCCATTGTCTAAATATTCAAAATCATATTGAACTAATAAAAGAGCTTGGATCTGGAGGGATTGAGACTTCAACAACTCCTTCCAGCATCTAAGGGATTTTCTTCATGGTTGGCCTCAAAGCTAGGTCTTCCTGGATGCACCACAGTGCCATCATCACAAATCTTCTCACCATCTTTATGTTGCTTGACGCCTCCTCGTCACTCTTCGCTAGCACAAGTAGATTCCTATCATGGTAGCACTCATACACCCAGTCGATGAATACACTTTGAGCTTCACTTTTGGCTTTCGGCTTATGGTTCCTTCTGCAGCAGATGAGCTCAAGCAACAAAATGCCAAAGCTGTAAACGTCTACTTTGGCAGAAATAGGCATTTCCTGAACCATTCTAATGCTAAATAACCTTTGGTTCCTCTGGTGGTTCGTGTTTGATTGCCATCAAGAGCTTGGCTAATCTGAAGTCTAATATTTCTGCAGCGAGAGAGCCATCAAGAAGAATATTTTGAGGCTTGATGTTGCAGTGGATTATATGCCTAGTGCAATCCTCATGCAAGTAAGAGAGGCCCCTTGCAACACCACATGCAATTTCTATTCTTTTGCACCAGCTAGGCCTTGAAGAGCTGAAAAGAAAATCCGCCATACTAGCATTGCTCATGAATTCATACACTAGTAATCAGTGTTGACCCTCATTGTAGAATCCAAGTAAATGCACTAAGTTCTTGTGGTTAGTTTGGCCAATTGCACTCACTTCCCTTTCAAACTCCTTTTCGCTTTCTCCGGTCCTTGTCGCCAACATTTTTACTGCCACAAAGTTTGTATCCTCAGATCCAAGAACGCCTTTGTACACTGCTCCAAAAGAACCCCTACCCAATTCTTCTTTGAATCCATATGTTGCTTCTTGAAGCTCCTGATAATTGAAAGTCCGCCTATGTGTGGCTTGGTTGATCAGGACTGGTCGTGAAAACTTAGAATCCCTAGACTAGAAGCTTTTATAAATTAAATAGCTAATGAGAAGCAAAAGCTAGTTCAAAAACACAAACTACTCAACAGTACTGATCCGATGATCACCAGCATGCACTTCTTGTTCTTCTTCTGGCCGTTTCCTGTAGATGTCAAAGTCAAGTTATCAATCCAGACCTTGATTAGTGCTTTTCCACCCACACTAGGATCCATCCTACCATTTAAAAGAGGGATCTTCTTTTTCCAGCAATTTCTGTCTTTGAAAACAGTGACTGCGCAAAAACAATCAGCCAAGCAAGCCTCTCAGCACCAGTCCTCGGTTTTTGATGCACTAACCTCGTAATCATACTGCGGTCAATCTATATTGAGCATGTCACGCAAAGCAAACTGGTCTTTTTTGGGCCTACTTCCATCGCGACTATGTGAGATGAAGTCCTATGTGCATCCGTTCATCTCATTTGTCGAGTCTAACAGAGTATGTCCAGGGGTGCATTGGCATTAGGGCCTTTGAATCTGATCGTCTGCAAGAGTACAGTAGCTATTGAAGCCACAAGCTCCAGTACCAGTATCCCGTGTGATCCTTGTGCATATATTTGAAGGGACCGGGGAAGAGACCATCAACCAGCCCATCGCCCAGCCAGAACTCGAATTTGCTATTGTTGGAAATTGTGATCCATTTTCTCTAAAACTATCTAGAAATTACTAACTTAAAGGCAAGAACATTGGCAGCAGCGTCCATGTTGAAATTGTTGAAAATATGTCTCGATTTGAGCCCGTTGAACAAGAATACGTGAACTCGACCACGTGCGAGTCAGCAGAGCATGTGAATTGGCCGAAATTGTCAGAAGAAGATTGCATGCGGATCTATGAGCCGCAAGCGTGAAGAATGAGGCCAGAAGGGAGCGTGCAGCCGCAAGAGGGGAAGTCTATTATTTTATTCTACCTCTTTAATTGCATGCACATGGACGTGCATGCATTGCAAGAAGTGGACGTTGAAGACCAAGGCAAAAGTAAAAAAATTGTAGGCTTGTTTTGTCTTCTTTCTCCTTGTTTTCTTTCCTTTGCCATTTGTTTATTCAGCTAAAACCAGCAGAAGGAAAGAAAGGATAAAATACTACTTAGAAGGAGTTCAACGTCGTGGAGATGGTCTTGGAAGACGGCGACCATCCTTCTTTTGCGCTTGAATTATGGGCACACGTTTTCTGCCTCATTAAATGCAAAGTGATGCGTGCCCGTGAATTTTGGTGGGCGTCAGTGCTGATTGCGAGCGCCAATGAGTTTCACATTTTCTGTCTTGTTTCTCCTATAAGAGGAGGATCGAAGAAGAGAAGCAAGGTAGAGCTGAAGACAGAAGTCGTGAGGCTTCAGAAGCTCTCGGCAGAGAGAAATCTTCTCGTTGAAATTATACCCGAGTGTTTTAGTCAGTTAAATTCTTGTGAGTAGAATTTGTTTAATTCCTTGAGTGAGGTTTCACTAGGAATTGTGAGGGGCTAAACACTGTGTGAGTTATCTGGGTGTAATTTGAGGCTGGGAAACACTGAGTGTGTTTGAATACTCGAGTGATTGTAATCTCCGGTGTATCGCTTGTTTTCTATAGTGGAATTCCGTGCTGCTCTCCCCATGGATGTAGGTTCCGATATTCGGACCGAACCACGTAAATCCGGTGTCCGATTTCATTTCCTTCATTCCGACTATTTTATCCGATTCGTTTGTCCATATTCCGCACGCGCGCAACAACAACAGAAATTGTCTAGAATTGTTGAGAATGACGATTGCTAGCTGAACATAGAAGATTCACGTGGGAATGCAAGCAAGCAGCAGCAAAAGAAACAGTAAGCATAAGCCAAGTTGGAGAAAATTCAAGTGGGAAACCTTGAATAAAAGTAAAGAATAGTGACTAAAGAAGAAACCTGAACGTGGGCAACAAGAAGTCAAGTTGAAGGCGGAAAGGTTTGGTCAAAAGTTGAGTTCAACTATCTTGGAAAAGGAGAAAAAAAAATTGTGCTACTATGTCGGTTGTAATTGCCTATTAATAAGCTTGTAGCTCATCATTTGAGTGTGAGGGGTGAACCCTCCACTGTGTAGGGAGATGAGCGATGCTTTTCCTTCATCAAACTATGTTGTTCATCTAAAAAAAACTATTTTCCTCATATTCCATGGCCTATATCCTCCAACTATCCTAACTTGTTTCTTGTCCATCCTCTACAATCTATATCATACACTTGTACACATCACTAACCAAAACTATCATCGATAATACCAAAATCATGCATCCGCACACATCTAAATTTTTAACAGCCGTCTTAGGGTGGACATATTGCCTAAAGACCCCATCACATTTGAGGATCGCTCTTTAGTAAAATCTGCCAGTTGGAACTTTGTCTGAGGTGACCATATTGAGTACTGTTCCATTCCTAGACGAGAGGTACACTTGACACTTTGATTGAATATCAACCGGAAGCCGATACCTAGGGTGCTGGTAGCCCAGTATGAATCTGAGACGACAGGTGGGGTAGGAGTGGCATAGAGCATGAGATTTCCATCGGATTGCAGTGCGAAGAGCAATCTCCCAGCGGAGTAATTCCTTTTGGAGTAGCGAGCTTTAATATTAGTCCTAAGATCTAACTGTTGCGTAGGCAATATCGTACCCGTCGGTTGGCTGAACAAATCCCACAAGTTGATGTGGTTCGCGCTCGCTAGGATGAAGTTCCCCATGTCAAGCATGGCCGCATACGCTAAGCCAACGGCGGTCAGGCCAGAAGACCACAGCTCTCTCCCTCTTGGGTCGGTAAGCACCAGCCCATACGTCCGGTCGTTCATGGCAGGCGAGAGAGGCGACCATTCCTCCTCCGCGTAGATGCGATCGCTCCTCCTTTTCTCCACAGCGAGTTTGAACCAAAGTTGTGTACAGCCTTTGCACACGTCAACACATAAATTTTCACCCCCCCCCCAAAAAAAAAACAAAACAAAACAAAATACAAATATATATCTATAATGATGATTTTACCATGTAGTCTTAAGTTTTATAAAAGCTCCACCTATAGTAAAAGGAAATGATTAATTAAAATAGAAGGTGATATTTGTACATATATTTTATTAGTTAATCTTTTTTTTTTTTGGTATTAATAAACCATTTTTAACAGTAATTAATAAACCATTTTAAAGTATATAATGAGTATTGATTTTTTCCTTGATTTTGTTTTCTTCTTACAGTATCTTAATAGTTCTATTGATATATTCATCAAATTTTCTTAAAAATATTATTATAATAATATCATCGGTATTAATTTTTCTGATAATAATATGCCTTTAAATTGATCTTTCTTCGTTTTCTTTACTTTTCCTTTTTTTTATTTATTTATAGAAATCAATGGTAAAGGACAACTTGTCAAGCTTAGAATAAGGTGACCCTGCGCCATTAGCTTGCCGGGACCCAGACACATGTCAAGGAACGCACGAATTTGGAAAAGTTTGACCAAACGTTATCGTACATGTTTGGTTGGAGACTTTTCGAGATGAAAGTGATGGAAGAAGAAGGCAAGGGTTGCCAAGCCTTGCCTAAGGCGGATGAGGCCACCCCTGGCCAGGCAAGGGTGGGTGAACTCTACTAGCTCCTCCGGCGATGGGTTGTGGCGGAAGCACTCACTAGTGAGCCTACCATTTTCTCTTCTTCTTTTTTTCCAATTTGGTTTTTTAAATAAAATTTTAGCTTTTATTTTTTATTTTTAATCTATTTAAAAAAATTCAAATTAAAAATAGTACAGAATGCCACATAGGAAATTTGAATTAGTTTAAAATTTTATGTTAGTATTTTTCGTTTTTCAAATTAATGGTGCTAATGGAAGGACTTGATTGCACTAATTTGATAAATTTTAGGACTTGATTATACTTTTTGCAAGTTTTAGGATTTAATTGTATTTTATAGAATTTCCAATCAACATATTCTTTTAATTTTTAATTTTTTTTTATTTAGTATGGCCGTGCTAGCTTACCTAAGTCCGACGAGGGATGTCAACCCCTCGCCAATGCAAGGATGGCCACCTAGCCGCCGCCGCCACCTTTAGTGGAACTGCCATTGTCCTTCCTAGCTTCTCCCATGTTTGAAGCCACAAGCTCCAGAACCCGTAGTTTGCCTGATGCTCTGGCATATATTTGGAGGGATCGGGGAAGAGACCATCGACCAGCCTAGTGCCAAGGCAGAACTTGAATTTGCCCCCTTAGGGTGGACATATTGCCTAAAGACCCCGTCATATTCTAGGATTGCTCTTTGGTAAAAATAGTTGGTCAGGATTGTGTCTGAGCTGACAAGTTTGAGCAGTGTTCCATTCCTAGCCGTGAGGTAGACTTGACTGTCGGGAAAATATGGCTTCGAATAGGGTAGAACAATGAAGACGGATCTTTTGAGTACTCGAGTCGGACTTTGAGGCGTGATATCACTTTCTTTAAGGATTTATTTGCCCCACAAAGTTGCTAATGGTCACCGGCAAATATCCTCCAGGATACAACAAAGTCTCAAATTAAGAATACTAGATAGCAATTCTAGTATTTTTCCAGGATCTCTCTAGGAAACAATCGAAAGGATGGCTGTCGTTTTTTTTCAGAAAGAAGACTCGAAAAGATGAAAAATGATCACACAGATTCTTCCTTAATCTGACAAGTATATATAAAATAGTCTTAAAAAACGAAGACAACTCTTCGTGAAAAGTTGCGAAATGAACAAACACATTCTTTCGAAAATTTGCTCAAATGAACAAAGGTGTCTATTCGTAAGAAGCTAAAACTGAACAAATGCAACCCTTCGGGAAAGGTCGCAAATTGAACAGGTATTCTCTTTCAAAGGTTGTCTTGAAAAGACACAAACAAAAATTCGGAATAAAATAATAATTATTATTTAATAAATAAAATTTCGAAATTATTATTTATTAATTAATTAATTTCCGAAAATTATCAATAGTAAAAAAAAACCTTTGAATTGATTTAACTTAATAAGACAACCGTACGAAATAAAATAAAATAAAAAGACAAAAGGATTAGTGCTAATTAAATCGCGGGCGCGCAAGCGTGCTAAGTGCGCCAAATAATCACGCACCCGCATGCGGGTATGGTGGGGTTTATCCCACCCCAACCATTCTTTAGATTCACAAAGGAAACTTCACACTTATAAATTAGCCTATTTCCTCCCATTTCTCCTATGTGGGATAAAGAGAAAAGCACTTTAGTTTGTTTTACAAACAAACTTCCAACACTGACCACTTTGATTGAATATCAATCTGAAGCCGCTATCTTTGGTGTTGCTGACTCAGTAAGTATCTGAGGCAAGCCACGGGTCAGAAGTGGCATAGAATGCGAGATTTCCGTCGTTTTCTAGCTTGAAGTGGAATCTCCCGGTGGAGTAATTCATTTCAAAGTAGCGAGCATTAACTTTAGTCCCTTGATCTAACTGTTGCGTAGGCAGCATCGTGTCGGTCGGTTGGCTGAACGTCTCCCACAAGTTGACGTAGTTCTGGCTAACTAGGACAAAGTTTCCCGTGTCAAGCATGGCCGCATGCGCCTCACCAGCGACAGTCGGGCTAGGAGACCACAACTCTCTTCCATTTGGGTCGGCTAGCACCAGTCGGCCGTCGGTGGTCAACTGGATCTTCGAGCCTTCTGGCGCTAAATTATCACCATTTGCCGACCAGACAATGGTCTTGTCCTCTATCTTCTCAAACCATATTGCCAGCAAATGAGCCCCTTGTCCCATTTTCCGGAACCTGAAGGTGAACTTGCCCGACGGAGACAGCCAGGAAGAGTTCTGGTCATCCACCGTTAACGAGGAGCCGAAGGTGAGGTTGCCGTTGATCTGAGCTTTGGCGGAAAGTGGAAGGGTAACAAGTAGCAGAAGGATTCGGAGCATCACGGAAGCCATATGAGATGGAAACTGGAGGTGCTCCTTGAGTCAAGCTACTGCAGCCTCAAGGATGAAAACCAGCGCTCTTTATAGAATTCGAGAGCGTCTCTCGTCACCTGTCAACAAGATTATAAATCCAGCACCTTGACATCTAGCAGTAGATTAGCAAGTTATATTTTTTAAGGGAAACTGTCAATTATCCGGTAAATTATCAGGAAAATACAAAACAGTTTTCTAGAGTTTTACAATGAGGCCCTTTCGGTCAGTTAGTAACTAACCAAAGATAAAATGATGTTATCATCCTCAAATAGTAACGTTATCTAGATTACCAGTGCTTTAACATACAAAATGAAGATTTTATCTCGTTAGAATCTGGTATATAGTGGCAGATCACCAAGTGATTTATAATTTTACAAGTGAGCCCGTCAAGCAATTAGTAACTCTCTAGTGGAATCATGATGTTATCACCCCTACGTCAAGTAGTGAACTCTCAAGTGCTTTAAAAATTTTCAAGTGGGTTCATCAGATACGTGGTCAATCTCTGAAGAAGTTGATGATTTATTATTTCACCGGTTGTAACTGGTTAAGCTAAAAGCAAGCTTACTTCGAAAAACTACTACTTTTACAATCCTTAACTATACTGGTAATCTCCAAAGACAACCTCCTAAATTAGTTAAGTATGACCTTCGGCAAATTTCGCACTTTATGTGATACTTACTGCCTTAAGGGAGAGCAGACATGTTGCTAATTTCACTGCTACTTTCTAACTTTAATGAGGGAGTTTTACGATTTAAGATTGAATTGGTGTTAATAAATCTCTAAAATTGTTGCGACTTATTATGCCAAAAGCGGGCCTACGTTGGTGAGTTACTTATTCCCATGGTAAGTTAATAACCAAGGTTATATTTCCAATGGCAAATTCCTTACTTTCTTAGTAACTTAACTTATAGTGAGACCCATATTTGTAATTTATCATATTCACTCTTAAATTACTAGTTTCACTGCTAAGTTTTTAACTTTGAGTGATAATTTCTAAGAAAGGTGATAATTAACTCTTCCATTTAGTGTTGGCGAATTGCTAACATTGTTTGTAAATCACCATCACTTGGTTGGAACTTATGAAGTACCCTTACTCTCCGAGAGTTTTCGTGTTGTGTTGGACACTCCACACGTGTCTAACACTCTCAAACACTCCTGGACACTCAGTCAACACGTGTCGAAAAATCCGACACTTAATCAACTTTCCCAACACTCGAGTTGGAATTCCAACCTGTGAATTTTTGACACATGATTCCGATACACATGGTCAATTTTAAAAATTTTCAATAAATGATTTCTAAATGTATTATCCGAAAATAAAAAATAATAATAAAAATAATAAATGGGGAAAGAAGAAAAATCTAGTTTTCTTTTTTTCTCTTTTGACTCTTACTTTCCATGATACAATTCACTTTTCAAGTTTTTTTCCTATTTTCTTCCGACAAGTCAGACACGTAAGTCCAAAATGTGAATGGCTTGTTTTTTTTCCTCTCTCCAAGTTTTATGAATTATCTGAATTGAGTTAAATTTGTCAAATTGAAGTAATGAATAATATTAATTGATGGTAGACTAATATATTTAGTATAAATTAATTCTAGGCTTCTATTATTATTTATTTATTTGTGAATTTGAATTAAATTAATATGATTGAAATAATCATAAGAATGATAGTTTATTATGTATATATAATAATATAAATTTAATATATAACGTGTCATAATATCTCGGAATTCTCTATTTTTTAAAAAATAACTTATCGACCTATGACGGCCTGAAGTTTCAGAATTTGTTTTCGATTAAATAAATCTAGCCTTTCATCGATGCGCCGATAATGCTATTCTCTGAGATGATCACTCACGAGATAACTAGACTATCTGGGGAAGCCGTTAAGGGATTTTAATGCAATAGACTTGAGAATTCGACAAGGAATCGATTGCTTGTAACGACCTGGGCCTTATTGTATAATATTATCTGCTTTGGACACTGAGTCCTCACGGCTTTAAAACGCATTACGCAGGGGCAGAGGGCCATCTCTTGGGCCTTCTCTCTCCTAAGCCATAATATTGTCCGCTTTTGAGGCACGACCCACTAGCCCGTCCTCCCTCACGACTTTGTTTTCAGCGCAACGGAAGCGTACATGAAACGCGTTACACAGATTAAAGGGATCTAAGCCTTTATAAACTAGTCCAGGACTCCCCCCCTAAGCGATGTGGGACGGGAGACATGCCCTTAGGCGTACTGCTAAGGCGATCTCAGTCCATCCCTTCGTACTGCCCCGGGTTTGGGTTGTCACATTCTCCTAACGACCCGGGCTCTACTATATAATATTGTCTGCTTTGGACACTGAGTCCTCACGGCTTTAAAACACGTTACGCAGGGGCAAAGGGCCATCTCTCTGGCCTTCTCTCTCCCAAGCCATAATATTGTCTGCTTTGGAGGCACGGCCCACCGGTCCGTCCTCTCTCACGGCTTTATTTTCAGCGCAGCGGAAGCGTACATGAAACGCGTTACACAAATTAAAGGGACCCAAACCTTTATAAACTAGCCTAGGACTCCCCCCCTATGCAATGTGCGACGAGAGACATGCCCTTAGGCGTACTGCCAAGGCGATCTCAGTCCACCCCTCCGTACTGCCCCGGGTCTAGGTCGTCACACTGTTTGACCGTGTTGATCTGCAAGGATCATGACGGCACCATAAAAAATCGATTAGAGACCGGAGATAGGTTGATTCGATAGGGATATGTGATTAGTGTGTAGGTGATTCCACCTCATTGCAAAATTCTCGTCAAACGGCACTAGACCAATTTTTTTGTCATTTCTATACCCGATATTCGTATTTGAAACCTCGAGATTTTCATGACAATCGAGAGTCGCCAATGTGTCGAAGATGTACAATATAACTCGAGATAAATCGATCACGGGTCAATTGCACTAAAAGTTCCTAAAAATTACCCAGTAGACTAGGTCACGCTAAAATCGCGCCGGATTGAAATTAACCACGAATTTGAATCCAATTTTAGAAATTAAAATTTTGTTGTGTGACGATCTATTTTAGGGACGTCAACTCATCCTCTAAAGAATTTTCAAAGTTTCCGAAATTTTTACGGAAAATCATTTCGGATGATTCGGAAAATTAGTGGAAATTCGGATGGGCTAAGTCGATGGAAATTTGGACTTCCAAGCCGAGCCTTTGGGTGTTGGGGACTTGCAGAAAATTGTACATGATTTTTCTTCAATGAAATCGGACCTCGAATTGGAGAAATCGGAGAGGAAATTGAAGCTATTTTGGTGAAATCCGGACCTTAGGATGGGGGGGGGGGCAACATTGGTATCAATTTAGATAATTGTGGATTTATGCTTCAAAAAAATAATTGGGGGACAATAAGGGATATACTTGAAGGCTTTGTTGGACAAATTCATGATGAATCAAGATATTTTGGTGGACTTTTAGCCCTTCATCCTCATCCATCCTCTCTCTCCTTCTTCGTGCATTCCATTTCCTCGACCCCTCCGGCTTCTAGTTTCACTTTTATTTCCCTTGCCTTTCTCTCTTTCGTGCGGCCAATTCTTCACCAAAGCACCGTCCAAGCTGCCACACGTTCGTTTCCCATCTTCTTCGGTCAATATTCAGCATCAATTGAGCTCCCCACCAACGAAGACTCAAGCTACTCGATGCCCCCACCGAATTGGACGCCACCTCACCTGCGAAGCCGAACCTTGTGCTTTTTCTTTGCTTCCCCGAAACCAGCGCCTGCAAGCCCACAATTCCACCGAGTTTTGTCTCTTCTCGGTCAAGCCAACGAACTCCCCAATTTGTTGACCGGAGACCTCCACTCGTCCAGCATCTTCGGCCCACAACAGCATGTCCTTCATCCTTCCAGCGAATCAACGCCACCTCTTCCTTTCAGTCTTCACTTCAGCTGACCGTTGAATTTCCCTCAAACCCTCTCTCTCGCTGTCTCACGTCCGAGCATCCTCCAATAGCTCATCCATGCATCGAAGACACCACAGCTCCTCTTCCTTCGCCCGTTTGAGGAATCAATCAGCCAATTTGAAGCCCAGCCCGTGAGCAAGAAGCCAACGCAGCAGTCCTCATATCGGCCCATAGCTGCTCCAATTGAAGTCCATGTCTTCAGCCCAGTTGTGAGCCAAGAAGCCAGCCCATCTTCGCGCAAGCCAGCCCATGAATTTCAGCAATCCAGTCCGCAATTTCAGCCTTGGGTCCAGCCCAATCGAAGCCCGTTTCAGCCCAACTTCAGCCCAGCTTCTCAATAACAAATCTCAGTTTGGGCTGAGATTTGTTGGGTCAATTTTAGGCCCTATCCAAGCCTGTTGGCGCCACCACAATTCAAGTTTCGGCCACCGTCGCGGTGAACCAATCTTCGCTTTAAACCGGTGAGTTATCTCACTAAACCTCTATTAGTATGCTAATTATGCTTAGAGGGTAATTAATTTAAGTTAATTAAGGTTTAGGTGGTTAGTTAGATTAGATTAGTGATTTAAATATCAAATTTTGCATGTTTGGTTGTTAAATTAAGTTCATTAAGGCCTAGATAGGTTGTATTAATTATCTAGATTGGTATGAGAATTTTCCGAGCCTGTCTCGGTATTTAATGAGGCAATTTCGGCCTAGGTTAGTAATTTTGGCATTTAATTGATTTATTTAATTAATTTTAATAATTAATTAATTAATTATTATTTTCCGGAAATTAGATCGGGATAGCCGGTGATCGGAATTTCATGCTGATTGCATTGGTGTGTTCAGATTATGCAATTGATTGTTGGATTGTGCAAATTGAGTGATGATTGTGAAAATATGATATTTATTCAGAAAATCCCAGGTGTCGGGTTTTAACACCGAAAGTGATTTTAAAGACTATATCGAACCATGGGATTTCAAAAAAAGAAGAGTATCACTTTTCAAGGTTCAAATTGATCGTGTGCCCACACACGCCTATTTTCTCAAATATTTTTAATACAAAGAAAATAGGTCAGGATCACTATTTTAATCGAGGCAATTGAGTGCAACGCACAGTGTCCTGGGCCAAGATTGATTGGTCGTGTGTTGGTTAATGAGAAACCATGGACATTTCCCTATATGGAATATCTAGATTTTAAGTTCAAGTCGTAGTAGATTCTGGACCTATGCTCCTTAGAGAATGCCGTCTTGAGAAGACGTAGCCGTGCTCAATGGGGGAGACGGAACCTGGCTACGCCAGAAGACCGCCGAAATTTGAGAGTAGGCTAGTGATTACTGTGGAGCTTATTTAACAATTGGAACGCATGATTGGTTGAGTTTAATGCGCTTGATTTTGAGACAAAACTGTGTGGCATGGTATGGAACGTGTCATAATGGTTTGGCCTTATAATCGGGACTCCTGTGATTGATGGGGCTGAGACCCTTGTAATTGATTGAAAAAAATGAGGCGTTTCAATTGTCGTGTGCATTTGTGATATGCATCCTGATATGAACTTTGCTGACGTGCAGGAGGGAACTGGGGTAAGGTAAGTCCTTTGTTCTCATTGAGTGATTGTGTGGCTAGGTTACCCTTAGCGTATTTCCTTCCTAATAAGGGTTTAGGGGTGGACCTACTGAGATATTATCTCACTGGTTATTGTATAACCATATTCAGGTCCTTAGATGATGGTCGTGAAGGACTAAAGCCTCAGAGTCTATGGAGGTGAAGTCTAGAGGATCGTCGTATGTGTCCTACTAGGATGTTGTAGGATGGCTTCTTTTGAGAGTCGATATTTTGTAGACCTTTACCTAGACTCTTTTTGTTTATAAGCCCAATTATTTATAAAAGTGTGCTTTTGTGAAATGTGCCCTACTTTCCTATCCCATGCTGTTTGTTGTCAGGAGTATTTGTTTTGCTTCCACATGTGCAATAAAATGAAAGGGGTTGGCAACTCATCTTGGGAAGTCACAAATTTTATCGACCACTAAGGAATGGGCACGCGCTCGGAGTTCGGGCCGTGACACGACTTGTCATGTCGTGTCGTATCGCGTGTCGCGTGTCGCGTCTACTTAGGTTGGAACTTTGACCAACAAGTTACATGATATAACCAAATTTTAATCATATTGGAAAAATGCCGTGCACGAAACATGACTGGAGTAGGCGTGTTTCTTAGTTTCTCCGTACGTGGAAAGTTTGAAAAAGGCAAGTCTGCTTGGGCGGAGCCATTAAGCTTCGGTCGCGACCCAGAATTTCTCAAGGAGAAACAGACAAATTTAGAAGACTTTAAATTGACCGAAACGTCTTTTAGGGAGGAGGAGATTTTGGGAGTTGAAAATGTTTTTTTGACCGAAACACGAAGATTCGATTCCCGCGGAAATCAAAGCGGTTGCCGATCACTGGGTGGAAATTGAACGTTTCGGTGCGTGTACGGACGTGGAAATTTGCGGCGGTGTCCCGCATGAAGCATGCATGCTGTAGGAACACGATCTCATGCCGAACTGTATAAACACAAACACTATCTCATGCTTGCTTACGGATCACGATCGCTTGACCGCCTTTTTCATGTGTTTGTCATGAAAGTGAAGCGGGACCCAGTAGATCATCATGCAAAACGCTCAAAATATTTTTTAAAAAAAATTCAAAATAGTAAATAAAGAAGCAAACTTCGACCACATATTGGAGCGGAGGAGCCAGTAAGAGACAAAGCATTGAATCTACAATTCTAAAATCTGAGCGAACTTTGACCACATACGCTTATCTTGTGAGCTTAAATTTATTATTATTTGAGACTTGTTGACAGTGTTAAGTGTGTGTTTTGGTGTATAATACTAAGTTCTATCGACTTGAGTATGAGCAGCACCAGCTTTGGATAGAAGCAATTGGGTATAAGCGGCACAACTTGACCGTAACCATTCATTGGTTATCTAGTGGAATCTAGCCAGTAGGCTTGTTAACGTAGAAGAATGGATGTTGGTCTAATCTAAGCTAAACCACTATAAATTTCGTGTACAATTTCTTTTCTCTAAACTCTTATTGTTTATTGCTATTGTTTATTGCACACTTGCTGGGTGATTCAAAGTCTGTGCTACTGCATTCCAGAATCTGACCATTATTCAAACTTTAATCTTGACTAATTCTATTCTGTTTTAATTTGTCAAGATTTTGTAGTATCACCTATTTAAACTTTAAACCTGCTAGCCACCCTCAGATTATACTTCCAATTACGTGATGCGGACTGGGATCTTTTTGGTCTAGAAGAAGTTGGTTGCTGAAAGGAAGTGAGTATCCCTCCTGTATGAATAAAAAAGCAGCAGAACTGTTGAAATTGGGATTCCAGGTCAACGATATACGACTTGAGGATCGGCAAGTTTCATATGTTTCTCATCATCTAATTTAGCATATAAGGTCTGTTTTGGTTGGATCAAGTTAAAATACTCTTCCACCGTGTCAAATGCAATTTTCATGAAGCAAAATGTCGATGAAAATGCTTTGATAGTTGCATTCGGCCTCACATGCAATCCCTTCTGCGACGATCATCAACCCATTCTCTCTTGGATACATGAGAGGAAATGTTAAACTGGACTGATGATATAGCTTATTTAATCAAGATCCATGTGAAGACAGTATGCGTAATAGCACTTACAGACAATACGAGTACTTTTCATGATTACAAACAACTGTGGTCTTAAATTAAAAGAGCTTGGAACTGGAGGTACTGGGACTTCAACAGCTCCTTCCAACATCTGAGTAACTTTTTTCATGGTTGGCCTCAAAGCCGGGTTTTCCTGGATGCACCACAATGCTGTCATCACAAATCTTTTCACCCTCTTTATGTCGCTGGATGCCTCCTCATCACTCTCCACTAGCTGAAACACGTTCCCGTCATGGTAGCAGTCATACACCTAGTCAGCCATTACAATTTGTGCTTTAATTTCCGCTTTCGGCTCATGGTTCTTTCTGCAGCAGATGAGCTCAACCAACAAAATGCCGAAGCTGTAAACATCTACTTTGCTAGAAATAGGCATATTCCTAAACCATTCTGGCGCTAAATAACCTTTGGTTCCTCTGACTCTAGTGGTGGTTTGTGCTTGGTTCGCCATCAAGAGCTTAGCTAATCCCAAGTCTGAGATTTTTGCAGTGAGAGAGCCATCAAGAAGAATATTTTGCGGCTTGATGTAGCAATGGATTATATGCCTGGTGCAATCCTCATGCAAGTAAGAGAGCCCCTGCGCAACATCGCAGACAATTTCTGTTCTTCTGTACCAGTTGGGCCTGGAAGCGCCAAATAGGAAATCCGCCAAAGTGCCATTGCTCATGAATTCATACACCAGTAGTCAGTGTTGACCTTCATTGTGGTATCCAAGCAACTGCACTAAGTTCTTGTGGTCAGTTCGGCCAATTGCACTCACTTCTCTTTCAAACTCCTTTTCGCTTTTTCCGGTCCTTTTTGCCAACACTTTTACTGCCACGAAGTTTGTATCCTCGGATCCAAGAACACCTTTGTACACTGTTCCAAAAGCACCCCTACCCAGTTCTTCTTTGAATCCATATGTTGCTTCGTGAAGCTCTTGATAAGTGAAAGTCCGCATGCCTGTAACTTGATTGATCTGGACTGGTTGTGACAACTTAGAATCCCTAGATCGGAAGTTTCTATATATTAAATAGGTAATAAGGAGTAAAAGCAAGTTCACCAAGACAGAGCAACTCAACAACACTGATTCGATGATCATCAAAGTCGTATTCTTGTTTTTCTTCTAGTCGTTTTTTGTGCATTTTGAAGCCGTGTCATGTATCCTGACCTTGATCAGAGCTTTTCCATTCTCCCCTGGACCCATCCTTCCATTGGAAAGAGGGTTCTTCTTTTTCCAGCACAATCCATTTTCGAAAATGGCGGCTGCGCAAAAACAATCGGCCAAGCAAGCCTCTCTGCACCAGTCCTCGGTTTGTCCCGATCTATGCTTGTAAACGGACATTGGCCAATCTGTTTCGAGCATTTCACGCAAAACGAACTGGTCTGTTTCGGGCCTACTTCCGTTACAACTTTGTGGTACGAAGTCCTGTATGCATCCGTTCATCTCATTCGTTGAATCTAACGGAGTATATCCAGGTGGGCATTGGCATCGGGGCGTCCGATCATCTCCAAGAGTACAGTAGCTGTTGAAGCCACAAGCTCCACTGCCAATCTCTTGGGTGATGCTCGTGCATATATTTGGCGGGACTGGGGTAGAGACCGGTGACCAGCCCATTGGCAAGCCAGAACTTGAATTCGCCGTCTTAGGGTGGATATATTGCATGAATACCCCGTCGTATTCAAGGATCGCTCTTTGGTAATATCCGCTGGTTGGAACTGGTTCTGTGGTGATACGGTTGAGTATTGTTCCATTCCTAGCCGTGAGGTAGACCTGACCACTTTGATTGAATATCAACTGGAAGCCGCTACCTACGGTGTTGCTATCCCAGTAGATATCTGTGGGACCATACGGGTCAGGAGTGGCAAAGAATGCGAGATTTCCATCGTCTCCCAGCTTAAAGTGGAATCCCCCGGCGGAGTAATTCATTTTGGAGTAGCGAGCGTTGACTTTAGTCCCAACATATAACCGTTGTGTAGGCAATATCGTATCCGTCGGTCGGCTGAACGAATCCCACAACTTGACGTGGCTCGCGCTCGCTAGGATGAAGTTCCCCGTGTCGAGCATGGCCGCATACGCTATACCAGCGACAGCCTGGTTAGGAGACCACAACTCTCCTCCATTTGGGTCGGCTAGCACCAGTCGGCCGTCGGTGGTCAACTGGATCTTCGAGCCTTCTGGCGCTACATTTTTGCCGTTCGCCGACCAGACAATGGTCTTGTCCTCTATCTTCTCAAACCATATAGTCAACAAATGAGCTCCTCTTCCCATTCTCCGGAACCCGAAGGCGAACTCGCCCGACGACGACAGCCAGGAAGAGTTCTGGTCGTTCGCCGTCAACGAGGAGCCCAAGGTCAAGTTGCTGCGGGTCTGAGCTTCGGCAGAAAGGGGAAGTGGAACGAGTACAAGAAGGATTCCTAGTATAACTGAAGCCATGTTTGATGAAACTGGCGTGCTCGTTGAGTTGAGCTACTTCGGCCTTAAGGATGAAACCGGCGTTCTTATAGAGATTCCCTACTTTCCAAGCTACCGGAGTCTCTCCAGTACGTCCGGTCGTTCACGGCGGGTGAGAGAGGCGACCATTCCTCCTCCGCTTTGATGCGATTGCTCCTCCTTTTTCTCCACGGCAAGTTTGAACCAAAGTTGTGGACAGCCTTTGCCCATGTCAACACGTTTATCTTTTACTATCTTTGACCAAAAACACATATATCTATCTAGAATAATGATTTTACCATATGGTCTGAAGTTTTATAAAAGCACCATCTGTAATAAAAGGAAATGATTGATCAAAATATAAGGTGATATTCGTAAATATATTTTATTAATCAACCTTTTCTTTTTTGTACTAATAGACCATTTAGAAGTGTATGATGAGCATCCAATTTTAGCAATTTGATCTTTCTTTTTTTTTTTCGTTATTGAGGCCTTTTTTTCCTTTTTACTTTATCTTGTTTTTTTTTTCTTAAAGTATCTTATTAGTTCCATTAATATTTTCATCAACATTTAAATAAAAATAATTTATAATAGCATCATTGATATTGATTTTTTTTTCGGATTATAATGTTTTAGCAAATTTATTTTTCTCTATTTTCTTTGTTTTTCACTTTTTTTTTTATAGAAATTAATATTGAAAGAACTTGTCAAATTTAGAATAAGGCGACTCTGCTCCATAAGCTTGCCAGGGACCCGGACACTTTTCGAGGAAGGCACAAATTTGAAAGACTTTGACCAAACGTCGTCGTACAGGAGACTTTATGAGATAAAAGGGATGGAAGAAGATGGCTCTTATATCACGTTCGTAAACTCCACGAAGCTACTGACAAAAAAAAAAAAAACTCCACGAAGCTAGAAGCAGGCCACTAATTTCGCAAGTAATTTGTTAATTTCAATAGTAAAATTTTGTTTCATCAATGCATTATTAAGTTACCGATTTCAATCGTGGAGCTTTTTCTAAATATTGATTAATTAATAAAAATACTTATAAAATTTAAAAAGGAAATGATCATAAAAGAAAATGATATATCAAATCTGTAGTCTTTTTTTTTTTTTTAATATAATTGATTCATCTATCAATTTTTATTTTTTTTGTAGATATAATTTTCTCCATTTTCTTTATATTTCCACCCCTTAAAAGGCATGTGCCTTGCACGCGCTAACAGAATGGAGTAACAATTTTAAAGTTCGGGGGCAAATATATACTATGCAAAGTTCGAGAGAGATTTGAGTAATTTCTTCATGATTTTCTTTCCAATATAAAATTTGCCACTTTATTAGAAATTTACTAACTTGTAACTTATAAGGACATACATGGTAACTTACTAATTTCACTGCTACGATTTAATTTTAAATGGTCAATTTCTAAATAATTGGACAACTTGCGTTCCGCTTGAAATTGGTATCACTACCTTATAAGTGGAACTATATGGTAAGTTATTAATTTATATAAAAGTTATACATTTCACCACTAAATTTTTGTTTTGAGTAATATATTTCTAAAAAAGAGTTAATGACTTATCATTGCATTTATTGATGATAAATTGCCACCATTGTTAGTGCATTACCACATCACTTGACTAAGAAGTCCCCAGTTACATGATTTTATCAATAAAATTTGGAATTCACTGATCGAGTTTGAATTCTGACATGTGAATTTTTTTCGCATGATTTTGATACACGGGATCAATTTTAAAAATTTTCAATAAATGATTTCTAAATGTATATATCCAAATAATAATAATAAAAATAATAAAAATAAAAATAATAAATGAGGAAAGAGGAAAAATCTAGTTTTCTTTTTTTCTCTTTTAACTCTTACTTTCCGTGAAAAAGGTAAGTCTGCTTGGGCGGAACCATTAAGCTTCGGCCGCGACCCAGAAATTTCCCAAGGAGAAATAGACAAATTTAGAAGACTTTGACCGAAACGGTCTTTTAGGGAGGAGGAGATTGAACGTTTCGGTGCGTATACGGACGTGGAAATTTGCAGTGGTGTCCGCATGAAGCATGCATGCTGTATGAACACGATCGCTTGACCGCCTTTTTCATGTGTTTGTCACGAAAGTGAAGCGGGACCCTGTAGATCATCATGCAAAACGCTCAAAATATATAAAAAAAAAATTCAAAATAGTAAATAAAGAAGCAAAAGAAAAAGCAAAAGAAAAGCGTCTGAAATACTTTTCCCCCCGCCATCCCACTCCCTAATCACCGCTAATTTTGACTTTAATCAGATCGCTAATGGAGTTCACAAGAAAAAAACAACACTCCTAATCAATCCCCCCCGCGACCCGCGAAACGTACACAGCACACCTAACACCACCCCGGCAACTGACACGTCAGCACACTTTCACCACACCGTCCGTTGCTCTCCCTCCATTGTCGTCTTCCGCAGGGAAATATAGAAATGCAGGAGATGGCAACGTCTGTCCACGAGAAATCTGCTGCTTTGTTTCGTAAGATGGAGGTTCTCCCCGTGCAGACAATTACCTCCTCCTTCTCCTCCTTCTTCCTCGTGCTCTGAAGCACACCGCTGGATTGTGCTTTGCCCGAGGAGGTAAGCGAGGCGAGGAATGTTCTCAACATGAGCGGCGTACTCCACACGATTGTGAACCGTGTCGTTGGGGTGATCTAATAGTCATATTCTTGAACCATTCTGGCGCTAAATAACCTTTGGTTCATCTGACGCCAGTGGCGATTAATGTTTGGTTTGCCAGCAAGAGCTTAGCTAATCTGAAGTTTGATATTTTTGCAGCAAGAGAGCCATCAAGAAGAATATTTTGTGACTTGATGTTGCAGTGGATTATATGCCTGGTGCAATCCTCATGCAAGTAAGAGAGGCCCCTTGCAACACCACAAGCAATTTCTATTCTTTTGCACCAGCTAGGCCTTGAACACTTTTGTACACTGTTCCAAAAGTACCCATATCCAGTTCTTCTTTGAATCCATCTGTTGCTTCTTGAAGCACCTGATAGGTGAAAGTTGGCATGCCTGTGGCTTGGTTGATCTAGACCGGTCGTGAAAATTTAGAACCTCTAGATCGGAAGCTTTTATAAATTAAATAGCTAAAGAGGAGTAAAAGCAAGTTCAAAAACATAGAACTACTCAACAGCACTGATCCGATGATTACCAGAGTTGAGTTCTTGTTCTTCTTTTGGCCGTTTCCTGGAGATGTCAAAGTTGAGTTATCTATCCTGACCTTGATCAGAGCTTTTCCACCCACACTTGGATCCATCCTACCATTGAAAAGACGTTTCTTCTTTTTCCAGCAATTTCCATCAGCCAAGCAAGCCTCTCAGCACCAGTCCTCGGTTTGTGACGCACTAAGCTCGTAATCATACCATGGCTAGTCTGTATTGAGCATGTCACGCAAAGCAAACTGGTCCTTTTCAGGCCTAATTCCATCACAACTCTGTGTTACGAAGTCCTGTCTGCATCCGTTAATCTCGTTCATCGAATCTAACGTAGTATATCCAAGCGCGCAGTGGCATCAGGGCCTCTGAATCTGATCGTCTCCATGAGTACAGTAGCTGTTGAAGCCACAAACTCCGGGACCGGTATCTCGTGTGATCCTCATGCATATATTTGAAGGGACTGGGGAAGAGACCGTTGGCTAGCCCATTGCCTAGCAGGAACTCGAATGTGCCGTCTTAGGGTGGACATACTGCCTGAAGACCCTGCCATATTCAAGGATCGCTCTTTTGTAAAATCCGCAGGCGAGGATGGTGTCTGAGGTGACGATCTTGAGTACTGTTCATTCCTAGCGTGACGACGTAGACCTGACCACTTTGATTGAATATCAACTGGTAGCCTGTCGACACTTAAATTTTTGCCCAAAAATCATTTCCCCAAAAAAAAAAAAAGGGAACTTGTTTTTCCATAAAAATATTTCAAGTTAAATTCTTGCATATAGGTTATCTAGGCATTTAATATGGTGTTTTAAATGGAAGATGTTTTTACTTAAAAAAAAAAAAATTGAAAATATATAAAAAAAATAAAAATAAAAATAAAATAAAATAAAAAGAAAAAAAGAAAAAAAGTTGGGGCCAATGATCTAAATGTGACTAGCCAAGCCCAGGAGGTCAGATTGGAATTAAAATGGCAAATTGGGGCCAAATTGCAATTTCCAAAAGTTGAGGGACCAATTCGCAAATTTTGCAAAATTTTGCCCGAACCCTTAAATCATCATCTTGGTCACCAATTAAGTTGAAATTGAACTTGGGCCAACTCGAATCAATCAAATCGGGCGAAAAGGACCAAATTTGCATTGAAATGGGTATTTTCGGATAAGAAAATGACTAATTTTGAGGGACTTTTTTGCAAAATTGGGTGGGTATAATTGCAAAATCTGGTCGAGATCTTAAAATACTATACATGAGCTTGCTAATTGATAAAAAAACGCAGCCAATTTGATGGATTAAAGCACTCAAACGAGCTACCAAAACCCAGCCCACGGTTTAGCCTCAATTCGGAGTTGCTGAGTAAACAACTTGGTGGCCCCACCATATCCCATTCAGCCGCCCATCCAGCCTGATCTTTGCACGTGATTGAAGACCATAATGAGTAGTGCCAGTGGACGAAAATCGGCCAGGGATAAGCTGCTGAATGCACGGGAAAGTCGCAGCAAAACCTGCACACTCAACAGCTGCAAAATTTCAAAATTTTGGTTAAGTCAGAAAGTGGGTAGACTGCTCAGTTGGTGGGCTTGGCAGGTGGACAAAAAGCCGACCAAGGGATTGGTGATTTCGGTGGATAACATCTACGAAGCATGCTCTTTTGAGGGATGAGAGAGAGAAGACGGGAGGGAGAGGAGAGAGCTCACGGTCGTCCCCCAAACAAGCCTTCAGAAGCAACTCTAGAAAAGAAAACCCAGAAATTCCAGACCGACCTAGAGAGAGAAAAGTGAGATTTTCACACACCTGCAGCAACAATTAGCCAAAACCTTCAACTAGAGAGTTAAACTTCACTCAAAGATATTTCCATCCATAGGTCGCACGTCCAAAATGGAGTTCGGGAAGGTCTCATAAAGCCCCCCGAAAAACTACCCTCCTGGCGGGCCAAAGAAAGTCTGAATTTTTCTAGGTGTTGAGCCCGGTTAGTCACGAGTGAGAGAAAGCGAGTGTTTTTGAGAAAATTGAGAGACAAATGAGGAAAGCCATGACCTACAAGCGAAACTAGAATACATATAGTTTGGGTTTGTTTTAATTTGGCCAACAAAAGAGGTTCTGAAGCTTGATTTTGGAGGTTAATGAAAACCTTCGTTATCAGTTCTTTCTTTGCAGATCTTGTTTTCTAGTTGAAGAAGCCAACTTCCACGGGCCCCCGAGGATAATTTCTTGATTTCTTGGGCGAAGAATCACTTGAAAGGGAAACTAAGAAGCAAGGCAAGCATCCTAGATGTATTTTCTTTCGAGTTTGAGTACGTTTTGATCATGAAAATCAAGAAGAAAGCCAGCCCGGAAAACTGATTTCTGAGGCTGAAATTTTTCGAAGTGTTCGAAATCTCTTCAAGAATTTTGCAAGTGTGCTTCTTGGAGAGGTCGTTTTGATGTCTTTCGGTGGGCCATTCTCTGTGATGTTTGTTGCCTTTGAAAGCTCATGTTACCTACTTTCACTCGGATCAAGTAGTGTTTCCCGTAGATCTTGCATGTGATGAGTGTCGGGGCTTGAATATGGGCATATAACCTGTTTGCTTGACTTGGGTTCAAACCCAAATTTGCAAAATCAGCTCAAACCCGTGTATTTGAGGACGATTTTAGCTTGGTTCTAGTGTGTTTTAAGCTATGATTTCTATCTAATCTTGTTCTTTGTATGTGGTAGTATAATCTTGATACTTTATTTCCACATGAGATTGCTTGTGGGTTGAGATTGAAGGCCACAAATATGGCCCGACGAAGCTGATTTGGGATGATTTGATGCACGCCAAGTGTTCGACGAAATGCGCAAACCAAGTTTCGATCTTCAAACGGTCGATTTGAGCTTGATTATTGTGATATTCATGTGCTGTGTTACTCCATGTTAGCATAGATCGGTTTAAGGAATTATTATTAATATTTTTTAAAAAAATAATAAAAAAATATGAAAAATATGAAAATTTCAAAAATATCAAAAAATGTTGGATGTTATCAAATTAGCCAAAAATGACATCTAGGAGATTTTCCTAATTTTATAAAGTCATTTTTCCTAATTAAATGATATTTTGGTATTTTAGAACCATTTTTGTAAACAATCTATTATGCGTAAATTAAAATTAATTAGAGTAATTGCATGCATCTAGAGTAATTCCATGCATATTTAAATTCCCATTTTGCTCACGGGGGTCCTGTCCCGGGGCGTGATAACAAGGCCATGTAATATTATTTGCCCGACTTGTATCGGGTCTTTCTTTTCCGCATTACTTTCAAGTCCTTTCAATTTCTTGGATGTTTACTTATGCATCGCTTTTCATTAATTTGAGTGTAAATTTATTTTCTAGATTATGTTAGGATTAGTGTAGATATTAAAAAAAACTTACAAACACATTTGCATGGACGCTTAGCGGTTTTGTAAGGATTATAATTGATAATCAAGATTGTGTGGCCATTTAGATGAACAACTTTTCAAGTTAGTGGTACCGCAAGGGCGCTAATAGAAACATTAGCGTAAACAAGTCCCCGTTCCTAGAAATCT
The DNA here is from genome assembly GCA_007663325.1 of Eucalyptus pauciflora. Classification (NCBI taxonomy): domain Eukaryota; kingdom Viridiplantae; phylum Streptophyta; class Magnoliopsida; order Myrtales; family Myrtaceae; genus Eucalyptus; species Eucalyptus pauciflora. Next base: position 217,450 of record VMYD01000189.1, on the reverse strand, counting down.
CTGGTTGCGTAGGAATCGAGACAACACTCCCGTGCCTCGATTGGTTTCTAGCTGACCCCAATAGGCTAGTGGCGACTCCTAGAAATATTTAGGTTATTAAGAACTAAAAAACAAAATCCAACGTCGCAAGAGGTATGGGCTTGGGAGAGCCCACGCCTAATTTAGGGCCATTGGTCCGCCTCTTTAGGCAAATACCCCTAAACCATTCTTTCTTTTCCCCCGAACGGAAAAAAGAGGCCGTGACAGGTTGGCGACTCCGCTGGGGACGTGATTGCAAACCTTAGAGGACTTAGGCCGTAATAACTTGGTTGGTTGTTCACTAACATGGTCTTCATTTGATAGCGCGTGTCAAAGTTGCGTGGAAAATAAGGTTAGTCTGCTAACAATGTGTTAAATGTTTTTGTAGGTTTGGAGTAATAAGGGGTGGAGTGTCTGTTGACCCATTTCTTTTGCAGGGAGGTGTAGGAATGTATGTCTATATGGATGAAATTGAAGTGTTGTTTGGATATTAATTATTGTGCATGCCTTCATACTTGCACTACACATTTACACACACAACCCGCGATCTAAAACCCTGATCGCACCAGGAAGCCCATAGGAGGTGCCAAAAGATGGAACCCGTGCGGGGAATGACCCATGGTTATCCACTTTTGGTCCCGCTCATTATGATTAATGATAAAGAGAACTGTCCGACGTAAGTGCGGAGTGGGGAAAACTCTTTTGATCTAATCAAAATGGGGACTTTAAGCCTTTAGAATTCCACCTTTATGCGTCAAACCTCACAAGTTTACATCCGCATGTCTATGTGATTGAAAAAAAAAAAAAGTCTCTTCACCCACTGTAAGTATGATTTCTCCATCTACTTGCTCACTTCAGATTGAAATTTTCATTTTTTGAGATTCACGGAAATCAATGGAATGCCCTTGAAAATATAGTCTTGGCACTCACTCTTGATAAACAAACATTTCAAATGCATCTGATCTGCCCTAGATTAGAACATATGTTTTTGTTTAAATTTTCAATTACAAACTCAAAGTCAAATTTTTTATAGAAATTCTTCCAAGTCAAGATTACATTTTGGGGGGCATAGAATTAAAATCAAAATTTCAAGAAAATTCTTGGTCGCATTTTGAAATTCAAATCACATTTTGTGTATTGATTTCTCAAAATAAAAATCACCTCACCTTTGCATGAGTGAAATTACAAATTAATCTTTCAAAATCAATGCCCCATTTGTGTATGAAACTTTTGGAACAGAGTGGGCATTCAATTGATAGCCGCGGATCGATCTTTTGATGAAATCTCCTCTTACTAATAAAATCTTGATGAAATACCAAATTCTCGTAAGTGGATACTACGGAGAAGGTATCGTCGCCTTGATTTCATTGTAAGAGGCGGCTTTATTGAAAGATCAATTTTTCATTCATGTACTAACATTATCTTCCTTTCGCAGGTCATGCGTGACAACCATTCCTTGAACTCCTCTTGCTTGACCATGCCAAAAGTGGACTTTAAAGCTAGGATGAGAATTGTGCTTATTACGCTCCTCTATGAAAGAGCTTCTTGTACTTTGTCCTCGTCATTATTCCTATTAGGAACCATGTTTTGCGTTTTGGGTTTTGATTGTGGACCCAATCGAATGCTTTTGTAAATCATACAACTCACATTTTTGAATAATGAAGTTAGAGTTCGTAAAAATCATATCCTTTAAAACACTTGAAGTGTTTTAAACGGACCATTTTGGGCATTTATGCCCTAGCTTCAAAATGTTTGATGAGTTTCAAGAACTTGCAAAATATTTTATCTCTTCACTTAATCGCTTTCGCAGGTTGATCCACAGGATGATGCTTGGAGAGGGTAAGGTTGTAATCGTTCCAATAGAGATTTCTTGAGCAACGACTAAATCAGTCATCCATTTTTTGTTAAACAGGCAAAATGATGGTTTTGTTCAACATTGACATTTACTTTCTTTGGAAAGACAAAAGCGTGGACCTGTCCCTAATAAAACAAGTCATGAAATGCACCAATTCATGCTCATTTATGGGCATATTTGGTTGAGCCATGAACTATAGGAATATTTTCGCAGCATATGAATTCAAACATTGCGATTAAGTGTGAAAAGAACCGTCAAAGCCTCGAAGATCACAAATCTACCAGCCTAATGGCAATCTTTACTGCTTCGAAAGTGGCTTCCACAGAAGTTCCACATCCTGGACGACCTCATATTAATTTGACATTCTTCATGGAAGAAGAAATCTATAGACATTCTTTGGCATCAAACTACTTCGTTGGTTGCAAACAAGAAGCAACTGCAATCCCTACACTTCCAATGGTTTCTTGGCATCCAATCTTGTATGGAGATGATTATTGGTGGTCTGCAAGACAACGCTTCAAGATGTAGATGCACACAAACAAGAATCAGTCATCAAATGTTGCCTTCAAATAAAAGGTGGTAATCGTTTCAAGTTAAATTCGATTTATTTTAGGAATGACTTGTCCTTGCACTTTGTGCAGATTTTAGTGAGGCAAATTACTGGCAAGCAACAAGATTACATGGGAAAGACAGCTTGGTCCAGAATCACACAATCTCTAAAAGAAAAGGGTGTGTTCGTTCCAAAAGTCAAAACAACTCATTTATAAACTAACATAGCCACCCATGCTTACAGATTGTGAAGTGGGAAATGCATTGACGCACAAAAAATGGCGAAAGATCACCTAGCCTAAAAGGGGAAATTTTTGAGGCAGATGGCCACAAAATGGATCGGGTGCACGCAATGCCTGAGTCACCGACTTCTAAAAAGGGATAGATTCAAATGGAATAAACATTTGTCAAGTGAATTGCTGTCAATCATGAGAGCGAATCTGTCTCCATAGCCAAGAAAACAGGATGGAACTTAGTCATCAGATATGCCGTAAAAGGAAGTATACTGTTCCTAAAATGAATCATGTCGAATATGAAAATAACATATTATGTCTCTTTTTCCTTGCAGTTGATAAACGGGGCAAGTCACTCAAAGTAGAGTAACTCTCACCTGTGAAGCAAGTTGAAACAAAGTCAATTGATTCAGCACAAAAGGGGAGTATCGTCCCTAAATTAGTCCAATTCAATTTTGGAATATAAGTAACATGCCCCATCTCTTGTAGGAAAAGGTGCACATTGACCACTGGAGCAACCCCTTATACCAAGAAGGCATGTTAAGGCCCAACCATCCACTTTGATGGAATAAATGGAGTAAAAAATCCAAGGAGCAATGTCCTCACATGTAGAAACAATGAATACCCCTCTCCTTTCATCTTTGACGTCCATTCTGAATAAATTCGATAACATCTTTGATAGCAAGATCTTCAAGGAAATGTTAACACCTGAGGAGCAAAGGCGCATGAAGAGGAAACACAAGACATTGAAAGTTAGATGTAGGAGAAGGGTAATTCGGTATCGTTTCCAAAATGCCTCATCTAAACTTCATTTTTGACGTAGTTCCCTTGTTTGACAAGAAGCGTCGGTATTCGAGGAACAAACTCGAGAAATTGATTGAAGCATAATCTATATGGACCAAGCAAGCATATGGAGGTAACACATGTCAAATTCACCTAACTTGGTGGAGTTTAAGAGCCAGTTCAATTAAATAAAAAAGGAAGCGCCCCATGGACACTACCGGCGCTTCGGCCTGGTGGTATAGGGAATGAATGAACGGGTTCGAGAGGTACGGGGTTCGATCCCTAGAAACGGCAACAAGGTTGCCCTGTAAAAAAATAAAATAAAATAAATAAACTTTTGCATCTCTTATTTTTGCAAAAAGAGGAAAATGCTTGAACTAATGAGACCAAAAACCTACGACTCTCTTCAAGCCTTAAAACGGTACGTTCATTCCACTGTTTGCCGCCAAATGGTGAAACTGACCAAGGGTAATGTTATATCGTTTCCAATTTTATTATCCCAGAGGATTCATATACTAACACATTCCCTTTTGTTCTTCGTAGGGTCGCCTGACTACTAAGGCAAAAGTAAGTACCCTTCTTCTCAAAATCAAATGCAAAACAAATAGAGAATTTTCATTGCAAGAAAGAACATTTAGTGTTTTTCTAGAAACAAGCACAAAAAATGGAAAATGAAGAAACAAGTTTTCCACAAAGTTTGCAAAAATCTTCTTTACCTTTAAATTGTCCATCCACTCGACGGATCACTCATTTTGAATCAAAATTCCTTATGGAGATTAATCCACTCAGATGATCTCAACAAAAATGAAAGGCGATGTTGCTTATGCCAAGCGAGAAACACTTTCGATGAGGAAAGGCAACCCATTTCCAAACATGTCCTTTCAGCACTCTGGGATTCGAGCGAAAAAGAAAACCCGTGTCGTTTAAGGTCATTGAATTCATTCACAAGTGGTCCATAGATCAAGATGATAAGAGGCATTTCTCTCCTCTATCATATACACCACATGTGACAATAGTTAGCCCATTTGAGCCTTTTAATGTGAAGAATTTTCTACAAAATACCCATGTCAAGAACCACCCCACAATGGGGCAATTATGGAGGTTTGGGTTGACATTATTTGGAGAGGAAAGATGAGAAAGGTTTCTTTGCTCTCACTTGCATAAATCTTTTTGTGGTAACTTCAGGTGAATTCTTATGGAAGCTCGAAGCATCCCAAGGTGAAGAAGAGCATTCTTTTCTCTACCCAAACACCGATACCCTTTGCTTAAACCATATTGAGCCTAACTATTCATTTCTAAAACCCGAGTGGTGATTATCTCCCCACATTTCGGGCAAGGCATATGATTTGCCAAGGCAAGTTATGTTTATATGAGAATATGAAAAGCATCTTGAAAGTCCTAAGAGCTTAAAAAGTTCAAAAGAGCAAAAGTCAAATGAAAATTAGGGGGTATGAAAAAGCAGTATGTCTGGTAAAAGCAAAGCTAATACCCATCACAAAAAAAAAAAGAAAAAACAAACAATTGCATCAAGAGGAATATCTCTGTGAAAAAAAAATGGAAAAAAAAATGCCTGCATTGAAAAGAAAATCATTGCAAATGCAAAAGCCATTATGTTAAGATGATTAGTCAAAGGACTTTCGAGATAATTTGAATTTTAAAAGTCAAGTGCTTAAAAAAGAAAAAAAAAAAGAAAAGGGGATGATATGGTAATGATGCCATGATAATCACCAACTCTCAAATCCCCCATTGACAAAAAGATCTAAGCCTTTTGAGCCTTTCACCGAACCAACATTACAACTTATTCCCAAAGTCTCTTCAGATTGGGATAATTCGAGTGGAAATTAGGATTTCTAAAGAAGATGCCGCTTGAAGAAGTGAGGGCAAGGTTGTCTTATCTCATCTTAAGGTTCTTGACTTGTAAACCTGGCGAAGATGTTGATCAGTGATTAATTCATTTCATAGCCAATGATGCTTATCCATTGCTAAAACCATGACCAAACCTGCACTACGGTCCTTCTAAAAGACCTCTTAGATTGGTCAATGTGTACTTATTGCGAATGATTTAAAGCCTTGCACACTGGAAGAGTGAGATTGAGTGATCAGTTTATTTTCCCACATGAATAGATGGCATCAAACAACCATTTTCTTGAGGATATGTGAGAAGCCCTTTCTGACTAGGGGTCCTTGCTTGGCATACTTAACAAACCTTTCTTATAAGTCAAGGTCATTTCGACAAGGACTTTTCTCCCAAGAGAATTTGATGATTAATGATATTATCCGAGCATGATGATAGTTTGTGAGTTTGTCATGTGGTCGGAATTAGCTTGATTTGTTTATGCAATCATTGCTTTCCCATTACCGACACACTTTTGATATTGTTTTGATGACATGTGCCGAAATTGATCTTATCTAGTATGCTTTCGCTACTAGAATACTTGTTATAATGAATTCTATTTGATGTGTAGTATCCATTTCAAAATATTCTCGAATGACAGGTTTCTCCAGTTGAACCATGCAATTCTAAAGGGTTCATGGGTTAGCCTTAAACCATGCATTTTCAAAAGGTTCTTGGTTATCCTTAAACCTTGCAATTTCAAAGGGTTCATGGGTTAGCCTTAAACCATGCATTTTCAAAAGGTTCTTGGTTATCCTTAAACCTTGCAATTTCAAAGGGTTCATGGGTTAGCCTTAAACCATGCATTTTCAAAAGGTTCTTGGTTATCCTTAAACCTTGCAATTCTAAAGGGTTCATGGGGTAGCCTTAAACCATGCATTTTCAAAAGGTTCTTGGTTAACCTTAAACCACGCAATTCCAAAGGGTTCGTGGGTTAGCCTTAAACCATGCATTTTCAAAAGGTTCTTGGTTAACCTTAAACCACGCAATTCCAAAGGGTTCATGGGTTAGCCTTAAACCATGCATTTTCAAGAGGTTCTTGATTATCCTTAAACCTTGCATTTTCAAAAGGTTCTTGGTTAACCTTAAACCATGCAATTCCAAAGGGTTCATGGGTTAGCCTTAAACCATGCATTTTCAAGAGGTTCTTGGTTACCCTTAAACCATGCAATTCCAAAGGGTTTATGGGTTGACCTTAAACCATGCATTTTCAAAAGGTTCTTGGTTATCCTTAAACCTTGCAATTTCAAATGGTTCATGGGACTGCTTTAAACCACAAGGTTCGTGGGACTGCCTTAAACCACACGGTTAGTGGGACTGTCTCAAACCACATGGTTAGTGGGACTGCCTCAAACCACAAGGTTCGTGGAACTGCCTTAAACCACAAGGTTCGTGGGACTGCCTTAAACCACAAGGTTCATGGGTATATCCTTAAACCACACTTTTCAAAGTATTCATAGATACATCCCTAAACTACGCTCTTTACATTAAGCTCACTTGCATTTTCATTTTACTATTGTAAAAAAACAAAAAAACAAAAAAAAATTAGGTGTCACCTTATCTTTGAAAGAAATCTCTTTGAGCTTCCTTCCAAAGAGGGGCAGCTCTCGACACCTAAATTTTTACCCAAAAATCATTTCAAAAAAAAAAAAATGGGAACTTGTTTTTCCATACAAATATTTCAAGTTAAATTCTTGCATATAGTTTATCTAGGCGTTTAATATGGTGTTTTAAATGGAAGATGTTTTTACTTTAAAAAAAAAAATGAAAAAAAAATAAAAAAAATAAAATTAAAATAAAATAAAAAAAAAAAGAAAAAAAGAAAAAAAGTTGGGGCCAATGATCTAAATGTGACTAGCCAAGCCCAGGAGGTCAGATTGGAATTAAAATGGCAAATTGGGGCCAAATTGCAATTTCCAAAAGTTGAGGGACCAATTCGCAAATTTTGCAAAATTTTGCCCGAACCCTTAAATCATCATCTTGGTCACCAATTAAGTTGAAATTGAACTTGAGCCAACTCGAATCAATCAAATCGGGCGAAAAGGACCAGATTTGCATTGAAATGGGTATTTTCGGATAAGAAAATGACTAACTTTGAGGGACTTTTTTGCAAAATTGAGTGGGTATAATTGCAAAATCTGGTCGAGATCTTAAAAAACTATACATGAGCTTGCTAATTGATTAAAAAACGCAGCCAAATTGATGGAGTAAAGCACTCAAACGAGCTACCAAAACCCAGCCCACGGTTTAGCCTCAATTCGGAGTTGCTGAGTAAGCAAATTGGTGGCCCCACCATATCCCATTCAACCACACATCCAGCCTGATCTTTGCACGTGATTGAAGACCATAATGAGTAGTGCCAGTGGACGGAAATCGGCCAGGGATAAGCTGCTGAATGCACGGGAAAGTCGCAGCAAAACCCGCACACTCAACAGCTGCAAAATTTCAAAATTTTGGCTAAGTCAGAAAGTAGGTAGACTGCTCAGTTGGTGGGCTTGGCAGGTGGACAAAAAGCCGACCAAGGGATTGATGATTTCGGTGGATAACATCTACGAAGCATGCTCTTTTGAGGGATGAGAGAGAGAAGACGGGAGGGAGAGGAGAGAGCTCACGGTCGTCCCCCAAACAAGCCTTCAGAAGCAACTCCAGAAAAAAATACCTAGAAATTCCAGACCGACCTAGAGAGAGAAAAGTGAGATTTTCACACACCTGCAGCAATAATTAGCCAAAACCTCAACTAGAGAGTTAAACTTCACTCAAAGATATTTTCATCCATAGGTCGCACGTCCAAAATGGAGTTCGGGAAGGTCTCATAAAGCCCCCCGAAAAAATACCCTCCTAGCGGGCCAAAGAAAGTCTGAATTTTTCTAAGTGTTGAGCCCGATTAGTCACGAGTGAGAGAAAGCGAGTGTTTTTGAGAAAATTGAGAGACAAATGAGGAAAGCCATGACGTACAAGCCAAACTAGAATACATATAGTTTGGGTTTGTGTTAATTTGGCCAACAAAAGAGGTTCTGAAGCTTGATTTTGGAGGTTAATGAAAACCTTCGTTATCAGTTCTTTCTTTGCAGATCTTGTTTTCTAGTTGAAGAAGCCAACTTCCACGGGCCCCCGATGATAATTTCTTGGGCGAAGAATCACTTGAAAGGGAAACTAAAAAGCAAGGCAAGCATCCTAGATGTATTTTCTTTCGAGTTTGAGTACGGTTTGATCATAAAAATCAAGAGGAAAACCAGCCCGGAAAACTGATTTCTGAGGCTGAAAGTTTTCTAAATGTTCGAAATCTCTTCAAGAATTTTGCAAGTGTGCTTCTTGGAGAGGTCGTTTTGATGTCTTTCGGTGGGCCATTCTCTGTGATGTTTGTTGCCTTTGAAAGCTCATATTACCTACTTTCACTCGGATCAAGTAGTGTTTCCCGTAGATCTTGCATGTGATGAGTGTCGGGGCTTGAATATGGGCATATAACCTGTTTGCTTGACTTGGGTTCAAACCCAAATTTGCAAAATCAGCTTAAACCCATGTATTTGAGGACGATTTTAGCTTGGTTCTAGTGTGTTTTAAGCTATGATTTCTATCTAATCTTGTTCTTTGTATGTGGTAGTATAATCTTGATACTTTATTTCCACATGAGATTGCTTGTGGGTTGAGATTGAAGGCCACAAATATGGCCCGACGAAGCTGATTTGGGATGATTTGATGCACGCCAAGTGTTCGACGAAATGCGCAAACCAAGTTTCGATCTTCAAACGGTCTATTTGAGCTTGATTATTGTGATATTCATGTGCTGTGTTACTCCATGTTAGCATAGATCGGTTTAAGGAATTATTATTAATATTTTTTAAAAAAATAATAAAAAAATATGAAAAATATGAAAATTTCAAAAATATCAAAAAATGTTGGATGTTATCAAATTAAGCCAAAAATGACATCTGGGAGATTTTCCTAATTTTATAAAGTCATTTTTCCTAATTAAATGATATTTTGGTATTTTAGAACCATTTTTGTAAACAATCTATTATGCGTAGATTAAAATTAATTAGAGTAATTGCATGCATCTAGAGTAATTCCATGCATATTTAAATTCCCATTTTGCTCACGGGGGTCCTGTCCCGGGGCATGATAACAAGGCCATGTAATATTATTTGCCTGACTTGTATCGGGTCTTTCTTTTCCGCATTACTTTCAAGTCCTTTCAATTTCTTGGATGTTTACTTATGCATCGCTTTTCATTAATTTGAGTGTAAATTTCTTTTCTAGATTATGTTAGGATTAGTCTAGATATTAAAAAAAACTTACAAAAACATTTGCATGGATGCTTAACTGTTTTGTAAGGATTATAATTGATAATCAAGATTGTGTGGCCATTTAGATGAACAACTTTTCAAGTTAGTGGTACCGCAAGGGCGTTAATAGAAACATTAGCGTAAACAAGTCCCCGTTCCTAGAAATCTCTGGTTGCGTAGGAATCGAGACAACACTCTCGTGCCTCGATTGGTTTCTAGCTGACCCCAATAGGCTAGTGGCGACTCCTAGAAATATTTAGGTTGTTAAAAACTAAAAACCAAAATCCAACGTCACGCGAGGTATGGGCTTGGGAGAGCCCGCGCCTAATTTAGGGCCATTGGTCCGTCTTTTTAGGCAAATACCCCTAAACCATTCTTTCTTTTCCCCCGAACGGAAAAAAGAGGTCGTGACATGGTAGCCAATACCCAGGGCGTTGCTAATCTAGTGAGCATTTGAGATGACTGGCTCGGTTGGGGTATGAAGTGGAATCTCCTAGCGGAGTAATTGAGGTCATGAAGCAATGACAAAATTGAGGACAAATCTTCAATAACCTGGGGAGATTGAGGTGTGAGCATTGGGCTTCATCAATTGATGCAAGTGGAAGATGTCAATTATGCAGAAAAGTTGTCGCTTCAATGGACAAGTTGCCAATTTCATAGTCGTCGATCGGCTATTGAGACATCGACACACATTTTTATTGTTGATCCGAGACTACTAATAGATTATCTAACAATCGCAATTGAAGGCTGTTCTGGGCAATTTCCTTTGTTGTTTGGTGATCTTCAAAGATGTCCATTAGGCTGCCCAAGGAGACGAACGAATTTATAGTCTATTTTAATTACTTGGCATCCAGTCAAGTGTCATTAGGAAGTCTTAAGTGTATTGTAGTTTTCAAGGAGCCAAAGTTCAAGTTTCTAGTCTTAAAAGTGTGTTGTAGTTTTCAAGGAGCCAAAGTTCAAGTTTCTAGTTTTAAAAGTGTGTTGTAGTTTTCAAAGAGCCAAAGTTCAAGTCTCTAGATGTTTTAATGCATTGTCTAGATCCTAGGTAATTATTGTGCTTTTCTAATTCCTATGTCTTTAATTAATTAGATAGTTTCTCCTGGTCTTTGTATCCTTCGAAGGTGGATTCTTCCTCAAGATGAGCCAAAGAAGCACTATATACTTGGCTGGTGGTTTTCATGTAGGCCTTGGTGATGAGCTTTTTCAATCCCGAAGTCGTGTAACAACTCTCACCCATCCTGCTACCGCATTAGATATCATTTGAACTCATACATCATTAAGATGGTGATTAGCAAATATTCACCTTGGGGAGTATTTTTATTTCTAAGTAGCATCATAAAAAATCCTAAGGAGAGTGAACCAAGTCGTGGCCTAACCACGTGAAGATGACATTGGGCCACATGCTCTTGAATTAAGCATATATTGGACAAGGAGGAAAGTATATGCATTGAATGGAATGGCCTCATGCATGCATGCAAAGGGAATAAGCTCATAATTGTCTAGCAAATTTCTGCTTCGCCAGGTGCATGAACGGGGGCAATCATCTACTTCTATGAAATTGTCGCAAGCAGACTTTTCCAAAGCGAAACAACCGAAAGACAGAAGACCCTTGACCCAAACATCCTCCGTTCCATCGAATTGAGAATATGGCATGGAAAAGATAGCGAAACCGTCAGCAGATGCCATAGCTGACAAAGACAAACATGTAATCGAACCCATTAAGCTGCTGGTGCAGATCGATCGTTCGATTTGGATCTCCGAGGTCTTTCCATTGTCTCGTCTCGGTGTATTTTCCAGTTCTGTCTTGTTTGGACCCGTTATGGAATGGCTTTGACTGTAGCTCGTTGCTTTGTTTATACAAGATCTCCAATTATCATTTGGAAAGGAATACTTATTGCTTAGAAAAATTGTCTACATTGTGTTGCTTCTTGCTTATTCTCAATAGATGCATCGAGAAGAAAGATCGTTTGATTATGCTTCCAACTACGTGATTTGCAGACTGGGATTTCCTTGGTCTAGAAGAAGTTGGTTGCCAAGAGGAAGTGAGTGTCCCTTCTATATAAATAAAAAAGCAGCAGAACTATTGAAATTGGGATTCCAGATCACCGATCCACGACCTGAAGATTGGCAAGTTTCATATGCTTCTCATCATCTAATTTAGCAGATAAGGTCCGTTTTGCTTAGATCAAGTTAAAATACTCTTCCATTGTGTCAAATGCCATTTTGGTGAAGCAAAATCATCGATGAAAATGCTTTGATGGAGCCACATTAGTTTTTACCATGACATGCAGGGATATGATCCACATAGAATTCCTAGGTGATTCTGTTAGATGCAAATAACGCAATCCCTAGATCACCATAACTAGAACAAGAGCATGCATAATCGAGTAGAAAGATTAACACACCTGTTTTGGGATCCATCATTCTTGAAGCGGAAGCGGAAACACAATGTTTCACGTGCAAGTCCTTCTCCTCTATTGCCCTCCGTATAACTGGCTCAATAAGACGGCCCCCTCACCCTTTAGCGTTAGGTTAACGCTCCTTATGTGAGGATACGTGTGAAAAATTAGGGTTAGAGGAGAGACTTGAGCACTATTTATAGAGTTTCCAACTAGGCCCCCTCATTACGGGCCAGGCTCAACTCGGCCCACACTAGCCAGCCCCATATTAGACTAATTAAGAAACCTTCTATCTCACCTTAGACCAACCCCATAAAACGATAACCGTTAAACGGTAAATTACAATATCAATTAATGTAGTCCACATTAGGAAAACTCTTACAGATTCAACAGAATAATGCCCGTGACTTTAAATTTTTCGGCGACTAGTTCTGCATTATTTGATACATAGTTACTTGGTCACTCAAACATCGTAGTCTCTCAATTAATGCATAAGGCCTCACATGCAATCCCTTTTGCGACAATTGTGAACCCGTTCTCTCTTGGATACATGCGAGGGAATGTTAAGATTGACTGATGATTTAGCTTATTTAAGCGGGATCCATGCGAAGACATTATGAAAATGTTTGATCCGGCGTAATAGCACTAACAGACAATACGTGTACTTTTCATGATTACAGCGACAACAGTTGTCTTAATAAGCAAAATCATATTGAACTGATAAAAGAGCTTGAAATTGGAGGTACTGGGACTTCAACATCTCCTTCCAACATCTGAGTGATTTTCTTCATGGTTGGCCTCAAAGTCGGGTCATCCTGGATGCACCACAATGCTGTCATCACAAATCTTCTCACCCTATTTATGTCACTCGATGCCTCCTCATCGCTCTCCACTAGCTTAAGTATGCTCCTGTCGTGGTAGCAGTCATACGCCCAATCAACTAGCACAATTTGATTTCTGCTTCCAGGTTGTAGTTCTTTCTGCAGCAGATGAGCTCTACCAACAAAATGCCGAAGCTGTAAACATCTACCTTGCTTGAAATAGGCATATTCCTGAACCATTCTGGCGCTAAATAACCTCTGGTTCCTTTGACTCCAGTGATGGTTCGTGTTTGGTTCACCATCAAGAGCTTGGCTATTTCGAAGTCCGATATTTTTGCAGTGAGAGACCCGTCAAGAAGAATATTTTGTGGCTTGATGTCATAGTGGATTATATGCTTGGTGCAATCGACGTGCAAGTAAGAGAGCCCCCGCGCAACATCACAGGCAATTTCTATTCTTCTGTACCAACTGGGCCTTGAAGCACCAAATAGGAAATTCGCCAAAGTGTCATTGCTCATGAATTCATATACCAATAGTCAGTGTTGACCTTCATTGCAGTATCCAAGTAACCGCACTAAGTTCTTGTGGTCAGTTCGGCCAATTGCACTCACTTCTCTTTCAAACTCCTTTTCGCTTTCTCCAGTCCTTGTCGCCAACACTTTTACTGCCACGAAGTTTGTATCCTCGGATCCAAGAACACCTTTGTACACTGTTCCAAAAGCACCCCTACCTAGTTCATCTTTGAATTCATCTGTTGCTTCTTAAAGCTCCTGATAAGTGAAAGTCTGCATACCTGTGGCTTGGTTGATTTGGACTGGTCGTGACAACTTAGAATCCCTAGATCGGAAGCTTCTATAAATTAAATAGGTGATGAGGAGTAAAAGCAAGTTCACAAAGACAGAGCTACTCAACAGCACCGATCCGATGATAATCAGAGTGGAATTCTTGTTTCCATCTCTCGTAGATTTTGAAGTCGAGTTATTTATCCTGACCTTGATCAGAGCTTTTCCAACCTCACTAGGATCCTTCCTTCCATTGGAAAGAGGGATCTTCTTTTTGTAGCAAGTTCCGCTGCCGCCAAAAATAGCGACTGCGCAAAAACAATCAGCCAGACAAGCCTCTCTACACTTGTCCTCGGTTTGTGCTGCAGTACACTCGTAATCATTCATTGGCCAGTTTGTACGGAGCATTTCATGCAAAGCGAACTGGTCTGTTTCGGGCCTACTTCCATCACAACTCTGTGGTACGAAGTCCTGTCTGCATCCATTCATCTCGTTTGTTGAATCTAATGGAGTATATCCGGGTGGGCAGTGGCATCGGGGCCTCTGGTCATCTCCAAGAGCACAGTAGCTGTTGAAGCCACAAGCTCCAGAACCCGTTTTTTGCCTGATGCTCTGGCATATATTTGGAGGGATCAGGGAAGAGACCATCTGTTAGGACTAGAATTATCACCTAGAGGGGGTGAATAGGTGATTAAGACAAATTCAAACCAATTAAACAGAACGAGAGATTAAATAATTGAAACTCGATAATCACAGCAAATAAAAGCAATGAAGAATAAAGGATTAGGGATAGAGAATCAAGACTCCAGATTTATAGTGGTTCAGCTTAATCCAAGCCTACGTCCACTCTCCCGCACGGACAACCCTTTTGGCTGGATTTCACTATGAATCAAATGAGTGATTACAGTCTCATGCTCTTGAGTCCGCAGTGTAGAAACTCTACTACACTTCCTCAAGGTCTCACCACAGTATGATCTCTCTTTTGATTACATATAACACTTGAAGAATAAGATCACAAAATATAAATGGAGATTCAGACTTTGGAATTCTTCTATCCGCACCCTTCAACAACTGGAGCATCTCTCTTATATACTTCTTCATGCCTTCATTACCGTTGGCACCTTCTAAAGAAGTTCTTCCAATCAACCCGTTGGACAAAATCAATTAGAGAGATCTCGAGCTCTTTATGGTAAGTGTAGATAGCCCATCAATCATGTTCGCCCATACAATCAGGATCTAGGTTTCCATAAGTAAATCCTTCCAAAAATAATCTGCGAGTCTTTAAAGAATCTATATATTCGAATAAGGAAATAGGATCTTCTAGTGTTGAATCCAGTAGAAATATATTCCATAGCCGTTGGAATCGAATAAGATCAGAATAGAAGTTTTGATCTTATCAGTCTGGAAACTGTCCATGAGGATAGACTTTGAATACTTGAGTCTTGCTGTCATCAGACTTTGCCAGTAGAGTCTATAAGTCTTCAGACTTTGATCTTCAGACTTTGTCAGTAGAATCTGCAAGTCATCAGACTAGACTGAGGAAAATGTTTTGTCAACTTCAAAATACCTGAAGAGAATTTATCCAACAATCTCCCCCTTTTTGATGGTGACAAAACTTTCCTGCAGATTTGAATATTATTGCCCTGCAATACAACTTTTAATCAAGTATTGATATCTCATAAAGATTAGAATAAAAATAGTAGAAGTTATCCTGTACACAGATGTCCTGTACACAGATTTACCCTGTACACAGATCTGCATCCACAGAAACCTCATTAGTCATGTACATACATTACTATCTTTATCTAATTTAATAGCTTAAAGTAATGCAATAATGAGCACACATTCAAAAACTCAAGATAAAGTCAAAATATCAATCACAATCATAACAAACCAAAAAAAAATGTTTAAAAGTGAAGATTTGGTTTGGAGTGAGAGTCTTGTTTGAAATCTGAAATCTGAAATCTACAAAGTCTTCTCCCCCTTTTTGTCAGCATCAAAAAGAAATCAAGGAGCACGCGGAATGCGAACAAGTTGAAAGTCCTCCTTTGATTTGACAGTGCCTTCGAGCTTCTTCAAATCTTCCTGTAGTTGAGCAAGAGCAGTGCCTTTGGCAGTGGCCTCAATCTGACGCTGAACATCTTTAATCTGATCATGCATGGTGATGAACATTGCATGATTCTCATTCTGCAGAGTCTGAAATTCATACCCCATAGCATAGATTTGGCCCTTAAGCTCTAAGATGATTTCAAGCAATCTGCCAAAATCTGAATTCTCAGTCTGAGTGCTTGCATCAACTCTATCTGATGATGGAGTCAAACCAGTGGGAACATCAGAAGGAAGATCAATGTGTGGAGATGATGCTTCTTCCTCATGAAACTGAGCAGCATGAACATCTTCAGAATGAGGAGGCAATCGACTAACACTTGCACTTGTAAAGGTCAGCAAAAGAGGAGTATATTCTCTTTGTTCATCTCCCCCTATTTCAATATCCTCTAGAGGAGAGAAAAACTCTTCTTTTTGAGGAGTTTCCTCAGTGACAGTATGTCTTTGATCTGCCTTTTCTGCTGGAGAATCTGTCTGTGCAGGTTCTTCTTCTTTTTCTTTCTCTTCCTCTTTCTCTTCTTCTTTCTCTTCTTCTTCCTCTTCTTTCTCTTTTTCTTCCTGTAAGGATCCCTTTTCCTAGAGTCCTTTCTCTGTGTCTTCTGCAAAATGTTGTTCTGGAACAGCTGGAACAGGTGCAGAAAACTGAGAGACAAGAGCAGAGATAGGCAAAGCATCCTCATCTTCTTCATTCTCCAAGATGATTGCCCTTCTCTTCTTCTTGATAGATCCAGTCATTGGTTCCTTTCCTTTCCTTTTTGTCGCAGCAGAGTCTGGTCTTGTCTTGACAGGAGTCTTTTCCTTGAACTGCTCTAACTTTTTGCTGAGCTCTTTCAGACGCATCTTGGTTATCATCCTCAATCCAATGACCATTTGGTCAATAGTCTTCACAGAGAGAGCAGGAGGAGACTGAATGTTTAAGTGTCTGAAGAGACGTGTGATGAGAGCAGCATAAGGGAGTTGTCCCTTGTTCTTTGCCATTGTCCTGTACATGTGAAATATGATTGTGTGTGGCAAGGAGAAGTTAAGAGCAATCTTGATGGCATACATCAATTTTGCCTCTGATATGGATACATCTGTCTTTGATGTTGATTTTGGTCTAAGACAGTTGATCACAATTTTGTGAAGCAGAATATTGGTTGCATTCATTCTGGAGTAAGAGAGACGACCTTCACCAATTCGATCTCTTGCAAGTTCAAGAGTGGCATGACTTACGGACACAGAAATGGATTGGAAAGCACCTCTTTCCACACCCAATACATTTGCCAGTGTGTCCATATCAACAATATAGTCCCTGTCTCGCACACTAAAAGAAAAACTGTTCGCATCAAGAAAGCTGATATTGGAGTAAAAGTATGCGGTTAATTCGGAGTAAGCCACATCACATTCAGTGCAGAACTTGTACAATTGAAGTTTTTCAAACTTCTCTCTGAGATGAATACTCAGTAAATCCAGAAACTCAAAGTCCACCATCCGTGGATTCATCACTCCACGCTTCAGCAGTTTTTCATACACCTTCCTGTGTCCATCAGAAGGAAATAGTTCATCCTTCTTACCTCGAAAGTTTGCAGCCATACCCATCCAAGGTTTAAAGTGTAAGAACATCTTTTCATCATCATCCTTTCCCTCTGGTTGATTAAAACCACCAAACCTAGGGTCACTGGGAAAGTTTGCAAAAGCCTTTGCTGCTGTTCCAACAGGAACAACCTCTGATCTTTCCATTATGGTGAGGAAGTGCGTCTCATTTCTATAACCCTTTTCTTTCAGAAATTCATCAATAAAGGTCATTGCAGAGCCACCTTCCTTCAATGCAGAGTAAAGCCTATAAACAAAAGCAGGCTTGAGTGATCTTACTGGTTCAATATCTTCGAGAACTTCTTCTGCATGTTGAGGGTGCTGATCATGAGGTCTGGTTGAGGAGGAGCGCTGCTGAGAACGTTGAGGAGACTGTTCTGTAGGAAAGTCGCTTTCTTCTGTGAGATCGAAGTGCGTAGGCCCCTCACCAGATCCCTGTGGTCCCCTGTTTGCTATCCTTGAGGATTTCCTTTGGTAAGCCATTCTGGCTTTCTTGGAGAAACTTTCACACTTGTGTCGCAAGAAAGTCAAAAGCTTTGAGACGTAGAAATTTTGGGAGTGAAAACTACAGAGAAGTGAAAAGCTTTTGATCTAGGGTTTCTGGGTAAAGTGAAAACGAAGGAGAAGGAGAGTATAAAAGATAATAGATACGGGGGGAAATCCAAGCGTCGCAATTTTTGGAAATCTTAAAAATTTCCTTTTGAAAAAATAACTGCCTTAATAAATCGATAACCACCCCTTTTTTAAATATAACTGCCTTAATAAATCGATAACCAAAATTTTTGGTATTTTCAGTCTTCAACCTTTTGAGTCTGATACTCTGTCAGACTTTAGATTCTGAGTCTGAGCTTCAACATTCTTCAAGAGATAAAATATTGAGTCTTGAGCGAATAGACTCAAATGAGCTTTTCTCAAGTGGCTTTGTGAAGATGTCTGCCAATTGATTCTTTGAGTATATGAACTGTATCAAGACTTCTTTGTTCTGAACATGATCTCTTATAAAATGATGTCGAATCTCAATATGCTTTGCTCTTGAATGTAGGATAGGATTCTTTGTAAGATTAATTGCGCTGGTATTATCACATCTGATCTCAGTGCAAGAGTCTTTAATCCCAAAGTCTTGTAGTTGTTGTTTTATCCACAGTATTTGAGAACAGCAACTCCCAAGGGCTACGTATTCTGCTTCTACTGTTGAGAGAGCCACAGTACTTTGTTTTCTTGAGAACCAAGATACTGCCCTGTTTCCAAGCAATTGACAAGTGCCTGAAGTGCTCTTTCTTTCAACTTTACAACCTGCAAGATCTGCGTCTGAATAGCCAAGAAGGGTAAAGTCTCCTTCTTTGGGATACCAAAGACCAATCTTAGCAGTAGAAGCAACATATTTAATAATACGTTTAGCAGCACTTAAATGAGATTCTTTAGGATCAGACTAAAATCTAGCACATATGCAAACACTAAATAATATGTCAAGTCTGGATGCAGTAAGATAAAGAAGTGATCCAATGATACTCCTGTATAATTTTGATCGACTTTCTTCCCTGCTTCGTCTTTGTCTATCTTCAAGGAACTTGACATTAGTATGTCAGTCTTCTTGCAGTTTTCCAGACCGAACTTTTTAACAAGTTCTTTTGCATATTTCTCTTGATGAATAAATATCCCTTCCTTTAGTTGTTTCACTTGTAGACCAAGGAAAAAGGATAGTTCACCCATCATGCTCATCTCGAATTCATCCTGCATAGACTTAGAAAATTTCTTGCACAAAGTCTCATTAGATGATCCGAATATAATGTCATCAACATAAATCTGAACAAGTAGAAAACTTTTACCTTCCTTTTTAATAAACAAAGTAGTGTCTACCTTTCCTTTAGAAAAGCCATTTTGAATTAAGAAATTACTTAGCCTTTCATACCAAGCTCGAGGAGCTTGTTTCAATCCATATAAAGCTTTCTTCAGTCTGAACACTGTGTCTGGTTTCTTTGAGTCTTCAAATCCAGGCGGTTGTTCCACGTAGACTTCCTCTTGTATAAGTCCATTCAGGAATGCGCTTTTGACATCCATTTCAAACAACCTGAAATTCTTATAGCAAGCAAAAGCAAGTAGTAATCTGATTGCTTCTAACCTTGCTACTGGAGCATAAGTCTCATCATAGTCTATCCCTTCTTCTTGCGTGTATCCTTTAGCGACGAGTCTTGCTTTGTTTCTCGTTACTTTGCCTTTTTCATCAACTTTGTTCCTGAAAACCCATTTAGCTCCAACAACTGATTTACCTTTTGGTTTGGGAGTCAATTCCCATACGTCGTTAATACTGAATTGTCTGAGCTCTTCTTGCATTGCTTCAATCCAGCTTTCATCAGCTAAAGCTTCTTCAATATTTTTGGGTTCTATTTCAGAAATAAGAGCAACAGCGCTAGACTCTTCTCGCCTTTTGGATCTTGTTCGAATTCCCTCATTAATGTTCCCAATAATGAGTTCTTCAGGATGACTAGACTTGTGCTTCCAGTTACTGGTCAGTCTGATAGATTGTTGACCTTTTTCTTGAGAGGATTCTTCATCAGTAGCTTGTTGTTCTGATTTTGAATTTTTAACAACTTCAATAGAGCTAGTTCCAGCAGAGTCTGGAACAGATTCTGAATCTTCATTCTGAATTTGTTGAACTTGTGGAGATTCTTGAAATTTGACATTCATTGATTCTTCCATAGTCTGAGTCTTCTTGTTGAAAACTCTGTAGGCTTTGCTTGTAGTTGAGTAACCAAGAAAAAATCCTTCATCTGATTTCTCTTGAAACTTACCAACACGATCATTAGCATTCTTTAGAATAAAGCATTTACAACCAAATACTTGAAAATAAGAAACTATTGGTTTATTTCCTTTAAAAATTTCATAAGGGGTTTTCTCAAGAATTGGCCTTAAAAACACACGGTTTATAATATAGCAAGCAGTTGAAACAGCTTCAGCCCAAAACCTTGAAGAAATATTATTTCCAATTAACAGAGTTCTTGCCATTTCTTGTAAAGACCTATTCTTCCATTGCACAACTCCATTCTGTTCTGGTGTATATGGAGAGGAGAATTTATGCTGAAAACCAAATTCATCACAGAATTTAGCAAAGTCTTGATTTTCAAACTCATCTCCATGGTCTGTTCGAATGCTTGAGATAGTGTGACCTTTCTCATTCTGTATTTTCTTAGCAAACTTTGAAAAGAGAGAGAAAGTCTCAGACTTACTTGAAAGAAAGTAGACCCAAGTAAATCGTGAATAATCATCCACTATTACTAAACAGAACCTTTTTCCACCAATGCTTTCTGTTCTGGTAGGTACGAACAAATCCATATACAGAAGCTGCAATACATGATTAGTGGAAACTTTATTTATTGATTTGTAAGAGTTTCTTACATGTTTGCCCAGTACGCATGGTGTGCATAGATCAGACTTTGAGTAATTTAAAATAGGCAATCCTCGAACAAGTTTCTTGGAAGAGATCTTGTTGATTTGCTTCATGTTGATATGGCCTAGCTTTTTATGCCATAGATCAGCTTCATCTTGTACTGATATTAAGCACTGTGATCTTTCTTGATTCACACCCAGAAGATAGATATTCCCATGTCTTCGTCCAGTGAAAGATTGAGAAAAGTCTTTACTGATTCCAGAGCAAGTTTCTTCCTGGAAATTGATCTTGAAACCAGTATCACACAACTGGCTTATGCTAAGCAAATTGTAGTTTAATTCCTCAACTAAGGAAACATTTTTGATTGACAAGCTTCCAATCTTTACTGTTCCTCGACCAGTAATTCTTCCTTTGTTGTTACCACCAAAAGAAACTTTTCCTCCGTCTATCCGGACAAGACTTATGAAGCAACTTGAGTCTCCTGTCATATGTCTTGAGCAGCCACTATCAAGATACCATTTAATCTTTCTTTTGATAGTAACCTGCAAATATCATAGATTCAAGCTTTCTTTGGTACCCATTTCATCTTGGGTCCAGAAAAGTTAGAACAATAGACAGTCTTAGCCCAGCTCTTTTTAACAGGTCTCCAAACCAAAGGACATTCTTTCTCAAAATGTTATGAGCTTTTACACTTGGAACATTTCAAGGCATTTCTGCCAACAGGTTTTACAAAGATCTTCTGGAAATGATTCTTATAGACAGCTTTGGCTGGTCTCTGTCTGATTCTTTCTTTTACCTTTGGGAAATCAATTAGTGGAATAGTTTCAGACGTCATACCAAGTCCTAACTTATCAAAGTATGGTCTTTGTATTGAGAGAATCTTATCCAACTTTTCAGAACCATCTGAAAATCTTTTTGATATATTTGTAATATCATTTTTCAAAAGACTATTTTCATTTGAAACAGAGTCTGAGTTTTCTTTCATAACAGCAAAATCCTTTTCCAACTCATCAAACTTTTCTTTCAAAAGCTTTTCCTGTTGCTTCAGTGTAGAATTTTCCTTTTTCAATTCGGAGATCCTCTTAAGAGAGGTTTTCAAACTAAGACAAAGTTCATCAATATATTTAGCAACTTTGACAGGAATTTTTTTATTACTGACCTCGAGTTCACTGTCTAAGTCTGTGTCTGAATCAAGATCTGAGTCTGAGTCTGATTTTGCCATCAAGCAAATATTGGCATAATCATCATCACTTCCTTCACATTCAGTATCACTCCAAGTCTCTGCTTTGAGTGCTTTTCTCTATTTCTCAGTCTTTCCTTTTCTCTTCTTTAACAGAGGACAGTTGGGTCTGATGTGTCCCTTTTTTCTTGCATTCAAAGCAAGTCACTTCTTTGTTAGAATCACCTTCCTCTGTTGACTTGTTCTGAAACCATTGCGAACTTTGTTTCTTCCAATTGAATTTCCTCCCTTTTCTGTTCAGCTTTCTGAATCTTTTTATCATGAGTGCCAGTTCTTCATCATCTAGATCTTCTTCAGAGTCTGTAGCATCAGAATAATCATTAGACTTTAAGGCAATAGATTTCTTACCTTTTGAATCTTCCTCTTCATTGGTCTGTTCCACTTCATAAGATTGAAGAGTTCCAACCAGTTCGTCTACAGAGAGTGAAGCAATTCTCTAAGTCTCTCTTATTGAGGTTCTTATATGATTCCAGTCTTTAGAGAGTCCTCGTAGGAGTTTGTTGACCTTCATATGTCCTGAGATTGGGTGTCCCTGATATTCAAGACCATTCACAATTTCAGTAAAGCGACTAAACATGTCAGTTATTGATTCTCCTGATCTCATCTTAAAGACTTCATATTGTCCCAAGAGAATATTGATCCTCGTTTCTTTCACACGATCAGTCCCTTCATAGGTAATGTGAAGCCTATCCCAGACTTCTTTTGCTGTATCACAAGAAGATATTCTGTTATACTCAGTAGGAGATAAAGCACAATATAAGGAGTAAATGGCTTTGGCGTCAAGAGTCTGTCTCTTAGTGATTTCTTCTTGAGTCAATAGAGTGGGATCAGCAGCTTCTTTTCCTCTCTCTGATCCTGATGCAGCAGCAGGAATGATTCCTTTATCAACCACTTCCCATTCCAAAGGATCTTTCGATCTTAGGAATGCTTTCATCTTGTTTTCCCATATGCTGTAGTCTTTTCCATCAAAGTATGGAGGTCTGGTATTGCTTTGACCTTCAACCAACCCTGTAGGCAACATACTAGCCATAGATCTTTTACTCAGAAGTAAAGACACTTCTTAAAAATGAGCACACTAGCTCTGATACCAATTGTTAGGACTAGAATTATCACCTAGAGGGGGGTGAATAGGTGATTAAGACAAATTCAAACCAATTAAACAGAACGAGAGATTAAATAATTGAAACTCGATAATCACAGCAAATAAAAGCAATGAAGAATAAAGGATTAGGGATAGAGAATCAAGACTCCAGATTTATAGTGGTTCGGCTTAATCCAAGCCTACGTCCACTCTCCCGCACGGACAGCCCTTCTGGCTGGATTTCACTATGAATCAAATGAGTGATTACAGTCTCACGCTCTTGAGTCCGCAGTGTAGAAACTCTACTACACTTCCTCAAGGTCTCACCACAGTATGATCTCTCTTTTGATTACATATAACACTTGAAGAATAAGATCACAAAATATAAATGGAGATTCAGACTTTGGAATTCTTCTATCCGCACCCTTCAACAACTGGAGCATCTCTCTTATATACTTCTTCATGCCTTCATTACCGTTGGCACCTTCCAAAGAAGTTCTTCCAATCAACCCGTTGGACAGAATCAATTAGAGAGATCTCGAGCTCTTTAAGGTAAGTGTAGATAGCCCATCAATCCTGTTCGCCCATACAATCCGGATCTAGGTTTCCATAAGTAAATCATTCCAAAAATAATCAGCGAGTCTTTAGAGAATCTATATATATTCGAATAAGGAAATAGGATCTTCTAGTGTTGAATCCAGTAGAAATATATTCCATAGCCGTTGGAATCGAATAAGATCATAATAGAAGTTTTGATCTTATCAGTCTGGAAACTGTCCATGAGGATAGACTTTGAATACTTGAGTCTTGCTGTCGTCAGACTTTGCCAGTAGAGTCTATAAGTCTTCAGACTTTGATCGTCAGACTTTGTCAGTAGAATCTGCAAGTCATCAGACTAGACTGAGGAAAATGTTTTGTCAACTTCAAATACCTGAAGAGAATTTATCCAACACCATCGACCAGCCCAGTGCCAAGGCAGAACTTGAATTTGCCCCCTTAGGGTGGACATATTGCCTGAAGACCCCGTCGTATTCTAGGATTGCTCTTTGGTAAAACTCGTTGGTCGGGACTGTGTCTGAGGTGACAAGTTTGAGCAGTGTTCCATTCCTAGCCGTGAGGTAGACCTGACCACTTTGATTGAATATCAATCTGAAGCCGCTATCATTGGTGTTGCTTACCCAGTAAGTATCTGAGGCAAGCCACGGGTCAGAAGTGGCATAGAATGCGAGATTTCCGTCGTTTTCTAGCTTTAAGTGGAATCTCCCAATGGAGTAATTCATTTCAGAGTAGCGAGCATTAACTTTAGTCCCTTGATCTAACTATTGCGTAGGCAGCATCTTGTCGGTCGGTTGGCTGAACGTCTCCCACAAGTTGACGTAATTCTGGCTAACTAGGACAAAGTTTCCTGTGTCAAGCATGGCCGCATGCGCTACACCAGCGACAGTCAGGCTAGGAGACCACAACTATCTTCCATTTGGGTCGGCTAGCACCAGTTAGCCATCGGTGGTCAACTGGATCTTCGAACCTTCTGGTGCTAAATTATCACCATTCGCTGACCAGACAATGGTCTTGTCCTCTATCTTCTCAAACCATATTGCCAGCAAATGAGCCCCTTGTCCCATTTTCCGGAACCCGAAGGTGAACTCGCCTGACGGAGACAGCCAGGAAGAGTTCTGGTCATCCGCCGTTAACGAGGAGCCCAAGGTGAGGTTGCCGTTGGTCTGAGCTTTGGCGGAAAGTGGAAGGGTAACGAGCAGCAGAAGGATTCGGAGCATCACTGAAGCCATATGAGATGGAAACTAGAGGTGCTCCTTGAGTCAAGCTACTGCAACCTCAAGGATGAAAACACTTGCTAATCTAGCGGTAGATTAATAAAAAAAAAAATGGGGAAAAAAGAAAATTCTAGTTTTCTTTTTTTCTCTTTTGACTCTTACTTTCTGTGATACACAATTCACTTTCTAAGTTTTTTTTCTCTTTTCTTCCAATAAATATGATACGCAAGTTCAGAATGTGAATGGCTTGTTTTTTCCTCTCTCCAAGTTTTAGAGTTAAATTTGTCAAATTGAAGCAATGAATAATATTAATAAATGATAAATTAATATTTTTAGTATAAATTCATTCTAGGCTGTTATTATTATTTATTTATTTATGAATTTGAATCAAATTAATTTGATTGAAATAATCATAAAAATGATAATGTATTATGTATATATAAAAATATAGATTTAATATATAACGTGTCCTAACGTGTCGGAATTCTCTATTTTTTTAGAAATGACTAATCGACGTGTCGTGTCGTGTTGTATTGCGTTTCGCGTGTCAGTGTCGGTACTACTTAGATTGAAATTTGGACCAACAAGTTACATGATATCACCAACAAGATTTATAAATTTTAATCATATTGGAAAAGTGCCATGCACGAAAAATGACTGGAGTAGCTGTGTTTCTTAGTTTCTCCGTACGTGGAAATTTTGAAAAAGGCAAGTCTGCTTGGGCGGAGCCATTAAGCTTCGGCCGCGACCCAGAAATTTCCCAAGGAGAAACAAACAAATTTAGAAGACTTTGACCGAAACGTCTTTTAGGGAGGAGGAGATTTTGGGAGTTGAAAATGTTTTTTTGACCAAAACACCGAAGATTCGATTCCCGCAGAAATCAAAGCGATTGCAGGTCACTTAGTGGAAATTGAACGTTTCGGTGCGTGTACGGACGTGGAAATTTGCAGCGGTGTCCCGCATGAAGCATGCAGGCTGCATGAACACGATCTCATGCCGAACTGTATAAACATTATCTCATGCTTGCTTATGGATCACGATCGCTTGACCGCTTTTTCATGTGTTTGTCATGAAAGTGAAGCAGGACCTAGTAGATCATCATGCAAAATGCTCAAAATATAAAAGAAATTCAAAATAGTAAATAAAGAAGCAAACTTCGACCACATACTGGAGCCGAGGAGCTAGTAAGAGACAAAGCATTGAATCTACAATTCCGAAATCTGAGCGAAATTTGACCACATATACTTATCTTGTGAGCTTAAATTTATTATTATTTGAGACTTGTTGACAGTGTTAAGTGTGTGTTTTGGTGTATAATAGTGAGTCCTATCGACTTGAGTATAAACAACACCAGCTTTGGATAGAAGCGCTTGGGTATAAGCGGCACAACTTGATCGTAACCATTCATTGGTTATCTAGTGGAATATAGCAAGTAGGCTGTTAACGTAGAATAATGGACATGGGCTTGATGTAAGCTAAACCACTATAAATTTCGTGTACAATTTCCTTTTCTCTGAACTCTTATTGTTTATTTCTATAGTTTATTGCACACTTGTTGGGTGATTCAAAGTCTATGCTACTGCATTCTAGAATTTGACCCTTATTCAAACTTTAATCTTGTCTCATTCTATTCCGTTTTAATTTGTCAAGATTTTGTAGTATCACCTATTCACCCTCTCTAGATGATACCTGCTAGCCACCCTCATATTATACTTTTAACCATGTGATTTGCGGATTGGGATTTCTTTGGTCTAGAAGAAGTTGGTTGCCGAAAGCAAGTGAGTATCCCTCCTGTATGAATAAAAAAGCAGCAGAACTGTTGAAATTGGGATTTCAGGTCAACGATCCACGACCTGTGTGACATCCTGGATTTTTCACTTCTGTCTTCAATTAAATTAATCGGGCATTTCATCGATGCACCTATAGTACTGTTCTTAAAGCTGATCACTCATGAGATAACTAGACTATCTAGGGAAGCCATTAAGGATTTTAAAGCAAATAGACTTAAGGATTCGACTAGGAATCGGCTACTCGACCGTGTTCATTTGCCGAGATCATTACAGCACAGATATAAATCGATTAGAGATCAGAGATAG
The DNA here is from genome assembly GCA_007663325.1 of Eucalyptus pauciflora. Taxonomy (NCBI): domain Eukaryota; kingdom Viridiplantae; phylum Streptophyta; class Magnoliopsida; order Myrtales; family Myrtaceae; genus Eucalyptus; species Eucalyptus pauciflora. Next base: position 190,581 of record VMYD01000189.1, on the reverse strand, counting down.
GTCGGTTCAACTGAGATGAGTGGTTAAACGTGGGTGATCCCACTAAATTGCAAAATTCTCATCGATCAACACAAGTTTGATTTTTCTATCGTTTTGGTACCCAGTGCCCATATTTGAAACTTCAAGATTTTCACAATAATCGAGAGTTGCCAATGTGTCGATGAGGTTCATTATGGCTCGAAGAAAATCGACCACGGGTCATTTGCTCTAAAAAGTTATGAAAGCTACTCGATAGCCTAGGTCACGCTAAAAACGTACCGGAGTGAAATTAACCGCGAATTTGAATCTGATTTCAGAAATTGAAGGTTCTGTCATGTCACAATAAATTATAAGAACGTCGACTTAGTCTCAAAGATTTTTCTGTAGCCCGAGAATTTTTGGGAAAAAGTCGTCATAGGGCCGTTTTTTGTCCATAAAAAGTCAGGGATCGATTTTGATCGTGCATTTGGGAAGCAAGATGGTTCAATCGGAGATGAAAAATACAAATTTGATTATTGACTCGATAACAGAAATTTTGTAGGCCAAATTGGATTGAATCTAGTATGAAACCAAGTCCAATTGGGGGAGAAATGTTAAAATTCGTAGCTCCCCCTATGCCTATGGTTTTTGGACCATTTCAAGGTTGCAAGGTGGAGCATTGGTGGCTCATTGAGGGCCAAGGAAGCCATACTTGGCCATGGATGAGTTAAGGGGACAAGGTTGTGCAAAATAAGGCAAGTGGGCCTTAGTTCTCTCTCTCTCTCTCCATCCTCACCCCCCCTTGCCGTGCGATAACACCCCCCCTCTTCCTTGGTGTGCCGTTCGAACACCACCAGCAGCTAGAGAAGACCAGCTGTGACAGCTTAAATTTTCAGATTTCGTTTTCGATTAAATAAATCGGGCCTTTCATCGACGCGCTAATGGTGTTATTCTCAGAGATGATCACTCATGAGATAATTGGACTATCTGGAGAAGCAATTAAGGAATCTAAATGCAATAGACTTGAAAATTCAACTAGGAATCGACTGCTCGACCGTGTTGGTCTGCAAGGGTCATTATAACACTGTCAGAAATCGATTAGAGACCGGAGATAGGTCAATTTGATTGAGATATGTGATCAGAGTGTGGGTGATTCCACCTGATTGCAAAATACTCGTCGATCAGCACTAGACCGATTTTTCTATCGTTTTAGTACCCGGTGCCGGTATTTGAAACCTCAAGATTTTCACGACAACCGAGAGTCGCCAATGTGTCGAAGATGTACAATGTGACTCAATTGCACCAAAAATTTCTAAAAGTTACCCAATAGACTAGGTCGCGCTAAAAGCACGTCGGAGTGAAATTAACCGTGAATTTGAACCCGATTTCATAAATTAAAAGTTTTGTTGTGTCACAAATTATTTTAGAAATGTCAACTCATCCTCGGAAGAATTTTCAAGGATTCGGAGATTTTTACAAAAAATCGATATGGACGTTACGAAAAATTAGCGAAAATCCGGATGGGCCAAATTGAAGGAAATTTGGACTTCCAAGCCAAGCCTTAGAGTGTCAGGGATTTATAGAAAATTGTTCGGGATTTTTCTTCATTGAAGTTAATTGAGTGAAATTCGGATCCATGGAAGGGGCTTCAATTTTTGGCTTCAATTTGGACTATTTTGATGGAAAATTGGCTAGAAAGTATTAGGGGGACATTGCATTAAATTGGGTGGATAAAGATGTGGACTTTAAGCTTTGTTCTAATTCTTTTGAGCAAGAAATCCAGCTGCCTCTTCTTCGTGCGTCTCTCATCCCAATTTAATGCAATGTCCATTAGTTTTTTCCCTTCTGCCCGTTTCCTCTTCGATAGCCACATCCGAGGCTCACCTCCCACCTAAAACACCTGCCCATGCCCGTGTCTTCCTTCCCCCCCCCCATCTCTGCCCCATGAACGGTCAACCTCAGCAAGTTTGTTGACTCCTTGCCACGTTTCCTCCATCTGCCAGCGAAGCTGAAGCCATCGATTCTTCTTGCTATTGATTCCTCTTCACGTCGTGACGCCACACTGCCACTCTCTGCACCCATCTCCAAGCTCGGTCCATCTTTAGTGAAGAAGACCGCGCTGCCAGCTCCAGGTTTTGTGGCCATCTCCAACTCCTTCACGCGTGTCTTCAAGCTCCAGCCCATCAATTGAGCAGCCCAAATCTTTAGCATCAGCCCACATTTTTTTTAGCCCGCCAATTGACGTCCATGAGCCAGCAATTCGGCCCATCCAAGTGTAGCTCAGGCCAAGTTCAGTAGCCCACGAATCAAGCAAATTTTCGGCCTAGCATCTCCATCAAGTTCAGCCCATTTTCAGTCTTGAAGCCAGTACATTTTCAGCAGCTCAAGCCTGCGAATTTAGCCCATTTCCAACTCACTTGAAGCCCAAGAAGCCCAAGCCCAAGTCTAAGCCCATAAATTTCTGTGGGCTTGCAAGGCTTTTGGGCTCAGCCTGAGTGTTCGTTGACGCCGCCGAAAATTTGGATTTCGACTACCGTCGCACTATCGTCGCGGTGAACCGGTTTCCGCAATAAACCGGTGAGTTTATGCACTAAACTCTTCTTAGTAGGCTAATGAAATTTAAGAGGTGTTTAGTTTAATTTAATCAGGAATTAGCTAGTTAGTTAGATTAAATTAGTAATTTAATTACGCGATTATGCATGTTAGGTGATTAGACTAGATTAAGTGAGGCTTAGATAAATTGTTATATTTATCTAGAAGGGTTCAAAAATTTTCTGGGCCCGAATCGGTATTTAACGTAGTGATTTTAGCCTAAGTTAACGTTTTTCCGAAAATTCCGGATAACCGATGACCGGAATTTTGTGCTGATTGCAAAGGTCTAGTTAATTTCTGCAAATTGAGTGTTGATTGGATTTTTGGCATTTAATTCCTAAAATTATGAATTTCCAATATATGTTCAGAAAATCTCGGGTGTCGGATTTTGACATCGAAAATAATTTTAAGTACTATATAAATTAGTGGGATTTTAAAAAAGGAAGAATGTCAATTTTTCTAGGTTGAGTTGACCGTGTACCCATGCACGACTAATTTACAATGTATTTCTAATACGAAGAAAAAGGCTAGGCCACCATTTTAATTTAAGCATTTGAGTGCAATGCACGGTGCCTTGGGCCATATTTGAGTGATCGTGTGATGGTTAAGAGAAATTGTCCCGGGCTGTTAAGCTGGACGGTAACCCCTATATGGGACGCCCCTAAACAACGAGAAGCTGGTTGTAGTAGATTCTGGACCTTTTGCTCCTTTAGGAAAGCCGTCTGAAAGAGACGTGCCGTGCTCAATGGGGTGAGACGAAGCCTGGCAATGCCAGAAGACTGCCGAACATAGAGTAAGCCGTGCTATATGCCAAGATCAATACTAGGAACGCATGTTTAATTGAGTTGAATGCGCTGGATTATGGGACAAATTTGTGTGGCATGGTATGGGATGTGTCATAACGATTTGGTCCTATAATCAAGACTCTTGTGCTTACTTGAGAATTTCAATATGGCGTTCCAGTTAATTGAGCTTAGTTGTTGCTCATGCTTTCATGCTGTCTGAGATATAAACTGTACTAATCTACAGGGTGGATTTGAGACGAGGTAAGTCTCATTGATTATGTGATTGTGTGGTTAGGACGCTTCTAGGCATATCTCCCTCCTAATCGGAGTTTAGAGCGTGAACTCGCTGAGATTTATATCTCACCCTATCGTGGGTTAAATTTTCAAGGTCGTCGAGTGGAGGACCTGGAGCCGAGAGGAAGTGATCTAAAGTATAGGTTAGTTAGGACCGCTTCTTTTTGGAAAGCCAGTTTTTGTAGTCTTTTGGTCATAGATCTTGTACATGACTCAGTGTGTATATAAAGATGTGTTTTGGTTTGTGAATATGTTTCCTGTTATTATATCCTGAGATGATTACTGTCAAGGGGTTTATTCACATGTGCCATAAAAAGAAAGGGTCGGCGAATCGTCCTCGGAAGTCGCAATATTTTATCGACCAGAGAGGGATGGGCACACACTCGAGGATCGGGGCATGACATCCTCGTTTAGTGGTATTAGAGCGAAGTCTGTATTTAGAGTGATAAGGTGTGATGGGTTCTTGGGATAGTTAGTAGGAATGACTTTATTTTTGTGCTGATGCATGTGATTGATAGCTGTTTGGTAAATTGGTTGTGGTGATCACTCGGTTTCTATTTCTCTATGGAATTGGGAACAGGTGTTGTAGAAAGTCTTCAATATGAGTGATCAGGAGCCGAGGACTCCTAGGCAGAGGACCTTATCCTCAGTGACTCGGGTTAGAACGCCGACAAGAGGCGGTGCCCGAAGTGGTCGAGGTAAAGCACCGGCTCAGGCTAGCGTGAGTGGAGTAGCATCACCGCCAGTTCCGCCGGTTGGTGCTGGGGTAGCAGCCCCTGGTGATCCTAGATTCGAAGGGATCATGTAGGCGCTTCAGACTATTAGTAATCTGATGGGGCTGCAAGCCCATAATCAAGCTGCTACACAAGCTGAAGTTCCACAAGGAAATGTAGTTGCAGACAGACCGATTCATAAGCTCGTTGAGCATTTCCTGAAGTTGTAACCAACGAAGTTCATCAGGACAGGAGATCCTGAGGCTGCAACCCGTTAGATCAAAGAATTGGAAAAAGCATTTGAGCTACTGAAGTGTACTAAAGAAGAGAAGGTCATCCTCGCAGTATATCAATTGCTGGGGGTTGCAAGTACTTGGTGGAGGGCCACCAAAGAAGAAGTATTCCTAGAAGGCGTGGTTCCAGTGTGGAATGCCTTCGTTAGAGCATTCAATAGCAAGTATTTCTCCAATTGTGCCAAACAATTGAAGATGGCGAAATTTCTGCGCCTTCGTTGGTGTCCAATGACTATGGACCAGTACGAGGTGAAGTTCGCCAAATTATCACAGTACGCCCCGAGATTGATCGAGGATCCTAAGGAGAAGGTGATGAGGTTTTTGGATGGCCTCCGACCGAAGCTAAAAAATCTGCTGGTGCCGTTTGATATAAAGAATTACAATGAGCTATACGGATGAGCTCAGCTCATCGAGAAGAATATGAATGAACAAGCCGCCGCATCTGGATCGCGGTTTGGCTCTAACCAGGATAGAAATCGGTTTGGGAAAAGACTGATGACTGGATGAAGATACCCTGTCCGACCCAATAGGAAGGGTGGAATAGGAAAATCGGCATCGAGACAGAATGGTGCGTGTCGTTTCTACGGAAAGCGACATGGGTCAGCCCCATGCCACTCAGGCCTAGTCCTTGTTTTGAGTATGGCCAGCAAGGTCACATGGCCAGGAATTTTCCTAGGAGATCGATAGGACCGCCACAGTTGCCGCCACCGCCACAGATGGGTCAGCACCGAGGACTCCTGCCACCGATTGCACAACAAGGTGGACTACTCAGGCCTCCAGCTCAGGGAAGGACATATACGATCATAAGAGGACAGGCGAAGGATGCACCTAATGTGATTAGAGGTACTGTTTCACTGAACAACCATGCTACCTCTGCTTTATTTGACCCTGGTGCAACTCATTCATTTATAACTGAGTAGTATGTTAAGTTGGTAAGACTATTTCCTGAATTGTTGGAGTCAGTGATTAGTATATTGACACCATTAAAGGATAAGGTGTTAGCTACAATGGGTTGTCCTGGTTGCACGTTAGCGATTGGTGAGCGAGAGGGGAAGATAGACTTGATAGTCCTAGCCATGTATGATTTTGACCTGATAATTGGCATGGACTGGCTCACCAAGCAACGAGCTAAACTAGACTGTTATCGCAAAGCGATTCAATTTAACCCGTTAGAAGGTGAAAGTTTCGAGTTTATTGGGAGTCGAGGAGGACCCTCGATTTCCTTAATCTTGTCACTAGAGGCAACTCGGTTGTTAGATGAGTGTTGTCAAGGTTACCTGGCGACTGTCGTGGATACGACAGTTGAGAAACTGAAGATAGAAGATATTGCAGTGGTTCAATAATACCCAGATGTATTCCCAAAAGAATTGCCAGGTCTGCCACCAGAAAGAGAGATAGAGTTCATAATTGAGTTAGCCCCCGGGACAGAGCCATTTTCTAAGGCTCCTTACTAGATGGCTTTATCAGAGTTGAAAGAACTGAAGGTGCAGACGCAAGAATTATTGGATAAGGGATTCATACGTCCCAGCGCATCACCTTAGGGAGCACCAATTTTGTTCATGAAGAAGAAGAATGGTTCGTTGCGCCTGTGCATCGACTATCGTCAACTCAATCAGGTGACGATCAAGAACAAGTATCCACTCCCGAGAATCAATGACTTGTTTGATCAATTACAAGAAGCGTCGATATTTTCTAAAATCGACCTAAGGACGAGATATCATCAGTTGAGGATTAGGAAGGAGGACATTCCTAAGTCAGCGTTTCGTACTCGATACGGTCATTATGAGTTCATTGTAAAGCTGTTTGGACTAACGAACTCCCCAGCTACTACTTTATGGATCTGATGAACCGAGTTTTCAAGGAATACTTGGATCAGTTTGTGATCGTGTTCATTGATGATATCCTGGTGTACTCTAGAAGTCTAGAGGAGCATGAATGACATTTGAGATTGGTATTGCATACTCTAAGGACTCATGAGCTGTATGCTAAATTTAGCAAGTGCGAGTTTTGGTTGACTCGTCTTGCTTTCGTAGGTCACGTGATTTTAGGCGAAGGAATCTTCGTGGACCAAAGCAAGATAGAAGTAGTGATCAATTGGCCAAGACCGACTACAGTAACAGAGATCCGAAGTTTTCTGGGTTTAGTAGGGTATTACAGAAGGTTCGTGGAAGGGTTTTTAGCCATAGCGTTGCCGTTGACTCGACTTCTAAAGAAGGAAGAAAAATTTGTCTGGATAGACAAGTGTGCTGACCATACCATCTGGTCCTAGAGGGCACAAGATCTATAGTGATGTGTCATTCAGAGGACTGGGTTGCGTGCTGATGCAGCATGGCAGAGTTGTTGCATACGTGTCCCATCAGTTGAGACCTCATGAGCTGAACTACCTAACGCATGACTTAGAACTCACAGCAATTATCTTTGCTTTGAAGATTTGGAGACATTATTTATGTGGAGAATCTCTTCACTGACCATCAAAGTCTCAAGTATCTATTCTCTCAAAAGGAGTTGAATATGAGACAGCGTCGCTGGATGAAACTCCTGAAGGACTATGATTGTGATATCTTGTATCGCCCCGGAAAAGCAAACAAGGTCGCAGATGCACTGAGTTGAAAGTCCTCAGTTGCACAGATGGTACTCAAGGAATGGACTTTGATTGAGAAGGCTAGGGATTCGGTTTTTAAGTTTGAGGTAGGCCACCTTTCAAATCTTATGGCCACCCTCAGAATTGAGCTGAATGTTTAGATTAGAATCAAAGCACTTCAGCCAATAGATCCAGATGTTCAGAAGATCCTGCAAGAGGATACCGATAAGAGAAAAGTTGACTTTCGGATTTCTGATGACGGAACACTGAGGTTCCGAGGACGATTATGTATACCTGATGATGCAGAGCTTAAAGAAGAGATCTTATCAGAAGCTCATCATAGCAATTACAGCATTCATCTTGGTAGTACAAAAATGTATCAGAATCTGCATCAACACTATTGGTGGTCCGATATGAAGGCGGATTTCGCCAAGCATGTTGCCAAGTGTCTGACATGTCAACAAGTGAAGGCACAACACTATAAGCCGGGAGGATTTCTGCAACCTCTCGAGATCCCAAAATGGAAATGGGAATATATCACGATGGACTTCGTGACGGGCTTACCGAGGAGTCAAAGAGGTAATGACTCTATTTGGGTAGTGGTCGACAAACTGACGAAGTCGGCTCACTTCATTGAAGTATGAAAAGACCTTGATTTGGATAGGCACGCAGAGCTGTATGTGAGTCAGATAGTTCATCTACATGGAGTGCCAATGATGATTACATCAGATTGAAACCCGAGATTTACCGCTACTTTTTGGAAAAGTCTGCATACTGCCATAGGAACGAAGCTGCAGTACAGTACGGCCTATCATCCTCAAACGGATGGCCAGTCTGAGAGGACAATTCTGTGACGTCCCAGTAGCATCATGTACTAAGCACAAGCAGAAATTATGAAGATTTATTATCTTTCAGGACTTATAAATTCCATTTGTTAGTCTATGGTGTTCACCTTTGAAGGTTAGCATGTATAACATGGATTATTTAAAATCTAAACTTTATGTTACAAGGTTATCCTGCAATTCTCCTACCAGTTCATAATATTAGACAATCCATTTATGAATATAGATAACGTTCATGAGAAGCTTCATTACTTTCCTTAGTAGCATTCGGGCCTACAAAAATCAACCTAGACTTCTTACATGTTCATCGCCTATTTACATCATACTTACAGGATCAAAAGTAAAGGCGCAAGTAAACAGCCAGGGATAAGGGTGAGGGGGTATCTAACTCCATTAGTCCCACATTAGCCCACGTTCATAAAAAAAAAAAAAAAAACAAAAGATGATCCTCTAGCTTCTACATGATCAAAGGCATCTAGGCGCCATCCGTCCCCACTCCAGGTCCATCAACGCCAAAAGGAAGAGGGCCAAACATCTCTCCTTCATGGTTAACAAACCACGCAATGAACCTCATCGGGATCAAATTAGATATGCCGTCGTCCATCCACAGCGTAGCCTCATACTTTGTAAAAGTCATCTCCACATTAGGGTCAAACACATCACTAAAAGTAGCCTCAATAAGTGCTATCACACCATAACGAGCTATCGGCGGCACGTCCATACTATCAATCTAAAAAATATAAGGAATGAGCAAAAACTATGACCAGTAAAGAAATAATAAGGCTCTAACCTAGACAATCCATAGTTATCAAGAGTACAAGAGAATCATAACTAAACAGCTTAAGATACTAAGACAAGATTGTCACAAGTATAATAAAATGAATGTTCATGCATCATATAATTAACCACTTTATATGAGATATACTAAATGCATCCATAAACACATATATACCTATCACATTCTCAATTTACATTGAGATGAAATGCAATAGTAATATGCACAACTCACACGCCAAGTAGAATTATGATTTAGTGTGAATATCAAATCCACCCTCGATCAGTTTACCCACCAGAACACTGCCGGCCCAATCGAGTCACTTCCGGAATTCCCTATCCGGACTTCCACAATAATTCTATTATGGGCATCTCACTCCGAGGCATCCTGGTATCACACAACCAAGGTCCTCCCAAGATCACACAGCATGGGGCATCTCACTCCGAGGCATCCCAGTATCACACAACCGGGGCATCCTTGATCACACACAAGGGCATCTCACACCGAGGCATCCAAGATCACACAGCATGGGCATCCCAACTTCCGAGGGGCATCACCGGCATCTCAGTACCAATGGAAATCTCTTACTCATTCAAGCACACATTTCACACATTACACCTTTGATTAATGTAATCATCGTATGCAAAAGACCTCAAAAATACACAACTACCTCAAGTATAATCTATACACTTAACTCTCATGTATGAAACACATGTGCGTGTCCAAATTATAAGATAAAACCCATTTTGACAATGTCCCATACCATGCCAAACAGATTTTTTACCCCATAATCAAGCACTATGCATCACACTCACTGCACACGCATGCCACTATTGGTATCTATACCATAAACATACTTCAAATGATGGATGAGACTTACTCTTGTACAGACTAACAACTATCATAAGGTCACTAGACTCCATACATGTCATACAAGTCAAGTACAAGGGGTGCAACAACTATTTCTCATTCTCGGGTCAAAACAGTTTATGGACTAAAATGAGCAGTTTCGAATATAGACTCAGAAAGTATATCTAATCTTATCAGAATGTTACGAAATTTTAATATGTTAAAGTAGAGATATCGATTAACATTTTCCATGAAGAAACCTAAGTCTATATTTCACTGTATTAAGAGAAGAAATTGCTATCTTCTTTCCTAACATTCTGTAACAACTTCCAGATTTAGTATCTACAGAAGAAAAATCGTTTTACTAGACAAAACTTGTCAATTTGTTCTCAAATTTTTATATGTTATTCCGAAGAATGTTTCCTACAACTTTCATTAAGGGTTCAAAGTTCAATTCTATCTAGATAATTACAGAAAATTCATAGAATCATCAAAGGTCTTGCTGTTTTCTACAAAACAGCTTACTGTTTCGAAGAAAATTACTTCCACCTACACGTTTTTACATTCATATAGTTATAACTAAAAGTCGAACTCAATCTAATGGATGTTCTCTTATGTAAACTTGTTCTTTTTTCTTATCTTCATTATTAGAAATCAAGGTGACACAAAACAAAAGACTTTCCATCTATATTTCTCTAAAACAGAAATGTTTTGCACCATTTTCTTCATATCTAGCTCAATTAAACCATTAGTTTCTCTGCCAATCGTTCTTGTAATATCTCAACACTCTTCCACAGCCTCTAGGGTAACAATAGCATGTTTTCATTCACCTAAAACCCTTCATAGCTCGGTTCAAAGCTAATACCCGCACCTCGGCTCATCTACCGCAACATGCATCACCTTTTCCTCACTCGGCAGTCACCTCTCCACCTTCCTCGACAATCACAGCTCACTCACTCTCAAGTTCCAAAACATACAAGACTCTAATGCAACATGCAATGACTTATAACATCAATCTAGAGCTTATCTAGCTCAATCCAACACAAAACAGCAACATCACATCTAATCCTCCACCATTCAGCTAGATCCGCAAGTTTCTTGACAAAATCAATGGATAACATCTAGTTTAGAGACTTATCTTTCCTTACCTTGGTTAAGCTACTAGATGACTCAAAAAGCTTCGAAGATCAGCACCTAAATTCGCATGCAAGAAGAAGAAAAATTGCTGGAGTGTTGCTGGTTTCTCTTTCTGCTCGACCAAGAGAAATAGAGAGGAAGAAAAAGAAGATCTCGGTGGCTTTGGAAAAAGAGAGAAAGGCACAAGTTAAGAGGAAATAGGGCTACAAGTCTAATCCCTAGAGTAGCACCATCATTAGCAAATCTAATGATTGCATCTTCCTTCGGTGGTTTCGGTTTTGAAGGAGGGAAAAACCGTGGGAGAAGAGAGAGCGCAAAGAGAAATGAGATAGAAGTCGTGGCCTCCATGCACGGCTTCTTTCGCCATCTGTCGATTGATATCAATTAATTTCTAACTCACGTCGTTAGTCAGTTTTTTAGTTTCTAATGTTTCTCGCTTAATTCCATTTCTCTTGTAATTATGCAAGCTTATGAAATTCATATGACATATTAATCTATGAAAGATTTATCACAATAAATACCAAAGTTAGAATTGATATTTGCATTAAAATCACTAATAGAATCATAACTATAATCTATAGTCTTAATCGAAAATAGAATTACTCGGGCGTAAATACCCGTCTCCGGCCTAACAGGCTCAATCTACAACAATCACGGTCCACTAAACTAAATTTACCAATCTAACAAATCCGAGTCTCGGCCCGCTCCAAACCAAGTCCAAGCCCATAATTTCTCATTCGGCTTTTCAAGTCCAATTCATGTGGCCCACTTACTTCTCAAGCCCACACATTCCTCCGGTCCATCAGGTTTGATTTCTGGCCCGATTTAAAATAATACAAGTCCTTAATGATCTAATTACACTAATAAAGGTCGGTGAAATTTGGGATGTCACAAATTCGAACGTCGAGGACATGCTACGAGCTTGCATGTTGGATTTTAAGGGAAGTTGGGAGGAACAGCTTCACTTTGTCGAGTTCGCCTACAACAACAGTTATCAGCAGAGCATTCAGATGGCTCATTTTGAAGTGTTGTATGGCAGAGCATGCAGAACACCGGTGTGTTGGGATGAAGTCAGGGAACGAAAGATTACAAGTCCAGAGTTGGTTCAACAATCAGTGGATGTAGTTGCCGTCATCAGAGACAAATTAAATACCGCTCAGAGCCACCAGAAAAGCTACGCAGATAAACGCCGGAGACCATTGGAATTTCAAGTTGGTGATCACATTTTCTTGAAAGTGTCACCAACGAGAGGTACTTCAAGCTTTGGCAAGAAAGGAAAGTTGAGTCCGAGGTACATAGGTCCATTTGAGATTCTGGAAAGAATCGGGATCCTAGCGTATCATCTTGCATTACCGCCGAGACTGGCGTAAGTGCATGACGTCTTTCACATGTCGATGTTGAGGAAGTATGAGCCTGACCTGACCCACGTACTCAATTTTGAGGAATTGGACGTCGATGACAGAGTGTCATACGTTGAAAGCCCGGTTTGGATTATGGATCGCAAGGAGTAGGTCCTGCGCACCAAGACCATCCCATTAGTCAAAGTGGTTTGGCAACACCACGATACTAAAGGAGCAACTTGGGAAACTGAGGAGTCGATGAGACGACTATACCCCCACCTTTTTGTTTAAATATTGTAATAGGTTTAAATTTCGAGGACGAAATTTTTATAAGAGGGGAAGAGTTGTGACAGCCTGAATTTTCAGATTTCATTTTTGATTAAATAAATAGGGCCTTTCATTGACGCGTTGATGGTGCTATTCTCAGAGCTGATTACTCACAAGATAATTGGACTATCTGGGAAAGCAATTAAGGAATCTAAATGCAATAGACTTGAAAATTCGACCAGGAATCGACTGCTCGACCGTATTGGTCTGCAATGGTCATTACGGCATTGTCAGAAATCGATTAGAGACGGGAGATATGTTGATTTGACTGAAATATGTGATGGAGTGTGGGTGATTCCACCTGATTGCAAAATACTCGTCAATTGGCACTAGACCGATTTTTCTATCGTTTTGGTACTCGGTGCCCGTATTTGAAACCTCTATACGTCATCTCGGAGATAGAACGTTATGCATAGGTATGTTATAACGGCTCGATGACTCTATATGTCATCTCAGAGATAGAACGTTATGCATACCAGCTCGATGGCTCTATATGTCATATGGAGATAGGATAGTACTATATATATTTCACTTTGATTGAGGAATCCTGGATGTTGATTGGATTCATAGATAGTATTGAATGAGCCGACCAAGAGATGATCGTGATGACATGTAATCGACTGGGTCGATTGATCGACGATTCGATTTGATTTGATTAAGTGATATAACTGTTAGTATTTGTTATTTGAACTAACTTCTAGGAAGGGATTGAGGCCAAGGTAAGTCCTCTGACTCGTGTTGTGCTTAGGTAGCCTTAGGGCGTATTGGCTTCCTAATTGAGTCTTAGGGGGTAGAACTTGCTAAGACATAGTCTCACCCCATTGTGGAACAACATTTCAGGTCCGTAGATGGCAACACCCCCAGCTCCTCCCGAGCATTTTGGTATACCTAAGGAGATAAAACAAGTAGGTTATCATATCGCAATACACCCCCACCCTGAAGGATTGGAGTATGTCATGGTGAAATCCACTATCTAGGTTGACGTGGGTGGATCCGAGAGGGTGCCCCATAAGTAATGGTCATGGTATCGTCACTATCATGACAGGCAAAGGGAGGGCCTGTACCGGAGTCTAATGTGCCTTGGTATGTTTTGGAGGTTACGCTCGGGAAAGATACAGCAGGTCCAAAGGATGGATTAGTAGTGGACAATAAGGACCCCAATCTCGAAGGCGATTCTGACTCTCCGATGTACTCAGCCGAAGGCGCCAACTGGAGCGAGGAAGAAGGGGAGGTCGATGAGGACGATGAGATTGAGCTACAAGAGTTTGACGATGATGAGGAGTAGTGGATGTTAGACCCCATCCCCTGTTTGAGAATCTATTGAGATGTATATATTTTCATATACTAGGACCAACTTGTATTATATATGACCAATGTGGTATGTATATATATAAGTCTGGTGTGGTTTAAATTTTTATGGCCTTGCTTTCCTATCCCATTATTTTGTTGTCTGAAGATTTATTTATATGCTTCCGCATACGTATATTAAAATGAATGGGTCAGCGATCCGTCCTAGGACATCGCTATTATATAGACTAAGCAGGGATGGGCACGTGCTCGAAGGATCGGGACGTAACATCCCAGTTTAGTGGTATCAGAGCGTGGTTGTTAGAAATTGGAGTGATAAGGTGCGATGGATATGGGATAGTAAGTAGGAAGGCCTTTAAATTCATGACTGGTGCATGTCAGTGGTAGTTGATTGGTAAAATTGTTTGACGTGTGTGGATCGCTCATCTTCTAATCTAGTGTGGATTTGGAAGACAGGTTTTAGTAGAGACTGACCCATGAGCGAGCCGGAGCAGAGAACTCCGAGTAAGCGAGTTGTTAGGCCTACAGCTCGTGTTAGAACGCCGACCAGGGTCGGTACCTGAGGCAGAGGTAGGGCATGGGCATAGGCCAGTGCTAGTGGAGTAGCACCACCTCCTATTGGTGCTGGGGTAGCAGCCCCTGGTGATCCCAGGATTGAAGGGATTATGCTGGTGCTAGAAGTTATGGGGAATCGAATGGGTCAGCAGGCTCAGAATCAAGCTACCGCTCAAGCCGCTGCTACTACTATTGTTGCCATTTTTACTGAAGCTGCCCCCGCTACTGCACTTGCTGTTGCACCTGCCGCCGCACCTGTCGAAGGTCTGCCAAGAATTGTGATCATTGAAAGACCGATTCATAAGCTAGTGGAACAATTCTTGAAATTGAATCCGCCTCAGTTCACCGGGACAGGAGACCCCGAAGCTGCTGCTTCGTGGATTCAAAAATTGGAGAAGGATTTTGCACTGTTGATGTGCAATGAAACTGAAAAGGCAGTCCTTGTAACTTACCAACTAGAGGGAGTTGCAAATACTTGGTGGAGGATTACACAAGGAGAAATATTTCTAGAAGGTGTCGTCCCAGAGTGGAACGCCTTCCTTGAGGCCTTCAATGGCAAATACTTTTCAGAGACTGCCAGGGAGATGAAGATGGTAGTGTTTCAGCGTTTTCGCCAAGGCTCCATGATAGTCGATCAATATGCGGCGAAGTTCGTTGAATTGTCGTAATATGCTCCGGAACTAATTAAGAATCCGACGAATCGAGTGAGAAGATTCAGGGACGGATTCAGGTCGGAATTGAGGAGTGTATTAGTTTCTCTGAATCTGAGAACTTACAATGACCTTTATGAGAGAGCCCAGATGATTGAGAGAGATCAGAATGAGAGAGCTGCCTCGTCTGGGTCAAGGTTTAATTCTAACAGATATGCAATACGACATGGGAAGAGGCCCATGGTCGGAGGAAGATTTCATATTCTGCCCAATAGAAAGGGTGGAGTTGGCAAGTCAGGGCCAAGCAGGCATGATATGTGTTGCGCTTGTGGAAGGCGACATGGATCAAACCAATGCCCCAGAAGGATGGGCGCCTATTTTGAGTGTGGCCAGCTGGGTCACATGGCCAGAGATTGTCCTAGAAAGCCAAGAGGACAATCGCAGTTACCACCGCCGGACAAATCAGAGGGTATCCACCTCAGAACATGCCACAGGGAGGACAGCTTAGACCTCCAGTCCAAGGCACGGTGCATGTCATTACTCAAGGTCAGGCAGAAGCTGCACCTGACGTGATCACAAGTATGGTTTCACTAAACAACCATCATGCCTATGCTTTATTCGATCTAGGAGCAACACATTCCTTGATTGCTGAGTAATATGTTAAGTTCATAGGAATAAATCCAGTATTATTGGAATCTATTGTTAGCATATCTACACCACTAAAGGATAAAGTGTTATCTACTTTGGGTTGCTCTAGTTGCAAGTTAGAGATTGGTGAGCGAGAGGGGAAAATAGCTCTGTTAGTCCTAGCCATGTATGACTTTGATTTAATAATTGACATGGATTGGCTCACCAAGCAACGAGCTAAAATGGACTGTTATTGCAAGTCGATTCAGTTTTATCCATTAAAGGGCGAGAGCTTCGAGTTTATAGGGAATGGAGGAGGACCCTCGATTTCCCTAACCTCGTCACAAGAGGCAACCCGTTTGTTAGACTAGGGTTGTCAAGGTTACTTGGCAACTGACGTGGATACGACAGTTGAGGAACTGAAAATTGAGGATATTTCAGTTATGCAAGAATTTCCCGATGTATTTTCAAAGGAATTGCCAGGATTGCCGCCGGAGAGAGAAATTGAGTTTGTGATTAAGTTAGCACTCGGGACAGAGCCAATCTCTAAGGCTCCTTACCGGATGGCATTATCAGAATTGAAAGAACTGAAGGTGCAGATGAAAGAATTATTGGATAAGGGATTCATACGTCCTAGTGCATCATCTTGGGGAGCACTAGTTCTATTTGTTAAGAAGAAAGATGGTTCGTTGCGTTTGTGCATCGACTATCGCCAACTCAATCAAGTAACGATCAAGAACAAGTATCCATTGCCGAGAATCGATGCCTTGTTTGATCAGTTACAAGGAGCATCGATATTTTCAAAAATCGACTTGAGGACAGGATATCATCAGCTGAGGATTAGGAAGGAGGACATTCCTAAGTCAACATTTCGTACTCGGTATGGTCATTTTGAGTTCACTGTAATGCCATTCGGGTTGATGAATGCTCCAGCTGCTTTCATGGATTTGATGAACCGTATATTCAAGGAATATTTGGATCAGTTCGTGATTGTGTTCATCGATGATAATTTGGTGTATTCAAGGAGTGCTGAGGAGCATGAGGATCATCTAAGATTAGTGCTCTAGACCTTGAGGATTCATCAGCTATATGCTAAGTTTAGCAAATGTGAGTTTTGGCTAACTCGTGTTGCGTTTTTAGGTCATGTGATTTCCGGAGAAGGAATCTCCGTGGACCTGAGTAAGATAGAAGCTGTGATTAACTGGCCGAGACTGACTACAGTGACAGAAATCTGAAGTTTTCTGGGTTTGGCAGGCTACTACAGAAGGTTTGTGGAAGGATTTTCAGCTTTGACAAGACTCTTGAAGAAAGACGAAAAGTTCGTATGGTCAGACAAGTGTGAGTGTAGTTTCCAAGAGCTGAAGCAAAAACTAACTACTACACCTGTGCAGACAATTCCATCTGACCTTGGAGGGTACGAGATCTATAGTGATGCGTCATTCAGAGGACTGGGTTGCGTGCTGATGCAATATGGTAAGGTTGTTGCATACGCCTCCCACCAGTTGAGAACTCATGAGCTAAACTACCCGACGCATGACTTAGAACTCGCGGCAATTATATTCACGTTGAAGATTTGGAGACATTACTTGTGTGGGGAAAAATTTCAGATCTTCACGGACCATCAAAGTCTAAAGTACCTATTCTCTCAGAAGGAGTTGAATATGAGACAACGTTGATGGATGGAATTGCTGAAGGACTATGATTGTGATATTTTATATCACCCAGGAAAGGCGAATAAGGTCGCCAACGCTTTGAGCCAAAAGTCTTCCATTGCCCACTTGTTGGTTAAGGAGTGGAATTTAATCGAGAGAGCTCGAGATTCGGCTTTCAAATTTGAGATAGGCCACCTTTCAAGTCTCATGGCTACCCTCAGAATTGAACCGGATGTGCAGATCAGGATCAAGCTACTTCAGCCGACAGACCTAGATGGATGTTCAGAAAATTTTGCAAGAGGATATCGAAGAAAGAAAGGTTGACTTTCAGGTTTCTGGTGATGGAACATTGAGGTTCCGAGGACGTTTGGTTGTACCTAACGATGCAAAGCTTAGAGATGATATTTTATCAGAAGCTCATCATAGTAGTTACAGCATTCATCTCGGAAGTACCAAGATGTATCAGAAACTGTGTCAACACTATTGGTGGTCTGGTATGAAGGCGGACATCACCAGGCATGTCACCAGGTGTTTGACGTGTCAACTGGTCAAAGCTCAACATTGCAAGCCAGGAGGACTTTTGCAACCTCTTGATATCCTATAATGGAAATGGGAGCATATCACGAGGGACTTCATGACCGGGTTACCAAGGAGTCAAAGAGGTAATGATTCGATTTGGGTAATAGTCGACAGGTTGACAAAGTCGGCTCACTTTATTGCGGTGCGAAAAGATCTTGACTTGGATAGGCACGATGAGTTATACATGTGCCAGTTAGTTCGACTGCATGGAGTGCCGGTTACGATAACGTTGGATCGAGACCTGAGATTTAGTTCCGCTTTCTGGAAGAGCTTACAAGGTGCTTTAGGTACAAAGCTTCAGTATAGTACGGCATATCATCCTTAGACAAACGGTCAGTCTGAGAGAACAATTCAGACCCTGTAGGATATGCTAAGAGCTTATGTACTGGACTTTAAAGGAAGTTGGGAGGAACAACTTCATCTCGTGGAATTCGCCTACAACAACAGTTATCAACAGAGCATTCAGATGGCTCCTTTTGAAGCGTTGTATAGCAGATCGTGCAGAACACCGGTGTGTTGGGATGAACTTGGAGAAATAAAGATTACAGGCCCAAAGTTGGTCCAGCAATCAATGGATGCCGTGGCAGTGATCAGAAACAGATTAAAGACCACTCAAAGTTGTCAAAAAAGTTATGCAGATAAGCGTCGAAGGTTTTTGGAATTCCAAGTTGGTGATCACATTTTTCTAAAGGTGTCACCAATGAGGGGAACTTCGCGCTTTGGCAAGAAAGGAAAACTGAGTCCGAGGTACATAGGTCCGTTTGAGATTCTTGAGAGAATCGAAACCTTAGCGTATCATCTTGCGTTGCCGCCGAGATTGGCGCAAGTGCACGACGTCTTTCACGTGTCAATGTTAAGGAAGTAAGAGCCTGACCCGATCCACGTGCTAAATTTCGAAGAATTAGATGTGGATGACCAAGTATCATAAGTTGAAAGCCTGGTTCAAATCGTGGACAGAAAAGAGCAAGTACTACGTAGAAAGACCATCCCAATGGTCAAAGTGATCTGGCAACACCACGGTACTGAAGGAACAACCTGAGAGACTGAAGAGTCAATGAGACGTTTATACCCCCACCTTTTTGCTTAAGTATTGTAAGGTTTAAATTTTGAGGACGAAATTTTTATAAGAGGGGAAGAGTTGTGACATCCTGGATTTTTCACTTCCGTCTTCAATTAAATTAATCGGGTTTTTCATCGACACGCCTATAGTGCTGTTCTCAGAGCTGATCACTCGTGAGATAACTAGACTATATAGGGAAGCCATTAAAGATTTTAAAGCAAAAAGACTTGAGGATTCGACTAGGAATCGACTACTCGACCGTGTTCATCTACCGAGATCATTATGGCACAAATATAAATCGATTAGAGACCAGAGATAGGTCGGTTCGACTGATGAGTGGTTAAACATGGGTGATCCCACTAAATTGCAAAATTCTCATTGATCGGCACTAGTTTGATTTTTCTATTGTTTTGGTACCCTGTGCTCGTATTTGAAACTTCGAGATTTTCACGACAACCGAGAGTCGCCAATGTGTCGATAAGGTTCATTGTGACTCGAAGAAAATTGACCACAGGTCATTTGCTCTAAAAAGTTCTTAAAGCTATCCGATAGCTTAGGTCACGCTAAAAATGTGCCGGAGTGAAATTAACCACGAATTTGAATCCGATTTTAGAAATTGAAGGTTCTGTCATGTCACAATAAATTCTAGGAATGTCGACTTGGTCTCAGAAGATTTTTCTGCAGCCCAAGACTTTTTGGGAAAATATCGTCCTAGGGCCTTTTTTGTCCAAAAAAAGCTAGAAATCGATTTTGATTGCGCATTTGGGATGCAAGATGGTTCAATCGAAGATGAAAAATACCAATTTGATAATTGACTCGATAATGGAAATTTTTTAGGCCAAATTGGATTGAATCAAGCATGAAACCAAGTCCAATTAAGGGAGACATGATAAAATTCGTAGCTCCCCCTATGCCTATGGGTTTTGGACCATTTCAAGGTTGCAAGGTGGAGCATTGGTGGCTCATTGAGGGCCAAGGAAGCCATACTTGGTCATGGATGAGTCAAGGGGACAAGGTTGTGGAAAATAAGGCAAGTGGGCCTTGGTTCTCTCTCTCTCTCTCTCTCTCTCTCTCTCTCTCTCTCTCTCTCTCTCCATCCTCCCCCCTCCCCTTGCCGTGCAACAGCCCCCCCCCTCTTTCTTGGTGTGCCATTCGAACACCACCACCAACTGGAGAAGACCAACTGAGTAGCCGTCCACCGTCGCACACACTGCCGTCGCCGTTGCCACCCTCGCGTGCGCCACCACTGCCCCGCGCGTTCCCCCATGCCATGCTGCCTTGTTGCACCGTCCTCGCCATCCCAGCCCTCTGTCCATGCGTCCCAACCCCTGGCCAAGCCTAGCTAGAGCCCATGCTCCACCGTTCCGCCACTGGTTTGCCCTTGTTTAGACCCGAGACCATCCCTGCTGCCTTTCCCGAGCCTTGCCGCCCCCAACCAGCTTTGTTTCTCTATTTTGCAGCTCAAAATAGAGAGGAAAACTAGTGGGTTTCCAGTAGCTTCAAGGCCCGTTTTGAGGTGGTTTCGGGTCTCGAAAGTTTGGCCCGCTTTGGAGAAAGTTGTCCCCCGTCGCGTTCCCGTTGATTTGAACCGAGCAGTTCGATAAACGGATGAGTTTAACTCACTAAACCTCGATTAGTAGGTTAATGACGCTTAGTGGATAATTAGTTTAAATTAACATGTTTAGGTGGTTAGTTAGATGTAATTAGTGAAATTTAATTAGTTATCGATGCATGTTAGGTGGTTAGTTATAGCAATTAGGACCTAAACGAACTCTAGTATTTAACTAGGGTGATTCGGTAATTTTTCGAACTCGTCTCAGCTTCCAATTAGGCTATAACGGGCCTAAATTGGATTTATTACAATTATTTATTAATTTTCGTAATTATTTAATTATTTATTTATTTTTCAAAAATTCAACCAGGATGGCCAATGACTGGAATTTCATGCTGATTGCAATGGTGCTCTCAGTTTATTTAATTGAGTACCTGATTGTGCAAATTGAGTGAAATTACTGTTCGCGAGTATTTATTCCAAAAATTAGATAATTTTCGTAATTAAGTGGAGAATTACTAGGTGTCGGTCTACAGCACCAAAAATCTATTTTGGAACTGCTGAAGATAGTGGTATGTTCAAAAAGTGAAAACTTTGTATTTTGGCTAAGGCCGGCCGTGTACCCACACACGTGTATTTTTATCAAGTATGATAAAAAGGGTGAAATTGATTGTAACGGCTTGATGATTCGTATGTCATCTGAAGAATGGACATTATACTATTATAGCTCGATGACTCTCCTGTCATCTTGAGAAAGAATTGTTTGTATATCGACTCGGTGACTCTATATGTCACATTGGAGATAGGACGGTATGATTTAACAACTCGGTAACTCTATATGTCATCTTGAGAAAGAATTGTTTGTATACCGGCTTGGTAACTCTATATGTCATCTTGAAGATAGGATGGTATGACCCAACAATGTGTTATAACGGCTCGATGACTCTATGTCATCTTGGAGATAGAACGTTATGCACAGGTATGTTATAATGGCTTGATGACTCTATATGTCGTCTCAGATATAGAACGTTATGCATACCCGCTCAATGGCTCTATATGTCATTTGGAGATAGGATAGTACTATCTATATTTCACTTTGATTGAGGAATCCTGGATGTTGATCGGATTCATAGATAGTATTGAATGAGCCGACCAAGAGATGGTCGTGATGACATGTAATCGACTGCGTTGATTGATCGACGATTCGATCTAATTTGGTTGAGTGATATAACTGTCAGTATTTGTTATTTGAACTGACTTACAGGAAGGGACTGAGGCCAAGGTAAGTCTTTTGACTCGTGTTGTGCTTAGGTAGCCTTAGGACATATTGGCTTCCTAATCGAGTCTTAGGGGGTAGAACTTGCTAAGACATAGTCCCACTCCGTTGTGGGACAACATTTCAAGTCCGTAGATGGCAGCACCCCCAACTCCTCTCGACCATTTTGATATACCTGAGGAGATAACAGAAGTAGGTTATCATATCCCGATACACCCCCACCCTAAAGGATTGGAGTATGTCATGGTAAAATCCATTGTCTGGGTTGATGTGGGTGGATCCGAGAGGGTGCCCCATAAGTACCGGTCATGGTATCATCACTATCATGACGAGCGAAGGGAGGGTCCTATACCGGAGTCTGATGTGTCTCGGTATGTTTTGGAGGTTGCACTCGAGAAAGATACAGCAGATCCGAAGGGTGGATTAGTAGTGGATGCCAAAGACCCCAATCTCGAAGGCGATTCTGACTCTCTAGTATACTCAGCCGAAGGCACCAACTGGAGCGAGGAAGAAGGAGAGGTCGATGAGGATGATGAGATTGAGCTACAAGAGTTTGATGATGATGAGGAGTAGTGGATGTTAGACCCCGTCCATTGTTTGAGAATCTCTTGTGATGTATATATTTTTATATACTAGGACCAACTTGTATTATATATGACCAGTGTGTTATGTATATATATAAGTGTGGTGTGGTTTAAATTTTTATGGCCCTGCTTTCCTATCTCATTATTTTGTTGTCTGGGGATTTATTTATATGCTTCCGCATGCGTATATTAAAATGAATGGGTCAGTGATACGTCCTGGGACATCGCTATTATATAGACTTACCAAGGATAGGCACGTGCTCGGAGAGTTGGGACGTGACAACCTGAGGATCGGGAAGTTTCATATGCTTCTCATCATCTAAATTAGCAAATAAGGTCTGTTTTGGTTGGATCAAGTCAAAATACTCTTCCACCATGTCAAATGCAATTTTCATGAAGCAAAATGTCGATGAAAATGCTTTGATAGTTGCATTCAGCCTCGCATGCAATCCCTTTTGCAACGATCATCAACTCGTTCTCTCTTGGATACATGTGAGGAAATGTTAAACTTGACGGATGATTTAGCTTATTTAAGCGGGATCCATGTGAAGACATTATGAAAATGTTTGATCTGGCGTAATAGCACTTACAAACAACACGATTACTTTCCATGATTACAGACAACAGTTGTCTTAAATAAGCAAAATCATATTGAACTGATAAAAGAGCTTGAAACCGGAGGTACTGGGACTTCAACAGCTCCTTCCAACATCTGAGTAATTTTCTTCACGGTTGGCCTCAAAGCCTGGTCTTCCTGGATGCACCACAATGCTATCATCACAAATCTTTTCACCCTCTTTATGTCGTTTGATGCCTCCTCATCGCTCTCCACTAGTTGAAGCACGCTCCCATCATGGTAGCAGTGATACACCCAGTCAGCCATTACAATTTGAGCTTCAATTTCCTCTTTCGGCTCATAGTTCTTTCTGCAGCAGATGAGCTCGACCAACAAAATGTTGAAGCTGTAAACATCTACTTTGCTAGAAATTGGCAAATTCCTAAACCATTCTGGTGATAAATAACCTCTGGTTCCTCTTACTCCAGTGGTGGTTCGTGTTTGGTTCGCCATCAAGAGCTTAGCTATTCCCAAGTCTGAGATTTTTGCAGTGAGAGAGCCATCAAGAAGAATATTTTGCGGCTTGATGTCGCAGTGGATTATATGCCTGATGCAATCCTCGTGCAAGTAAGAGAGCCCCCGCGCAACATCGCAGACAATTTCTATTCTTCTGTACTAGCTGGGCCTTGAAGCGCAAAATAGGAAATCTGCCAAAGTGCCATTGCTCATGAACTCATACACCAGTAGTCGATGTTGACCTTCATTGCAGAATCCAAGCAACTCCACCAAGTTCTTGTGGTTAGTTTGGCCAATTGCACTCACTTCTCTTTTAAACTCATTCTCGCTTTCTCCAGTCCTTGTCACCAACACTTTAACTACCGCAAAGTTTGTTTCCTCAAATCCGAGAACACCTTTGTACACTGTTCCAAAAGAACCCCTACCCAGTTCTTCTTTGAATCCATATGTTGCTTTGTGAAGCTCCTGATAAGTGAAAGTCCACATGCCTGTAACTTGATTGATCTGGACTAGTCGTGACAACTTAGAATTCCTAGATCGGAAGCTTCTATACATTAAATAGGTAATAAGGAGTAAAAGCAAGTTCACAAAGATAGAGGTACTCAACAGCACTGATCCGACAATCATCAGAGTCGTATTCTTGTTTTTCTTCTTGTCGTTTTCTGTGCATTTTGAAGTCGTGTCATGTATCCTGACCTTGATCAGAGCTTTTTGTTTCACCCATGGACCCATCCTTCCATTGGAAAGAGGGCCCTTCTTTTTCCAGCAAATATCACTAACGAAAATGGCGGCTACGCAAAAACAATCAGCCAAGCAAGCCTCTTTGCACCAGTCCTCGGTTTGTCCCCTGCGATGCTCGTAATCGGACATTGGCCAGTATGTTTCGAACATTTCACGCAAAACGAACTGGTTGGTTTCGGGCCTACTTCCGTTACAACTCTGTGGTATGAAGTCCTGTATGCATCCGTTCATCTCATTCGTTGAATCTAACGGAGTATATCCAGGTGGGCATTGGCATCGGGGCCTCAGATCATCTCCAAGAGTACAGTAGCTGTTGAAGCCACAAGCTCCACTGCCCTTCTCTTGGGTGAGGCTCTCACATAAATTTTGCGGGACTAGGGCAGAGACCCTCGACCAGCCAATAAGCCGGCCAGAACTTGAATTTGCCGTCTTAGGGTGGATATATTGTATGAATACTCCATCATACTCAAGGATCTCTCTGTGGTAATATCCGCTGGTTGGAACTGGTTCTGTGGTGATACGGTTGAGCACCGTTCCATTCCTAGCCGTGAGGTAGACCTGACCACTTTGATTGAATATCAACTGGAAGCCGCTACCTACGGTGTTGCTATCCCAGTAGGTATCTGAGGCATCATACGGGTCAGGAGTGGCATAGAATGCGAGATTTCCATCGTCTCCTAGCATGAAGTGGAATCTCCCGGCGGAGTATTTCATTTTGGAGTAGCGAGCGTTGACTTTAGTCCGAAGATCTAACCGTTGCATAGGCAGTATCGTATCTGTCGGTTGGCTGAACGAATCCCACAACTTGATGTGGCTCACGCTCGCTAGGATGAAGTTCCCCATGTCGAGCATGGCCGCATACGCTAAGCCAGTGCCGTTCAGGTCAGAAGACCACAGCTCTCTCTCTCAGGTCGGTAAGCATCAGCCCGCCATTGGCGGTCAACTGGACTTTCGAACCTTCAGGTGCTAGATTATCGCCATTCACCGACCAGACTATGGTCTTGTCCTCTATCTTCTCGAACCATATAGCCAACAAATGAGCTCCTCTTCCCATTCTCCGGAACCCGAAGGCGAACTCGCCCAACGGCGACACCCAGGAAGAGTTCTGGTCGTTAGCCATCAACGAGGAGCCCAAGGTCAAGTTGCCACGGGTCTGAGCTTCAGTGGAAAGGGGAAGGGGAACGAGTACAAGAAGGATTCCTAGTATAACTGAAGCCATGTTTGGTGAAACTGGCGTGCTCCTTGAGTTGAGCTACTTCGGCCTTAAGGATGAAACCAGCGTTCTTATAGAGATTACCTACTTTCCAAGCTACCCGAGTCTCTCCCACTTATTTTTCTTTAGATAAAGGCAAGTCTGCTTGGGCAGGGCCATCGAGGTTTGGCCGTGACCCAGAAATTTCCCAAGGAGAAACAGACAAATTTAGAAGACTTCGACCGAAACATCTTTCAGGTTTAGAGGAGAGGATTTTTTGAGTTGAAAATATTTTATTGACCAAAACACAAGGATTTGATTCCTGCGGAAATCAAAGCGATTACAGGTCACTTCGTGGACATTGAACGTTTCAATGCGCGTTGTACATGGGAAATTTGCGGTGGTGTCTCGCATCAAGCATGCATGCAGTCAGTGGATGTGACTGGGAACCCTGGCGTTGGGGTGATCTAATGCTTGCTACTTAGACTGCAATCGAGTCTTGTGCAAGCTTGGAGAGGAATGGCTACGTCAACGATGGATGAACATAATTCTGCACATATTCTGCACAAATCACTCTGTTAATTCTATTAAATTTGACTATCGAAAAAATTGACCTAGTTTTTTCATTGTTGTTCAAGAGAAGAGGCGTTGATGTGAATGTCACGTCAAACAATTTTAAAAAAAATATATTAAAAGATATTTAAAGCTATATGTTGTATGTTGCACTTAAAATATAATCAATTGTTTTCGAAATTTTAGAGAAATAAAAATAGGAAAAAAAGAAAAATTGAAGAGAAATCATTCTCGAGAATCGTCTCCATCAATTTTTGCATTTGACTACTTCGTTTTGCCGCCATAGCTAGTGTTGGTTCTTAAGGACACGCTAATGTCAAATCCATTTAGGATCTGCTTAGTAAAGCTTTGGTTCCGGAGAACAATTTCTTTCAAAAATAGTCTTTTTTTATTTTTATTCCCGGTAACAATTTTTGAGAAAACAACACGTTTGGTAACTACACAAAATTTCTATTCTCATTTAGCAAAAAGCAAGCTTACGTCGGTAAATTACTACTTTCACAGTCCTTTAACTGTATGGGTAATCTCCAAAGACAACCTCCTAAATAAGTTAAGTAAGACCTTCGGCAAATTTCATACTTCATGTGAGATTTACTACCTTGAGAGAGCAGACATGTTGCTAAATTTACTGGTACTTACTAACTTTAATGGGGGAGGTTTACAATTTAAGATTGAATTTGGTGTTAGTAAATCTCTCAAATCGTTGGCAACTTATTATGCTAAAAGCGGGCCTACATTTGTGAGTTTTTTATTCCCATAGTAAGTTAATAACCAAGGTTATATTTCCAATGGTAAATCCCTTACTTTCTTAGTAACTTACCAACTTACAGCGAGACTCATGTCGGTAATTTATCAGATTCACTATTAAGTTACTAATTTCACTGCTAAGTTTTTAACTTTGAGCGATGATTTCCTAAGAAAGGTGATAATTTACTCTTGCATTTAGTGTTGGCGAATTGCTAACTTTGTAAACTTGGACCGACAAGCTACATGATATTACCAACAAGATTTACAAATTTTAATCATATTAGAAATTTGCAGTGCATGGAAACATGATTGGAGTTGGCATTTTTTTATTTTTTATATATATGATCGAGGAACCGCCAGAGATCACACTAGGGGTGATCGGGTCCAGGGTGGGTAGGGTCTAGACCTGGACCCTGTACCCGACCCTATTATAACCGGTTCCTCTTTTCTGGACCCTATACCCGACCCTGTTTGTATTGGACCCTGTACCCGACCCACCCTGTTTTTCCGATCCGGTTCCAGGGTCAACCCTGTTTCCATTGGAACCTGTTTTGCAATCTTCCGATATCCTATACGACTTTGAATTTTATATTAATAAGCGAGAAAATAACGTAATCCTCCTAATTTATATTGAAACATTAAGCACTGGTAATAAATTAATACATGAACATTTGGAATAAATGAAAAATTAAAGATCCATAGGGCTAATTATAATAAATAAAATCATAAGGCAAAGAATTAACATCAAACATGGGTCTAATATTAGTCTTATTCCCACAACTACTACATGAAGCTACTCATTTATTCAAGCATAACTCTTTATACAAAAGAGAAATTAGGCGAGCCAATCCATGTGATACACAAGAATTTGGTGGCAACAAACACCGTCCGTCCATCAGACGGTGCGAGAGGGAGCCGGTGAGGGAGGGAAGCAAGTGAGGAAGATGAATGACAAAGGAGAAGTGCTATGCGTGTTTGAGAGAGCCAAGAGGAAAAATATCATGTGATTGCGAGAGTAAAAATAGAAATCGGAAGAAAAAAAAATGTTTTGGACCTCTACTTACAAAATCGGTCCAAGAACCGGTTCCAAAACCGGTCCTGTAAAATATGGGTTTGACCCAGTCAAAAAGAAAAAGGTAGAAGCAGCCGCAGAGAGAGAGAGGGATCGAGAGTTTTCGGGAGAGGGGGAAAAGAGAAGAGAGAGAGAGAGAGAGAGAGAGAGAGGAAGGAAAGAAAGAAAGAAAAAGAAAACAGAAAAAGGGGAAGAGATAAAAAAAGAAAGCAAGCCCACGTTCGGGCAGAGAGAAAAGAAGGAGAAGAAAAGAAGAAGAAGAAGAAGAAGAAGAAGAAGAAGAAGAAGAAGAAGAAGAAGAAGAGAAAGGGGAAGAAAGGAAAGGGGTTTTGGCACGTGCACGTCACGGATGCCTCGCCAAGCCGACTCTACTCCATAACGCAGCACCCGGTAAGAGATTAGGCCCCTCGTTCGTCCAATTGAAGTTATTTTTGAGTTTAGGGCTCAAATTCGGAATTGTTGGAAAATCAAGTGGCGAAGTCCGATTTTGGAGTCGTTGAGTCGTGTATTTTTGTAGGAATGACAGTTTAGGGTGTTGTGAAGCCGTGGGATTTTACGGATCGTGATTTGAGCTTGTGGTTTGTCCGAAACAGAATTTCAAAGTTTCCCGCGCGCAGTGAACAGTACGCGTCCAGCAGCTTCGGGCTTGTATTTTGTCACCTTTCGGCTTGATTTTGGGACGGTGAAGTTGGGATTCTTGTAATATGTGTCAAGGGCTCTCTATGGACTATAAATTCGTTTGGATCGGGGTTCGGAGGAGGAAGTTAGGTCGTGATCAAGTTTTGCGTTTAACTTCGTGTTGCGTTTGGTTAGCGCGTAGAAGTCCTTTTGTTATAGTTAAGGCGTAATTTAGTCATTTCGTAGTTAAGATAAGAGTTTTATTAGATTTTAACATTATTTCTCGGTTATTTGATAGGGCCTTGAGTTTGACGATACGAGTATCGTTCGTCGTTTGGTCATAGACGACGAGGTGAGTGGTACTATATCTTCTTTGGTTTTATAAATCATGTCTTGAAATATATATATATGTTATATTGAATCGAGAAGAGCATTTTTATTGCATAAAAGTCGGATCGAGCATTTACTACTCTTTGGTTGATTGTAAATGTTTGAAAAGCATGTTATACAAGGTTTGTGGAGAAATATATATGAAATTGCTTTGCGACTGATTTATGGAAAGAGTTATGATGATTTGAGAAACGGACATGAAATGGATGATGGGCTATGTTGCAAATTGTTATTTGTTTGGTATAAGATATTGATTTTTGGATTGGATTTCTGGTATTGGAGAATGATTATTTATGCTCAATATGACTGTGAACCCAGTGAGGGGTTTTTGGGGTATGCATACCAGGTTTAGGATATCCTTCTGGGCCCAGCCATCGGCTTTGTAGGTGGAGACCTTGCCAAGGGGAAAAGCTTGGTCGCCTTGTCACAAGGCGTTGTGTCGTGACCATGGTGGAATATTGAGCAATAGATTAATCAATGGATGGACCATTGATATGTGATATTTGATGGAGATTATTCAATGGACTTGACCATTGATACTTGACTTTTGATGGTGATTTAAATGAGTTTTCCATATTAGTATAAAGCTTTGATGATATTAAATAACTCTTTTATAATTCAATATGTATTTTATATATTGAATTGGCGTTATGAAGTTTGGTATTGCTTTGTATACATGCATAGTGGTTGTTCGATCTGCTTAGAAGATATGTACTACTCACTGAGCTGTTGTTGCTCATTCCACTCCTCCTTTAATCTTTTCAGGTTCCTCGGTTAGCGGCGAATAGAGCGAGTGCGCCATCGGTGGGAAACTTTTTGGGGAGTTCTATTTTGGGTATGGCCTAAGGAAGTGGTGCACTTTCCTTGCTAGTGGTTGGTTGGTCTGAGTTCTATTTGTATATTTCTTTTTGGTGGATTATAGAAACTCTGATGTTGCAACCAATCTGTTGGTCTATCTGATATGTATATATATGGTTTGAGATATATATATAAGTTGATATCATGTTGTTGGTTGTGTTTGAGGCTGCGTCCTTCGTATGGAAGGACGGCTGTGTCATCCCTATTCTTTGTAGTTTTGGGGTGTGACAGGTCCAGGAACCGGTTTCCGGGTGGGTAATCACTCGGACCCTGTTCCCGGACCGGTTTAAACCGGTTCCGAATTTTGGGAACCTGTTCCAGGACCGGTTTCAATGGGAACCGGTTCCCGATCCTGTTTTCCGGGTGGGCCGGTCCGGGAACAGGGTATACCCGGTCTGGTTGCACACCCCTAGATCACACGACCCTCCGGTAGCACCGTCGGGTCTCGTTACAAGCTGCTATTTAGACGTAAAATCTCGGGGTTGGCATGTTTCTTTATTTCTCCGTACGTGGAAATTTAGAAAAAGGCAGGTCTGCTTGGGCGGATTCATTAATCTTCGGTCGTCACCCTGAAATTTCCCGAGAAACAGACAAATTTAGAAGACTTTGACCGAAACATCTTTTAGGTTTAGAGGAGGAAGATTTTGGGAGTGGAAAATGTTTTTTTTTTTCTTACCAAAATACAAAGGATTCGATTCCTGTGGAAATCAAAGCGATCACAGATCACTTCGTGGAAATTGAACGTTTCAATGCGTGTACATACGTGGAAATTTTGCTGTGGTGTCCCGCATCAAGCATCCATGCAGTCAGATTATCTGATTGTGAACCATCTAATTTGACTTTAATCAGATCGCTAGTGGACTTCACAAGGAAAAAGCAACACTCCTAATCAATCCCCCCCGCGACCCGCGAAACGTACCCGGCACTCCTAACACCCCCCCGGCAACTGACACGTCAGCACACGCTCACCACATCGTCCGCTGCTCTCGCTCCATTGTCGTCTTCCGCAGGGAATTATAGAAATGCAGGAGATGGCGAAGTGAGTGTCCCCTTCTGTATGAATTAAAAAAAAGCAGCAGAACTATGAGATTGGGATTTCCGGGCACCCGCTACACGCCTTGAGGATCGGCAACTTTCATACGGCTCTCACCATCTAATTTAGCAGAGAAGATCTAGTTTGCTTCGGTCAGGTTGAAACACTGTTCTACTGCGTCGAATGCAATTTTAATGAAGCAAAATCGTCGATTGAAAAATGCTTTGATGGAGCCACATTAGTTTTTCCCGTGACATACAGGGCTATGATGCACGTAGAATTCCGAAGAGATCCAACACAAGAATGCCCGTGACTTTAAATTTACCAGTGACTGTTTCTGCATCATTTCATATAGTTACTTGATCATTCAACAATATAAATCTCTCCACAGTTGCATGCGGCCTCGCATGCAAGCCTCTCTGCTGACAATCGTAAACATGTTCTCTCTTGGATACTTGAGAGGGAATGTTAAGCTTGAGTAAGATCTAGCCGTTTTAAGTGGGATCCATTTGAGGACATCATGAAAAAGTTTATTCTGGTGTAATAGCAATTATAGACAATACGGATAATTTCCATGATTACATACATTAGTCGTCTTAATAAGCAAAATCATATTGAACTGATAAAAGAGCTTGGATCCGGAGGGACTGAGACTTCAACAGCTCCTTCCAACATCTGAGTGATTTTCTTCATGTTTGGCCTCAAAGCCGGGTCTTCCTGGATGCACCACAATGCTGTCATCACAAATCTTCTCACCCTTCTCATGTCACCTAATGCCTCTTCGTCGCCCTCCACTAGTACAAGCACACTCCCATCACGGTAGCAATCATAAACCCAGTCGACCAACACAATTTGAGCTTCCGTTTCCGCTTCTGGTTCATAGTTCTTTCTACAACAAATGAGCTCAAGCAACAAAATGCCGAAGCTGTAAACATCTACTTTGCCAGAAATAGGCATATTCCTAAACCATTCAGGCGCTAAATAACCTCTGGTTCCTCTGACCCCGGTGGTGGTTCGTGTTTGGTTTGCCATCAAGAGCTTAGCTAATCCGAAGTCTGATATTTTTGCAGCAAGATAGCCATCAAGAAGAATATTTTGTGGCTTGATGTCGCAGTGGATTATATGCCTGGTGCAATCGTCATGCAAGTAAGCAAGGCCCCGCGCAACACCATAGGAAATTTCTAATCTTTTGTACCAGCTGGGCCTTGAAGAGCCAAAAAGAAAATCTGCCAAACTGCCGTTGCTCATGAATTCATACACCAGTAATCGGTGTTGACCCTCATTGCAGAATCCAAGCAACTGCACTAAGTTCTTGTGGTTAGTTTGGCCAATTGCACTCACTTCTCTTTCAAACTCCTTTTCGCTTTCTCCGGTCCTTGTCGCCAACATTTTTACTGCCACAAAGTTTGTATCCTCGGATCCGAGAACACCTTTGTACACTGTTCCAAAGGAACCCCTACCTAGTTCTTCTTTGAATCCATCTGTTGCTTCTTGAAGCTCCTGATAACCGAAAGTCCGCATGTGCGTGGTTTGGTTGATCTGGACTGGTCGTGAAAACTTAGAATCCCTAGGTCGGAAGCTTTTATAAATTAAATAGCAAATGAGGAGTAGAAGCAAGTTCAAAAACACAGAACTACTCAACAGCACTGATCCGATGATCACCAGAGTTGAGTTCTTCTTCTTCTTCCGGCCGTTTCCTGTAGATGTCAAAGTCGAGTTTTCTATCCGGACCTTGATCAGAGCTTTTGTATCCACACTAGGATCCATCTTACCATTTATAAGAGGGGTATTCTTTTTCCAGCATTTTTCGTTTGCGAAAATTGCTACTGCGCAAAAACAATCAGCCAAGCAAGCCTCTCGGCACTGGTACTCGGATTTCAATATGACAACCTCGTAATCAGAGTTCGGCCAGTCTGCGTTGAGCATGTCATGCAAAGCAAACTGGTCTTTTTCAGGCCTACTTCCATCACAACTCTGTGATACGAAGTCCTCTCTGCATCCGTTCATCTCGTTCTTCGAATCTAACAGAGTATATCCAGGTGGGCAGTGGCATCGGGGCCTCTGAATCTTATCGTCTCCAAGAGTACAGTAGCTGTTGAAGCCACAAGCTCCAGTACCGGTATCTCGATTCATGCTCGTGCATATATTTGGAGGGACCGGGTAAGAGACCATTGACCAGCCCATTGCCCAGCCAGAACTCGAATTTGCTGTCTTAGGGTGGACATATTGCCTGAAGACCCCGTCATATTCGAGGATCGCTCTTTGGTAAAATCCGCTGGTTGGAACTTCGTCTGAGGTGACGAAATGGAGTGCTGTTCCATTCCTAGCCGTGAGGTACACCCGACCACTTTGATTGAATATCAACCGGAAGCCGATACGGCCAGTGGTGATGGTGTTGGTGACCCAGTATGCATCTGAGACGACGAGCGGGGCAGGAGTGGCATAGAGTACGAGATTTCCATCGGGTTGCAGTCTGAAGAGGAATCTCCCAGCGGAGTAATTCATTTCGGAATAGCGAGCTGTTAGAGCAGCCCCCGAATCTAACTGTTGCGTTGGCAGTATCGTATCCGTTGGTCGGCTGAACGAATCCCACAAGTTGACGTGGCTCGCTCTCGCTAGGACGAAGTTCCCCGTGTCGAGCATGGCCGCATACGCTAAGCCAGTGCCGTTCAGGACAGAAGACCACAGCTCTGTCCCTCTTGGGTCAGTAAGCACTAGCCCATCGGCGGTCAACTGGACTTTCGAACCTTCAGGTGCTAGATCACCGCCATTCGCCGACCAGACTATGGTCTTGTCCTCTATCTTCTCGAACCATATAGCCAACAAATGAGCTCCTCTTCCCATTCTCCGGAACCCGAAGGCGAACTCGCCTGACAGCGACAACCAGGAAGAGTTCTGGTCGTTCGCCATCAACGACCTGCCCAAGTTCAAGCTGCCGCTGGTCTGAGCTTTGGCGGAAAGGGGAAGTGGAACGAGTACAAGAAGGATTCCTAGTATAACTGAAGCCATGTTTGATGAAACTGGCGTGCTCCTTGAGTTGAGCAACTTCGGCCTTAAGGATGAAACCAGCGTTCTTGTAGAGATTCCCTACTTTCCAAGCTACCAGAGTCTCTCCCGTACGTCCCGTCGTTCACGGCGGGTGAGAGAGGCGACCATTCCTCCTCCGCGTAGATGCGATTGCACCTCCTTTTCTCCACAGCAAGTTTGAACCAAAGTTGTGGACAGCCTTCGCCCATGTCAACACATATATCTATCACTATCTTCGACCAAAAACAAAACACATATATCTATCTAGAATAATGATTTTACCATATGTTCTGAAGTTTTATAAAAGCTCCATCTTTAATAAAAGGAAATGATTGATCAAAATATAAGGTGATATTCGTAAATATATTTTATTAATCAACCTTTTCTTTTTCGTATTAATAGACCATTTAGAAGTGTATGATGAGCATCCAATTTTCGAATTTGATCTTTCTTTTGTTTTTCGTTATTGAGGCCTTTTTTTCCTTTTTACTTTATCTTGTTTCTTTTTTCTTAAAGTATCTTATTAGTTCCATTAAGCTAAAGGCAGGCCACTAATTTCGCAAGTAATTTGTTAATTTCAAAAGTAAAATTTGGTTTCATCAATACATTATTAAGTTACCGATTTCCATCGTGGAGCTTTTTCTAAATATTGATTAATTAATAAAAATACTTATAAAATTTAAAAAGTAAATGATGCCCTCGACTCATAAAAAAAATGATATATCGAATCTGTAGTCATTTTTTTTAAATTGATTCATCTGTCATTTTTATTTTTTTTGTAGATATATTTTTCTTCATTTTCTTTATATTTCCACATAAAACAATGGTGAAAAAGTTATTTCCATAAACAAGATGACAATAAACTTTTACCCCTTAAAAGGCATGTGCCTTGCACGCGCTAATAGAATAAAGTAAAAATTTTAAAGTTCGGGGCAAATATATACTATTGCAAAGTTCGAGAGAGATTTGAGTAATTTCTTCATGATTTTCTTTCCAACAGAAAATTTACCACTTTATTAAAAATTTACTAAGTTGTAACTTGTAAGGACTTACGTGGTAACTAACTAATTTCACTACTACGATTTAATTTTAAATGGTCAATTTATAAATAATTGGACAACTTGCGTTCCACTTGAAATTGGTATTACTACCTTATAAGCGGACCTATATGATAAGTTATTAATTTATATCAAAGATATAAATTTCACCACTAAATTTTTGTTTTGAGTAATAAATTTCTAAAAAAGAGTTAATGATTTATCATTGCATTTATTGATGGTAAATTGCTACCATTGTTAGTGCCTTACCACATCAGTTGACTAAGAAGTCCCCAGTTACGTGATTTTATCAATAAAATTTGGAATCACTGATCATATAAAGAAAAAGTATAATAACGGAAATTTGTTGGCTTTTCGGCAGAAATTTCGATAGAATTCAGCTATCTATTATACATGTTGAGGTGCACGTGTGAGGGTGATAGAACTTAGATGAAAGAAGTATCACATCATGGATGTGGTATATTATGGAGTAGTTAATAAATTCTAGTTGCCTTATCGTTAATTGGCTTAAGATTTTTAATGAAGGTGGATACAACTGAATATGTTAACGGGCTCATATTTGGGCTTCCCCTTTAGTTATCTCTTAAGGTGAAGGTTACATACTTCTATTTGCGTGTCCCTAGCAATATCTAAAACTAATGTAATTTGGAAATTGCTTGGCAATTGTATCTACATGATCTGTAAAATTGTTCCTTACTTTCACTAGAAATGGCGTTTCCTCTTGTGGATTTTCATGCTGCTGTTGATGCAAATCTTTGAACTATGCCATTTTGCAAGTGGAAACATGTATTTAAAACGATCTTGTAGATAGTTGTTTTTACCATGATAAAATTCGCCTAACTTGTTCATCGTTATAAGTTTCCTTAAAAGTTGAGGGGCAATTTTTTTAATCCAGTTGAACTGTTTATAATTTACCAATGAGAGAACGATACCGCTCTCAAATCTAATATCCACCGGTAGAACCATTTTTCAATTTAGGGAAAATGGCAAGAATAGTCCATGATCTTAGGGTTACTAATTTCACTACTAAGTTTTTGATTTTGAGCGGTAAATTATATTTTACTTGAAGTTGGTTGGGAAATTCCTTACTCTGCTGGTAACTTATTATCTTATAAGCGGATCTATGTCGATAAGTTATTCATTTCACCGGTCAGCTATTTAATTTATTGCTGAGTTATTATTTTGAGTGATAAATTCCTAAGAAACGTGATATTTTACTCTTGCATTTAATATTTGTAAAACTGCTAACATTGTCTGTAAATTGCCATCCGTTGGTTGTACCACCATCATATGATATTGCCAAGGAAACTTATAATTTATTATTCATATTAGACAAGTACCGTGCGCGGAGATTTATTGACGAGCGGAATATTATAATTATAATTATAGGTGATCGAAGCAAGCTTATGTCGGAATTTCAATGGCCAGCCGCGCAAACTTCTCAAACTTAGAACAAGACAAGTCTGCTTGGGCGTGGCCCTTAAGCTTGCCATGACCCAGAAATTTTCCAAGGAGAAACAGACACATTTGAAGACTTTGACCAAAACATCTTTTTATGTTTGGGGGAGATTTTATGAGATGAAAATGATGGAGAAGAAGGCAGAGACCGCAGTTGATTCAAGCCACTTCATGGAAATTGAATGTTTCGATCATAATCACAGATGCTCGAATGTAGGCCAAAATTTGCTGTGGTGTCCCCCGTCAAACATGTGCTCATTGGATGTGATATGAGGTGTTGTGATGATCGAATGCTTAGACTGCAATGAGTCATGTGCAGCTTGGAGAAGGAATGGTTACATTAACAGCGAATCTACATGACTCCACACATGCTCTACCAAAATTGCATACAGGACCTAATAAAAATAAAGATAAGTGCATCAAAAATCCTCAAATTAATCGAAAAAATGTAATCGAGTATTAAAACTTTCATAAGAGTGCAATTAAGTCCTAAAAGTTGTCAAAATTGTGCAATCAAGTCTTTCTCCCTCCAATATGGCTAGCAGAAAAACCTAAAATGGTTTTTCATTGTTGTTCAAAAAGATAGGCGTTGATGTAGTTGCCCCATCATCCATTTTAGTAAAAACTATATTAAAATATATTAAAAGCCAAATTTTCAAGCCAAATTTTCCATGTTAAAATTAATAAGTAAATAATTGTTTTCGAAATTTTAGAAAATAAAAATCTGAAAAAGGAAGAAGGAAAAACCGAAAAAAAGAAAAATATTTTCGAGAAGGGCATTTGCCTCCATCATTTTTGCGTTTGGCTACTTCGCTTCACAGCCATAACTAGTGAGATGGTTAACGAGGCAACCTCATCAGCACCTCTTTCTTTGAAAATTGATAAAAATAAATAAATAAAAAAAATCACGTAGCTTTTTCTATTAGCTAAATTAAACGGAGCTAATAGAGCAATTTAATTGAAATAATTTGATAAGTATTAAGACTTGATTTTTCTTTTTGAAAGTTTTAAACTCGACCACTTTTCCAATAACTTTTAAGACTTTTTGCTCACTTATCCCATAAAAATATAGAGCCTTTAGAGATCATACAGGATCAATGAAGTATCAAGTCAAGAACTTAATATAATCTTATGGACAACCGTTTAGTTAATTATTTCCATAGTAAGTTAATAACCAAGGCCATATTTCCAATGGCAAATTCCATGCTTTGTTAGTAACTTACCAACTTGTAGCGAGACCTATGTTGGTAATTTATCAAATTCACTCTTAATTTACTAATTTCACTACCAAGTTTTTATATTGAATTATAATTTCTTAAGAAAGGTAATAATTTACTCTTGCATTTAATGTTGGCAAATTGCTAACATTGTCCGTAAATTACCACTAGTTGGTTGGAACCTGGACCGACAAGTTATATGATATTACCAACAAGATTTATAAATTTTAGTCATATTAGAAAAGTGCCGTGCATGGGAGTAAGCGTGTTTCTTAATTTTTCCGTACATAGAAATTTACATAAGGATTTTGCTAGCATAATAGTTTATAGACTTTTGTGAAAATAATAGCTTGTTGTAAGTCACAAATTTTTGAAGATATATGCCCCACAAGAATTTATAATTAATTGTTATTTGATTTTTTATGATTCAAAAAAGATTATTATTCTTATAATAGATTAAAAATAGTCACACAATTATTTTTCTTTAGAAAAAGGCAAGTCTGCCTGGGCAGGGCCATCAAGCTTTGGCCGTGACCCAGAAATTTCCCAAGGAGAAACAGACGAATTTAGAAGACTTTGACCGAAACATCTTTTAGGTATAGCGGGGAAGATTTTTTGAGTCGAAAATATTTTATTGACCAAAACACAAGGATTTGATTCCTGCGGAAATCAAAGCGATTACAGGTCACTTCGTGGAAATTGAACGTTTCAATGCGCGTTGTACGTGGAAATTTGCGGTGGTGTCTCGCATCAAGCATGCATGCAGTCAATGGATGTGACTGGGAACCGTGGCGTTGGGGTGATCTAATCCTTGCTGCTTAGACTGCAATCGAGTCTTGTGCAAGCTTGGAGAGGAATGGCTACATCAATGATGGATGAACATAATTCTGCATATATTCTGCACAAATCGCTCTGTTAACTCTATTTTTATTTCTCTAAATTTTTCATTGCTGTTCAAGAGTAGAGGCGTTGATATGAATGTCATGTCAGCTAATTATTTTAAAAATAAATTAAAATAAATTAAAAGATATTTAAAGATATATGTTGTATGTTGCAATTAAAATATAATCAATTGTTTTTGAAAATTTAGAGAAATAAAAATAGGAAAAAAAACTTGAAGAGAAA
Source organism: Eucalyptus pauciflora (assembly GCA_007663325.1). Taxonomy (NCBI): domain Eukaryota; kingdom Viridiplantae; phylum Streptophyta; class Magnoliopsida; order Myrtales; family Myrtaceae; genus Eucalyptus; species Eucalyptus pauciflora. The sequence goes on along the minus strand of VMYD01000189.1, from coordinate 152,071 downwards.
TAATTCTCAAGAATCGTCTCCATCAATTTTTGCATTTGACTACTTCGTTTTGCAGCCATAGCTAGTGTTGTTTCTTAAGGACACGCTTATGTCAAATCCATTTAGGATATGTTTGGTAACGCTTCTGATACGGAAAATAATTTCTTTCACAAATAGTCTTTTTTTATTTCTATTCCCCGGAACAATTTCTGAGAAAACAACATGTTTGATAACTACACAAAATTTTTATTCTCAAAATAGAAAAAAAAAAATAGGAATGCGTTTGGTATGATACAATCCACAATTTTTATTTTTTTTTGTATTTTTTCGTTTCGGTGACAGGCGGCAAGCGGCTGTCGGCTATCAGTGGCCGGCGGTGGTTGAACGACAAGGGGCAATAGTGGGGGGTGGCCAACGACAAGGACGGAGAAAATAAAAAATAACTTATTTCTAAAAATTGAAGAAACTAATTTTTTTTTCTACTTCTTTTTATTTCAAAAATATTCCCTAGCCACTTTTCTATTCCGGGGAATAGAAAAATTAATTGATGTTAAAACCAAATGAATTTCTATTCTTTTTTTGTTCTTGAGAACAAAACGGAGACTTAGTAATGCAATTTTATTTTATTTTTTATTTCGAGAACAAATTTTTACTCTAGAAACAAGTTTGAAATAAAAATCAGACATACAATTTTTTTTTTTTACTTTTCTATTTCTAAAACAAAAGTGAGAAATAAAAACTTTTCCCATCACTCACTATCATTATTAGCTGGTTGCCCACCCGTCAACATTCGTCATTGCCCTCTGCCCACTACCGCTCGAGAGGAATAAATTTTGTGTCGTTATTAAACGAATTTCTATTCTGGGAACATAAATTTTGTATTCTCATCAAACGAGTATTTTTGTCTGGGGAATAGAAATAGAAAAATCTAACTATAAATTGATTTCTTGAGCACAATGGTTACCAATTGCGGCCTACATTTCGATGGCAACGAGATCTCTATTCTTGCTCAAATTCGCCTTTCACTAGTGGTTCACCACCTCACGGCCAAACATCGCTTCCTTCTTCAATCTTATTTGACAATGTGTGCTATGATCATCATCTTAGATCTGGGTGAAGGTCATGATCTTGTTGTAGATCTGAGTGAGGGTTGTGGCCATCGTTGCTGAAGGAGCGAGAGTAACTCATGGCAAGGTTCTTGTCGGCAAGTGACGAAAGATGCCACCTTGCCTGGCTTACTTGTCTCACATGCACTTACTTTATATTATTTTTGGGATATATTCACTAGAAATTTTGAAATTTTTCACAAAAATGCAATTGAGTCTTAAAACTTACAAAAAGTGCAATCCATTCTTTAAGCTTGTTAAAAACGTCAATTTGATTATCAAGAAGTGCTAATGTGGCATTTTAAAATTAATTACTATTTCCTATTTGGCATTTTTTTCATTTTTATTCAATTTTTTAAAATTATATTAAAAATAAAGAAGAAAAGCTAAAATTTTATTTAAAAAACAAAACTGCAAAATAAAAGAGAAGAAAATGGCAAGCTCGCCAATGGGTGGTGCCCATTGTTGAAAGGGCTGGTGAAGGTCGTTGGCCCCAGGCGAAGGTGCCCAAATCTGGTCATCGTCGACCCTCATGTGGGGTCGGCGACCATCTCCCGCCCTAAGCAAGACCTTGTCAGCCTAGGCGAGGGCTAGCAACCCTCGCCAAGCTCGAGCGAGGGCAATGCCAACGTTCACTTGGGGTGTGAGGCTTGCTAGCCCTAGGTGAAGGGGCATGCCTCACCGACCTTAGGTGAAAGTCGAAGAGGCCTTGCCTAGGCCTAGCAAGGGTTGCCGGCCATTGCCTAGGGCGAGCGATGGTTGCTAGCCTCAAGTGAGGCTGACGTCGCCCACATTTGGGGCTCGAGGTCCTCACCCGAGCCTGGCAAGGGTGGCCGACCCTCACTTGGGGCCAACAAGGCAACCCCCTGGTCAGGTGAGGGCGGGCAACCTTCACTGGCCCCTCCGGCGATGGGTGGTGGCAGCGAAAGCGCTCACCGTTGAACCTATCATGTTCTCCTCTCTCTCTCTCTCTCTCTCTCTCTCTCTCTCTCTCTCTCTCTCTCTCTCTCTCTCTCTCTCTCTCTCTCTCTCTCTCTCTCTCTCTCTCTCTCCTTTTTATTTCCAATTTTGTTTTTTAAATAAAATTTTATCTTTTCTTTTTTATTTTAATAATTTTTTAAAAATCGAATAAAAAATAAAATATGCCACATAGGAAATATAAATTAATTGAAAAATGTCGGGTCAGTATTTTTCTTTAGTCAAATTGATGGTGTTAACGGAAGAACTTGATTGCACTTTTTGTAAATTTTAGGATTTAAATGTACTTTCTAATTAGTTTAAGAGCTTGCAATGAGCAAATATCTTTATCTTTTTTGAATTTTTAGTATCCTAAGATGGTAGCAAGGGCCGCACTAGCCTACGTAAGTCTAACAAGGGATGATAGCCCTTCGTCAATGCAAGGGTGGCCACCAAGCCGCGTCACCTTTACTTGAACTGCCGCTGTCCTTCTTAACTTCTCCCATGTTTGACTCTTCCACTTATTTTCCAATCTTTTTTTCATAAGCATAAGGAAAATGTTTTTTCTAAATAGTTATCCCAAAACCCATCGCACCTTATCACTCTAGACCTTGACTAGGCTCTAATACCACTTTAGATGGGGATGTCACGCCTTGAACCCAAAGCGCGCAAACATCCCACGACAGTAGAATAAAATTTGCGACGTCCCAAGACGCATCGTCGACCCATTCTTTTTATTTTTCAATTAACACATGCGGAAGAACTTAATAAAATAAACATCAAGTCAATCAATAACAACGGGGATAGCAAAGTACAACAAACAATTTCTAAAAGCGACGATTTATTTACCAACTTGTTAACCCTAGGAGTTTAACATGTACAGACCTACAACAAAAGGTAACTTCTACACAACTTATAAGCAAGAATGGGTCAGAAAGGTCAGGGTTAACTTTTAGCTTTACTAACTCCAGGCACCAGCCCTAGTGTTCGGGCGAAGAGTTGGGCTCATAGCTAGAAGGGAACTCCTCCATAGGCTCATAGTCCGGATCTGATTCTAGGTCCAAAACGACACCATCAAGGATGTCAATATCCATGGGGTACCATACTTGCCTTCCCACATTCCTGAAGGGTGGCCCATCAAAACCCTGAAGTGGACCGATCCGATCGCCATTTGCCTCCCTAATAAACCACACCTTGAAATCTTGGGTCACTATATTAACTAACCCCTCGTGACCACCAGCTCATGGGTCCGATCGGTCCTCAGAATAGGAATTATAGTGGTCTCCACATCCATATCCCAAGTGACCCCAAAACGTACGGGGCGATGCTCCATACTAAGGATCTAAAAAGATTCAACAACAATAGGGTGGGATAAAATCCCAGCGAGTCAATTCCCTAATCATTGATTAGGAAGCTAATTCACCTCTAAGACAGCCCAAACATGCAATGACATACAATCTTACATTGCCTTGGCATACCCTTGCATACTAATACACCTTACATAGCAATATTAGTGCAACAAGCATAAATACTAATCGGAACACAATCCATAATAGCCAAATGCACTGTCAAATATATGCGTTCCAATTATTACGACCTCTCGGGCCACGGCTAACACAAGAGTTGGTGGTCTTCCGGCATGGTTGGGCATCATCCCGCCCCATCGGGCACGGTATCGTCTAGAATCTTCGTCTAGACGACATTTCATAAAGGAGTATCGATGCGGCCTCAACCGCCACTCGGCATCCGAACCCCTGCCAAGCATTCGATAAAAATCGGGCATGGTTCTTAAACTCTCGTTAGGTGACGGGTTCGATTAAATGACTACTCAAGCACACCAATAATCAAACCAATTCTTATTACCATTAATTAGCCCAGAACAAAAGAGTTTGTTTTCAAATAATTAACTTTAGCAATATTTCACATTTAAAAATTCTAGTAAAATATTCGTACGTGGTCAAGTATTTGAAATCAACCTGTCAAACTTTGCACACTTCTATTTTAAAATCCCATTGTTTTATTTAGCATATAAAATTTGGTGTCCAAACCCGACATCTCAAAATTCTCTATTTTCTTGCCCATAAACCCCCTTTTTTACAATAAATAAAATCTATAATTGGGCAATCAATAACATAGTATTATAACGCTCAAACGATCGAAATTAAGCACAATCCCATCCAAAAAAATAGGCATAAAATTCTACTTATCGGCTAATCCGTTATTAATTACACTAATCGTGATTAATTATGCTAATTATAATTTATTAAACTAAACCTAACGATGCTTAATTAAAACTAATCATCGTTGACTAAAATAAATACAATTAATTAAATAAATAACGATTAATTAAATAATTACAATTAATTAATTAAATGACGATTAAATAAATAAATTACGATTTATTAAACTAATCTCGATTAATTAATCTAACCATGATTAATTAATCTAGTCATTATTACTTAAACTAATGCACTTAAAATTAATCTAAACTATCCTTAATCGCAATTAAGGATAAACCAACAATAACTAATATTAAACGTAATTATCCATAAACTAATCTATCCCCTAACCGTAATTAACATCCTAATCGACGATTAGAAGTTAACTCACGAGTTTCTGGTGACGGCGAGATTGCGCCGACAGCGGCACAACAGCTTTGAGAACGTGACGCTTGTGGCTCAAATGGAGGCTCGACAGACGGTGGGCGCCGGCTCATGCTCACGGCTTGAGCTTGGGTGCTCGGTGGTGGCGGCTCGAGCGGATGGCAGCTTGCGGCAACGTCGATAGCGCCAAGGGTGCCGGTGGCGGTGATGGTGGTGGTGCGTGTGGCTCGACGAACGGGTGGCTCGAGCGGCGGTGACTTGGGAGCTCGGCGGTGGAGATGGTGGTGCGGGTGCAGTGGTGCCTGTGGTGGTGAACGGTGGTGAGAGGTGGCGGATGTTGGTGGTGAAAGATGATGATGGTGGTGAAGATGGGATGGGTTGGTGTGGAGGTGGTGGTGTTTACGGCAATGGTGATGAAAGAAAAAGAAATGAAGGAGGAGGAGGACACGAAGAGGAAGGAAAAGAAGACCAAGGAAGAACAAAGAAAACGGGAGAGGGGCTGCTGGTGGCTTCCTAGGTTGCACTGACACGGACACGCGACATGACACGACACGACACGACACACCGACACGTCATTTCTCAAAAGTAGAGAATTTCGACACGTTCCGACACGTTATATATTAAATAAATATTTTAATATATAAATGCATAAATAACTAAATAATAATAATAAAGAGCCTAGAATTAATCTGTACTAAAAACATTAATCCTACATTTGTTAATATCATTCATTATTTTAATTTGACAAATTTAACTACATTTTATTGTAATAATCCATAAAACTTGGAGGAAAAAATAAGTAATCCACGTTCAACTATTACATTTAAAATTTAACAATAAGAAAAAAAAAACAATCAACATTCCATCATCAAATATAACAAAAATTCATTCATCCACATTATCTACTTCTGAAGAAAAAAAAAAAAAACTCCATCTCCGACTCATCAAGTAAAAAAATTTGCAACTTCAAGCACCCCAACATCTTTAAACGAGTATTGGAAATTTGTTTTAGTTTTTTTTTTTCATATATTTATATTTAGACCCCATAAGTTTTGGAAATTTGTAAAAATAACCCGTGCGTGTTGGAGTCACGTGTCGGAATTTCTGACTCGTGTGTCGGAGCGTGTCGAAGGCAGTTGACCGCATGTCGAAGCACGTCGGAACGTGTCGGAGTGTGTTGGACACGTGTCAGAGTGTCGGACACGACACGAAGGGTCCCGAAGAATGTCCGTGCAACCTAGGTGGCTTCTGCTGTAGGGGGCATGCAAATGGACACACCAGAGAGAGAGAAATAAAGAGGAAAGAAAGGATTTTTATGTCTAAAATCCCATCAATCTCACACCAACTCTTCCTCAATTTCCTCTATGCCAAGTATTTTGTCTCCCCTTATCTTTTTATTTCTATTTTCCTTTAAAAACTCAAAATCTTGGCCCTAAAATCATCATTTAGCATTGGATCCTTTTTTTTTTTTCGGTCCCCAATTTTTCGTCTAATAATTCATTTTTCCGAAAATTTCAAACTCGCCAATAATTCAACAGATGATGAGGCAACATCCGATAATTTAATCTCGAAACCCTCAAAAGTTCGATACCCAAAATCAAATTAAACTTCATGATTAAAAATCAATCGAACGCGACTTTAATACGACCTAAACTATTGGGTGGCTTTTAGGGGTTTTCGCGCAGTTGACCTGTTGTTGATAATTTTCGATCCACATTTGTGCATCTTCAAATCATGGACAGCCCTTGGTTGTCATGTAATCGTGATGGTTCAATTACGGACCCTATCTATAATATCAATAGAAAATCAGTTTATTGTTGTTCGACGCAAATATCGTAATCGTGCGGAATCACTCGCGAATCGACTACATACTTCCGTAGAATTGATTTATATATATTCGCTAATTGATTTATAGCAGCATAGTATTGACCCTTGTCGATCATTATGGTCGAGTGATCGATCCCTGATTGAATTCTCTAGTCTTTCACGTTTTAACCCTATACGGCCTCGCCCAATAGATTAGTTAACTCGTGAGTGATCAGTTCAAAGTAAAATAACTACAAGTGTGTCGATGAAATAACCACTTCATATATTTCGAAATAGGGCCAAATTTCGGGGTATCACAAGGACCAATGAAATATCAAGTCAATAACTTAATCAAAATCTTATGGACACCTGTTGGGGTGTGGCATGCTAACATACCCGATTTTAAACTTCGATTCAGTGCTTGGTACCTGATAAATGGACCAAAACTGATACCCTTTAGGACGTCAAAGTGATGAAGGTTAGAGATAGATGAACTTGAATGGAGTTTGGTTTACTCACAGATCAAGTAGGATAGACATGATTCTTACTTGGGTCTCACTATTCACACCTAAATTTCCTTCTAGACTTTTCAAAGCATTTCATAAAATTAGGGTTTTAATTTGTTGATCCTTAGCAAATATATATATATATATATATATATATATATGTAAATTGGCATTATCTAACAACATTCAAGCTTCTCACTACATTTCATTGCAAATCAAGAGGATATATAGATCTGAATAAATGCAGTAAGAAATGGAGATATAAGATGGTGCACAATTGATGTTTTTGGTTAAGGGTCGAATTTCGTCATTATCAGTGAATGCAATCCCTAATTTTTATAAAATGCATGAAAAATCTACGGGAGAAATTGTCAACATACTTAAAAAAAAAAAACTTATTTGGATTGGCATTCCTCCTTCTTGTTCTTCTTTTTTTTTTTTTTTGGTGGTCGAAGATTGGCATTCCTTTATGAGGTTCTAAAGGACATATTCTCAACACTAGGAATGCCTTCCCAAGTTGATAAGATCTCGTGTGCTGTTCACGTGCAGGGAGACACCCGCCAAGTGGTGCCATGTCATCACACTCAACACCTTCCAAGCAGTAGCAATTCCCATTGCCGCCGTACCACGACCAAAGAGGATTTTATGCTCGGATTCCTCTCTCCGTCCAAGCATCCCATGCTTCCATTCCTCTCCAATGTCAGCCACCACCCAACCCAATTCCACATGCACGTTCTCAGTAACAAGAGACACCCCGTAATTTTTACGGTGTTTATGTCCAATAAATTTCTGCTTGGCCACTGGTAAAGGATTCATACTCTTTGTCCACCATACTTGGGTTGAAATCCTTCTGCCAGCCCGACGGTCCCATTTTATAGGCAATATGTAAATCCACTATATAACGTTCTAAACCTGTGTTATGCCCTAACTTAACATGAAGTAACCTCCCCTCTTCCTAAACTTTTATCATACCCGAATAGACAAATTTTTGCTTCGCTAAGTGGATTAAGGGCATTCATCAATTTCTATAAAAATGACCCAAGCAGACTATTCCAAAGTGAAACAAACAAAGGACGAAAGACTTTGACCCAAACATCGTCCGTCCCATTGACTAAAAATGACATGAGAGTGATAGCGAACGAGTTGGTAGACGCCATAGCTGACAAAAATAACTACGAAGTCGAACCCTTTAAGCTTCTAATGCAAATCGATGCTAGATTTGGATCTTCAGGGTCTTTCCAATTGTCTTAGTATATTTTCCAGTTTCGTCCAGTTTGGACCCATTGTCAAATGGCATTAACTGTAGCTCGCTGAGTGGTTTATACAAGATCTCCAATGATCATTTGGAAAGCTATTTGTATGCTTAGATTATTGTCTTCCTTTTGTCGCTTCTCACAATTTCTCAACGGATCAATCGAGAAGAAAGTTGGTTTGATTATGTTTCCAACCACTTCATTTTTGGTCTATATGAAGTTGGTTGCCGAAGGGATTATGCCTGTGAGTGAAAAATCATTCGATGTAGTTGCGTGATCGCTCAACCATACTAGGTCTCTCTTCATAATTTTGCCAACAATTGCCAACATGCGAGGGAACGTCAAACTTTAGGACAATTTAGCTTATTTAATCTGGATTCATGTGAACATATTATGAAAAAGTTTGTTCTTGCGTAGTAGCACTAACAGACCATGCACATACAATTTATTATTACAGACACCAGATGTCTAAATAATCAAAATCATATCGAACTAACAAAAGAATTTGGTCAGGCAAGAAGACCACAGCTCTCTTCCTTTTGCGTCGGCAAGCACTAGTCCGCCGTGGGTGGTCACCTGGACTTTCAACCCTCCGGGTGCTAGATCATCACCATTACCCAACAAGACAATGGTTTTGTCCTCTATTTTCTCGCATCACATTGCCAACGAATGAGCTCCTCTTCCCATTTCCCGGAACCCGAAGGCGAACCTGCCCAACGGCGAAAGCCATGAAGAGTTTCTGTCATTCACTGTTAAGGCTTTCGCCGTTAAGGAGGAGCCCAAGGTCATGTTGCCTCGGGTCTGAGCTTTGGTAGAAAGTGGAAGTGGAACAAGTATTCGAAGGATTCCTAACATCACTGAAGCCATGTTCGATGAAACTTGCGTGCTCCTTGAGTTGAGCTACTTCGGCCTTATGAACGAAACCGGCATTCTTTATAGATTTCCACTTTGTATCCTACCTTAGTCTCTCCCACGAATAGTTTGAACCAAATTTGTGGACAGACTTTGCCCATGTCAACACATATATCTAGAACTATCTTATAATAGGATTCCTTGTTTTTGTTTCTTTTTTGTTGAAGTATATTATTAGCTCTATTAATATATTCAGCAAAGTTTACAAAAAAATTATCTTATAATAGTATCACTGCTATTTGTTAGAAAAATCCTCTTAAGGTATTTTGAAGTCGACAAAACATTTCCATCAGTCTAATCTGAAGACTTGCAGACTCTACTGGCAAAGTCTGAAGGCCAAAGTCTGAAGACCTCCAGACTCAAGTTTCAAAGTCTAACTCTCATGGACAGATTCTAAACCGACAAAGTTAAAACTTCTATTCCGATTCTATCTAGTATGGTTTTGACTCCAATGGTTAAGGAATATCTCACGACTGGAAGTAGCACTTCAAGATCTTCTATTCGTATTCGAATATTCTAGATTCTCTAGATTCGCAATTTATACTTGGAATGTTCTACTTATGGAAATCAAAATCCTGATTGTATGGGCGAGCAGGATTGATGGGCTATCGTCATTTTCCTTGAGGAGCTCGAGATCTCTTTAAATTGATTCTGTCCAACCGGTTGATTGGAAGAACTTCTTTGGAATGTGCCAACGGTAATGAAGGCATGAAGAAGTATTTAAGGGAGACACTCAAGTTGTTCAAGAGTGCGAGATAGATGAATTCCAAAGTCTGAATCTCTTTGTTATTTTGTGATCTATCCTTCGAGCTATATTTGTAATCAAAAGAGAGACTGAAGTGTGGTGAGACCTTGAGGAAGTGTAGTAGAGTCTCTACACTGTGGAATCAAGGGCGTGAGACTGTAAATTCTCTTTTTGATTCTTAGTGAAATCCAGCCAGTGGGCTGTCTGTGCGGGAGAGTGGACGTAGGCTTGATCTAAGCCAAACCACTATAAATCTGGAGTCTTGATTCTTTATCCCTAATCCTTTTACTTTACATTGCTTTCACTTACATCGATTACTGTTTTTAATTCCTTAGTCCATCATCAATTAAATTGTCTATACATTTTGTTACGTTTTATAAAAATCATCTTAATCACCTATTCACCACCCTCTAGGTGCTCGTATTAGTTCTAACAATTGGTATCAGAGCTTGTGTACTCGTTTATTAGAAGTGTTTTTACTTTTGAGTTAAAGATCTATGGCTAGTATGTTGCCTACAGGGTTGGTTGAAGGTCAAAGCAACACCAGACCTCCATACTTTGATGGAAAAGACTACAGCATATGGAAAAACAAGATGAAAGCATTCCTAAGATAGAAAGATCCCTTGGAATGGGAAGTGGTAGACAAAGGAATCATTCCTACTGCTGCATCAGAATCAGAAAGAGGAAAAGAAGTTGCTGCTCCTATTGAGATGACTCAAGAAGAAATAACCAAGAGACAGACTCTTGATGCTAAAGCAATTTATTCTTTATATTGTGCTTTATCTCCTACTGAGTATAATAGAATATCCTCTTGTGATACAGCAAAAGAAGTCTGGGATAGGCTTCACATCACCTATGAAGGAACTTGATCGAGTGAAAGAGACAAGAATCAATATTCTTTTGGGACAATATGAAGTTTTCAAGATGAGATTAGGAGAATCAATAACTGACATGTTTAGTCGTTTTACTGAAATTGTGAATGGTCTTGAATATCAGGGACATCCAATCTCAGGACATATGAAGGTCAACAAGCTTCTGCGTAGACTCTCTAAAGACTGGAATTATATACAGACTTCAATAAGGGAAACACAAAGGATTGCACCACTCTCTGTAGATGAATTGATTGGAACTCTTCAGTCTTACGAAGTAGAGCACACCAACGAAGAAGAAGATTCAAAAGGTAAGAAATCTATTGCCTTAAAGTCTAATGATTATTCTGATGCTACAGACTCCGAAGAAGATCTAGATGATGAAGAACTAGCACTCATGATAAAGACATTCAGAAAGCTTAACAAAAATGGAAGAAAATTCAATTGGAAGAAACAAAGCTCACAAAGGTTTCAGAACAAATCAACAGAGGAAGATGATTCCAACAAAGAAGTGACTTGCTTTGAATGCAAGAAAAAGGGACACATCAAACCCAATTGTCCTCTGTTAAGGAAAAGGAAAGGAAAGGCTGAGAAATACAGAAAGGCACTCAAAGTAGAGACTTGGAGTGATACTGAATGTGAAGAAAGTGATGATGATTATGCCAATATTTGTTTGATGGCAAAATCTAATTCAAACTCAGACCTTGAGACTGATACAAACTCAAACAGTGAGCCTGAGGTTAGTAATCTAAAAATTCCTGTCAAAGTTTTGAGATATATTGATGAACTATGTCTTGGTCTAAAAACCTCTCTTAAGAGGATCTCTGAATTAAAAAGGAGAATTCTACATTGAAGCAACAGGAGAAATTTTGGAAAGAAAAGTTTGAAAAGTTAGATAAGAACTTTACAATCTTGAAAGAAAACTCAGATTTTGTTTCGAAAGAAAACTCAGATTTTGAAAAATGATATTTCAAACATATCAAAAAGATTTTCAAATGGTTCTGAAAAATTGGATAAGATTCTTTCGATACAAAGACCCTACTTTGATATGTTAGGTCTCGGTATGACTTCTGAAACTATTCCACTAATTGATTTCCCAAAGGTGAAGGAAAGAATCAAACAAAAACCAACAAAAGTTGTTTATAAATATCATTTCCATAAAGTCTTTGTAAAACCTGTTGGCCGAAATGCTCTAAAATGTTCAAAGTGTCAAAGCTCAGAACATTTTGAGAAAGAATGTCATTTGGTTTGGAGACTTGTTAAAAGGGATTGGGCAAAGATTGTTTATTGTTCTAACTCTTCTAGACCCAAAATGATGTGGGTACCAATGAAAGCTTGAATTCTTTTTAATTGCAGGTCACTATCAAAAGGAAGATTAAATGGTATCTAGATAGTGGCTGCTCAAGACATATGACAGGAGATTCAGGTTACTTCATAAAACTTGTCCAGATAGATGGAGGAAAAGTTTCTTTTGGTGGTAACAACAAAGGAATGATTATTGGTCACGGAACAGTAAAAATTGGAAGTCTATCAATCAACAATGTCTCCTTAGTGGAATGATTAAATTACAATTTGCTTAGCATAAGCCAATTATGCGATACTGGATTCAAGATCAATTTCCAGGAATGAACGTGCTCAGGAATCAGTAAAGACTTCACTCAATCCTTTACTGGATGTTGACATAGAAATATCTATCTTTTGGATGTGAATCAAGAAAGATCACAGTACTTAATATCAGTACAAGATGAAGCTGATCTATGGCACAAAAAGCTTGGCCATACCAACATGAAGCAAATTGCCAAGATCTCTTCCAAGAAGCTTGTTCGAGGATTGCCTATTCTCAATTACCTAAAGTCTGATCTATGCACACCATGCATACTAGGTAAACAGGTTAGAAACTCTTTTAAACCAATAAATAAAGTTTCCACTAATCGTGTACTGTAGCTTATGCATATGGATCTATTTGGACCTACAAGAACGCAAAGCATTGGTGGAAAAAGGTTCTGCCTAGTAATAGTGGATGATTATTCACGATTTACTTGGGTCTACTTTCTTGCAAGTAAGTCTGAGACTTTCTCTCACTTTTCAAAATTTGCTAAGAAAATGCAGAATGAAAAAGGTCACACCATTTCAAGCATTCGTACAGACCATGGAGGTGAGTTTGAAAATCAAGACTTTGCTAAATTTTGTGATGAATCTGGTTTTCAGCATAAATTCTCCTCTCCATATACACCAGAACAGAATGGAGTTGTGGAAAGGAAGAATAGGTCTTTACAAGAAATGGCAATGACTCTTTTAATTGAAAGTAATATTTCTTCACGGTTTTGGGCTGAAGCAATTTCGACTGCTTGCTATATTATTAACAGAGTGTTTTTAAGGCCAATTCTTGAGAAAACTCCTTATGAAATTTTTAAAGGTAAGAAACCAATTGTTTCTTATTTTCAAGTATTTGGTTGTAAATGATTTATCCTGAAGAATGCAAATGATCGAGTTGGTAAGTTTGAAGAAAAATCGGATGAATGATTCTTTCTTGGTTACTCAACTGCAAGCAAAGCCTACAGAGTATTCAACAAGAAGACTCAGACTGTGGAAGAATTAATGAATATTAAATTTCAAGACTCTCCACAAATTCAGCCAATTCAGACTGAAGAATCAAAATCTGCTCCAGACTCTACTAGATCTACCTCCCTTGAAGCAGTTCAAAATTCAGAAGCAATACAACAAGTTTTTGATGAAGAATCAACTCAAGAAAAAGATCAACAACCTATCAGACTATCCAGTAACTGGAAACACAAGTCTAGTCATCCCGAAGAACTCATTATTGGAAACCTTAATGAGGGAATTCGTACAAGATCCAAAAAGCGAGAAGAGTTTAGTGCTGTGGCGCTTATTTTTGAAATTGACCCCAAAAATATTGAAGAAGTCTTAGCTGATGAAAGCTGGATTGAAGCAATGCAAAAAGAGCTCAAACAATTCAGTATTAACGATGTTTGGGAATTAACTCCTAAACCAAAAGGTAAATCTGTTATTGGAGCCAAATGAGTTTTCAGAAACAAAGTCGATGAAAAAGGCAAAGTGACAAGAAACAAAGCAAGACTCGTGGCTAAAGGATACACACAGGAAGAAGGGATAAACTATGATGAGACTTTCGCTCTTGTAGCAAGGTTAGAAGCAATCAGATTATTACTTGCTTTTGCATGCTATAAGAATTTCAGGTTATTCCAAATGGACGTCAAAAGCGCATTCCTGAATGGATTTATCCAAGAAGAAGTCTATGTGGAACAACCTCCTGGATTTGAAGACTCAAAGAAACCAGACTCAGTGTTCAGACTGAAGAAGGCTTTATATGGATTAAAACAAGCTCCTTGAGCTTGGTATGAAAGGCTAAGTAACTTTTTAATTCAAAGTGGTTTCACTAAAGGAAATGTAGATACTACTTTATTCATTAAAAAGGAAGGTAAAAGCTTTTTACTTGTTCAAATTTATGTCGATGATATTATATTTGGATCATCTAATAAGACTTTGTGCAAGAAATTTTCTAAGTCTATGCAGGATGAATTCGAGATGAATATGATGGGTGAACTATCCTTCTTCCTTGGTCTACAAGTAAAACAACTGAAAGAATGAATCTTTATTCATCAAGAAAAATATGCAAAAGAACTTGTTAAAAAGTTCGGGTTGGAGAATTGCAAAAAGACTGACATACCTATGTCAAATTCTTTGAAGATAGACAAAGATAAAGGAGGGAAAAAAGTCGACCAAAAACTATACAGGAGTATCATTGGTTCACTTATTTATCTTACTGCATCTAGACCTGACATATTATTTAGTATTTGCATATGTGCTAGGTTTCAATCGGATCCTAAGGAATTTCATCTAAGTGCTGCTAAACGTATCATTAAATATGTTGCAACTACTGCTAAGATTGGTCTATGGTATCCCAAAAAAGGAGACTTTACTCTTCTTGGTTATTCAGACGCAGATCTTGCAGGTTGTAGAGTTGATAGAAAGAGCACTTCTGGCACTTGTCAATTACTCGGTAACAGGGCAGTATCTTGGTTTTCAAGGAAGCAAAGTACCGTAGCTCTTTCAACAGTTGAAGCAGAATACGTAGCACTTGGAAGTTGCTGTTCTCAAATACTTTGGATAAAACAACAACTACGAGACTTTGGTATCGAAGACTCTTGTACCGAGATCAAATGTGACAACACCAATCCAATCAATCTTACAAAGAGTCCTATTCTTCACTCAAGAGCAAAACATATTGAGATTCAACATCATTTTATAAGAGATCATGTTCAGAATAGAGAAGTATTGATACAGTTTATCGACTCAAAGAATCAACTAGCAGACATCTTCACAAAGCCGCTTGAGAAAAGTTTATTTGAGTCTATTCGTTCAAGACTCAACATTTTATCTCTTGAAGACTGTTGAAGCTCAGACTCAGAAACTAAATCTGAAAAGCATCAGACTCAAAAGTTCAAACTTAGAAGACCAAACGTTACGACTGTAAGTTATTTCAATTACAGTACATTTATTCGTTTAAACTGATATCTCGAAAAGGTAAGACCGCTTGTTAATCTCTAATTAATTTTATTAAGGCAATTATTTTTTAAAAAAGGGTGGTTATCAATTTGTTTAAAAAAATGCAGTTATTTTGAAAAGGCATTTTTATTTTTCCTTTTTGTGACGTTTCACATACCCCATATCGATTGCCTTTTATACAGTTCTTCTTCATTTTCTCATTTTACTCAAAAACCCTAGAGCACAAATTTTCTCTCTCTAAGATTTTCCTTCGAAAGTTCATCTCTTCAAGTTTTCACTTTTCTTGCTATACAAGTGTGAAAGTTCTCTCAAAGACAGTGACAATGTCGCATCAAAGAAAATCTTCCAGAATAGCAAGCAGGGGACCACAAGGCTTGCGTGAGGGGCCTACGCACTTCGATCTTACTGAAGAATGAGACTCTCCAAGCGGACAGGTGCATCAACATTCTCAACAGCGCACTTCTTCCGCTAGATCACATGATCATAACCCTCTACATGCAAAGGAAAACATCATTGAGGATGTAGAACCAGTAAGATCTCTTAAGCCAGCATTTGTTTATAGGCTTTACTTTGCTTTGAAAGAATGGGGTTCTGCAATGACGTTTATTGACGAGTTCTTGAAAGAAAAGGGCTATAAGAGTAAGACTCATTTTCTGACTGTGATGGAACGTTCGGGTGTTGTTCCTGTTGGAACAGCGACAAAGACTTTTGCAAACTTTCCAAGTGATCCTCGTTTTGGTAGCATCAATCAGCCTGAAGGGAAAGATGATGATGAGAAAATGTTTGTGCATTTTAAGCCGAGAATGGGTGTGGCTGCAAATCTTCGGGGAAAGAGGGAAGAATTGTTTCGATCGGAGGAACATAAGTAGGTTTATGCTAAATTGCTGAAGCATGGGGTCATGAACCCAAGAACTATGGACTTCAATTTTCTCGATCTGTTGAACATAAATCTGAGAGAGAAGTTTGAGAGACTTCAACTTGATAGATTCTGTACCCAGAGTGAGATTGCTCATTCTGAACTGACTTCTTATTTTTACTCCAATCTGAGTTTTCTTGATGCAAACAGCTTTTCATTCAGTGTGAGGGATAAAGAGTATGTGGTTGACACTGATACTCTGGCTGACATTATTGGTGTGGAAAGAGGAACCTTCCAATTGATTTCTGTGTCTGTTAGCCATGCAACTTGGAGCTTGCAAAAGATAGAATCGCAGAAGGACGTCTCTCCTATTCGAGGATGAGTGCATCAAACATTCTGCTTCATAAAATTGTGATCAACTGTCTTAGACCCAAGTCGACATCGAAGACAGATGTCTCCATTTCTAAAGCAAAATTGATGTACGCCATCAAGATCGGCCATAAGTTTTCCCTGCCCCATACCATCATGTTCCACGTGTATCGGTCTATGGCAAAGGACAAGGGTAAACTTCCTTATTCTGCTATCATCACTCGCTTATTCAGACATTTGAATATTTAGCCTCCCAATATTCTATGTGTGAAGACCATTGATCTAATGGTAATTAGGCTGAAAATGATTACGAAGATGCGTCTAAAAGAACTCAGCAAGAAGCTAGAGCGGTTCAAGGAGAAAATCTCTGTCAAGACCAGACAAGACTCATCTGCTGCAAAGAGAAAAGGAACAGATCCTATGACTGGTCCTACCAAGAGAAGGCGGGCGATCATCTTGCAAGATGAAGATGATGAGGATGATATTCCTATCTCTGCTTTTGTTTCCCAACATCATGTTACTGAGTCAACAGAACAAGAACATCAAGTTGAAGAAGAAACTGGGAAAGGGAATCAGGAGAAAGAATCCATGCATACAGAAGAAGAAGAAACAGCCAGAACAGACTCACAGATACTGCCAGAAGAACAACATGCAGAAGAATGTCGTGAAGATTCTCCAGCAGAAAAGGAGGATCAAAGACATCTTGACACTAAAGAAACATCGCAGCAAGAAGAATACTTTTCTCCTCCAGAAGGCATTGAAACGGGGGGAGATGTTCCACGAGAAAGTATTCCTCTCTTAACATTTACTAGTATAAGTGTTAGTCGTTCTCCTGCTGATGCAGAGTATGTCCATGCCTCTCAATTTCCTGAGGAAGAGGCAACATCTCCAAATATTGATCTCCCTGCTGATATTCGCTCCACTGGCTTTACTCCACAATCTGACCATGCTGAAGAAATCACGTAGACAGAACATTCAGGAGACTTTGGAAGACTGCTTGAAATTCTTTTGGAGCTCCAAGGCTAGGTTTATGCTTTAGGATGCGAATTCCAGACACTGCAAAATGAGAATCGTGCCATGTCCATCTCCTTGCAAGAACAGATTCAAAATATTAATCTTCAGATTCAGGCAACTGCCAAAGGCACAGCTCTCGCACAACTGCAGGAGGATTTGAAGAAGCTGGAGGAAACTGTCAAGTCAATGGGAGATTTTCAGCTTGTTCGCATTCCTCGAGCACATTGACTTTTTCACCTTTTTATGCTGACAAAAAGGGGGAGAAGTTTTTGCATATTTTTATTCCAAACTTTCAACTTTTGAACATACTTTGGATTTAATATTTGATGTGATTGTGATTGACTTTATCCTTGGTTGGTTTTAAGCTTTGGTTTACTTGCTTATTATTGCAATACTTTAAGTTATTAAGTTAGATAAAGATAGCTGTTAAATATCTGTACAAGACTAACCTATTTTCTGTGGATGTAGATCTGTGTACAGGACAACTTTCACTATCTTTATCCTAATCTTTTATGAGATATCATTGCTAGCTTAAATGTTGTATTGCAGGGCAATAGTATCCAAATCTGTAGGAAAGTTTTGTCACCATCAAAAATGGGGAGATTGTTAGAAAAATCCTCTTAAGGTATTTTGAAGTCGACAAAACATTTCCATTAGTCTAGTCTAAAGACTTGCAGACTCTACTGGCAAAGTCTGAAGACCAAAGTCTGAAGACCTCTAGACTCAAGTTTCAAAGTCTAACTCTCATGGACAGATTCCAGACCGACAAAGTTAAAACTTCTATTTTGATTCTATCTAGTATGGTTTTGACTCCAACGGTTAAGGAATATCTTGAATTTTTTTATGGTAAAATTCTTGGTTTGCCTTGCATTATTGATGCCCATTAAAATAATATGTCGTTGATTTACATTGATGATTTTTTAGGTACATATTTTGGTGCATTATGGTTATTTGTTTATCACATATCATGCATTTTATGTCATATTTAGAACTTAGATATTTAGGTCCTTAAGTATTTTACATTTTAAGCAACACATTTTATCTTTTTAGATTCATGTAGGATTAGGTTAATTTTCCTTTAATAAACTAAAAATAAAAAAAAAATGTTATTTAGATTATATAGATTTCATAAGGTGCACGTTACATGTTGCATTTTAATTAGTGGGTCATAGTTTAATGTTTTGTTTTCCATCATGTAGTCTTTTTAAATATAAAATAAAGATATAAAAAAAAAAAAAACAAAAAGTTAGCATTGCATCATTACGTTTTTTTTAAATAAAAATTATTCGGTCATGTTAAAAAAAATGAAAATATAAAAAAGGAAATAGTGAAAAGCTAAAAATTTGCATGAGCATATAGGTCATATAGGTTTATTAATTTAGACACGTAGGTTTAATAAATTAACCTTTAGGATTATTTTTAGGATTTCATCCTTAGTTATTTGCATGCTTTCATAATATGAAAAGATAATAAAAAAGGTAAAAAAAATGGTTTTCTAAGACAAATGAGGTTTAAATCAAATTAATCCCGAAATTGAATCAGGAAATTATTCCATTTTGAATAGCTTAATTAGTTTGTTTAATTTCAAATAAGAATACTAGGTGCATTTTAGCTAGTTTGCATAGTAGGCACATTTAATTAGAGTTTACATATTAATAAATTAGGATTGCATCATATTATCATGTTTTAGTAATCCCATCGTGTAATTTTTAATTGCATATAATTAATTCTTTAATTAAAAAAAACAAAATAAATCATTTACTTAGTTAATTAATAGATGAGTTTATAATTAATCCCATTTCATATCATCTTTATTTAGTGTAGGTTGCCTACATAAAAAATAGAATCATTAAAAAAATCACAAAAAAAACATGCATATAAAATTGTTATATCATGCATCTCATGTCATGTAGTATATGCACATTTAGGATTACATAAATCAGATTGCATACATATAGTTCAAATTAGGCCATATAAATTGCATTTCACATATCATTAAAGTAAAATTCATGCATATTAATTTTAGATTAAGATTGCATAATAATAAAAGTTAGGTGTCATGTCATTTAGAAATCATGTTTAGGGCATGCATTTTAATTAGCATTTTTTTAAATGTTTTCTTAGAGAGTGGACTTTAATAAAGTTGTGGTTTATAATTTCTTAGCATTTTGATTTATTGAATGTTATTTAATTGATTGTGCACCCGCATGACCACCATTTGCATGTTAGCATCTTAGGTTAAAATTAATCAAGACTGCCTGCAAAAATGTTTTTCTTAAGGTACCGAAAGGGCGTTAGATTAATCTAGCGTAACCATGTCCCCGAATCCATTAAATCTCTGGTTCGTAAAAGGTAAAGTATTCTCCCATACTTTACATGGGTTTCTAATCAGCCCTAATTGGTTAGTGGCGGCTCCAATTTGAAATATAATTGCATGTCTTAATGGGTCTTTTTCTTAGTATCAAGTCGCGATTGGTAGGGCTTGGGAGAGTCCGCGCCAAGTCTTCGGACTTAGTAATCCTTTAACCTAGTTTTAGGTGATTCCTCACCCATCGAAAAAGCTAGGTCGCGACAGCTTGGCGACTCCACTGGGGACTTGTGTTAAAACACTAAGTGGACATAGGCCTGTTTCTTTTTTAAAAAAAAAAAATATTTTTGTTTGGCAGCAAGGACACCAGGTATGTCACTAATATTCCTAAGGTGTTAAATGTTCTTGCAGATGGGAGGTATAAGGGGAGTAGTCTTTGCTAATCCTTGTCTTGCAGGAGGGTGTAAAGATGAATGATTTATTTTTCCTTATCATTGAAGTGTTGTTTGTATTATAAATTGTTGTGCATGATTTTCAAATTACTTTAGCACTACACATTGCACACACAACCTGCCGTCGGACCTGGACCGCATTTAAGGATTCTAGGATGGTGTTGAGAAATGAACCAACCTCGAACGCGAGACCGCGATGTAGAGGTTGTCTTTCTCAACCCCGAAAATTTTTCTTGATGTCAAAACGTTTATCCTTGCTCACGAAACTGCGTGACCATGGGATTTTCTTTTGACTGAACCAAAGCTAAGAGGACCCGACATTTGTACGCGAGACTGCGACAAGTCGGTCCATCCTTTTAGTTCTAACTTGCTAAGCCTTGTAGTTTAGGTGTTAAGCCTCACATCCCATGCGCCTGTCTATGTGGTTGCTATTTTTCTTTGTGAAGTAAGTATTCTTATCTTATACTATGCAATCTATTTACTTTATTGCACTTTTTTTTGGTCCATGACACTAGGTTGATCATAAGCCTTAATCTATATACAATGGGGAGATCCGATGTTCAATTCGTTCCAACTCCTAAGATCGAGCTCAAAGGGTGGTGGAATAAATTAAGTAAGGAAGGCCAAGACTATGTGGAGTCAATATTGGGACGGCTTATCCCCCTTTTGGATATTGGAGTCCATAGTGGTGTTTTGCAAGCTATCTCACAGTTTTGGTGTCCCGAGACGGCTACCTTTATTTTTGGTAAGAATGAGCTAACTCCGACCCTGGAAGAGTATAGCATTATCATAGGAATGCCTCTTGAGACTGAACTAGTTAGGCCACCTCTTGGTATGGAGCCCACATCGATTTTATCTCAATTTCTAAGAATTAAAGCCGATGAGGTTAAGAAAGTTTTGAAAGCTAACTGTAATGCATGCCCATTCTCCTTTTTGGCCGATCATTTTTTAAATCAATCTTCAATGCGCCAAAAAGGCAGGATATTCATCTTAGCATTTTTTGGATTTATAATCTTTCCTCATCGAAAAAATGCCATTAATCCTTCAATTGCATGGGTGGTTAGACAAGCATGCGCCGGTATGAACTTTATAAACATGATTTTGGCCGAGACATTTTTGTCCCTCAACTGTTTTAAACAAAATGGAGGAAAAATCATAAATGCCTCTCCTGAACTTTTACAAATTTGGTTTCTTTCTCACATGAAGGAGTTTAGTCATTTCATGCGTCGAGGTGAAATTGATGATTCTAATCACCCGATAAAGAGATTTTCAATCTTAGAGAAAAAGTATACCGGAAGGTCATTTTCCGATTGGGTAATTTTTCTAAAAGATCCAGATCTCAAGGGCTTCCTATGGTATGCTAAATGGTTCCATGTTAGTGTGGCTCGTTTTTCTCACAAGACAGATAATCCAATTCCACTTATGGGAATCACTGGTGCAACATCTTACTATCCTCATAGAGTGGCCCGCCAGTATCGAGTGCTCCAAGATATCCCGCCTCCTCTCCAAATGGACTTGTTTCAAGCTCGCTTTGAGCGCAAGGATCACAAGTACCTCGATGAGATCGAACGCCTTGAAAATGCATGGAAGGAATGCCATCCGGAAAAGATAATGGTGCCTAGAAGATTGAAAGGAAATGAGAAGATTTTTCATGCCTCGGATTATTATATCCACCATCACGAGATCCCTCAGGCTCTACTTCCCGTGATACCTGAAGTGACCATGAAGCCCACTCGTAAAGCACAAATTGAAAATCTTGAAGAAACGTTGGAAAAGAAGGAAGCTCGTATTTCCGAGTTGGTTCAACAGAACAAGAAGCTTCGAAAGACTGTGATCTCCCAATTGTATATAGAAAAGAGTCGCTAGATTTAGGAGTTTAATTCTGGCTTTAGAATGTTATTTCAATTTCTTAGATTGATGTTTTAGGAATTTAATTTCTAGAAAGTTATTTTAATGTTTTAAGTTGATGTCTTTGGAATTTGATTTTACTTAATAAAATAAACGATCGACCGTTGTCATGGACCAATCTCATTTGTTATGATGCTTACTATGTTATTTTACATTGACAGGTAACAACACGGCTCACCCAAGATCGCCAATCCGTACTCGTTCTAGAGTAACAATGGCCGATGACGCCGAACAAATACGTGTTGCTGAACAAACTCGTATCGTTGCCCTCGAAATAGAAATGAAGCAAGTCTTGAATGTCCTTGAGCGGCTTTCTAAACAAATCGATTCTCTTCAGGCAAATACTGTCACATCAGCTCCGAAAGTCGAAGTGGTGTTACCACAACATGCTCCTATGGCCGATCCGAAAGATAAAGGCAAGAATGTATCCACAAGTGGCCCATCAAGCTCTAATGATGTCTCTAGGGAGGAAACTACTGACACGCCTCAAATCATTGTTGACGAGGAGATACAAGTGATACAGACGGCTGTACCGAAGACTGAGCAAGAAAAACGCTTGGCGAAAATCGAGGAGAAACTCAAGCAGCTGCAGGGTGCATTTAATCAAGACCCAACTGATCTGTCCCATTATGCGAAGATCAAGATACCAAAGAAGTTCAAAATGCCAGACTTTGAAAAATATAATGGCACTTCTTGCCCAAAAATCTATTTGCAGACTTATGTGGTTAGGATGACCCCATATGTTGATAACATACCTCTGATGATTCAGCAATTTCAAGCAAGCCTGACAGGACCGGCACTCCAGTGGTATATTATGAAGAAGATTAATCTCCTAGAGACTTGGGAGGATTTGACTGATGCATTCTTCAAGCAGTACAAGTATAATATTGATGTCACTCAATCTCGAGAGGATTTACTTCGCACTGAGAAGAAGAAGATGGAATCTGTCAAGGCATATGTCACGAGATGGAGGTCTGTAGCTGCTCAAATTACTCCGGAACCGACTGAAAAGGAGTTGATGGATTTGTTCATGAAGACACTCCCGCCTGAATATCGAAATCGAATGTTAGGATCGACTGCCGAGTCATTCAATCAGCTAGTCCCTGTTGGCGAGCAAATTGAAATAGCCCATGCGTGATGGATGGGCGTCTGATCAAACCAGCTCATATAGGGGAGTCTTTGCCAAGAAGGATAAGGAACCTATAGCAGAGGTTAATGCAGCTTATGTTCAGGCACCTCGCCCAACTTCGAACACTCAACAGGGAGGAGCACGATCATTCTTTGGCCAGCAGAAGAACTCTTCCAGGTGTCAATTTACGCCTCTTCCAAAGCCATTGTCCAAGATCTTGCCGACTCTTCAGAAAAACGGATTACTCGCTAAGGAGCCTAAGCGACCTAATCCCGAGTGTTTCCCCAACTATGATCCGTCCAAGACATGTGCTTATCATATGGGGGAGGTAGGGCATTCTGTTGACGATTGCTATACATTGCAACACAAAATCCAAAATCTTTTGGATGCCAAGGTGGTCTCATTCCGCAATGGACAGCCAAACATCCAGAATAACCCACTCCCTGACCACCCAGAAGCTGTGAATGTCATTTTCAATTTTGATGCTGAGACCACCGTGTTTCAAATGATGCATGAGGAAACAGAAGTGATGGATACCCTGGGGCAACCAAGTGGCAAGTTCGATTACTATGTAAAGTAATCGGCTCCTCCCAGC
Source organism: Eucalyptus pauciflora (assembly GCA_007663325.1). Classification (NCBI taxonomy): domain Eukaryota; kingdom Viridiplantae; phylum Streptophyta; class Magnoliopsida; order Myrtales; family Myrtaceae; genus Eucalyptus; species Eucalyptus pauciflora. Next base: position 128,159 of record VMYD01000189.1, on the reverse strand, counting down.
TCTTACATTGACCCACGGGATATCATCCCAGATGGATGGGGTGGCATAGATGATCCTGCACCTCCAAAGATTGAGAGCTCTGATGACGCACTCAAGGGAATGATTGAAGTGTTCAGTGTTTGCCATCGATGAAGCTCGAGAGTAGGAGAATTTTAATTATTTGCACACTCCTTTGTGCAGGAGTCTTTATCGCTTTCCGTATTTGCATATTTGCATTTTCAATTCTAGGATTTCCCTGATTTCAATAATGTAATTTGCTTTTCATCCAATAAAATACATGGAGATTTTCATGTTTTAAGGGCATGTTGAAGTACACCAAACTAGCCCTGTGATGAAATCCTACCAAAAGAAAACGGCAAGGAGCTAATTCTGAAGGCTGGGCTTCTTCATGTTCCCTTTTAAAAAAAATTCAAAATAAAATAATTTTCAGCATGCATCTAATTTACCCTGTTTGTTTCTTTTAATTATTTGCTTTATGTTTCAGGTACAGCCCTGCACACATGAGCTCATTTACAAAGGAAGGGCAAGACATGGACACATAATAGTTTTGACTTTATGAGCATGCCCTCTTTATTATTATAGAATGCTTTCACATGATATTGTGTAATTCGTCAATTCTACTTGAAATTTATCAAAATGGATAATTCAGTGAAAGATGTCGAGTTACTTGAGCATGCTAAATGAGGTGTGAAAGGCAAGCCTAATCCCACACACCGTCCCCTGTCTATATATGGTGAGGTGAGTGTGGAAACATTTTGTATTTCAAGGTGAAGAATTTTCTTGCGAAAAGTACGACAGCTGAAATGACAAGAGGCAGTTCATTTCTCTATCCCAAACACTACAGGTGTTCCATTGCTTAACCATTTTGAGCCAATACACTTATGGATATTATTTTCAAAATTACCCCTGTCAAGAACCACCCCACATCGGGGCAACTAGGAGATAAAATGACATCATGAAGTGAGGAAAATGAATTGAAATTTTCTTGCTCTCACTTGCATCAATCTTCAAGTCGTGCTATTACATTGAATTCATGTGCTAATTTAAGTGCCTTAGGATGACGAAGAGCATTTCTTTCACTATCCTACACACTTATATCCTTTGAATAGCCCACTTGAGCCTGCTATTTCATTTCTTTTAAACCCAGTTGGTGATCATCCCCCACACTGGGGCAAGGCAAGAGACAGATGAAGACCCTTGAAGGTTCGAGTGTCATTTAAAGTATACTTGACACACGCATTGTGTGCAAGAACTGAAATCAAAATAGAACTAAGGGGCATGAAAAAGCAGTGTGCCTGGTAAAAGCAAGGCCAATGCCTGTGAAAAAGAGAGATATGACCGATGAATTGGGGGGCATAAAAAATAATGTACTTGATCGATGCCCATCATCAAAAAAAAAAAAAGTGTTGAGAAAAGATCTCCAGTTGAATAATCATTGGCATCAGGTGATGAACCTTTGAGCCAATAAAGAAATCTGTCAAGAAGACAATCCGTGGCGAAGAAAACTGGTGACAATGTCATGATGATCACCAACTTTGACCCATATACACATCTTTGAGCCTAATGATCCTTTCGTTTCTCAACCCATGAACCCAGCCTATGTTACGTCCCTTACAAAGTCTCTTCAGATTAGGGCATTTGAATTAACATAGGAATTCATATGTTTTAAGCATTGCTCGAAGAAGTGCGAGCAAGATTATTTCTTTATCATTTTGCAGGGTTCTTGACTTGTAAACCCGGAGATGATTATAGAATCATTCGTTCAATTTGCTTTGACTCGAAGAGTCCCTTTGTTAAGCCATTGACCAAGCCTGCATTACAGTCATTGACAAATACCTCTCAGATTGGTAAGGTCGTACTGATTGCAAGAAAATTCGAATTCTTGTCGACAAGATGATGATAAGATTGAGTGATATATTCCCGCATCAATGGTCGGGACAAATAACCCTTCTTAAATGAGAGCGAGTGAAAAAAACCTTTTCACACCAAAAGTGTCTCATTTAGCATGTTCAAGAGATTCACGCTATAACTGAAAATTGTCCTGGTAATAATTTTTCCGGTAGAAGCTTGATAAAGCCATCATGCATGGACTTTCATGGAATTTTTCCTCAAAGACCAAAAAAAAAAATTGTCTTTGAAACCCTGAGTTTATCCAGTCATCTTTGTACTTGATGAGAATTCCAAGTATCTATTTATAAAATGTTTTCAAATGTCTGGTGTGAATTCCAGATATTTGAACCTTTAAATGCTTGATGCGATTTCCAAGTATTTGTCTTTTCAAACATCTGATGTGATTTCCAGATGTTTAGTAAATGTTTCCAAATGTCTGATATAAGAATCAGATTTTTGAAGTTTCAAGTACTTGATGCAATTTCCAGGTGCTTAGAATCTGATGAGAATTCCAGATCCCTAAAGACTTTGAGCCTTTCAATTATCAAAGGGAGTTCCAGATGATTGACAAGTCTCATCGGAATAATTTCACACCTAAATCCCCAAACAGGTATGACAGGTACGTGCTCTTCTTTGCATTTGCATTTCATTGGTCATAGACACATAGAGATCTATGTTCCTGACCGAATCATTGCACTTACATTGCATCATTTATTCTTTGAAAAAGAAGAAAAAAAAAAGTCAAGTCATTAACATTTGCATATGCATTTCATATTTCATTTTGCAGAGTTTAAATTTAGGTGTCATACATCTTTGAAGGAAACCTCTACGAGCTTCCCTTCAAAGAGGGGCAGCTGTTGACACCTAATATTTTAAAAAGAAATAATAAATTAAATTTGGCTTTTAAAATTTTCATTTCAAAATTCGAAAATAAAAAAAAAATCAGTTTTTATTTTTTATTTCCACTTATTAACACCTAATTTAAAATTAGTTTTAGAGGGAATTTTTTAAAAAAGATTGAATTCAAAAACAAATGCAACAACCGTGTGATTTTGGAGCCATTTGTTTGTTGAGAAGTTGAGAGAAAATCTCTACCGGCAGAAACAAATTCGAGTATTCCCTCTATATAAAGAAAGCGAGCTTCGGAATCGAGGGGGGGCTTCTTCTTCGTTTTAGGAGAAGAACACAAAAAGAAAAACCAAAAAGAAGGGAAAGTCAGAGAGAGAAGTGACGTGAGGGAGCAAAGAGGCAAGGATCCGTGCATTTGAAGAGGAGGAAAAAGAACAAGAAAAGTCAAAAGGTGAGAGAGGGTAGCAGAGGAGAGAGAAGACACAGTAAAAAGCAAAATTGACTGTGCTTCTTCTTCGGTGGATCCCTCATCGCCAGAGGGAAGCCTCCGCGCGCCGTTGCCGCTCTCCCCACCGCCGGTTTCCGTTTGCGAACGCCGCACCGCCTCGGGTCCCCTCACCGGCCCCACCACTCCTCACCTGCCACCGCGCCGGAGTGCCATCCGATCCGCCTGCTCCGCCCGAGCAACCAACCGCGCCACTGCACCCTGCTCCTCGCGCGAAGCCTCTGCTACTCCCGACCTGCGCCGCTCGCCAGATCCCGACACCGAAGACCCACTCAGCCGAGCCCCGATCCGGCGACCCACGACCGCCCGAGCATCGCGAGCCCTTCCGCACCGGCGACCACCTCCGTGACACCGCCCGCCGAGCCCGACGTCCGCTCGACGCTGCCTCCGTTTGCGCTCAGAGTTCCTTTGCTTGGAATCACCAACTTCGAGCGATGCTCCCTCCTTCGTGCGACGATTCTGCAGCTGCTGTTGCTCATTGTTGCTGGCTGTCCAATTTTGTGTCAACTCGGTGATTTGTTGACTGGTTTTTGTTGCTGGACGAACCAACATTTGCTGCGAGTTTGACGTGGTTGCTCCAATATTGGTTCTTTGTGGTCGTTCACGTTCGGCCAAATTACACCCCACATCGAGACGTGATTTTTCCTGGGGCTATTCTTTAGTTTCTCTTTGTGCAGGTGCTTTTTTTTAGCAACAAAAAGCTGTGCCCTTGAATAGGTAATTTCTTTAGGTTAAATTCATATCAAATATTCTGTTCGTAGTGTTTTATTTTAACTTGATTTGTTGCTATTGATTTTTATTATCATTATCCGATTAGGAAATTAATCATATTAAGTCATGATAATCAAAATTTTGAGCCGCGAGACGTCGGGTTAGATTTTTCATTATCTTGACTTTTTATGGTAAAATTCTTGGTTTGCCTTGCATTATTGATGCCCATTAAAATAATATGTCGTTGATTTACATTGATGATTTTTTAGGTACATATTTTGGTGCATTATGGTTATTTGTTTATCACATATCATGCATTTTATGTCATATTTAGAACTTAGATATTTAGGTCCTTAAGTATTTTACATTTTAAGCAACACATTTTATCTTTTTAGATTCATGTAGGATTAGGTTAATTTTCCTTTAATAAACTAAAAATAAATAAATAAAAAATGTTATTTAGATTATATAGATTTCATAAGGTGCACGTTACATGTTGCATTTTAATTAGTGGGTCATAGTTTAATGTTTTGTTTTCCATCATGTAGTCTTTTTAAATATAAAATAAAGATATAAAAAAAAAACAAAAAAACAAAAAGTTAGCATTGCATCATTACGGTTTTTTAAAATAAAAATTATTCGGTCATGTTAAAAAAAAATGAAAATATAAAAAAGGAAATAGTGAAAAGCTAAAAATTTGCATGAGCATATAGGTCATATAGGTTTATTAATTTAGACACGTAGGTTTAATAAATTAACCTTTAGGATTATTTTTAGGATTTCATCCTTAGTTATTTGCATGCTTTCATAATATGAAAAGATAATAGAAAAGGTAAAAAAAATGGTTTTCTAAGACAAATGAGGTTTAAATCAAATTAATCCCGAAATTGAATTAGGAAATTATTCCATTTTGAATAGCTTAATTAGTTTGTTTAATTTCAAATAAGAATACTAGGTGCATTTTAGCTAGTTTGCATAGTAGGCACATTTAATTAGAGTTTACATATTAATAAATTAGGATTGCATCATATTATCATGTTTTAGTAATCCCATCGTGTAATTTTTAATTGCATATAATTAATTCTTTAATTAAAAAAAACAAAATAAATCATTTACTTAGTTAATTAATAGGTGAGTTTATAATTAATCCCATTTCATATCATCTTTATTTAGTGTAGGTTGCCTACATAAAAAAGAGAATCATTAAAAAAAATCACAAAAAGAACATGCATATAAAATTGTTATATCATGCATCTCATGTCATGTACTATATGCACATTTAGGATTGCATAAATCAGATTGCATACATATAGTTCAAATTAGGCCATATAAATTGCATTTCACATATCATTAAAGTAAAATTCATGCATATTAATTTTAGATTAAGATTGCATAATAATAAAAGTTAGGTGTCATGTCATTTAGGAATCATGTTTAGGGCATGCATTTTAATTAGCATTTTTTTAAATGTTTTCTTAGAGAGTGGACTTTAATAAAGTTGTGGTTTATAATTTCTTAGCATTTTGATTTATTGAATGTTATTTAATTGATTGTGCACCCGCATGACCACCATTTGCATGTTAGCATCTTAGGTTAAAATTAATCAAGACTGCCTGCAAAAATGTTTTTCTTAAGGTACCGAAAGGGCGTTAGATTAATCTAGCGTAACCATGTCCCCGAATCCATTAAATCTCTGGTTCGTAAAAGATAAAGTATTCTCCCATACTTTACCTGGGTTTCTAATCAGCCCTAATTGGTTAGTGGCGGCTCCAATTTGAAATATAATTGCATGTCTTAATGGGTCTTTTTCTTAGTATCAAGTCGCGATTGGTAGGGCTTGGGAGAGTCCGCGCCAAGTCTTCGGACTTAGTAATCCTTTAACCTAGTTTTAGGTGATTCCTCACCCATCGAAAAAGCTAGGTCACGACACACTATAAATCTGGAGTCTTGATTCTTTATCCATAATCATTTTACTTTACATTGCTTTCACTTACATCGATTACTATTTTTAATTCCTTAGTCCATCATCAATTAAATTGTCTATACATTCTGTTACGTTTTATAAAAATCATCTTAATCACATATTCACCCCCTCTAGGTGCTCGTACTAGTTCTAACACTATTAAAATTTTCTCAATAATATCTTTGCAAATTTATTTTTCTTGATTTTTTTTTAATTTTTCCCTTTTTTATTGAAATCAATTGTGAAAGAAAACTTTCAAATTTAGAATACGGCAAGTCTGCACCATGAGCTTGCTGGTTTGGAAGACTTTGACCAAAGGTGGTACACGTTAAGTTGGAGATTTTATGAGTTATGGAGAAGAAGTCAGCTCTCGCAGCTGATTCAGTCCCTACGAATTTGAACCGATTACTGAGTTACTTCGTGGAAACGGAATGTTTCAATCATAATCGTAGATATGCTCGGACGTACTTGGAAATTTGCTTTGTCATCCTGCATCAGGCATGCGCTCGATGGTTGCGGACCGTGGTCCATGGCGTTGTGGGGATTCAATGCTTAGAATGAAATGGGTCTTTGTGCAACTTGGAAATGAATGGTTACAGCGATGATGAATGAACATAATTCTGCAGATATTCTACTAAAGTTTGCATGTAGTAGTTCCGGGTTTAGAAACTCTTGTATGTTTGATTAAATGGATGTCACGGTGACATGGCAATATCTTATTCTCATGGACTTAACAACATTATGCAAAACTTACCGCATCTAAAAGCTATTTGGTGTACATTATGACCCAATTGCACTTTTACAATAAGTTTAGAACTTTTGGTATACTTATCCTCCAAAAATATAGAGCATTTAGGGCTTATAGATGATCAATGAAGTGTCAAATCAACGACTTTAAAAAAAATCTTATGGATGCCCATTGGAGCGAGGTAAGGTAAATACTTGACTTTAAATTTCAATTTAGTGCTCTGTATGTGATAAATGGACCACAAACGAATACCTTCTAGGACATCAAGGTGATGAAGATTAGAGATGGATGGATTTGAACGGAGCTTGGTTTACTCACGCTGGATAGACATGGTTTTTGCTTGGGGACTCATTGTTGACGCCTAAAATTAGGGATTTAATTCGTTGATCCTTAGCAAAAAATCTTGTGTGTGCGTGTGTGCGTGTGGGTGTGTGTGGGTGTGTGTGGGTGTGAATTTGCATTATCTAACAAAATTCATGCTTCTCACTACATTTCATCGGAAATAAAGGGGATTGTCATTTTTGCTACATCAGGGAGACTCGACTTGACAAGAACATTGAAGCTTTTGATATCATTTTCACTCATATATCATCAACACAGCGGTCTAAAATTATTCACGTTGGGGATTGTTTTTAGTTCTAATTTGCATCATAAAAAATCCTAAGGAGAATGAACCAAGTTGTGGCCGAATCAAGCAGCGACGCCAAACCCGAACTCCAAATATTTTAACCGGGGCCGGCCACATGAAGATGATATTGGGCCACATGCTCTTAAATTTAGCATGCATTGGACAAGGAGGAAGTATATGCATTGAATGGAGTGGTCACATGCATGCATTCGAAGGGAACAAGCTCATAATTTTCTAATGTTCTGCTTCGCCAAATGAATGAACGGGGGCATTCACCTACTTCTACGAAATTGGCGCAAGCAGACTTTTTCCGGAGTGAAACAAACGAAAGACGAAGACCCTTGACCAAGACATCATCCGTCCTATCGAATCGAAGATATGACATGAAAATGATAGTGAACGAGCTGGCAGACGTCATAGCTGACCAAGACAACTATGAAATCGAAGCCATTAAGACTTTTCCGGTGCAGATTGATTGTTGGATTTGGATCTTCGGGATCCTTCCTTTGTCTTGTCTTGGTATATTTTCCAGTTCCGTCGTGTTTGGACCCGTTATCGAATGGCATGACCGTAGCCGAGTTGTTTATACAAGATCTCCAATGATCATTTTGGAAGGGAACGTGTATGCTTAGAAAATTGTCTGCCTTGTGTTGCTTCCCGCAAGTTCTCAAACGGATGAATTGAGAAGAAAGTTCTCTCTTGGATACATGCAGAGAGTGTCAAGCTTGAGTAAGATTTAGCCATTTCAGTGGGATCCATGGCAAGACATCATGAAAAAGTTTATTCTGGCGTAACAGCAATTACAGACAATACAAATAATTTTCACTATTACACACATCAGTTGTCTTAATAAGCAAAATCATATTGAACTTATAAAACAGGTTGGATCTGGAGGTACTGAGACTTCAACAGCTCCTTCCAACATCTGAGTGATTTTCTTCATGTTTGGCCTCAAAGCTGGGTCTTCCTGGATGCACCACAACCCTGTCATCACAAATCTTCTCACCCTCCTCATGTCACTTGATGCCTCCTCGTCGCCCCCCACTAGCTCAAGCACACTCCCATCGTGGAAGCAGTCGTAAACCCAGTCGACCAACACAATTTGAGCTTCCGTTTTTGCTTCTGGCTCATAGTTCTTTCTACAGCAGATGAGCTCAAGCAACAAAATGCCAAAGCTGTAAACATCTACTTTGCCAGAAATAGGCATATTCCTGAACCATTCTGGCGCCAAATAACCTCTGGTTCCTCTGACTCCGGTGGTGGTTCGTGTTTGGTTCGCCATCAAGAGCTTAGCTAATCCGAAGTCTGATATTTTTGCAGCGAGAGAGCCATCAAGAAGAATATTTTGTGGCTTGATGTCGCAGTGAATTATATGCCTGGTGCAATCGTCATGCAAGTAAGAGAGTCCTTGCGCAACACCACGGGCAATTTCTATTCTTTTGTACCAGCTGGGCCTTGAAGAGCCAAAAAGAAAATCTGCCAAACTGCCGTTGCTCATGAATTCATACACCAGTAATCGGTGTTGACCCTCATTGCAGAATCCAAGCAACTGCACTAAGTTCTTGTGGTTAGTTTGGCCAATTGCATTCACTTCTCTTTCAAACTCCTTTTCACTTTCTCCGGTCCTTGTCGCCAACATTTTTACTGCCACAAAGTTTGTATCCTCGGATCCAAGAACACCTTTGTACACCGTTCCAAAGGAACCCCTACCTAGTTCTTCTTTGAATCCATCTGTTGCTTCTTGAAGCTCCTGATAATTGAAAGTCCGCATGCGTGTGGCTTGGTTGATCTGAACTGGTCGTGAAAACTTAGAATCCCTAGATTGGAAGCTTTTGTAAATTAAATAGCTAATGAGGAGTAGAAGCAAGTTCAAAAACACAGAACTACTCAACAGCACTGATCCGATGATCACCAGAGTTGAATTCTTGTTCTTCTTCTGGCCGTTTCCTGTAGATGTCAAAGTTGAGTTTTCTATCCTGACCTTGATCAGAGCTTTTCCACCTGCACTTGGATCCATCACACCATTTAAAAGAGGGATCTTCTTTTTCCAGCATGTTTCATCTCCGAAAACAGCAACTGCACAAAAACAATCAGCCAAGCAAGCCTCTCGGCACCCGTCCTCCGTTTTCGATTTGCTAACCTCGTAATCAGAGTACGGCCAGTTTGTATTGGGCCTGTCAAGCAAATCAAACTGGTCTTTTTCAGGCCTACTTCCATCACAACTCTGTGATACAAAGTCTTGTCTGCATCCGTTCATCTCATTCGTCGAATCTAATAGAGTATATCCAGGTGCGCAGTGGCATTGGGGCCTCTGATCGTCTCCAAGAGTACAATAGCTGTTGAAGCCACAAGCTCCAGTACCGGCAAGTCTTCTCATGCTCGTGCATATATTTGGAGGGACCGGGGAAGAGACCATTGACCAGCCCAATGCCCTGTCAGAACTCGAATTTGCCGCCTTATGGTGGATATATTGCCTGAATACCCCGTCGTATTCAAGGATCGCTCTTTGGTAATGTCCGCTAGTTGGAACTGGGTCTTCGGTGATGGTGCTGCGTATTGTTCCATTCCTGTCCGTGAGGTAGACTTGACCACTTTGATTGAATATCAACTGGAAGCCGATACCTACGGTGTCGGTAGCCCAATATGAATCTGAGACGACCGGCAGGATGGGAGTGGCATAGAGTACAAGATTTCCGTCGTTTTGCAGTATGAAGTTGAATCTCCCAGCGGAATAATTCATTTCTGAGTAGCGAGCGTTGACTTTAGTCCCTTGATCCAACTGTTGCGTTGGCAGTATCGTATCTGTCGGATGGCTGAATGAATCCCACAAGTTGACGTGGCTCGCGCTCGCTAGGATGAAGTTCCCCGTGTCGAGCATGGCCGCATACGCTAAGCCAGTGCCGTTCAGGCTAGGAGACCACAGCTCTCTCTCTCGCGGGTCGGTAAGCACCAACCCGCCGTTGGCCGTCAACTGGACTTTCGAACCTTCGGGCGCTAGATTATCGCCATTCGCCGACCAGACTATGGTCTTGTCCTCTATCTTCTCGAACCATATAGCCAACAAATGAGCTCCTCTTCCCATTCTTCGGAACCCGAAGGCGAACTCGCCCAACGGCGACAGCCAAGAAGAGTTCCGGTCGTTCGCTGTCAACAAGGAGCCCAAGGTCAAGTTGCCGCGGGTCTGAGCTTCGGTGGAAAGGGAAAGTGGAACGAGTACAAGAAGGATTCCTAGTATAACTGAAGCCATGTTTGATGAAACTGGCGTGCTCCTTAGGTTGAGCTACTTCGGCCTTAAGGATGAAACCAGCGTTCTTATAGAGATTCCCTACTTTCCAAGCAACCGGAGTCTCTCCCGTACGTCCCGTCGTTCACGGCGGGTGAGAGAGGCGACCATTCCTCCTCCGCTTTGATGCGATTGCACCTCCTTTTCTCCACAGCAAGTTTGAACCAAAGTTGTGGACAACCTTTGCCGATGTCAACACATATATCTATCACTATCTTTGACAGAAAACAAAACACATATATCTATCTAGAATAATGATTTTACCATATGGTCTAAAGTTTTATAAAAGCTCAATCTGTAATAAAAGGAAATGATTGATCAAAATATAAGGTGATATTCGTAAATATATTTTATTAATCAACATTTTCTTTTTTGTATTAATAGACCATTTAGAAGTGTATGATGAGCATCCAATTTTCGCAATTTGATCTTTCTTTTGTTTTTCGTTATTGAGGCCTTTTTTTCCATTTTACTTTATCTTGTTTCTTTTTTCTTAAAGTATCTTATTATTTCCATTAATATTTTCATCAACATTTAAATAAAAGTAATTTATGATGGTATCATTGATATTGATTTTTTTGGGATTATAATGTTTTAGCAAATTTATATTTTCTCTATTTTCTATGTTTTTCACTTTTTTTTTTATAGAAATTAATACTGAAAGAACTTGTCAAATTTAGAATAAGGCGACTTTGCTCCATAGGCTTGGCAGGGACCCGGACACTTTTCGATGAAGGCACAAATTTGGAAGACTTTGACCAAACGTCGTACAGGAGACTTTGTGAGATGAAAGGGATGGAAGAAGATTGCCCTTATATCACGTTGCTAAACTCCACTAAGCTAAAAGCAGGCCACTAATTTCGCAAGTAATTTGTTAATTTCAACAGTAAAATTTGGTCTCATCAATACATTATTAAGTTTCCAATTTCAATCGTGGAGCTTTTTCGAAATATTGATTAATTAATAAAAATATTTATAAAATTTAAAAAGGAAATGATGCCCTTGACTCATAAAAGAAAATGATATATCGAATCTGTTGTTATTTTAAAAAATATATATAATTTATTCATCTATCATTTTTTTTTTTTTGTAGATATAGTTTTCTCCATTTTCTTTATATTTCCACATAAAACAATGGTGAAAAAGTTATTGCCATAAACAAGACGACAATAAACTTTTACCCCTTAAAAGGCTTGTGCCTTACACGCGCTAACAGAATGGAGTAACAATTTTAAAGTTCCGGGGCAAATATATACTATTGCAAAGTTTGAGAAAGATTTGAGTAATTTCTTCATGATTTTCTTTCCAACAGAAAATTTGCCACTTTATTAGAAATTTTTACTAACTTGTAACTTGTAAGGACTTACGTGGTAACTTACTAATTTCACTACTACGATTTAGTTTTAAATGGTCAATTTATAAATAATTGGACAGCTTGCGTTCCACTTGAAATTGGTATTACTACCTTATAAGCAGACCTATATGATAAGTTATTAATTTATATGAAAGATATAAATTTCACCACTTGTTTTGAGTAATAAATTTCTAAAAAAGAGTTAATGATTTATCATTGCATTTATTGATGGTAAATTGCTACCATTGTTAGTGCATTACCACATCAGTTGACTAAGAAGTCCCCAGTTAGGTGATTTTATCAATAAAATTTGGAATAACTGATCATATAAAGAAAAAGTATAATAACGGAAATTTGTTGGTTTTTCGGCAGACATTTCGATAGAATTCAGCTATCTATTATACATGTTGAGGTGCACGTGTGAGGGTGTTAGAACTTAGATGAAAGAAGTATCACGTCGTGGATGTGGTATATTATGGAGTAGTTAATAAATTCTAGTTGCCTTATCATTAATTGGCTTAAGATTTTTAATGAAGGTGGATACAACTGAATATGTTAACGGGCTCATATTTGGGCTTCCCCTTTAGTTATCTCTTTAGGTGAAGGTTACATACTTCTATTTGCCTGTCCCTAGCAATATCTAAAACTAATGCGATTTGGAAATTGCTTGGCAATTGTATCTACATGATCTGTAAAATTGTTGCTTACTTTCACTAGAAATGGCGTTTCCTCTTGTGGATTTTCATGCTGCTGTTGATGCAAATCTTTGAACTATGCCATTTTGCAAGTGGAAACATGTATTTAAAACGATCTTGTAGATAGTTGTTTTTACCATGATAAAATTCGCCTAACTTGTTCATCGTTATAAGTTTCCTGTAAAAGTTGAGGGGCAATTTTTTTAATCCAGTTGAACTGTTTATAATTTACCAATGAGAGAACGATACCGCTCTCAAATCTAATATCCACCGGTAGAACCATTTTTCAATTTAGGGAAAATGGCAAGAAAAGTCCATGATCTTAGGGTTACTAATTTCACTACTAAGTTTTTGATTTTGAGCGGTAAATTATATTTTACTTGAAGTTGGTTGGCAAATTCCTTACTCTGCTGGTAACTTATTATCTTATAAGCGGATCTATGTCGATAAGTTATTCATTTCACCGGTCAGCTATTTAATTTATTGCTGAGTTATTATTTTGAGTGATAAATTCCTAAGAAACGTGATATTTTACTCTTGCATTTAATATTTGTAAAACTGCTAACATTGTCTGTAAATTGCCATCCGTTGGTTGTACCACCATCATATGATATTGCCAAGGAAACTGTTGTTCTTTCAGCTGGTACGTCCATGATGGGGTGCGAACGGAACGCACCGTTTCGTCTTGATGCGTTACGATGGAAAGTCACCAATTGAGGGGTACGAAAGGGAGATGTATAAAATCTCCCGAACACAACCGTTGGGAGGGTTGTCAGATCATTTGCACAAAAATCTCTCTCTATTTCCATCATCAAGGAAGAAGGCGTTCCATCTTCAATTTTGCAAGAACGATCGGCATTTACGCTGTGGAAATCGGATGTTTTTCCTTGTGATTGCATCCAGACTAACGTGAGGAAGTATTGTTCGTGATTGAATCGCAATTCAACGTTTGATCTGGGGCTATTTGCTGTTTGCGTATCGAAATCAGGTAAGTCGTCTTCCGCCGACTAGAATTCCTTCATTAGTATCAGAGCCCGGTTGTGATTTCTGCCTTGTTTTTCATTGAATTTTCTCGTTTAACTTTTGATATTGAGATCAAGAGTATCAAATCTACACTGTTTAGATGTCTAATGGTCGGAATTTCCATCTGAAAAAACTCGAAATTCAACCGAAGCGAAGAACGGACTCGGGGTCGCGTACACCCGTACAGTTTTGGTCATTTTTCGATATATTTTTTTGGCCAAAATTATTTTTTGAATATACAGGGTGAAAGATCTCGTCGAGACGAGTCCAACGGTGGGTCGAGCGCCGCCGTACGATGCCGCAGCGCCCACACGCGCGGCCAAAAGCCGCTGCGCTTGGGCTCCACGCGCCTAAAGCGCTGGCTTGGCCAGCGCGTGCGCCACACGCGCCGACAGCGAACCGGCGGGTGCGGTCACGCGCCAGTTGGCAAACCGGCACGTGATGACATCACCATGACGTCATCCAACGGTCGTTAACCGTTGGGATGACGTCACGGCCGGCGGTAGTTGCCCGGCCGGTCACCGGCCGGCGACCCGACCCGATCCGACCCGTTTACCCGACCCGTTGACCGACCCGTTGACCGTTGACCCAACCCGTTGACCGTTGACCGGTCAATGGTCGGACCGGCCAGGAGCCCTATTGGCTCCCTGGCGTGTGCGGCACACGTGCCGCGCACTCAGTTGGCGCGTGGGGGCGCGTGGAAGCTCCGATTGGAGCGTGGTTGGTGGCGTTGGGTTCGTATAGATGTCCTCTACACTGTGGTATAATTATTTTTCATTTTTGGATTTTATAAATGTATGAAAATGTGTAGGGAACCCTATGTACGCGTATTTTTTGGGGTTTAATGCATAGTTTATTCATTTGTAGCTTGTATTTTCTTGTGGTTTAGGAAATACAGTAACTAACTTGTGTGCAAATGATGTCATATATGTTGTGTAGAACTTGGTTCGATAATACCTTGTATATAGTTTAATATACTTGCAATTTTCAAGTTGCTAGAAAATTCGAACAATGGTAGGAAATCCATTACATGTTGAATTGTGGTTTTGACTGGAATTAATGCATGATTGTTATTTGTATATTGTTTTACATCATGCTATGTTTTGTGTTAATGGAAAAATGTAGACATTACATGAGGTCATGTAATTATTTTTTCCTAGTAGGAGTTCGTAGGTTGGTAGAATTCGAAAAAGTACTCACCTAGAACTCAAAATTTGTGCAAATTAAAGTAATTAATGATGATAGAACAATCGTACATAGAAGTTGATTGGGAACATAGTGAACTTTTGTTTCTGTGTTTTTTGTTGAATTATCATTATTTTAGTTTGTTTTTGCTGCAAATTAAATATGTGTGTTACTCTGAAGAAAAATGTGCTAGTATTGATTCCGTGTCCATTATGTCAATGTGTTATAGCAATTGATTATGGCATCTGCTTCCAAGACCATTGTGGCTGACCTCAATAAGGGTGAGAAGCTAAATAGTGACAATTATGATATTTGGCACTGAAAGGTTCAGTACATCCTTGAGGAGCAAGAGGTTTTGGAAACCCTCAACCATACCATGGATGAACCTGAGATGGAACTTCAGCTCAACACAGGAGAGATCTGGAAGCTTATCAAGCTTGGAAAAAGAAGAATAGCATTGCTCGCATCACGTTGCTGAGCTGTATGTAAGATGATCTCATGTGTGAGTTTGAAAGTTATGATAAAGCTCAAGCTATGTGGGTTGCCTTGAAGGATAATTTTGGGGGTACATCTGCCACTAAGCTGAGGAGATTCACCATCAAGTTTGACACATTCCGGAAGCGCCCAAATGTAACGATGAGGCAGCATCTTCGGGAGATGTCAAACATGATCCGTGAGCTGAAGTCGGCAAGTCACTCCCTTACTGATGAACAACAAGTTCAGGCTGTTATAAGGTCTCTTCCTGATAATTGGGAACATATGAAGATCAATATGACGCATAATGAGAACATCGTCACTTTTGATGATTTTGCGCGTCATTTGGAATTAGAGGATGAGAGCCTAGAGGCTACGAGATCCTCTACCCATGCTTATGTTGCTGAATCGAGTTCGCGCAAAGCTTCGGGCTTCAAGCGCAAGAGGAATCTTCAATTCAACAACAAAGGGAAGATGATTGATCGGGGACCCAAGAGGGCTAAGACCTTCCGACGCAAGAAGCGTGGTAGGAAGAAGGACAAGGCCAAGATGGAGTGCCACAATTGTGGCAAGCTGGGTCATTTTGCTCGTGAATGCACTGAGCCGAAAAAGGTACCCTATTACTCCATTACTTTGAGTAATGCTTTTGTTTCTAGTACTGTAATGCTTGCTGAATCTCATCCAATGTGGACTGTAGACTCAGGAGCAACAGACCATGTAGCTAGAGACCGAGAAGCATTTGTGGAGTATCGTCGGATACCGCCTGGAAGAAGATGGATATATGTTGGGAATAACTCAAGAGTTGAAGTGAAGGGTATTGGCACATGTAAATTAATCTTACGTGGTGGTCGAAACCTATTCCTGCATGATGTCCTTTATGCTCTAGATATTCGACGAAACTTGGTTTTTGTAGTTGTTCTACTTAGCTTAGGTTATGTATTGAATTTCCATGGTGATTGTGTTGACATTTTGTATGGAACAGTTTATTATGGTTCAGGTCATGTATTGAATGGTTTTATAGTGTTAGACATTGACTATGATCAGTACAATGTTAATGTTAATGATTGTTTTTCTTTAATTGCATCTTCTAGTAATGTTGAGATTGATGCAAGTACTTGGCATGCTAGATTAGGTCACATTGGGTTGCAGAGAATGCAAAGATTAGCTAGAGAAGGCCTTTTAGGGTCACTCACTAATGTTGATCTACCCATATGTGAACATTGTCTAGCGGGAAAAGCAACTAGAAAACCATTCGGTAAAGGGACTAGAGCTAAATTTCCATTGCAACTCATACATTCTGACATTTGTGGTCATTTGAATGTGAGGGCGAGGCATGGAGCCTCATATTTCATTACTTTCATAGATGAATTCACACGTTTCGGTTATGTCTTTCTGATCTCCCATAAGTCCGAAGCATTAGAATGCTTTAGACGATATATAACGATGGTAGAGAATAAGTTGAACAAAACAATAAAGGCATTGAGAACCGATCGCGGACGTGAGTATCTATCGGAGCAATTCAAGGCTCTTTGTGATGAAAAGGGAATTGTACGACAATTGACTATTCCTAATACTCCACAACAAAATGGGGTAGCTGAGAGAAGGAATAGAACCCTATTGAAAATGGTTAGGTCTATGATGGCGCAAGCAAATTTACCTATCTCCTTTTGGGGAGATGCATTATTGACTGCTGCCTATGTACTTAACCGAGTGCCCTCAAAATCGGTCACTTCCACCCCTTATGAATTATGGACTGGTAGAAAACCAGACTTAAGTAGTCTACGTCCATGGGGATGTGCAGCTTATGTTCATGAATCTTCCCATAAATATGGCAAAATTAGGCCCTAGAGGGAAGAAATGTATCTTTATAAGATATTCTGAACACTCCAAAGGGTATGTGTTCATAGGTGAACAAGCTGATGGGAGTGTGACCGAAAAGGAGTCACGAGATGTCACGTTCTTGGAGAACGATTTTCCTAGTAGAGGTGAAATTGATAAGGATTTCCAATTATATGAGATGGAAGATCCTAATAATACACCCACTAATGTTATGGAGGGAAATGAAGATTTACCTCAATATGAAAGACCTAGTGGGAGTGTTGCATCGCCTGATGAATTGAATTCAAGAGAAATTCAATTGCGTAAAAGTAATCGTAAAAGTATTCCCCGTCATCGTTTTGAGATTGAAGGGGAAGCATTTATGATTGCTCAAAAGGACGATGCCGAGCCTAAGACTGTTCAAGAGGCTCTCTCATCCTCTGATAAGGAAGAATGGAGAAAAGCTTTGGAAGACGAGATGGAGTCAATGAAGACAAATCATGTCTGGGACTTGGTTGATCTACCACCCAATCGTAAGGCCATTGGAAACAAATGGGTCTTTAAGATTAAGCGAAGGGTGGATGGATCCATTGAAAAGTATAAGGCTCGCCTTGTGGCGAAAGGTTATACTCAACAAGAGGGTATAGACTATGAGGAAACATTTTCACCAGTTGTAAGGTTTGCCTCAATACGCCTTATTCTAGCCATCGTTGCACATTTGGACCTTGAATTACATCAAATGGATGTAAAGACGGCATTTCTCAATGGAGAACTAGATGAGGAAATTTATATGAAACAACCAATAGGTTTCATAGCTAAAGGTCAAGAGCATAAAGTTTGCAAACTTCATCGCTCAATATATGGCCTTAAGTAATCATCTAGACAGTGGTATCTTCGTTTTCATCGAGCCATAACAACTTTTGGTTTCATGATGATCGAATAAGATCACTGTGTATATGTCAAGCGGTCTGAAGACAAATTTGTGATTTTATCACTTTATGTGGACGATATTATGTTGGCTGGAAATGACAAGGTTATGGTAATCACCATAAAAGAATGGTTGTCCTCTAATTTTGAAATGAATGACATGGGAGAAGCTGCTTATATATTATGAGTTAAGATCGAAAGAGATCGATCAATGAAACTCCTTACTTTATCACAAGAATCTTATATTATGAAGATTCTTGAGCGTTTCAATATGCAGCATTGTAATCCCATTGATACCCCTGTCATGCAAGGTGAAGGCCTAAGTACTGAGATGTGTCCTAAGACTCCAGAAGAAATCAAAGTGATGGAAATTGTTCCTTACGCTAGTGCGATCGGAAGTTTGATGTATGCTATGATGTGTACTCGACCCGACATATGTTATGCCGTGGGATTGGTGAGCCGATATCAATCAAATCTCGGTCAAGCACACTGGAAAGCAGTGAAGAGGATCCTGAGATACTTGAAGGGCACCATGGACTATCGACTTTGTTACCAAGGGAATGATTTACGCCTATTAGGTTATTCATATGCTGATTGGGGTGGAGACCTGGATGAGTGTAAATCGACTTCTGGATATGTGTTCTTGCTCAATGGAGGTGCAATTTCTTGGAATAGCAAGAAACAGACATGCACAGCCTTGTCAACTATGGAGGCTGAATTTATTACGTGTTCTGCTGCAGTGTAAGAAGCGGTATGGCTAAAACGTTTCTTTGAAAATTTAGCCACTGTCACTGAGATTCCAAGACCGGTGACAGTTTATTGCGATAGTCAAGCAGCCATTGCTTATGTGAAAGATCCCAAGTATCATGGAAGGACGAAGCACATTGACATAAAGAATAACTTCATCAGAGATATTATAGCGCAGAAAGAAGTGATTCTACAATACATTTCAACCAATAGAATGGTTGCTGATCCATTTACGAAGGCTATTCCTAGAGACATATTCTTGACCCACAGGATGTCACTAGGTTTGCGTAGAATATGATATGTGTTATTGTAGAGAATCATTGTTTCATGTATTTATGGACATATGTATTGTACTTGTTTGTTTATTAATGACTTGATGTTTTATCAAAAAGTACAAATCCATTATGAGACTAGCACAAGCACACATATATTATTGGAAAGTATGTTAGCAGGTAATGATTGGCTCACTCACACGAGCAATCGCCTCAAGTGCTATAGTTAGCACATTGAGATGAGACGTTATGTACAAATAAATGCTGAAGAGCAAGTCTGGTACATAAAATATGTCGCCTTGATTGGAGTCAAGATGAGGTCTGTGATTTGTTTATAATAAGACCGAACATGATAGTCCCACAATCATGTATGCCTGTAAGATGCCGGATGCGAGTACTTAATTGGGCGCTATAGAAAGCGAGCTAATATAGCACTCGAGTTAAACATGAGTACGTAAGAAGCACGTGACTATGTTTAGGCTAAGATCCGTATAGTGGATATATTTAAGAAATGACATACGCTCTTATAGAAAGAGAAATCCACTATAGCATGTAATTCATACTACATGTGCATTGTTCGACCAACAAGGGAATGTGAGTAAAATTATCCCTATTTACTCATTGTGTGAGCCCTTGAGGTAATTTATAATTTACCTCGATTCGTGCCCTATGTTACTTCTGACTATGTTCTCGAAATGAAATATCAATGTTGCTACTTTAGCATGTTACGGGCGGTCATGAATAGATATGGCCTATGGGACGTGTCTAGGAAAGCAGTTGTTCTAAAATTGAGAGAGACATGAGTGCGAAGGAAGACTATTGTTGTTTTACATCTGTCACATGTATTTACTGGTCGACCAATTATATCGCCTTATGTGGTTGCGGATATAATTGTAAATACATGGTGTTTTGAGGATAATCAAGTATAGCCTTTAAGGGATAGGTATACTTGAATTGATGTAACAAAATATGTCTAGGGCACTGTGAGACATCGATTGTTTATTTTTTTTCTTTTCGGGTTGTAGCCATTATGTCATCCTTAACAGGTGCATAATTTGAGCTCCCAAGTGCAGGTGTACTCACTGGTCGCACGGCTTACTTGCCAGTATGAATTGTTCTGTAAAGTTGATGAATGTTGAATGCCTTGCCTTATATTCTTGATAGAGCGCTATCAGACCCATCATGTCCAAGTGGGAGATGTTGTTCTTTCAGCTGGTACGTCCATGATGGGGTGCGAACGGAACGCACCGTTTCGTCTTGATGCGTTACGATGGAAAGTCACCAATGGAGGGGTACGAAAGGGAGACGTATAAAATCTCCCGAACACAACCGTTGGGAGGGTTGTCAGATCATTTGCACCAAAATCTCTCTCAATTTCCATCATCAAGGAAGAAGGCGTTCCATCTTCGATTATGCAAGAACAATCAGTATTTACGCTGTGGAAATCGGATGTTTTTCCTTGTGATTGCATCCACACTAACGTGAGGAAGTATTGTTCGTGATTGAATCGCAATTCAACGTTCGATCCGGGGCTATTTGCTGTTTGCGCATCGGAATCGGGTAAGTCGTCTTCCGCCGACTAGAATTCCTTCAGAAACTTATAATTTATTATTCATATTAGACAAGTACCGTGCGCGGAGATTTATTGACGAGCGGAATATTATAATTATAATTATAGGTGATTGAAGCAAGCTTATGTCGGAATTTCAATGGCCAGCCGCGCAAACTTCTCAAACTTAGAACAAGAGAAGTCTGCTTGGGCGTTGCCCTTAAGCTTGCCATGACCCAGAAATTTTCCAAGGAGAAACAGACACATTTGAAGACTTTGACCAAAACATCTTTTTATGTTTGGTGGAGATTTTATGAGATGAAAATGATGGAGAAGAAGGCAGAGACCGCAGTTGATTCAAGCCACTTCATGGAAATTGAATGTTTCGATCATAATCACAGATGCTCGAATGTAGGCCGAAATTTGCTGTGGTGTCCCCCGTCAAACATGTGCTCATTGGATGTGATATGAGGTGTTGTGATGATCGAATGCTTAGACTGCAATGAGTCATGTGCAGCTTGGAGAAGGAATGGTTACATTAACAGCGAATCTACATGACTCCACACATGCTCTACCAAAATTGCATACAAGAGCTAATAAAAATAAAGATAAGTGCATAAAAAATCCTTAAATTAATCGAAAAAATGTAATCGAGTATTAAAACTTTCATAAGAGTGCAATTAAGTCCTAAAACTTGTCAAAATTGTGCAATCAAGTCTTTCTCCTGCCAATATGGCTAGCGGAAAAAAACTAAAATGGTTTTTCATTGTTGTTCAAAAAGAGAGGCGTTGATGTAGTTGCCCCATCATCCATTTTAGTAAAAACTATATTAAAATATATTAAAAGCCAAATTTTCAAGCCAAATTTTCCATGTTAAAATTAATAAGTAAATAATTGTTTTCGAAATTTTAGAAAATAAAAATCTGAAAAAGGAAGAAGGAAAAACCGAAAAAAAGAAAAATATTTTCGAGAAGGGCATTTGCCTCCATCATTTTTGCGTTTGGCTACTTCGCTTCACAACCATAACTAGTGAGATGGTTAACGAGGCAACCTCATCAGCACCTCTTTCTTTGAAAATTGATAAAAATAAATAAATAAATAAAAATCACGTAGCTTTTTCTATTAGCTAAATTAAACGGAGCTAATAGAGCAATTTAATTGAAATAATTTGATAAGTATTAAGACTTGATTTTTCTTTTTGAAAGTTTTAAACTCGACCACTTTTCCAATAACTGTTAAGACTTTTTGTTCACTTATTCCATAAAAATATAGAGCCTTTAGAGATCATACAGGATCAATGAAGTATCAAGTCAAGAACTTAATATAATCTTATGGACAACCGTTTAGTTAATTATTTCCATAGTAAGTTAATAACCAAGGCCATGTTTCCAATGGCAAATTCCATGCTTTGTTAGTAACTTACCAACTTGTAGCGAGACCTATGTTGGTAATTTATCAAATTCACTCTTAATTTACTAATTTCACTACCAAGTTTTTATATTGAATTATAATTTCTTAAGAAAGGTAATAATTTACTCTTGCATTTAATGTTGGCAAATTGCTAACATTGTCCATAAATTACCACTAGTTGGTTGGAACCTGGACCGACAAGTTATATGATATTACCAACAAGATTTATAAATTTTAGTCATATTAGAAAAATGCCGTGCATGGGAGTAGGCGTGTTTCTTAATTTTTCCGTACATAGAAATTTACAAAAGGATTTTGCTAGCATAACAGTTTATAGACTTTTGTGAAAATAATAGCTTGTTGTAAGTCACAAATTTTTGAAGATATATGCCCCACAAGAATTTATAATTAATTGTTATTTGATTTTTTATGATTCAAAATAGATTATTATTCTTATAATAGATTAAAAATAGTCACACAATTATTTTTCTTTAGAAAAAGGCAAGTCTGCCTGGGCAGGGCCATCAAGCTTTGGCCGTGACCCAGAAATTTCCCAAGAGGAAACAGACGAATTTAGAAGACTTTGACCGAAACATCTTTTAGTTTTAGAGGAGAATATTTTTTGAGTCGAAAATATTTTATTGACCAAAACACAAGGATTTGATTCCTGCGGAAATCAAAGCGATTACAAGTCACTTCGTGGAAATTGAACGTTTCAATGCGCGTTGTACGTGGAAATTTGCGGTGGTGTCTCGCATCAAGCATGCATGCAGTCAGTGGATGTGACTGGGAACCGTGGCGTTGGGGTGATCTAATGCTTGCTGCTTAGACTGCAATCGAGTCTTGTGCAAGCTTGGAGAGGAATGGCAACGTCAATGATGGATGAACATAATTCTGCATATATTATGCACAAATCGCTCTGTTAACTCTATTAAATTTGACTTTCGAAAAAATTGACGTAGTTTTTTCATTATTGTTCAAGAAAAGAGGTGTTGATGTGAATGTCACGTCAGCCAATTTTAAAAAAAATATATATATTAGAAGATATTTAAAGCTATATGTTGTATGTTACAATTAAAATATAATCAATTGTTTTCGAAAAAAAGAAAAATTGAAGAGAAATCATTCTCGAGAATTGTCTCCATCAATTTTTGCATTTAACTACTTCGTTTTGCTGCCATAGCTAGTGTTGGTTCTTAAGGACACGCTAATGTCAAATCCATTTAGGATCTGCTTAGTAATGCTTCTGTTCCGGAGAACAATTTCTTTCAGAAATATTTTTTTTCTATTTCTATTCCCCAGAACAATTTCTGAGAAAACAACACATTTGGTAACTACACAAAATTTCTCTTCTCATTAAGCTAAAAACAAGCTTACGTCGGTAAATTACTACTTTCATGATGGTATCGTGAGGACATAAGTCTGAACATATTCATCCTTAAAGTCTGTTTTTGAACATATTTAGCCTTAAGGTCTAGACACAAATGAATAAGTTCAACTTCAGCATAAAGTCTATCTTTTGGTTCTTCCAAGTCTAATCTTTGATAATATACTTTACACGCTCTATCATTTGCATAGTTTGTTACTCAATCATTAAATACATTAGTAGCCTTTGATATATTTTGTCATCTTCAAAACAACACAAGGGATTTTCCTAACAAAAGAGACCATCAACCAGCCCGTTGCCAAGCCATAACTCAAATTTGCCATCTTAGGATGGACATATTGCCTGAAGACCCCACTGTTTTCAACGATTGCTCTTTGGTAAAATCCACTGGTTCAAACTGTGTCTGAGGTGACGATATTGAGTACAGTTCCATTCCTAGAAATGAGGTAGACCTGACGACTTTGATTATATATCAACCACAAGCCAATACCTACGATGATGGTAGCCCAATATGCATCTGAGACAACTAGCGGGTTGGAAGTGGCATATAGCACGAGATTTCCGTCGATTTGCAGCATGAAAAGGAATCTCCCAGCGGAGTAATTCATTTCGGAGCAGTGAGCGTTAAGTTTATTCTCTTGATCTGACCATTGTGTCGGCAATATCGTATTAGTCGGTTGGCTGAATGTATCCCACAATTTGACGTGGTTCCTGCTCGCTAGGATGAAGTTCCCCATGTAGTGCATGGCTGCATACGCTACGCCATTGCCAGTCAGGCTAGAAGACCACAGCTCTCTTCCTTTTGGGTCGGCAAGCAGTAGTCCACCGTCGGTGGTCACCTGGATTTTCTAACCTCCGGATGCTAGATCATCGCCATTTGCCGACCATACTATGGTTTTGTCCTCTATTTTGTCGAACCATAGAGCCAGGAAGAGTTCCTGTCATCCGCTGTTAAGGAGGAGTCCATGGTGTTAATGTAATTCTGAAAAATGGCCCAATTCGCTAAAAAAAAGGAAGCATCGGTGTTTTTAATAGGGCTTTGTAGTATTCTTTGGGTTATTATGATAATAACAACTTATTATAAATCATAAATTCTTGAAGGAGTTGACATCACAACAATTCATAATTATTTATTATTTGATTTTTTTTGGTCTAAAACAAACAGTTATTCTTATAATACATAAAAAACTATCACCAAATCAGTTACCTTTTTTTTAATATATCGTCGACTGCTCCAATCACAAAGAAAAAATCAATTTTTCAAGTAAAGAAAGGACTAGAGGTATCATTGAATGATGGTGTAGTACTCTATTTAGATTGGCAGTAAAGTATTTCAATGCCAAATGATGAAAAGAGCAATAGAATAGCTTTTGATAGAATTAAAGAAGTGAAAGTGAGAGCTTGCGCCAGCGATTTTGGGTATCACCAGCGGATGTCTCAAGCCAACTTTCCTTTTGACTTTTTTTTTTCTAAAAGGCTGACCTAGCAACCTCAGAAGCACCTCTTTTTTGAAAAATAATAAAAAAGTAAACAATGTCGGTTTTTTTTTTTTCATTAACCAAATCGCACGGAGTTAATAGAGAGACTTGATTAAACTAATTTGATAAGTTTTAAAACTTGATTACACTTTTGAAAAATGTCATAACTCGATTGCACTTTTGCAATAATTTTGGAACTTTTGGTGCACTTGTCCCAAAAAAAAAAAATATTGAGCATTTAGAACTTATAGAGGATCAATGAAGTATCAAATCAATAACTTAATAAAAAGATCTTATGGACACCCATTGGGGCGAGGCAAGCTAGCACACTCAACTTTAAACTTCAATTCAATGCTTGTTATGTGATAAACGGACCACAACCAAATGCTTTAGGACAGCAAGGTGATGAAGATTAGAGATGGATGAACTTGAAGGGAGCGTGGTTTACTCATGGATTGGGCTGGATAGACATGATTTTTGTTTGGGGATTCATTGTCAATTTTTCATAACGTTTCATAAAATTAGGGATTTGATTTTTTAATCCTTAGCAAAAGATATGTGAATTTGCATTATCTAATGACATTCATGCCTCTCACTACATCTATTGCAATAAAAAAGATTGTGCTTTTTGTTACATCGTGGGAGAATCAATTTGAGAAGAAAATTGAAGCTTTTGACATCATTTTCCTCACCTCGTTTTTTCATTTCCAATCACACATCATTAACACAGTGATTTAAAAATATCCATCTCAGGATTATTTTTATTTCTCAGTAGCATCATCAAAATCCTAAGGAGAATGAATTGAGTCGCAGCCTAACCAAGCAAGAACGCCAGGAAGTGTTCCTGTCGTTCACGGTCAACGAGGAAGGGTGCGTTTGGGAAAACTTTTGGGGAAAGTCCTTGAGAAAATGTAAAGATACTTGAGTCAAAGGAGTTTTTCAAAATGCAAATTGTGTTTGGTAAATGGTGCTTGTGAAAGTCCATTGTGAAGTACGTTTGAGCAAAATAGTGTTTGGATAAATTAAATTTGCAAAATGCTTTTGTTATTAAAAAAAAGGGAAAAAATTGAGAGTTCGCCGGCCAAGGGCTTCGCCGGTTGCCGCCGGCGAAGGGCAGGCGGTCCGACGAGGGGGAGGCAGCACGATGAAGGGTAGGCGGTCGGGCGAGGGGGAGGCGGTGCGGCGAAGGGTAGCGTCCAGCTAGCATCACTGTGCGGAGGACACGGCTCGGCGAGGGTCGCGGCAACCGAGATCTTGCGATCTGGGTAGCCGCGACCTCCGTGCGGAGGTCGCCGATGCCGCTCGATCTAGGTCGCGGTGACCCAGATCGCGAGATCCCAGTCGCCGCGACCCTCGTCGAGCCGTCGTGCGACCCACTGCGCCACAGAGGTCGTCGGCTCTCGCAATTTGGTCGCCGCGACCCAGATCTGCGCGACCAGATTAGCGCACGATCTGGGTTGCCGGCGTCCTTCGCGCGGCTACCCTTGTCAGAGGGTCATGGGACCTTAGCCGGACCACCTGCCCTTCGCCGCACCGCCTGCCCTTCGCCGGACCACCTGCGCTTCGCTGGCGACCGCGCGTAGATGCTCGCCGTGTTCTCAGTAGAGAGAAGGGAAGGATGAAGACGATGAACAGTAGTGGGGGTAAAGCCGGAAAAACGAAAAATTAACAAGGACAATTTCGAAAGAAAAAATTTATTATCTTCAAAGCCAGCACGCCCAGAATGCCCAAGGCAGCCTCAATGATAATGCCACCCAAAACTTCTCACATTTTTTATCTTACTGTCAAGACTCCTCCACATCTTTAGCATCTCAGTCACAGCAGAAGTATTCCCGTCCCGCAATGATAATGCCACCCAAAACTTCTTGTCGATACATTCGTACGGCAAATAAATCACAACTTGCCGCTTTCGACAATGCTCAATTAGTAAGGCGAAGGGCTAATTTTCCGGGGTCTGTAGGGTTTGATCAGGGCCTGACCTTATAGTGAGTGGCTTCACCCAAAACTTGGCCTGTAGGAATTTTCCTGGGTAAATTCCTGAATGCTTAGTTTTAATAGACGGGGAAACTTTAGTCTTAATCTCTTCCATCTCCTCCTGATGAGGGTCGGGTGCAATGCCAACACGTGCTCAGGCATAAAATCATGCCTTGTTAATATGCCCACGACAGGCGATCTCCGCAATAAAAGAGCGTCAAGATTAAAATAAATACATAAAAGAACATGTTCAACTATAGCAGGGTGCTATTACAATAAATACGCACCCTGTCACATGAAAGTATCACAACAAATGCCCGCAAGAGACGAGAAGAAAAATCAATCGTGATCCCTCACCCTGATCTATTCTGATTTTTGAGTGAAACTGGGAAGCCACCAAATGTCAAGTAGCTGTATATGCAGAAGTTGAGCTAAACGGAGAGGAGAGCATCCCTGGTGCAAAGCTGAGCTAGGGAAGCGACGTAAACATCTGGCACACCAAAATCCCTTTCACAATGATGAACACAAGAAAGACAATCGAGTAATATAAGAATGGAACAGGGGAGGGTGAGAAAATCAAGTTCGTGAAGCTAACGAAGGTAATGTAATTCTGAAAAATGGCCCAATTCGCCAAAAAGAAGGAAGTCATCGGTGTTTTTAATAGGGTTTTGTTACCGTAACAGACTACTATGAGAATAACAGCTTGTTGTAAGTTACAAATTCTTAAACGAGTAGACATCACAACAATTCATAATTATTTGATATTTGATTTTTTTGTGGTCTAGAACAGACTTTATTCTCACAGTACATTCAAGACTCTCACCATTATTTATCTTTTCTTCTTAAATTTTGTAGGAACCAAAATGATTTGGAACCAAATTGTAGGGTATGCGACCCTTTGCTCTAATATTAATTGTAGAGTGCGCAGCTTATAAAATATGCGGAAGCTTTAAAAACTCAAAATAAACTCAGTAAGCTGATACAAGTACACACTCAAACTAGCTAATACATTAGCATACACTCAGCTATTCTAGTTTCTTCCCTTCTCGATCACGGAGGGATAGCTCGCTCTGAGGCTGCAGTGCCTCTCTCTCTTGAAGTTCACCGTTGCACCTGGTGACTTCCTCGCTGTTCCGAAGCTCTCACTGCTGGAGGCTTCCCCTGAAGCTCACATACGTGTGACTTCCCTAAAGCTCACCTTTGCTGTGGTGACTTCCTCTCTCTGGCCTGAGGTTCTCCGCCTGCATGTGGCGTGAGCCCTCTCCCTGGCCTTCTTGACATGAGGCTCCAAGCCTCCCTACTCTGCCTGCGGTGGCTTGAGGCTGTTAAGCCTCTCTTTGAGGCCTTTTTGGCCTTGAGGCCCTTCTGCCTTTGAGGCACTTTGGCCTAAACTCAAATGCTTCACGAACTGCCATATTTATAGAGATCTTCCACCGCCTCACGTTGCCGACTTTAGTGTGAATTGAGAACAGCCGCAACTTTTTCTTCACGTCCAAGTACTGGCCACTTGAACTTTGCTTCGTGCTCCTTGAAGGCTCTCAAACTACTATAATATTATTATAATGTGTGCCCCTCACGTCTAGACTTCATGCACGTTGAACTTTCATTTTCTTCTTGGCTAAGAGTCAACAATTGTGAGCTGTCTTCTTTTCCTTCACGTTCAAGTTGAAGCTTGCTTCCTGCTCTTGAAGACTCCAGCAACAAGTATAATATTATAAAATTGTGAGCCCTTCTTCTTGCATGCTTTCTCCAGAATTCTCACGTGCCTAGTGGAGAATTCTTTCTTTGCTTTCTTCAAGAATTTTCTTCTTCGGCGGTTTACGTCCACTTCATGCATAATGGACTTTCATTATTATATTAGGTGTTGATTTCCAACAAATTTATCGTCGACTTTTCTAACGAAAAAGAAAAATATTAATTTTTCAAGTAAAGAAAGGGCTAGAGATATGTCCAAGATCACTGAATGATGGTATCGTACTCTATTTAAATTGGCAGTAGATTATTTCAATGCCAAAAGACGAAAAGAGCAATAGAATGGCTTTTGATAGAATTAGAGAAGTGAAAATGAGAGCTTGCGCCAGCTATTTTGGGCATCACCAGCAGATGTCTCAAGCCAACTTTCCTTTCAAACCTTTTTTTTTTAATTTTTTTTTCTGAAATGGCTAACATAGCAACCTCAGCAGCGCCTCTTTTTTCAAAAAATAATAAAAAAGAAAACTATGTCAGCTTTTTTTCTTTATTAACAAAATTAGACGGAATTAATAGAGGAATTTGATTGAACTAATTTGAAAAGTTTTAAAATTTGATTACATTTTTGGAAAGTTTCATAACTCAATTAGACTTTTACAATAACTTTTAGGACTTTTTATGCACTTGTTCCAAAAAATAATAAAGCATTTAAAACTTATAGAGGATCAATGAAGTATCAAATCAATAACTTAATAAAAAAATCTTATGGACACCCATCAGGGCAAGGCAAGCTAGCATACTCGACTTTAAACTTTGATTCAGTGCTTGTTATTTGATAAACAGACCACAACCAAATGCCTTTTAGGATAGAAAGGGGATGAAGATTAGAGATGGATGAACTTGAAAGGAGCTTTGTTTGGTCATGGATTGTGCTAGATAGACATGATTTTTTTTGGGGATTCATTGCCGATACCTAAATTTTCAGCTATCAAATTTTTCATAACGTTTCATGAAATTGGGGATATGATTTGTTAATCCTTAGAAAAGATATATAAATTTGCATTATCTAACAACATCCATGCCTCTCACTACATCTATTGCACTCAAGAAGATTGTGCTTTTTGATACATCATGGGAGATTTGACTTGAGGAGAACATTGAAGCTTTTGACATCGTTTTCCTCACCTCGTTTTTTCATTTCAATACACACATCATTAGCACGGTGATTTAAAAATATCCACCTCGGGATTATTTTTATTTTTTAGTAGCATCATCAAAATCCTACGGAGAATGAATTGAGTCGTGGCCCGACCAAGCATGGACGCCAGGAAGTGTTCCTGTCGTTCACCGTCAACGAGGAGCCCGAGGGAACAATAACATTGCCGGCAGTCTGAGCTTTGGCGAAAAGCAGAAGCAGAACAAGTACTAGGACAATTCCTAATACTACAGAAGCCATGTCAGATGAAGTATGCGCACTCCTTGAGCGGAGCTACATCGGCCTTTAAATTGAAACCGGCTTACGCTAACAGAAATTTCTATTTTGTCCAAGCCTATCCCGTACATCCTATCGTTGAAGGCCAGGTGACTACTTGTTCTCAACTGTTGATACCTAAATTTTAACTAAGTATTTAGGATTAAATTGCATAAGAAAATTAGGGATAAATTCGGCCCTAACAAAAATGATTTTCGCATCAATTAGGTTTTAATTTTTTTTAAATCCATTAAGCTTTATTTCTTTCGTTTTTTCACTTCTTTTCGGATAATTTATTTAAAAAAAGGAAAAAAAAAAGGGGGGGTTCTTATGGAGTTGGGCGTGAAAGCCCAGCCCCTCCTTCTTGTTCTTCCCCGCACGGGCCTGAGGCCCGTTTTACTTTTCTTTGGCCCAGCCCCTTTCCTTTCTTCTTCTTCCTTCCTCCTTCCCCCCTCCGCCTCTGCAATTCCCGAGCAGCAACGACGACGCGCTCGAAGGATTCCTAGTATAACAGAAGCCATGTTTGATGAAACTGGCGTGCTCCTTGAGTTGAGCTACTTCGGCCTTAAGGATGAAACCAGCGTTCTTGTAGAGATTCCCTACTTTTCAAGCTACCAGAGTCTCTCCCGTACGTCCCGTCGTTCATGGCAGGAGAGAGGCGACCATTCCTCCTCCGCGTAGATGCGATTGCACCTCCTTTTCTCCACAGCAAGTTTGAACCAAAGTTGTGGACAGCCTTCGCCCATGTCAACACGTATATCTATCAACTATCTTTGACCAAAAACAAAACACATATATCAATCTAGAATAATGATTTTACCATATGGTCTGAAGTTTTATAAAAGCTCCACCTGTAGTAAAAGGAAAGGATTAATTAAAATAGAGGTGATATTTGTACATATATTTTATTAGTTAATCTTTATTTGTACTAATAAACCATTTCTTTAACAGCAATTAATAAACCATTTTATAATGAGTATTGATTTTTTACTTGATTTTGTTTCTTTTTTCTTAAAGTATTTTAATAGTTCTATTGATAGATTCATCAAATTTTCTTCAAAACTTCTTATATTAATATCATCGATTTAATTTTTCTGATAATAATATCTCCGTGAATTTATCTTTCTTCATTTTCTTTATTTTTCCCTTTTTTTTTAATATAGAAATCAATGGTGAAAGAGAACTTGTCAAACTTAGAATAAGGCGTCCCCGCTCCATAAGCTTGATAGGACCAGATACATTTTCAAGGAACGCACTTGGAAAACACCAAACTTCGTCGTACATGTTAGGTGGAGATATTTTGAGATGAAAGTGATGGAAGAAGAAGGCAGGGCTAGCGGTCAATTCAATTTGGAGATTTTTTGAGATGGAAGTGATGATTTTTTGAGATGAAAGTGATGGAAGAAGAAGGCAGGAACAGCAGTCGATTCAATCCCCATAAATTCAAACCGACTACAAGTTGCTCTGCGGAAATTGAATATGCTCGAAAGTACGTGGAAATTTGCATTGAGCATGTGACCGATCAATGCTTCAGGCAGCGGCATTGTGCAGTCTTGTGCAACCGATATGTTGGGCTTAATGGATGTCACGGTGACATAAAGATATCATGCTCGTGGAGTTCACAACATCATGCAATACTTACCACCTATGTAGCACGGACACTCTCCAGAAGCCTTCGTGTCATGTCCGACACTCCGACACGCTTGGACACATCGCGACACGCTCCGACATGCGGTCAACGAGTGTCGAAAAATCCGACACGTAGTTAACTCTCTCCAACACGCTCCGACATGCGAGTCCAGAATTCCGACACACAATTTTGACACACACGGCGTCAATTTTAAAAATATCTAATACTCGAGGGGTCAAAATATAAATATACACAAAAGAAGTAATAAAATTGCTATAACTATACATGCAAGGGGTCAATTTTTTTTTCAGTTTTGTTTTTTTAGAATTGTTTTATTTTTTTAAAAGTCTTTTACTATGAAAGAAGTAATAAAAAAATGCTATATATGATAAATAAATAAATTTAAAAATATCATTTCAGCATTTTTCTTTAAACAATGTCTTTTTCCTCTAAATTTTGTGTATTATTGTAACAAATTAAAATAATGAATGATATCATTTAATTTTTTTTGTAAATTAATTCTAGGCTATTATTATTATTATTATTATTATTATTATTATTATTATTATTATTATTATTATTATATAAAAATACATTTAATATATAACATGTCAGAACGTGTCGAAATTCTCTATTTTTAAGAAATGACGTGTCGGCGTGTTGTGTAGTGTCGTGTCGCGTGTCGAGTGTCCGTGTCGGTGCTACATAGCTTACCACATCTAAAAGCAATTTGGTTTCCATTTAGTATAAATGATCAGTTCACAAAAGGGGGAGTGTTCCTGTATATATCGTCAATTGCTCCAACCAAAAAGAAAAAGTCCATTTTGCAAGTAGACATAGGACTAGAGCTATGAGCAAGATCACCGAACGATTATGTAGTACTCTATTTAAATTACAGTAGAGTATTTCGATGCCGAAAGACAAAAAGAGCAATAGAATAGCTTTTCATAGAGTTAAATAAGTGAAAATGAGAGCTTACGGCAGAGATTTTAGGTATCACCAGTAGATGTCTCAAGCCAACTTCCCGGAAAAGTATAAGAGCCTTCGCAAGTGACATTGTCTCCACAACCGTGTAAGGTGAAGCACTAGTAAAAGGATGTAAATCCAAGAACATCTCCATCTCTTCTTCAGTCAAGTCTATATCTTCTATCATGTTATAATGATTGTCACCACCTAATTTTCGGGTGATACACCTAAAACTAGGTTAATGGACTACTAAGTCTTTAAGCTTAGTTCGGACTCTTCCAAGCCCATACCAATTCACAACTTAAGTCTAATTTTTTAAATATGTAAATGGATTTTATCTAGGAATCACCACTAATCGGTTTTCGGTAAGTCGATTAGACACCTAAGTAAAATAATTGGAGAATTATTTTACTCCTACGAACCAGATACTAAGTGTACGGGGACTTGGTTACACTAGATTATCCTAGTGCCCTTTCGGTATCATTTCTTTTCTGTTTTTTAATTTTCAAAAAATGTTTTTGCAGGCAGCTTGGATTTATTTTAATTACTTTCCTAACGTGTGAGGCGATCATGTAAGTGCACAAACCATCAATTTAACATCCAAGAAAGCAAATAAAAGAATGAAAAACCTACCTCAAAGCAACGAAAGTATCTGCATTGTTAAATCAGAATTCACATCAGCAATCATAAATATGATTTCTAATTAACAAACAATAACTCAATTTTTTCTTTTACTTTTTTAATGAGAATATAGTCCATATGCAATGCAATGCAATGCTTCTAATCTAATATGAAATAATATGGCATGTCAAATAATTAAATATGCAATCTAAATTAACTAAAATGACCTAATTCTAATGACGTGCAATGCAATGCAATGACGTATAAAATTATCTCAACTAAAATGACATGCAACATGCAATTTAATATGTGAGCTATATGTCGCGCGACATTTATTAAATGACATAGTCTAATGATGAGCAATTCCTAATTAAATGAACCTAACAACAATCACTAAATGACGTGCATTTCATGAACTTAATTCTATATGACATGCTTTTCATGAATCTAATTCTATATGACGTGCACAGGATTTTTTATATTTTATTTAATGAAAATTCATAATTAAAATCACTAAAAATGAAAATCAAACTAAAGTGAAATACTATCTATTCTAAATGCTTTATTAACATGCATTTAAAAAAAAAAAGACCAATCATGCAATTCATCTACAGATCTATCTAGACCTAAAATTAAACATGCAATTTTATCTAATTTGCAGAGCATGCCCTAATTCTACATGACATATGCATGATATTTTTTATTTTTTATTTTTTTATTTTTTTTTATAAAATTCGAAATTTAAAATTGCCACGTAGTTAACCATGCAACTTAAATTAAACAAAAACTAACATCCTAAATGAATGCATTTTTTATTTTTTATTTTTTCTAAATTCGAAATAAAATCCCTATTCTAGATATGCAAGATAACAAGATATTCCAAAACAAACTGAATCCTAATTCAAATATATATATATATATATACATTAGTAGTTTTCCAAAACAAGCAATTATCAAATAAACATTGTAATTAAGCAAATCAAGACATTCAATCAAATAAAGGATTAAAATAATCGAAAAAATAACATGTTATCTCACAGGTCAAATTAACGATTACTCTAACCCTGAACATCACGACAAGAAGTTAAAAAATAATTAAAAATCTGATTCGAAATCTTACAGATCAAATTAATAATTATATTGATTCAACAATTAAGATACTATCAACAAAACCCCAAAAATTAATATAATTAAAAAAATTGACTCGACATGTTATGGGTCAAATTAATAATTACAATAATCTTAGGGAAAACCGCTATGGATAATGCCTATAAGATTTTATGAATATTAACATCCAATATCACAATTTAAATACCTAGACTAAAAAAAATGCTATCAAATGAAATAACCTAAAAAAAAAATAACCTAAAAAAATAGAAAGAGTAAAATAAACTAAACTATAAAGAAAGTAAAAAGTAAAATAATAATAATAATAATAATAATAATAATAATAATAATAATAATAATAAACTACCTAAGAGTAAGTAACGGGGACGAGGTGACGCCAGGGGAGGAAGTCGTCGGCTGGCGCAGGTTCGAACTCCAGCGAGGGCTGGACGGCGCTGGGGTTGCTAGGCGGAGTGGTTACGGGTCTGGGTGCGGTCACGAACAGGATGGAGGTGAGGCAGAAGCGGCGTCGGGGGAGCACCGCGAGGTCTGGGTCGATGTCGCGGGCATAGGTACTTGGCTCCAATTGTGGGGCAGCGAATGGCGAGCGGAGGAGGACCACGGCGGTAGGGATCGGCGCAAATCGGGAGCAGCAGGGCTCCGGTGTCGAGCAGGGGAGGCTTTACGTGCGTCGGACGAAGCGACGGGGGTAGACGGGTCGCGGCATCGACTAACCAAGGCGGATCAACGGTGGCTTTGTGAACAGGGGCACTGCAGGGGCGTCAACTCGGCGTCCAGTGGGTGTAGATCTGGAAGCGCAGGAGGGTGAAGTGGGGCGAAATCGGTTGAACGAGCCTAGCTTGGGTCCGATTTCGGCAGCAGGGCGGTTGTGACGAGGAGCCGCCGTTGATCGAGCTGAGCGAATCGGTGTGCGGTGCACGCGGTCACGCCAGAGGACGAGGACCAAACAGTGAGCGGTGACGGAACGGCGGGAAAACAGGAGTAGTCGTTGGTGGCTCGATGGTTTCGCGGCTACTGGTGGAGGGCGATGCCGCTGGTGCTCGGGCAAAGGCCGGTGGGTTGCGGCGACGAGCTGTAGGCGGCGTGACGATGTTCGCGGATGGACATTGCAAAAGAGGGGTGAGTGGCGAGGGAGACGATGAACAGTCGTCTCCTCTGCCCCCTTGTACTTTCTCCTCTGCCCTCCTTTCTTCTTTCTGCTTTTTGCTTTTTGCTTTTGTGTTCTTTTCTTTTTGATTTCCAAAACCCTCCAAAAGCCAAAAACCAAACCCCCCTTTTTTGAACTCCGTACACCCCCTTTCATAGGCAAAACAAAATGTGATATTTTTTGTTAATATTTCATCTCACGAATATTGCTTATAACCTCTTGATCACAAAAATCCTTATCTCATGAATATTCTCCCTCGATTTCATCATCTATTAATAAAGATAAGATTACAATACGATTTTCTTAATTTCCAAAAATCATCATAATATCGCATCAAATCTTAATTTTTCACAAGATAATTGATTAAAAAATAAAAACGGGCTTGGGTTAATTTGTTCCTTTCGTGGGCCTAGCCCGGCCTGCCCAACTAAAGCTCAGAAACATTAATTCGAACTTATCCGCCCTCGGTCCAATAAATGCACAAAAATTAAAAACAAATGCAGCTAGATTAATATGCTATGCAATATATATATATATATATATATATATATATATATATTAGTGATTAAAAATTAATCCCTTTATTTTTTATGTAATAAAATGCCAAAATTTAGGTGTCAACAGCTGCTCCTCTTTGAAGGTGAGCTCGAAGAGGTTACCTTCAAAGATAAATTAATACTTAAATTTTGACCATGCACATGTATTGAATGATTTTTTGTTGGATAATGAATTCCATTTTTGAATGCAATTTATATGATACATGTAAATGCAAATAATAAATGAACTTAACCAAAATAACTGACCTTCAAGGAGGGTAGAGTAACTCAAGATAGATTGGTGTCACACGTCCAGGACCCGTACCATTCTACGGTCGCCCAGAAACTGCTTTCTCAAGACTCATACCATTCTACGATTGCCTAGTATAGCAGTGTTTGGTTGTGTCTAAGACTCATACCATTCTACGGTCGCCTAAATGGGGATTTACCTTCCAAGACCCGTACCACTCTACGGTCGCCTAAATAAGGAAATAAATATTGCCTAGGACCCGTACCATTCTACGGTCGCCTGAATCAGACTGAATCTGGAGAAAAATCTTTGAAGACAACTCAATTGAGTGTTAATGTATGCAAAAGGGGAATACCTGTGCAACAACAAGTATTTAAGGTATGGATACATATATACTTATCTGGTGATATCTCTGTTCCTTGGGGACATGACTGCTGCAAAACATGATCATAAAAGAGGCAACATGCATTTGTAATTGCAAGCATGCATTAATTCAATGGAGGTTCATGATGATTTCTGTCAATCTCACATCACCTAACTTCAACAAGAATGATTTCAAAAGAAGATTCCAATTTGAACGCATGAGTGTCATGGATGTGTCAAATGAGGGATCATTTAGTCTAAAAGGACTTTTCACTCATCCTCATTAAAATAGGTTGTTTTATCCTAACATTTGATACAGGATTTTAACAATCACTTTATCTCACTATCATCATGCCAAACAAGAGTCTGGGCAATCTCTCAAGTGATACGACTTTACCAATTTGAGAGGTCTTTAACATGGACTGTAATGAGAACTTGGTCAATGGCTTAACAAAAGGGACTCTTTGAGTCTTAAAAATGATATTTCGTAATTGTCTTGGGATTTACAAGTCAAGAAACATACGAAATGAGGTAGAAATTATCTTACTCGTGCTTCTTCAAGCGATGCTTTCAAGCATATGAACTCTTACGTTAATTCAAGTACCCTAATTTGAAGAGACTTTGCAAGGGACATAACGTAGGCTTGGTTCATGGGTTGAGAAACGAATGGATCATTAGGCTCAAAAAGGTGTTTAGGGGATTAAAGTTGGTGATCATCTTGACATTTCCACCACTTTCCTCTCTACCGTCAAAGATTTTTTCTCGTCGAATCTCCATCGATTGCAACAGCATTTGAGTTTTAGTATCGCCTTGTTGAGGGATATGACTCATTATATCAAGAGTTTGATTTTTTTTCTTTTCTGGATATTTGCCTTACTTTTACTAGGCACACTGCTTTTTCATGCCCCATTTTTTTTTACTTATTTCTCTTGAACAAAGTCACCATTTTGTCAGCATTCTAGTTCATGCTACTTGAATGTTTTTGTCTCGCCCCAATATGGGGGATAGTCACCAACTGGGTTTAATATGAAATGAATTTATAAGCTCAAGTGGGCTATGCAACGGATAAAAGTGTATAGGATAAAGAAATAATTGCTCTTTATCATCTTAGGGCACTTTGAATTATCATATGAGTTACGATGCGAAAGCAATACTCGAAGATTGATGCAAGTGTAAGTAAAAAAATTCCTATCATTCATCTCAAATTTTGTCCCAATGTGGGATGATCCTTGATAGGGATAATTTAAAAACTCTTCACATGTATGGGCTCAAAGGGCTAAACAATTGGTGTACTTGTAGTGTTTTGGGTAGAGGAAATAACTGCCTCTCATCACATTGGTTAGTGTACCCTTTGCGAGATCACCTTTTTCCTTGCGGGCATGGAAATTTTTTATACAACTCACTGAGGATTAGTGTATGGGATAGTGTATGGAATAAGGCTTGCCTTTCATCATTCCAAAGTATCCCATTTGACATATTCAATCTATCTCACGCAATTCATCAAGGAAGAAAAATGCAAGTTTTGCAACAAATTCAAATAATTCAACTCATTGAAGCAATTTACTCAACATAGAAATGCTTACAATTCAAAACATGACATGTCAAATTCTATCACGGGTAATACTTCTTGACATCATCGGAATTAACTGGAATGGAAAACTCACGACCATCCATTTCTGCCAGGATCAAGGCACCTCCAGGAAGCACTTTCTTCACCGCATAAGGGCCGTTGTAATTTGGAGCGAACTTGCCTCCAGGATCTGGAAATATTGGTAATAGCTTCCTTAGAACAAGATCATCTACCTCAAAATGTCTCGGGCGCACCTTCCGGTTGAAAGATCTAGCTACTCTCTGCTAATATGTTTGGCCATGGCAGAGAGCCTTCAGTCTTTTTTCGTCAATCAAGTTCAACTGTTCAAATCTTTGCTGCGACCATTCTGCCTCCGACGAATCCACTTGAGATAAAACTCTCAGAGAAGGAACCTCCACTTTGACAGGTAGAATCGCCTCCATGCCATACACCAAAGCGAAAGGGGTTGCCCCAGTAGGAGTGCGGATCGATGTTCAGTACACCATCAATGCGAAGAGTAACCTGTCATGCCAATCTCGATAATTCTCGGCTGTCTTAGCCAAGATCTTCTTAATGTTTTTATTGACCGTTTCAACAGCCCAGTTCATTTGAGGGCGGTAAGGGGACAAATTCAGATGCTTGATCTTGAACTCGCTAAACAACCCATCAACAAGTTTGTTGTTCAAATTTGTCCCATTATCAGTGATGATTGCTTCAGGGACGCCATAACGAGCAATTATGTCACGTTTAACGAATTTCACAACATTGCGGGCGGTAACATTTGCAAAGGATGTAACTTCGATCCATTTGGAGAAATAGTCTATTGCCACCAAGATAAATCGATGCCCATTTGAAGCCTTGGGATTGATCGAGCCAATCACATCAATACCCCACATCGAGAAAGGCCACGGCTCGGAAAACTGGTGCAACTCAGGAACATTTATCTTATTCCCATGAATCTGGCAGCGGTGACAACTCCAAACATGCTGGATGCAGTCATTTTCCAGTGTGAGCCAATAGTAGCCTAATCTCATGATCTTCTTGGCTAACATGTGTCCATTCATATAAGGGCCACATACCCCTTTGTACACTTCTTGCATGATTTGAGTGGCCTCGACTGCATCTATACACCACAAAAAGACCGAATCGAAAGATCTCTTGTACAAATTCTCACCACTGATGAAAAAATTCGAAGCCATCTTCATGATGTACTTCCTATCAGTCTGAGTGCTTCCTTCAAGGAATTCCTACTTTTTAATGTAATTCATGATATCGTAATACAATGGTTTTTCATCAGGTTCTTCAGTCACAATCATACAATAAGCTGGCTTCGGTAAAACCTCTATTTTCAGTGGCTCGACCTCTAACCCATCAGTGACTTTCAATATAGAAGACAATGTCACAAGTGCATCGGCAAATTGATTATGAGACCTCGGCAAGTATTCAAACGAAACTTCCTCGAACTTTTTCATCAGACCTTCTAAATACTTGTGGTATGGGAGCAATTTGGCATCCTTAGTCTTCCATTCACCTACGGTCTGTAGTGTGATCAGCGTTGAATCTCCGAACACTTTTAACTTAGCCACACCCATCTCAATTGCGGCCTGAAGCCCGAGGATGCAAGCTTCATACTCGGCCACATTGTTAGTGCATGGGAATATCAATTTTGCAGCTACCAGATGGTGTTGTCCATCTGGGGATATTAGAACTGCTCTAGTACCAAAACCAGACAAGTTCACGGCTCCATCAAAGAAGATTGTCCATGAATCTTCATT
The DNA here is from genome assembly GCA_007663325.1 of Eucalyptus pauciflora. Lineage (NCBI taxonomy): Eukaryota > Viridiplantae > Streptophyta > Magnoliopsida > Myrtales > Myrtaceae > Eucalyptus > Eucalyptus pauciflora. Next base: position 88,143 of record VMYD01000189.1, on the reverse strand, counting down.
TACGTTCAAGACACGATCATCTAGGAAATTATTAGCATTATTTGAGACCCCTGAATTCTTGGCCAATAGATCAGCAATTACTCGACCCTTAACCAACTTTTGTGGCATGAATTGCACATCAAATTTTGAGATCAAAATTTGCCATTTAGCCAACTTACCCACCAAAGCAGGCTGATCAAGTAAGTACTTGATAGGATTGTTCTCAGTCACGAGAAACGTCTGGTGATGCAGCGTGTATTGTCGCAATCTATGCAATACCCATGCGCCACAAGTCTTTTCCACATCAGAATATTTCAACTCTGATACCGTGAATTTTTTACTCGGATAATAAATGGCTCGTTCTTTTTTATCGAGAGAACTTTCCTGAGCCAACATTGCACCCAGTGACTCACTATGAATGGTGAGGTAGAGAATCAAATGATGCCCCGGCGATGGCGGGACAAGCATTGATGGATTCATCAAGTAATACTTCAATTTGTCAAACGCTTCTCGACACTCATCATCCTAGTTGACTCATGCATTCTTCTTTAGGAGTTTGAAGAATGGCTTGGCGGTTTCAGAAAGTTGGGAAATGAATCGAGTAATGTAATTCAACCTCCCCAAAAGGCTCTAGACTTCTTTCACTGTTGACGGAGGTCATAGCTCACAAATGGCCTTAACTTTAGCTGGGTCGATTTCAATCCCTTTACTGCTCATAATGAATCCAAGTAATTTACCGGATGTTGCTCCGAACACGCACTTAGCGAGATTTAGCCGAAGCTTGAACTCGTGGAGTCGATCAATCAGCTTCTTTAAGGTCTCGACGTGGCTTTTTCCAGGTTGGGTCTTTGCAATCATATCATCAACATAGACCTCAATCTCTTGATGCATCATGTTATGAAACAGTGCTATCATGGTTCGCTAGTAAGTTGCCCCTGCATTTTTTAGTCTGAAGGGCATAACCTTATAATGAAAGATTCCCCACGGGGTGATAAATGCAGTCTTCTCCTTGCCTTCCTCCTTCATCATTATTTGAATGTACCCGGAAAAATCATCCATAAATGAGAATAGTTCAAATTCGGTAGTACTATCTACAAGGATATCTATGTGAGGTAACGAGAAATCATCCTCCGGGTTAGCCTTGTTCAAATCCCGATAATCAACACAAACTCGAACTCAAACTCGAACTCGAACTCGAACTCGACCGTCCTTCTTCATCACCGGTACAATAAGTTAGCTACCCATTCTAGGTATTGTGAGACTTCAATGAATCCCACCTTCAAGAGCTTCATCACTTCCTCCTCTATCTTCTTTAAGAGTTCGGGCTTAGTTCTCTGCAGCCTCTGCTTCTTAGGTGGCACGTTCGAATTTGTAGGTAAGCAATGCTCCACAATTGGTGGGTTTAAACCAGGCATGTTAGCATAGGTCCATGCAAAGATATCCTAATATTCCTTCAGTAGCTGAATCAGGCGCTCAGCCTCATCTTTGGGGAGACTTGCCCCAATTTTCACCTCTTTGGCTTCTTCAGTATCACTTAAATTAATAGTGACGGTCTACTTGGATGTGGGAGCCTTAGCCTTTTCATATTGTTCCCAGCTACGCTGAACCTCACTGGAGTCTTTGATTGAATCTTCGAGGTCATCATCATTAGCACTTGTTGTATTAGATTGGACCATTCTCATGCCCTTGCAAGTCAGATTATCATTCCTGGAACAGGAAGTATATGAATCAGAAAGACAAATAGGGTAACCTAAATTTTCTTTGTTTGTTGTTTTTGTTTTGTTTTTTTGAAGTTTTTTGATAAAAACCATTTTTTAAAACATTTTGACACGAGGAAGCATGATGAAGCCCAGGCCTCAGAATTCTCCTTGGATTTTTTTTTTTTATCGGCTGGATATCATCACCAGACTGGTTTGGTGTGCCTCATCATGTTCTCAAAATAAAGGTTGTAATTTCATTGAAATTCATCAATCAATTACAATTTATTGAATGGAAAATGCAATTCAGGTCCTAAGAAGAAAACGAAAAAGACAAAATCGAAAACAATTCCTACAAAGCAATAAACATTCTCGTGTAGGGGAATGTGCGAAAGCGGTAAAAAAGTTACTCTTGTGGGCCAAAGCTCATCTCTTCAGGGGATCCTTCTTCAATGGCTCCTATGATGAGGTTGTCGAATAAGCTTATAACTCCTTCCAGCTCATCATCAAGGTTTTCGATCTTCAGGGGTGTTGGATCATCCATGCTAACCCATCCATCCGGGACTATCTCACGAGAATCAATGTAGTAGCTGGGAGGGGCCGAATACTTCATCAAGTAATCAAATTTGCCACTAGGCTGCCCCAAGGTATTTGCTTCATCCTGCATCATTATGGGAGGACCAGGGAATGTATCATGAATGCTGGGGGGTAACGGGTTTTGCCTCCCTTGCCCTTGATCAAGTGGCTGGTTCTGCCTTCCTTGTCTTTGTCCTCTTGAACTTCCCCCACCTTTTCCATAGTACCATAAACCAGCAGAACATGACCTCTGAGGGGTTTCAACGAGGCTTCGAATGCCTCGACCATTCCTTCCAAGACCATTGCCAGGAACGAAACCATTTCCGACCATTACTCTTCTTACCATGAGGGCAGCATCTAAAACTTTAGGAATGGCGGTGATGAACCTCAAGAAGCATGTATGGCGGATACCAACTCAAATGAGTAGTAACTTGATTCGAGCTCAGAATCCGGCTCTACATAGGGGATAGCTGTCTCATGATAGATCCGATGGTCTTCCTCACCATACACGGTGACCAGCTTCCTTTCAATCACAAATTTCATAGCTTGATGTAGACTTGAAGGCACTCCTCCAGCAGTGTGTATCCAAGGACGACCTAGCAGGAAATTGAACGCAGTAGGGATGTCCAACACTTAGAAGGGAAAGTTGAAGATGACTGGCCCTATTTGTACATCAAGATGGATTTCTCCGAGCACCTCCTTCTTTGTGCCATCAAAAGCTCGTACCGAGGTCTTCGCAGCATGTATCCTCGACGGGTCTACCTTGAGGCAGTGCAGAGTGGCTAATGGACATATGTTCATAGCAGACCCGTTATCAAGGAGCACTCGAGACACATGAGAAGACTTGTGTTTAACGGATATATATAGTGCTTTGTTATGTCCCCGGCCTTCGAGAGGGAATTCCTCATCAGAAAAGGCAATCAAATCCTTGAGAAGGACCAATCCCACAAATTCTTCCAACCTGTCCGCCTCAACAGTCTCTGGCACATGAATCTCACTCAACACCTTCATTAGTGACTTTTGATGCACAGAGGATGTTTGGAGGAGCTCGAGCAAAGAGATTTGAGCGGGCATCTTTCACAATTGATCGACCACATTATACTCACTTGCTTTAATCACAGCCAGAAATTCCTTAGCTTCTTCGTCGGTAACGGGCTTTACGTGTTGAGCATTGGCTTGAGCATAAGTCCGACCAAACCTTGTAACGAGATCAACATCTAAGTCATAGGACCAAGGCACCGCTTTGTTGTTGACATACTCATATGGTTGAGGTATCTCGATCACAATCTCCTCATCAGATGCATCTTCTAGCGAAGGCATGCCCAAGACCAAAGGATCAACTTCTTCATTATTAGCATCGAGCGTAGCTTGCTCCTCCTCCCAATTGATGATGATGTGGGAAATAGTGGAAACTACGCAGTTACGGTTAGCATATACGATGATGCCGTCATCCACCATTTGGGTAATTCTTTCCTTCATCAGCGATAGGGGAACATCTTCTTGACTTGGATAATATCCAGCTCTCACCAATCTATTGTAGGCATCTGCCACGTGCACCTTCAAGTCCTTGATTCGACCGACTTCAGGTTCTATGATAGCATTCACCGTACCTTCATGCTCAAGTAGCGGATTCTTCTGGACGTTCGGTTGAGCAGTTTAAAACGAAAAGACTTTCGTATTTAAGAGGTTTTGGATCTTGTGCTTAAGGGTGAAACATTCATCAGTTGAATGTCCTAGTTCACTACTATGCTAGTCACACTTCTTTGTCGGGTCGTAACTATGATTGCTTTCATGGTTAGGACGCTTTGGTTCACTAGTAAGCAAACATTTCTTTCGGAGGATTGTCAGCACTTGAGATGGAGACCCAGGGAGAGGAGAGAATTGCCTTCTATTATTTGCTTGGACAAATGGTTGACGGCCAGCGGTTTGTGGCTGTCTCAGATTCATTTGGATAGGCCAGGGCACGTTTGACATTTTCTTGGCTATAAAAGCCACATTCACATCCACAGCCGCTTCCCTCTCCTTCTTGGAAATGAATCTTTTACTAGATGGCTCAGTAAACTATCATTCCCTTATCCCCATATCGATTTGTTCTCCTACAGGAATAAGCTGATTGAAGCTTTCGACGTACGTACTGGCCATTCGGTTACGAAACTCAGAAGGCAGGGTCTTCACGAACAATTTCATCAACTCCTTGTTGATAGGCTCAGGAGTGGTTTGAGTTACGAGGTTTCTCCATCTTACAACATATTCTTTAAATGACTCGCTCCTTTTCTTTTTTATTCGCTCCAAGTCTTCTCGGGAAGGTGTGATGTCCATGTTGAACTTGTACTATGTAAGGAATGCGTCAGCCACTTCATTCAAGGTGTCGAGGATGTTCACATTCTTCATCATGTACTAGTTTAGTGCGGGTCCAGTCAAACTCGCATGGAATGATTGGATCATGAGGGGCTCATTTTTTACGTGTTGGGCCATGCGCACGTGGTACATTTGTGGATGAGATTTTGGGCAAGATATACCGTCATACTTCTTAAACTCCGGTATTTTGAACTTGCTCGGTGTTTTGACCTTCTCATAGACTGAGAGGTTGAACGGGAGTGAGCTTTGTGATTCCTGCAGCTGTCTCACTTTCTCTTCCAGTTTTGCAACGCGCTTATCCTGATCTGTCTTAGGAACGCTGTTAAGCTTGACTTTTCCAACAAGGACCGAGTCATCTTCTAGCTCGGGCATGTCATCGTCAATCGTTTGAACCTTGTTTGCTTGTTTTGGGATAACTATTTCAGGAAGAGCAGGTGGAGCCATCGGATTCGCTCGGAGGAATTGGAGTTGATCCATTACAAGCTGTATAGAAGCGAGTACTTGTTGAAGTTGAGTCTCCACAGCGGACATACGATCACACATTTAATTTTGGTCGGTCATTTTAACCCTTGATCGTGTAATATTAGGCGATCGTGGTGGATTCGTTGTCACCTAAGGTAGAAAGAGGTAATGTAAGAACCAATGACAAAATAGGAAAATAGCGGATGACAATGGTCTAATCACATGATTTTATTCAAAATTCATTTGAAATATAAAGTCAAACTTCCTAACAATGAACTAAGAATTGAAATTCAAGTCCCTAAACATTGAACTAAAATTTGAAAGCATCGAATTGAAAATTGAAATCAAGATCCCTAAATATCAAAAATTCAAAAAACATCTCGTTTTATATGCTTTCGGGATCCCAACGCCTTGCGAAGCTTCTTATTTTCAGCTTTAAGCATTTTCACTTTCCGCTTAAGATGCTCAATTTGTGCTCGCTGAGTAGGCTTCTCGGTCACATCAAGGACCACCGGGTGTAAGGCAGCAAGAATCCGGTGTTGTTGGATGTAGAATGCCGACGCATGGTAGATCTCCTCCTTGCCTTTTAGTCTCTTGGGCACCAAAATCTTCTCTAGATGGCATTCATTCCATGCAGCAATGATCATCTAAACCTCGTTGAAATAATTATAATGCGTACGAACAAAACGAACTTGGAACAATTCTGTCTTGAGGGGCGGATGAACTTCTTGAAGAGCTCTGTACTGACGGGTCACTCTATATGGGTAATAGGAGGTAGCACCAAAAAGGCCCAGCAACGGAATTGGTCCATCATACTTGTGAGAGAAATGAGCCTCCTCAACATGAAGCCATTTAGTATGCCATAGGAATGCCTTAGGATTAGAATTTTTCAAAAAAATAACCCAACGGGCGTATTGTTTATTTGGGGAAAAACGTTCCAGAACCACAAATTTTTGTATGAGGTGCCTTAAATCATCAATTTTAAATTGTTTCATAAGGTGCCCAAAACTTTTTATATGCGAGAAAAACCATATTTGCAAAAATTCAGGGAGGGCACGCATGGTCTTTTCTTCATTTTGCTTGAAACGGTTCAATGACAAGAATGTTTCGGCTAAAACCATATTGACATAATTTAACACATTGCAACCACAATTAACCACCCATGAAATTGAAGGATTAATGGCATTTCTTCGATAAGGAAAAACGATAGCCCGAAAAATGCTAACATGAAGATCTTAGCTTTTGAAATCATTGATTGATTTGCAAAACAATCCTCCAAAAATGAAAATGGGCATGCAAAACAATTGGCTTTGACAACCTTCCTTACTCTTTCGGCTTCAATTTCTAAAAACTGTGATAATTCAGAAATAGAATCTATACCGATAGGCGGTCTAACAAGTTCCTTTTCCAGGGGCATTCCAATGGCAACACTATATTCTTCAAGCGTTGGAGTCAGCTCGAACTCACCAAATATGAAGGTGGAAGTTTGTGGACACCAAAAGTGAGGGAGTGCTTGTATCACACTAGAGTGGATGTTGATTTCTAACAGTGGGAGAAGTCGGGGGATCCTGGCTTTCACATATCTCTGGCCATCTTGATCTAACTGGTTGAACCACATCTTAAGCTCTTTTTTTAGATTGGAAATGAATTATATGTCGGTTTTCCCCATTGCATATAAAACAAAACTAACGACGAAACCTATTGTCATGGACCGACAAAAATTACAATAAAGTAAGTAAATTGCGAAGAATTTAGACAACTTACTTTCACCAGAATTGGATGACAATCACATAGACACACGCATGAAACGTGAGACTCGATTTCTATCTAAATGGCTTAACAAAGTGGAGCTAAGAGGGTGATCTGACCGTTGCAGTCTCACATTAACGTGTCAGGTCCCCTTAACTCCGGCTTAGTCGAATGGAATGTCCAATAGTCACGCTGTCTCGCGGATATGGACAAACACATTTGACACCATGAAAGAAATTTCGGGGAAGAGAAGGTCAACCTTTACATAGCAATCTCGCTTTGGAGGAAGTATCATTCTCAACACCATCCTAGAAATCCTATCGCAGCCCAAGTCTGGCCACAGGTTTTGTGTGCAATAGTGTAGTGCTAAAGCAATAAAGCATGCACAACAGTTTAAATGCAAACAACACTTCTAATTAGGGAAAAATAAATCATTCATCACACACTCCAATCTGCAAGACAAATGTTAGTAAAGACTACTCCCCTTATACCTCCCATCTGCAAGAACATTTAACACCTTAGAAATGTTAGGGACGTACCTGGTGTCCTCGCTGCCAAACAAAAACATTTTTAAAAGAAAAAGAAAAATCGACCTAAGTCCACTAAGTGTTTTAACACAAGTCCCCAGTGGAGTCGCCAAGCTGTTGCGACCTAATTTTCGGGTGAATCACCTAAAATTAGGTTAATGAACTACTAAGTCTTTAAGCTTAGTTCGGACTCTCTCAAACCCATACCAATTCGCGACTTAAGTCTAATTTTTTAAACATGCAAATGGATTTTATCTAGGAGTCACCACTAATCGGTTTACAGTAGGTCGATTAGACACATAAGTAAAATAATGGGAGAATTATTTTACTCCTACGTACCAGAGACTAAGTGTACGGGGACTTGGTTACACTAGATTATCCTAGTGCCATTTTGGTACCATTTTTTTTTTAAAATTTCAAAAAATGTTTTTGCAGGCAGCTTGGATTTATTTTAATTCACTTTCCTAACATGTGAGACAATTATGTAAGTGCACAAACCATCAATTTAACACCCAAGAAAGCGAATAAAATAATGCAAAACCTACCTCAAAGCAACGAAAGCATCTGCATTGTTAAATCAGAATTTACATCAGCGATCCTAGATATGATTTCTAATTAACAAACAATCACTCAATTTTGCTTTCACTTTTTTAACGAGAATATAGTCCATATGCAATGCAATGCAATGCTTCTAATCTAATATGAAATAATATGGCATGGCAAAATGTGATTTCTTAATGAACATGCAATAATTAAATATGCAATCTAAATTAACTAAAATGACCTAATTCTATTGACGTGCAATGCAATGCAATGACGTACAAAATTATCTCAACTAAAACGACATGCAACATGCAATTTAATATGCGAGCTATATGTCACACGGCATTTATTAAATGACCTAGTCTAATGATGAGCAATTCCTAATTAAATGAACCTAACAACAATCACTAAATGATGTGCATTTCATGAACTTAATTCTATATGACGTGCTTTTCATGAATCTAATTCTATATGACGTGCACATGATTTTTTATTTTTTAGTTAATGAAAATTCATAATTAAAATCGCTAAAAATGAAAATCAAACTAAAGTGAAATACTATCTATTCTAAATGCTTTCTTAACATGCATTTAAAAGAAAATGACCAATCATGCAATTCATCTAAAGATCTATCTAGACCTAAAATTAAACAAGCAATTTTATCTAATATGCAATGACGTGCAGAGCATGCTCAAATTTTACATGACATATGCATGATATTTTTTATTTTTTATTTTTTTATAAAATTCGAAATTTAAAATTGCCATGTAACTAAACATGCAACTTAAATTAAACAAAAACTAACATCCTAAATGAATGCATTTTTTATTTTATATTTTTTCTAAATTTGAAATAAAATCCCTATTCTAGATATGCAAGATAACAAGAAATATTCCAAAACAAATTGAATCCTAATTCAAATATATATATATATATAGACATTCAATCAAATAAAGGATTAAAATAACCGAAAAAATAACCTATTATCTCACAGGTCAAATTAACGATTACTCTAACCCTGAACATCACGACAATAAGTTCAAAAATAATCAAAAATCTGATCCGAAGTCTTATGGATCAAATTAATAATTATATTGATTCAACAATTAAGATACAATAAAAAAAAAACCCCAAAAATTAATATAATTAAAAAAATGACCCGACATCTTACGAGTCAAATTAATAATTACAATAATCTTAGGGAAAACCCCTATGAATAATGCCTATAAGATTTTATGAATATTAAAATCCAATATCACAATTTAAAAACCTAGACTAAAAAAAATGCTATCAAATGAAATAACCAAAAAAAATAACCTAACAAATAGAAAGAGTAAAATAAACTAAACTATAAAGAGAGTAAAAAGTAAAAGTAAAAGTAAAATAATAATAATAATAATAATAATAATAATAATAATAATAATAATAATAATAATAATAATAAACTACCTAAGAGTAAGTAACGGGGACGGGGTGATGCCGGGGGAGGAAGTCGTCGGCCGGCACAGGTTCAAACTCCGACGAGGGCTGGACGGCGCCGAGGCTGCTAGGCAAAGCAGTTACGGGTATGGGTGCGGCCACGAACAGGATGGAGGCGAGGTGGAAGCAGCGTTGGGGCAGCACCGCGAGGTCCGAGTCGATGTCGTAGGCGCAAGTACTCGGCTCCAATTGTGGGGTGGTGAACGGCGGGCTGAGGAGGACCACGGTGGCAAGGATCGGTGCGGATCGGGAGCAGCAGGGCTCTGGTGTCGAGCAGGGGATGCTTCGCGGGCGTTGGACGGAGCGACGGGAGCAGACGGGTCGCAGCATCGACTGACCGAGGTAGATCAACGGTGGCTTCGCAAACAGGGGCGCTGCAGGGGCGTCGGCTCGGTGTTCGATGGGTGCGGATCTAGAAGCGCAGGAGGGTGAAGCAGGGCGGAATCGATTGAACGGGCCTAGCTTGGGTTCGATTTCGGCAGCCGGGCGGCTTTGACGAGGAGTCATCGTCAATCGGGCTGAGTGAATCGGCGTGCGGTGTGTGCGGTCACGCCGGAGGATGAAGACCAATCAGTGAGCGATGGCGGAACGGCGGCAAAACAGGAGCGATCGTTGGTGACTCGGTGGCTTCGCGACTGCTGGTGGTGGGCGGTGTCGCTGGTGCTTAGGCGAAGACCGGCAGGTTGCGGCAATGGGCTGCAAGCGGTGCGGCGATGTTTGCGGACGGACATTGCAAAAGAGGGGTGAGTGGCGAGGGAGACGATGAACGGTCGTCCCCTCTGCCCCCTTGTACTTTCTCCTCTGCCCTCCTTTCTTCTTTCTGCTTTTTACTTTTGTGTTCTTGTCTTTTTGATTTCCAAAACCCTCCAAAAGCCAAAAACCAAAACCCCCCTTTTTTGAACTTCATACACCCCCTTTCATAGGCAAAACAAAACGTGATCTTTTTTGTTAATATTTCATCTCACAAATATTGCTTATAACCTCTTGATCACAAAAATCCTTATCTCATGAATATTCTCCCCCGATTTCATCATCTATTGATAAAGATAAGATTACAATACGATTTTCTTAATTTCCAAAAATCATCATGATATCGCATCAAATCTTAATTTTTCACAAGATAATTGATTAAAAAAAAACAATGGGCTTGGGTTAATTTGTTCCTTTCATGGGCCTAGCCCGGCCTGCCGAACTAAAGCTCAGAAACATTAATTCAAACTTATCCACCCTCGGTCCAATAAATGCACAAAAATTAAAAACAAATGCAGCTATATATATTAGGGATTAAAAATTAATCCCTTTATTTTTTATGCAACAAATTGCCAAAATTTAGGTGTTGACCTGATCCCCTCTTCATGAAGTCCTCTGCTGAAATCTGCGCAAAACGCATCAATATCCGTCGGAACTGGATGAGACAAAAAAGCTTTCTTCTTTAAAAGCTCCATCAGATGAGCACGGAGAATTAAACCATACAGAAAGGGGGACTCTGAATGTGGAGGTTCATTAATTACAGGAAACCCGTTGTGCCTTGTAGTTCGCAACACATGTACCACATTAGCGACCTGCTCGATGCCATGAAACAGCTGAAGGGGCCCACTCACTACATCACCAACTGTTAATTGTCTCATATATGGCTCGGCATGGGTCTCAAGGTAAGGAAAGCCCTTTGCTTTCATGATAAGGTCGTAGATGTTGCCGTTGAAAGCATCAGCTACGGTCTTTGAAATAAGAAGAACCACCATCATCAAGGGTAGCAACAGCAGATTGTTCGTCAGTTCCAAAAGGATTACACATAGAGAAACCGTCATCCTCATAGATCCACCAAGAAAAGAAGCAGCACCCAGCACAGCAAAGAGACCACGGTTAAGATTGGAATGAGAACCAATCAACATTCCAACCAAACGCCCATAAGATGCACCAGTAACTATTACAGGAACGAAAAGGCCAGCAGGAGCGACAATGCCATAGCTAAGTATACTCAAGAAATAACATGTGACAAAGAATATAATTATAGAAGAGTACTGGAACTCGTCATCCGTGCCCTTGCTAAAGAGATTTTGAAGTCCTGTTATGTATCCTGACCTTGATCAGAGCTTTAGTTCCAGCCTCCGATGAATCCTTCCTTCCATTTGAAAGAGGGATCTTCTTTTTCCAGCAAATTCCATCACCAAAAATGGCGACTGCACAAAAACAATCAGCCAAGCAAGCCTCTCTGCACCAGTCCTCGGTTTGTGCCGCGCTACGCTCGTAATCAGACTCTGGCCAGTTTGTATTGGGCATTTCAAGCAAATCGAATTGGTCTGTTTCACGCCTACTTCCGTTACAATTCTGTGGTGCGAAGGCCTGTATGCATCCGTTCATGTCGTTCGTTGAATCTAACAGAGTATATCCAGGTGGGCATTGGCATCGAGGCCTCAGATCATCTCCAAGAGTACAGTAGCTGTTGAAGCCACAAGCTCCACTGCCAATCTGTTGGGCGATGCTCGTGCATAAATTTTGTGGGACTGGGGCAGAGACCCTCGACCAGCCAATAAGCCGGCCAGAACTTGAATTTGCCGTCTTAGGGTGGATATATTGCCTAAATACCCCGTCGTATTCAAGGATCGCTCTTTGGTAATATCCGCTTGTTGGAACTAGTTCTGCGGTGATGGTGTTGAGTATTGTTCCATTCCTGTCCGTGAGGTAGACCTGACCACTTTGATTGAATATCAACCGGAAGCCCATACGGCCAGCGGTGATGGTGTTGGTGGCCCAATATGCATCTGAGACTACCAGCGGGGCAGGAGTGGCATAGAGCACGAGATTTCCGTCGGTTTGCAGTGCAAAGAGGAATCTCCCGGTGGAGTAATTCATTTCGGAATAGCGAGCTTTAACATTAGCCCCAAGATCTAACTGCTGCGTAGGCAATATTGTATCTGTTGGTTGGCTGAACGAATCCCACAAGTTGACGTGGTTCGCGCTTGCTAGGATGAAGTTCCCCGTGTCGAGCATGGCCGCATACGCTAAGCCATTGCCGTTCAGGCCAGAAGACCACAGCTCTCTCTCTCTCGGGTCGGTAAGCACCAGCCCGCCGTTGGCGGTCAACTGGACTTTCGAACCTTCGGGCGCTAGATTATCGCCATTCGCCGACCAGACGATGGTCTTGTCCTCTATCTTCTCGAACCATATAGCCAACAAATGAGCTCCTGTTCCCATTCTCCGGAACCCGAAGGCAAACTCGCCGGACGGCGACAGCCAGGAAGAGTTCTGGTCGTTCGCCGTCAACAAGGAGCCCAAGGTCAAGTTGCCGCGGATCTGAGCTTCGGCGGAAAGGGGAAGTGGAACGAGTACAAGAAGGATTCCTAGTATAACTGAAGCCATGTTTGATGAAACAGGCGTGCTCCTTGAGTTGAGCCACTTCGGCCTTAAGGATGAAACGAACGTTCTTATAGAGATTGCCTACTTTCCAAGCTACGGGAGTCTCTCCCGTACGTCCCGTCGTTCACGGCGGACAGCCTTTGCCCAGGTCAACCCGTATATCCATCAACTATCTTTGACCAAAAACAAAACACATATATCTATCTAGAATAATGATTTTACCATATGGTCTGAAGTTTTATAAAAGCTCCATCTGTAATAAAAGGAAATGATTGATCAAAATATAAGGTGATATTCGTTAATATATTTTATTAATCAACCCTTTTTTTTTTGTATTAATAGACCATTTAGAAGTGTATGATGAGCATCCAATTTTCGCAATTTGGTCTTTCTTTTGTTTTTCGTTATTGAGGCCTTTTTTTCCTTTTGACTTTATCTTGTTTCTTTTTTCTTAAAGTATCTTATTAGTTCCATTAATATTTTCATCAACATTTAAATAAAAATAATTTATGATAGTATCATTGATATTGATTAATCTTCTGTCGTGACCCTGAAATTTCCCAAGGAGAAACAGACAAAAACGCGTCCCCACCCCACCCCCTGAGAATGTGGGGATTTGAACCCCTCACCTCCGTGGCTACTAGGGCAAATCCCAGTGGTTAATTTAGAAGACTTTGACCGAAACATCTTTTAGGTTTAGAGGAGCAGATTTTGGGAGTGGAGATTGTTTTTTTTTACCAAAATACAAAGGATTCGATTCCTGTGGAAATCAAAGCGATCACAGATCACTTCGTGGAAATTGAACGTTTCAAACTGATTGTGAACCGTCTAATTTTGACTTTAATCAGATCGCTAATGGACTTCACAAGAAACAAACAACACTCCTAATCAATCCCCCCCGCGACCCGCGAAACGTACACAACACACCTAACACGACCCCGAGAACTGACACGTCAGCACACGCTCGCCACACTGTCCGGTGCTCTCCCTCCATTGTCGTCTTCCGCAGGGAAATATAGAAATGCAGGAGATGGCTACGTCTATTTACGAGAAATCTGCTGCTTTGTTTCGTGCGATGGAGGTTCTCCCCGGGCAAACAATTACCTCCTCCTTCTTCTTCTTCCTCGTGCTCTGAAGCACGCCGCTGGATTGTGCTTTGCCGGCGGAGGTAGGCGAGGCGAGGAATGTTCTCGACGTGAGCGGCCTACTCCACGCGATTGTGAACCGTGTCATTGGGATGACCTAATGCTTGCTGCTTAGGCTGCAATTGAGTCTTGTGCAGCTTGGAGAGGAATGACTACATTAATGATTGATGGACATAATTCAGCATATATTCTGCAGAAATTTGCATACATCAAATTTGTATACATTAAATCGCTCTGTTAACTCTGTTAAATTTGGCTATGGAAAAAAATTGATGTGGTTTTTTCATTGTTGTTCAAAAGGAAATGCGTTGATATGGATGTCATGTCAGCCAATTTAGAGTAAAAATATTAAAAGATATTTAAAGTTAAATGTTGGATGTTGCAATTAAACTATAATAAATCGTTTTCGAAACTTTAGAAAAATAAAATTAGGGAAAAAGAATAAGAAAACTTAAAGAGAAAATCATGCTCTAGAATCGACTCCATCAATTTTTGCATTCAGCTACTTCGTTTCGCAGCCATAGCTAGTGCTGGTTCTTAAGCTTCCATGGCAACGAGATCTCTATTCTCGCTGAAATCCGCCATTCACGGCTTCCTCCTTCGATCATCGTCTGAGATCTGTACCAGGGTCATCATTTGTCGTAGATCTGAGCAAGGGTCGCGGCCGTAATTGTCGGAGGAGCGAGAGTAGCTAGTGGGAAGGTCCCTGTTGACGAGTGACGAGGGTGGCTCACTTGTCTCCCACACTCTTACTTATTATTTTCAAAATGCGAAGGTGGTAGCAAGGGTCGCACTAGCTTACGTAAGTCTGGTGTGGGACGTTGGCCCCTCGCTGATGCATGGGTGGCCGTTGAACCGCCAGCAGCTTCTCCTATGTTTGATTCTTCTTTTTTTCCAAATTTTTATTTCAAATTTTTATTTTTTTAAAATCTTGAAATCAATTTTTTTTCTTTTTTATATCTTTTATTTTTGTAATATCTAACGTGGCAACCTCATCAACACATTTCTTTTAAAAAAATCGTAAAAATAAAAAAGTCGCATAAGTTTTTTCTAATAGCCAAATGGGACGGAGTTAATGTAAAAACTTGAGTGAACCGATTTGAAAAGTTTAAAACTTTATTGTACTTTTTTTTTTTAAGTTTAAGGATTTGATTATACTTTTATAATAAGTTTTAGGATATGTAATACACTAATACCATAAAAATATAGAGCATTTAGAGCTTATATAGGATCAATTGAGTATCGAGTCAATAACTTAATAAAAATCTTGTGGGCACCCGTCGGAGCGTGGAAAGCTAACATACTCAACTTTAAACTTTGATTCTACGCTCAGTAAACAGACCAAGACCGGATACCTCTTAGGACGTCAAGGTGATGAAGATTAGAGATGGATGAACTTGAATGGAGCTTGGTTTACTCACGAATTACGCTGAATAGACATGGCACTTGCTTGGACCTTCACTGTTGACACTTAAATTTTTGCCTATTATATATTTCAAAACATTTTCATATAATTAGGGATTTAATTTGTTAACCCTTAGCAACTAACCATCATGCTTCTCCCTACATTTCATCACAATTAAGGGGATTGTGGTATTTGCTACATCATGGGTGTTCAAATTGGCGAGAAAATTGAAGCCTTCAACATCATTTTCCTCACCTCGTTTTTCCACCTTGGGGATTTTTTTAAGTAACAAGAGACACCTCGTATTTTTACAGTGTTTATGTACAATAAATTTCTACTTCGCCGCTAGTAAGATTTGAACTCTTTGCGCAGCATGCTGGGGTTAAAATCCCTCTACTGACAGTTCCCTTTGCCGGGCGATATGTAATTCCATTATAAAACTTTATAAACCCGTGTTATGACCTAGCCTTAACACGGAGTAATCTCCCTTCCTCTTAAACTTTTTATCATATCCGAATAATTTTTTTTTTTTGCTTCACCTGGTGCATT
Source organism: Eucalyptus pauciflora (assembly GCA_007663325.1). Lineage (NCBI taxonomy): Eukaryota > Viridiplantae > Streptophyta > Magnoliopsida > Myrtales > Myrtaceae > Eucalyptus > Eucalyptus pauciflora. Next base: position 72,317 of record VMYD01000189.1, on the reverse strand, counting down.
AAGGGCATTCATCTACTTCTATAAAATTGGCGCAAGCAGACCATTCCAAAGTGAAACAAACAAAAGACGAAGACCTTGACCCAAATATCGTACGTTTTGTTGAATAAAAATGACATTAGAACGATAGCAAACAAGCCGGCAGACCCCATGGCTGACAAAAACAACTATGAAATCGAATCTTTCAATTTTCTGATGCAAATCGATGCTGGATTTGGATCTTCCGGGTCTTTCCATTGTCTTGGTATATTTTTCGGTTTCCTCCAGTTTGGACCCATTGTCCAATGGCATTAACAGTAGCTTGATGAGTGGCTTAAACAAGATCTCCAATGATCATTTGGAAAGGTATATGTATGCCTAGTGTTGATACCTAAATTTTGGCGACCCATTTAGTCATTTTTATTAAAAATTAGGGGTAATTTTATCCTTGAAGAAAAAATGTTAAATTGCACAACATATAGTCATTAGGAGCATATTTCATTACATATTTGTTGGGCTGGTGGTGAATGGATTTAGGCCCACAAGAGCATTAAACTTTGGATAAGTCAAAATTCCTCCATGGTGATTGATATTACATTTACATGGGTGTCCTAAATTAGGAAGTTTCCAGCACATTGGCACTGATATATTCGTGCATTTAAGGGAACAAATGCAAATAAAGGACAATGTGTAAGCGGCCACCGATTTGTACATGGAGAAGCCCATCCACGTGAAGGAAAATTATGCACTTGGCCATAATTCAGTCAACGTGGGGGGCAAGAAATTGACCGATATTATTTTAAGAGGAAAGAATTTATGCATGATTCTCTGGTCAGATTCACGCAATATGGACAAAGTAATAAGGGGAGAAGTGCCAAAAAAGTCCTAAACCTTTTGTCTTTGTGCCAAATTAGTCCTAAACCTTTTTTTGGTGCCGATTCAGTCCTAAACCTTTTTATGTGGTGCCGATTCAGTCCTTTCCGGCCAATTTGGCCGGATTTTGCTGACTGGACGCCGGCCGGCTGACGTGGCCGGCCGAAGAAAATTTTAATATTATTTTAATATTATTATTTTTTATTTTTTATTTTTATCTTTTTATTTTTATTTTTATTTTTATTTTTGTCTTTTTCCTCCGGCCGGTCACCGAGGTCCGGCGACCGGCCAGAGCCGAAGGCCGGCGAGGGCGAGGTCGACCTCGCCGGCCACCTCGCGGGCAAGGCCGACCTCGCCGGCCATGGAGGGGCCTCGCTCGCCATGGCGGGGAGCCTCGCCGCCGGCGGCGGCTTCCATTCGCCGAATCGGCCGTGAGGCTTGCCCTCGCGGATCTCAGCGGTGACCTCGCCAGCCGTAATGAAACATATCATCGGATCCGCATTGAGGGCGCCGGCAGAAGACTCATTCTCGCCCGGATAAAGGCGAGAGCTCGTGCCCGGATCCGGCAAGCTAAAGCCCATGGCGGTCGGCGGTGGGCCGCCGTGACCGCAAGCGAAACTCCCCCTGCCGGACCGACGAGCTGAGCCTTTCGCCCACGCCGCGTGGCGCGAAACTCAGGCCAGCGGGACCGACCATGGCGGGGCATTTGAGATCTGAGGTGGGAACTCTGGCCCGGCTCCATAAAGCGGCCCGGGCCTAAACCTGGCGGCGGTCGACTGCTGCAGCGGTGGCGAAGGTCGACCTCAACCGCTCCGCTTCCTGGCTCGGCGATAGCGGGATAGTAACCGGCAGAAAAAACCATAAAGCAAAAGAACAAAATAAAAATAAAATAAAAATATTAAAAAGCATCAGCCATTAAAACTCTTCTAAATTTTCTTCCCGTCGGCGTTCGGCGCGATCAGGTGACCATCCCGACCAGTGGCGACTTTGAAACTCCGTTTAGAACTGAATCGACTCTGGGAATATTTAACCTAAAAGGCAAAAAGTTAAGTTTACAACCTCTAAATAATAGATATGGAAAGCGATGAATATTTCAACATGAGCGTAACCCTTCGAGTATTCGCGGCAGCCGATTCTCGTGTTTACAGGAAATAAAGGGCGTGACTTGGGCTTAAAAGGAAAAGAAATATATTTGCATAGCTAAAGGTACAAGTTCCGAAAGGACAAAATCAAAGGAATATATTTCAATGCATCCACAATACGAAAGCAGATCACCTTCTCTTCCTAGGGATCCCATGTACTCTGGCATTTAAAAGGAAGAGCTCTCATGCAAGAAAGGTGGGGGCCACACAATAGAGAATACACGACCACCATTGCGAGAGAGAGAGAGAGAAGTGATTGCGTCAATTCAGATTTTTTACAATATTTCTCTCCTCCCCACATCACATTCACGCCTATAACGACCCGGGCCCCACTGTATAATATTGTCCGCTTTGGACACTGAGTTCTCATGCCTTTAAAACGCGTTATCTGTGGACAAGGTTGCACTCGGGCATTCATTTCCCCATCCCAATATTGTCCGCTTTGGCGGCCCCACAGTGGGCCCCTCACGGGTTTGTTTTCAGTGCAACGGAAGTGTACGTGAAACGCGTTGTCTGGGGACAAGGTTGCACTCGGCCATTCCTTTCCCCAATCCAATATTGTCCGCTTTGGCGGCCCCACAGTGGGCCCCTCATGGGTTTGTTTTCAGCGCAACGGAAGCGTACATGAAACGCGTTACAAATGGTATCAGAGCTGACTCCTGACCACATGTGGGGGTCACAGCAAGGACGCTGTGCCTTAAGGGGGGGAGAATGTGACGACCCAGACCTAGGGCAGTACGGAGGGATGGACTGAGATCGCCTTGGCAATACGCAGGTGAGGCCAAGGCATGTCTCTTGTCCCACATCGCTTAGGAGAGAGTCCTGGACTAGTTTATAAAAGCTTGGGTCCCTTTAATCTGTATAACGTGTTTTAAAGCTGTGATGACTCAGTGTCCAAAGCAAACAATATTATGCACTGGGGCCCGGTCGTTACAACGCCTCTACCCCTTTTTCTTCGAGGAAATCACACACCCCACTATATTATTTTTACAACCTCTCGTGATCATGGATGACATGGATTATTCCATGATCTGACCATCACTACTTGGAGGCCGGCAAAACCCCAATTCCAAAGCACACGTAGAGATGAGAGAGATCCACGAGTGAAAGAGAGAGAAAAGATGCTTTTCGATGAAGTAGCCTCGCCAGACACACCTACCTTGATCGCTGCTGCTATACGGCGAGCTGGCACCTCCCCAAGTCGCCGCTCTCACTTGCCGTGCACTGGAGATCCTCCGATAATGCCGGCGAACGGGGAACGTGAGAGTTGGGCTTGCGCCACGGCCTACAAGAGGAAACAGAAGTGGAAAGAGAATGTGGCTGAAGAAGAAGACCGGTGAGATTGAAGAAATTAATCCGCTGCTCCGGTAAAAAAAAAAAAAGAATCACAATTTGGTCAAATAAATCCAAGCGGTGGATCTGTCTTTTTTTGAATTTCGTCCAGATCCACGAACCCCCTACCTTCTGTCGCCGCCTGCCCTCACGACTTCAGGAGCCCCAGAACTTCACAAGCCCGCCCACGCCTGCGGGAGACGCAAAGCTCTGAACGAAGAGGTGGTCGACGACGACGACAACGAATCGCCTCCATCGGCAAATAAGTTGGTGCAGTCAATCTGCAACGCTTGGCCTGTCAAAGTGGAGTGTCCTCAGTTCGAAGTTTCTTTTATGTCTGAACCGGCCTCACTTTTTCTATCATCACTTGGATTATTTGGAGAGTTCTGGGCTACCATCACTTGAAAGGAAAATAAAGGCCACGAATATTGAATAAAGGAGTACTCCATGAAGAAGCACTCACAGGAAAGTTCTTAATGTCGTCCAAGGAAAACATGCACACATAATCCCACCGTGAGCAACTCGTTGAGGGTCAACCCTTTACTGTGTGCTTGACTTCAGCAAACCAATGTCTGGACAACTCCAGTCGTGTGTAGCCACGCCGCGGAATCCTAAGAATTGTGTCCGCGGGAGAGTTGTTGCTAAAACAGAAAAAGAAAGAACTTATTTTGTGCAGGTTTCTGAGCGAGCCAAGCACTGTGGAGCCGTGCATCGTCGCCGTGCACATAACGCTTGCCGCCGTTCGCCGTCGAGAAGCTGGTCGCGATCTCGGTCCAATTGCACTTAGTCCAAATTTGGAAAGAATATCCTCAAATTAGGTAAGATGCACATCTCTAGTATATTTGCATATTTTACTACCTAATTCTCAACCGCACACCAATTTTTTATTCCATCTATAAGGCTTTAGATGGAATAATTAATCACGCGGGAATAAAATTAATATCTTGATCTTTAAGATTTAAGATCAATTTATCGATTTTATTAGCGAAAAAATCAAGCTGATTGGATATTGTTCCATGATTTGAACGATGTATGATATCTTTGATGATTCTGAATGATTTGGTGCTTATCTTTTAATTGCTTTATTTATCCCGAAAATACAAAAAAAAAAAAATTGCATTTGCATATCATGTAGATTAGAATTCATTTCCTAGATAGAGTTACATGATAGAATAGTTAGTTTTTTTTTTTTTAAATGCATGTTTAGATGGTATCTAGGTTAGATAATATCTTTTGAATTAAATTGCATGACGAGATAATTTTCTAAGTTAAGATAGGATTCTGATTAGTTTATTCCTAACTTAAAATAGATAATATCTCACCTTATTTAGTTTTAATTACGAATTTTCATAAAAACATACAAAAACAATCATGCACATGTCATATAGAATTAGGTTCATGAAATGCACATTCTTTAGTGATTGTTGCTAGGTTCATTTAATTAGAAATTGCCCGTCATTAGACTAGGTCATTTAATAAATGTCGCGTGACATATAACTTGCATATTAAATTGCATGTTGCATGTCATTTTAGTTGAAATAATTTTGTACGTCATTGCATTACATTGCACGTCATTAGAATTAGGTCATTTTGGTTAATTTAGATTGCATATTTAATTATTACATGTTCATTAAGAAAACACAAAAAAATTTACTCATTCATATAGTTTAGGACATGTTGCTATGCCATATCATTTCATATTAGATTAGAAGCATTGCATTGCATATGCATTATATTCTCGTTAAAAAAGTGAAAACAAAAAATTGAGTGATGGCATGTTAATCAGAAATCATATCTAAGATTGCTGATGTGAATTCTAATCTAACATTGCAGATGCGTTCGTTGCTATAAAGTAAGTCCTGCATTTTATTTATTTGCTTGCTTAGGTGTTAAATTGGTGGTTTGCGCACCTGTGTGATCACCTTACATGATAGGAAAGTAAATTAAAATTAATTCAAACTGCTTGCCAAAAATTTTTCAAAATAAAAGAAAAAAGGTACCGAAAGGGCGTTAGAGAAATTTAACGTAATCAAGTCCCCGTACCCAAAATCTCTTGTTCGTATGAGTAAAATAATTCTCCCACTATTTTACTTAGGTGATCAACTTACCATAAACTGATTAGTGGCGATTCCTAGATAAAATCCACTTGCATGTTAAAAAACTTGAACCTAAATCGCGAATTGATATGGGCTTGGGAGAGCTTGAGCTAAGTCTAGGTTTAGCAATCCATTAACCAAACCCTAGGTGGTGCACTCGAAAATTTGATCGCGACACCTAGAGTATTGTCTTTCTTTTGTCACTTCGCGCAATTTCTCAATAGATCAATCGAGAAGAAAGTTCGTTTGATTATGCTTCCAATCACGTGATTTGCGGACTCTGATTTCTTTGGTCTATATGAAGTTGGTTGCCAAAAGGAAGTGAAAGTCCCATCTGAGTGAATAGAAAAGCGGCAGACCTTTTGAAATTAGGAGTTTAGGGTACTGATCCTCGACTTGAGGATCAGCAAGTTTCATATGGTTTCTCACCATTCAAATTTAGCAGATAAGATCTGTTTTGCTTCGATGAGGTTAAGATACTCTTTTACTGCATCCAATGCAATTTTGATGAAGCAAAACGGTTGATGGAATTGCATTGATGAGGTCACATTAGTTTTACTTGTGACATAATGGAATATGATTCACGAAGAATTCCTAAGAGATTTAAAACAATTTTGCCAACAATTGCCAACATGCGAATGAATTTCAAACTTTCGGAAGATTTAGCTTATTAAGCTGGATTTATGTGAACATAGTATGACAATGTCTATACTGGTGTAGGAGCACTAACAGACTATACATATACTTTTCATTATTACAGACACCATTTGTCTAAATAATCAAAATCATGTGGAACTAATAAAAGAGCTTGGATCTGGAGGGACTGAGACTTCAATAGCTCCTTCTAGTATCTGAGTGATTTTCTTCATGGTTGGCCTCAAAGCCGGGTCTTCCTGGATGCACCACAGTGCCGTCATCACAAATCTTCTCACCATCTTTATGTCGCTTGATGCCTCCTCGTCACTCTCCACTAGCACAAGTAGATTCCTGTCATGGTAGCAGTCGTCCACCTAGTCGATCAATACACTTTGAGCTTCACTTTTGGCTTCCGGCTTATAGTTCTTTCTGCGGCAGATGAGCTCAAGCAAAAAATGCCAAAACATCTACTTTGGCAGAAATAGTCATATTCCTAAACCATTTTGGCGCTAAATAACCTTTGGTTCATCTGACACCAGTGGCGATTCATGTTTGGTTTGCCATCAAGAGCTTAGCTAATCTGAAGTATGATATTTTTGCAGTGAGAGAGCCGACAAGAAGAATATTATGTGGCTTGATGTTGCAGTGGATTATATGCCTAGTGCAATCCTATGCAAGTAAGAGAGGCCCCTTTTAACACCACAGGCAATTTCTATTCTTTTGCACCAGCTAGGCCTTGAACACTTTTGAACACTGTTCCAAAAGTACCCCTGCCCAGTTCTTCTTTGAATCCATCTGTTGCTTCTTGAAGCACCTGATAGGTGAAAGTTGGCATGCCTGTGGCTTGGTTGATCTGGACTGGTCGTGAAAATTTAGAACCTCTAGATCAGAAGCTTTTATAAATTAAAAAGCTAAAGAGGAGTAAAAGCAAGTTCAAAAACATAGAACTACCCAACATCACTGATCCGATGATCACCAGAGTTGAGTTCTTGTTCTTCTTCTGGCCGTTTCTTGGAGATGTCAAAGTCGACTTATCTATCCCGACCTTGATCAGAGCTTTTCCACCCACACTTGGATCCATCCTACCATTGAAAAGGGGGTTCTTCTTTTTCTAGCAATTTCCATCTTGAAAAATAGTGACTGCACAAAAACAATCAGCCAAGCAAGCCTCTCAGCACCAGTCCTCGGTTTGTGACGCACTAAGCTTGTAATCATGCCGTGGCCAGTCTATATTGAGCATGTCACGCAAAGCAAACTAGTCCTTTTCAAGCTACTTCCATCACAACTCTGTGATACGAAGTCCTGTCTGCATCCGTTAATCTCGTTCATAGAATCTAATGTAGTATATCCAAGTGCGCAGTGGCATCAGGGCCTCCGAATCCGATCATCTCCATGAGTACAGTAGCTGTTGAAGCAACAAACTTCAGGACCGGTATCTCGTGTGATCCTCATGCAAATATTTGAAGGGACCGGGGAAGAGACCGTCGGCTAGCCCATTGCCCAGTTGGAACTCGAATATGCCGTCTTAGGGTGGACATACTGCCTGAAGACCCCGCCATATTCAAGGATCACTCTTTTGTAAAATCCGCCGGCGGGGATGGTGTCTGAGGTGACGATATTGAGTACCGTTCATTCCTAGCGTGACGACGTAGACCTGACCACTTTGATTGAATATCAAGTGGTAGCCAGTACCCAGGGCGTTGCTAATCTAGTAAGCATTTGAGACGATCGACTTGGTTGGGGTATGAAGTGGAATCTCCTAGCAGAGTAATTGAGGACATGAAGCAATGACAAAATTGAGGACAAATCTTCAATAACATGGGGAGATTGAGGTGTGAGCATTGGGCTTCATCAATTGATTCAAGTGGAAGATGTCAATTATGCAGAAAAGTTGTCGCTTCAATGGACAAGTTAACCAACCAAAAAAAAAAAAGAAAAATGGACAAGTTGCCAATTTCATAGTTGTCGATTGGCTATTGAGACATCGACACACATGTTTATTGTTGACTCGAGACTACTAATAGACTATCTAACAATCAAAGGCTGTTCTGGACAATTTCCTTTGTTGTTTGGTGATCTTCAAAGATGTCCGTTAGACTGCCTAAGGAGACGAACGAATTTATAGTCTATTTTAATTACTTTGCATCCAGTCAAGTGTCTTTAGGAAGTCTTAAGTGTGTTGCAGTTTTCAAGGAGCCAAAGTTCAAGTTTCTAATCTTAGTGTGTCGTAGTTTTAAAAGAGCCAAAGTTCAAGTCTCTATATGTTTTAATGCATTGTCTAGATCCTAGGTCATTATTGTGCTTTTCTAATTCCTATGTCTTTAATTAATTAGATAGATTCTCGTGTTTAATGTTTAGTCTATTTCCTATGTAATTATCCCTCTATATAATAAGGCGAATTCTCAAATGTAAAACAGTGAATTTTGAGTGTACGAATTTTTGAGATTTTCCTCTTTATGAGCAAATATCTTTGGAGAGTGGATTACTCCCGGTCTTTGTATCCTTCGATGGTGGATTCTTCCTTAAGGTGAGCCAAAGAAGCACTATATACTTGGCTGGTGGTTTTCATATAGGCCTTGGTGATGAGCTTTTTCAATCCCGAAGTCGTGTAACAACTCTCATCCATCCCGCTACCACATCAAATATCATTTGAATTCATTATCATTAAGATGGTGATTAGCAAATATTCACCTTGGGGAGTATTTTTATTTCTAAATAGCATCATAAAAAATCCTAAGGAGAGTGAACCAAGTCGTGGCCTAACCACATGAAGATGACATTGGGCCACATGCTCTTAAATTGAGCATACATTGGACAAGGAGGAAAGTATATGCATTGAATGGAATGGCCTCATGCATGTGTCATGGGCCGATCGATTGGGATCGTGACCGTGCGGCGACTCGGGCAACTTTGGATCACCCAAGCTAAGCCTTGCTCGATCAACGCTCGCACACTCGCTTGCACACCCGGATCGTAGAGAGAGAAAACTTCTAGAGAGAGGAGCTCTGGAGAGAAAGGGAACTTGTATTACTGAAAAGGATTGGATGGATACAAATGAGGGGAGGGCACCCCTTCTTATACTCGAGGCCCTTTGATTACATCTGTTGATCTAGATCTTAGTCGGCGGACGAGATCGCACCGCCTCAACTACCGACACTAATGGCGGTTACTAACCACCGACATAAATGAAAGCTATCAAATACCGACATAAATAGGGATAGACTCTAATTACGGTTTCGCCCGCACTTGGATACTTCGGGGAGAAGACTTGGCGAGAACCCAAGTGAAAGTAGGAGATCCTCCAAGGCTGCGTCACGGTCTTCCTCCGGGAACCTCTTGGGTTGGCCTTCTTTTGGCCCGTGACATTCTCCCCCACTCAATCGAGCGACGCCCTCGTCGCTCACAGCTCGACGGGCAGCCTTCCTCGCACGAGCACGGGCTCTCTTCTTTTGATTTTGCTTGGTGCGGACGCTCACGAACAAAGGTCCACACCCCTCCATGATCAGCTCGGATTTAACGCACGGTTCCATCTTCGACTTGGACGGAGCACGCGGCGTGTACTCAACCTCGGGGAAAAGCACTTGAATTGGCATGATGTGTGTTGGAGTAGGATCCAACTCAACCTTCGACTTCACCTCGATCAGCTTGTTTATACGCTTCACGGCCTTCAAGCTCTTGTCGAGGCGTCGGATTGACGCGATGGTCTTGGTGTCGACCACCCCTTTGATCATGGGGATCATCGACGGACATTTTGGATCGGGGACTTTTATGCATTTGGTCCTCATGTCGATCATGGCTCCCACACTATCGAAGAATTGCATACCCAAAATGAGATCATAGTCGTCAAGTGGGATTACCTCGAAAGTCATCTTGTTTCTCCATTCGCCAATCTTGACATCCACGTTGGGAGTTGCTCCTATGCCACGGAAGTCGCCCGAATTGATGGGTTTGTAGGACTTCGCGGATGGCTCCACGTGAAGACCCAAGGCTTTTGCCGCCTCAGTTGACATGAACATGTTCGACGCTCCATTGTCGACCAAAGCATAAAGTGTTCGGCCACACACTTCGACCTCCACAAAGAACATGTCCGTGTTCGAGGTAATCCCCTTTTCTTTGGTTGGCGACCGATCTTGGACGGCGTTGATCATCTTCACCACTCCAATCCGGATCTGCCTCTTCTCTTCTTTGGGGTTCCTCCTCTTCCTCGATGGCAAGGAGGGCGTTGATTCAACCCTTCTTTGGGCACTTTTGGGTCCAATGCGGACCTTGGCAAATGAAGCAAGGAGAAGGCGGGGGTTGATCGAACTTACTCGTGTAGTTCGTTTGTGGTCGACCCATTTGGAAGGATGGCTTGGAAGTACCTTCGCCCCATGTCTTGGCTCGGCCGTTTTGATCTTTCGGCGCACGGGAAGCATCTCCAGCTTCATCCTCGGATTGATCCGACCTCCACTCTCTTGCTCTATTCCTTAGTTCAGCTCTGGTGAGGTCGACGAGCGACTCGGCCACGCTTAGTGCTCTCCCAAGACTACTCACGTCCCGGCGCTTGAGCTCGAGTAGTGCCCATGGCTTCAACCCATCCATGAACGCTCCGAGGGCCTCCTCTTTGCTTAGGTTGCGAATTTGGAGTTTGAGTTCCGTGAACTCCTTCACGTACTCTCGGACCGTACCTCTTTGTTCAAGGCGATGGAGCTTGCTACGAGCTTCCTGCTACGCGAATTCGGGGAAGAAGTAGTCCCGGAACTCCCTTACGAAGTCATCCCATGTGTCCACGGGATTGGCACCACACCTAGTCTCATCACACCTATTGCGCCACCAAAGCATTGATGTATCAGTAAGGAACATAGAAGCAGTTCATACCTTGATCGACTCGTCGTGTATGTTGACGGCGCCAAAGTATTGCTCCATGCTCCAGACGAAGTTGTCCACCTCTTTGGCAGATCGTTCACCTTTGAATTCCTTCGGCTTCGGAACTTCAATTTTGGACACCGCTTGGCTAGGTGCCGCACCGTTGGTGATGCTCAACTTGCATAGGGCGAGCTCGGTCTTGAGCTCTTGGATCTCCGCCTTCATGGCTTCGACCTCGTCCCTACATGGGCTCACCTCCTCGATCACTTGGACGTGCTCCTTCAACACATCGATCGATGCTTCAAGGGCTTCGTCCTTGTCGTGCAACGGGGCTGTAGCTTCGTTGAGGCCGGTCGCGAAGTCTTCACGGAGCGAAGTCTCAACCTCCATGACCCGGTCTCTCACATCATCAAGACCTTCCATGAGTTCGAGCACAGCACTTCGGACCTTCCTGATCTTCTCTTCGAACGCAGCTGCAGCATCCATCGATGCATCTCTTTTCTTCGCTCGGCCGCGAGGTTCCTTGACTTGCACAGCCTCTCCATCCATAACAGCATCCTGGCTCGACATTCTTTCGAACAATTGGCGCTCTTCAATCTCTGGAAGCGGATCTCTCCTTCGCTCTAATACCACTTGTCATGGGCCGATCGATTGGGATCGTGACCGCGCGGTGACTTGGGCAACTTTGGATCACCCAAGCTAAGCCTTGCTCGATCAACGCTCGCACACTCGCTTGCACACCCGGATCGTAGAGAGAGAAAACTTCTAGAGAGAGGAGCTCTGGAGAGAAAGGGAACTTGTATTACTGAAAATGATTGGATGGATACAAATGAGGGGAGGGCACCCCTTCTTATACTCGAGGCCCTCTGATTACATCCGTTGATCTAGATCTTAGTCGGCAGACGAGATCGCACCGCCTCAACTACCGACACTAATGGCGGCTACTAACCACCGACATAAATGAAAGCTATCAACTACCGACATAAATAGGGATAGACTCTAATTATGGTTTCGCCCGCACTTGGATACTTTGGGGAGAAGACTTGGCGAGAACCCAAGTGAAAGCAGGAGATCCTCCAAGGCTGCGTCACGGTCTTCCTCCGGGAACCTCTTGGGTTGGACTTCTTTCGGCCCGTGACACATGCATGAGAAGTGAACAAGCTCATAATTGTCTAGCAAATTTCTGCTTCGCCAGGTGCATGAACGGGGGCAGTCATCTACTTCTGTGAAATTGTTGCAAGCGGACTTTTCCAAAGTGAAATAACCGAAAGACGGAAGACCCTTGACCAAAACATCCTCTGGTCCATCGAATTGAGAATATGGCATGGAAAAGATAGCGAAGGCGTTAGCAGACGCCATAGTTGACTAAGACAAACATGTAATCGAACCCATTAAGCTGCTGGTGCAGATCGATCGTTAGATTTAAATCTCCGAGGTCTTTCCGTTGTCTTGTCTCGGTGTATTTTCCAGTTCCGTCCTGTTTGGACCCGTTATGGAATGGCTTTGACCGTAGCTCGCTGCTTTGTTTATACAAGATCTCCAATGATCATTTGGAAAGGAATACGGATTGCTTAGAAAAATTGTCTAACGTGTGTTGCTTCTCCCTAATTCTCAATAGATGCATCGAGAAGAAAGATCATTTGATTATGCTTCCACCTACGTGATTTGCAAGCTGGGATTTCTTTGGTCTTGAAGAAGTTGGTTGCCAAGACGAAGTGAGTGTCCATTCTGTATGAATAAAAAAGCAGCAGAACTGTTGAAATTGAGATTCCAGACCACCGATCCACGACCAGAGGATTGGCAAGTTTCATATGCTTCTCATAATCTAAATTAGCAGATAAGGTCTGTTCTGCTTGGATCAAGTTAAAATACTCTTCCACTGTGTCAAATGCAATTTTGGTGAAGCAAAATCATCGATGAAAATGCTTTGATGGAGCCTTATTAGTTTTTACCGTGACATGCAGGGATATGATCCACATATAATTCCTAAGTTATTCAACAGAATAATGCCCGTGACTTCAAATTTTTCGGTGACTGATTCTCCATTATTTGATATATAGTTACTTGGTCACTCAACCATCGTAGTCTCTCAATTAATGCATGCAGCCTCGCATGCAATCCCTTTTGTGACGATCGTCAACCCAGTTCTCTCTTGGATATATGCGAGGGAATGTTAAGCTTGACTGATGATTTAGATTATTTAAGCAGGATCCATGCGAAGACATTAAGAAAATGTTTGATCCGGCATAACGGCACTTACATACAATATGAGTACTTTTCATGATTACAGCGACAACAGTTTTCTTAATAAGCAAAATCATACTGAACTGATAAAAGAGCTTGAAACTGGAAGTACTGGGACTTCAACAGCTCCTTCCAACATCTGAGTGATTTTCTTCATGGTTGGCCTCAAAGCCGGGTCTTCCTGGATGCACCACAATGCTGTCATCACAAATCTTCTCACCCTCTTTATGTCACTCGATGCCTCCTCATCGCTCTCCACTAGCCTAAGTACGCTCCCGTCGTGGTAGCAGTCATACGCCCAGTCAACTAGCACAATTTGAGCTTCAATTTCTAATTTCGGCTTGTAGTTCTTTCTGCAGCAGATGAGCTCTACCAATAAAATGCCGAAGCTGTAAACGTCTACCTTGCTTGAAATAGGCATATTCCTAAACCATTCTGGCGCTAAATAACCTCTGGTTCCTCTGACTCCAGTGGTGGTTCGTGTTTGGTTCGCCATCACAAGCTTAGCTAACCCAAAGTCTGATATTTTTGCTGTAAGAGAGCCATCAAGAAGAATATTTTGCGGCTTGATGTCACAGTGGATTATATGCCTAGTGCAATCGTCGTGCAAGTAAGAGAGGCCCCGTGCAACATCGCAGGCAATTTCTATTCTTCTATACCAGCTGGGCCTTGAAGCACCAAATAGGAAATCTGCCAAAGTGCCATTGCTCATGAGCTCATACACCAGAAGTCGGTGTTGACCTTCATTGCAGTATCCAAGCAACTGCACTAAGTTCTTGTGGTTAGTTTGGCCAATTGCAATCACTTCTCTTTCAAACTCCTTTTCGCTTTCTCCGGTCCTTGTTGCCAGCAATTTTACTGCCACAAAGTTTGTATACTCGGATCTGAGAACACCTTTGTACACCGTTCCAAAAGCACCCCTACCTAGTTCTTCTTTGAATTGATCTGTTGCTTCTTGAAGCTCCTGATAAGTGAAAGTCTGCGTGCCTGTGGCTTGGTTAATCTGGACTGGTTGTGACAACTTAGAATCCCTAGATCGGAAGCTTCTATAAATTAAATAGGTAACGAGGAGTAGAAGCAAGTTCACAAACACAGAGCTACTCAACAGCACCGATCCGATGATAATCAGAGTGGAATTCTTGTTTCCATTTCCTGTAGATTTTGAAGTAGAGTTATTTATCCTGACCTTGATAAGAGCTTTTCCAACATCAGTAAGGTCCACCCTTCCATTGGAAAGAGGGATCTTCTTTTTCCAGCAAGTTCCACTCCTACTCAAATAAGCAACTGCGCAAAAACAATCAGCCAAGCAACCTTGTCTGCAGCTGTCCTCGGTTTGTGCCGCAATAGCCTCATAATTATACAGTGGCCAGTTTGTATTGGGCAAGTCGTGGAAAGTGAACTGGTCTGTTTCCGGCCTACTTCCATCACAACTCTGGGGTACGAAGTCCTGTTTGCATCCACTCATCTCGTTTGTTGAATCTAACAGAGTATATCCGGGTGGGCAATGGCATCGGGGCCTGTGATCGTCTCCAAGAGCACAGTAACTGTTGAAGCCACAAGCTCCGGAACCGATAGTTTGCTTGATGCTCTGGCATATATTTGGAGGAACCGGGGAAGAGACCATCGACCAGCCCTTTGCCGAGCCAGAACTCGAATTTGCCAGCTTGGGGTGGACATAGTGCCTGAAGACCCCATCATATTCAAGGATCGCTCTTTGGTAAAAGTCAGGTTTGTGACTGAGGTGACGAGTTTGATCACTGTTCCATTCCTAGCCGTGAGGGAGACCTGACCACTTTGATTGAATATCAATCGGACGCCGCTACCTTTGGTGTTGCTAACCCAGTAAGTATCTGAGGCATCCCATGGGTGAGGAGTGGCATGGAATGCGAGATTTCCATAGGCTCCCAGCACGAAGTTGAATCTCCCGGCGGAGTAATTCATTTCAGAGTAGCGAGCGTTAACTTTAGTCCCGTTATCTAACTGTTGCGTAGGCAGCATCGTGTCAGTCGGATGGCTGAACGTCTCCCACAAGTTGACGTTGTTCTGGCCAACTAGGACAAAGTTCCCCGTGTCGAGCATGGCTGCATACATTACACGAGCACCAATCGAGCGAGGAGGCCACAACTCTCTTCCAATCGGGTCGGTGAGCACCAGTCGGCCGTCAGCAGTCAACTGGATCTTCGAACCTTCTGGCGCTAGATTATCGCCATTCGCCGACCAGACAATGGTCTTCTCCTCTATCTTCTCGAACCATATTGCCAGCAAATGAGCCCCTTGTCCCATTTTCCGGAACCCGAAGGCGAACTCGCCAGACGGCGACAGCCAGCAAGAGTTTCGGTCATCCGCCGTTAACGATGAGCCCAAGGTGAGGTCGCCGTTGGTCTGACCCCTGGCGGAAAGCGGAAGTGTGACGAGCAGCAGAAGGATTCGGAGCATCACTGAAGCCATACGAGATGAAATTTTGAGGCGTTGCTCGAGTCGAGCTACTGCAGCCTCAAGGATGTAAACCAGCGCTCTTTATAGAATTCCAGTATCTCTCTCGTCACTTGTCAACAAGCTTACAAATCCACCACCTTGACATCTAGCTGTAGATTACCGAGTGTTTTAGATTTTTTAGGGGAAACCGTCAATCAACCGGTAAATTGTCACTTGTCAGCACAATACAAAATAAGTTTCTAGAGTTTTACAATTGGGCCCCTTCAGTCAATTAGTAACAAACGAACGAAAAAAATGATATTATCATCCTCAAACAGTAAGTTTATCTAGATTACCCAGTGCTTTAACATACCAAATAAAGATTTTATCTCGTTAGAATCTAGTGTATAGTGGTAGATCACCAAGTGCTTTAAAATTTTACGAGTGAGCCTGTCAAGCAATTAGTAAATTTCTAGTGAAATCATGATATTATCATCCCCCACCTCAAGCAGTGAACTCTTAAGTGCTTTAAAATTTTTCAAGTGGGTTCATCAGATACGTGGTCAATTTCTAAAGAAGTTGATAATTTTTTTATTTCACTGGTCGTAACTTGTTAAGCTAAAAGTAAGCTTATGTTGGTAAATTACTATTTTCACGGTCCTTAACTGTACTGGTAATCTCCAAAGACAACCTCCTAAATAAGTTAAGTAAGACCTTTGGCAAATTTCATACTTCACGTGATACTACCTTAAGAGAGAACAGACATATTGCTAATTTCGCCGGTACTTACTAACTTTAATGGGGGATGTTTACAATTTAAGATTGAATATGGTGTTAGTAAATCTCTCAAATTGTTGGCAACTTATTATGCTAAAAGCAGGGCTACGTTGGTGAATTACTTATTCCCACAGTACGTTGATAACCAAGGTTATATTTCCAACGGAAAATTCCTTACTTTCTTAGTAACTTACCAACTTATAAGGAGACCCATATTTATAATTTATCAAATTCACTCTTAAGTTACTAATTTCACTGCTAAGTTTTTTACTTTGAGCGATAATTTCCTAAGAAAGGTGATGATTTACTCTTGCATTTAATGTTGGCGAATTGCTAACTTTGTTAACTTGGACCGACAAGTTACGTGATATTACCAACAAGATTTATAAATTTTAATCATATTAGAAAAGTGCCGTGCGCGGAAACATGGTTGGAGTTGGCGCGTTTCTTTATTTCTCCGTACGTGGAAATTTAGAAAAAGGCAGGTCTGCTTGGGCGGATCCATTAATCTTCGGTCGTCACCCTGAAATTTCGCAACAAGAAACAGACAAATTTAGAAGACTTTGACCGAAACATCTTTTAGGTTTAGAGGAGGAGATTTTGGTAGTGGAAAATGTTTTACTTTGACCAAAATACAAAGGATTCGATTCCGGTGGAAATCGAAGCGATCACAGATCACTTCGTGGAAATTGAACGTTTCAATGCGCGTACGTACGTGGAAATTTTGCTGTGGTGTCCCCCATCAAGCATGCATGCAATCAGCGGATGTGATTGTGAACCGTCTAATTTGACTTTAACCAGATCGGTCGTGGACTTCACAAGAAAAAAACAATACTCCTGATCAATCCCCCCCGCGACCCGCCAAACGTACACAGCACACCTAACACCACCCCGACAACTGACACGTCAGCACACGCCCGCCACACTGTCCGGTGCTCTCCCTCCATTGTCGTCTTCCGCAGGGAAATATAGAAGTGCAGGAGATGGCTACGTCTATCCACGAGAAATCTGCTGCTTTGTTTCGTGCGATGGCGGGCAAACAATTACCTCCTCCTTCTCCTTATTCTTCCTCGTGCTCTGAAGCACGCCGCTGGATTGTGCTTTGCCCGAGGAGTTAAGCGAGGCGAGGAATGTTCTCGACGTGAGTGGCGTACTCCACGCGATTGTGAACCGTGTTGTTGGGGTGATCTAATGCTTGCTGGTTAGACTGCAATTGAGTCTTGTGCAGCTTGGAGAGGAATGACTACATCAATGATAGATGAACATAATTCAGCATATATTCTGCAGAAATTTGCATACATCAAATTGTTCTGTTAACCTCTGTTAAATTTGACTATCGAAAAGAATTGACGTAGTTTTTCATCATTATTCAAAAGGAAAGGCGTTGATGCGAATGTCACGTTAGGCAATTTAGAAGAAAAAAAATAAAAACTATTTAAAGTTAAATGTTGTATGTTGCAATTAAAATATAATCAATTGTTTTCGAAACTTTAGAGAAATAAAATTAGACAAAAAGAACAAGAAATATAAAGGAGAAAATCATTCGCGGGAATCAACTCCATCTATTTTTGCATTTAGCTACTTTGTTTCACAGCCCTAGTTGGTGCTGGTTCTTAAGCTTCCATGGCAACGAGATCTCTATTCTCGTTCAAATCCGCCATTCACTAGACGTTCACCACCTCGCAGCGCAACACCGCTTCATTCTTCGATCTACTTTGACTATGTGGGCTACGATCATCGTCTCAGATCTGTGCAACGGTCATCATTTGTCATAGATCTGAGCAAGGGTCATGGCCGTAATTGTCGGAGGAGCGACAGTAGCTAGTGGCAAGGTCCTTGTTGACAAGTGACGAGGGATGCCACCTTACCGTAGCTAGTGGGAAGGGAATATGTATGCTTAGAAAATGGTCTGCCTTGTGTTGCTTCCCGCAAGTTCTCAAATGGAAAAATTGAGAAGAAAGTTCGTCTGATTATGCTCCCAACTACGTGATTTGCGGACTGTGATTTTCTGGCCTATAACAAGTTGGTCGCCCGAAGGAGGTGAGAGTCCCCTTCTGTATGAATAAGAAACCAGCAGAGCTATTGAAATTAGGATTTCCGGGTACCCGATGCACGTCTTGAGGGTCGGCGACTTTCATACGGCTCTCATCATCTAATTTAGCAGAGAAGATTTATTTTGCTTGGGTCAGGTTGAAACACTGTTCTACTGCGTCGAATGCAATTTTAACGAAGCAAAATCGTGGATTACAAATTGCTTTGATGGAGCCACGTACAGGGATATGATCCACGTAGAATTCCTTAGAGATTCAACACAAGAATGCCCGTGACTTCAAATCTACCGGTGACAGGTTCTGCATCATTTCATATAATTACTTGATCATTCAACAATATAAATCTCTCTTCAAAGTTGCATGCGGCCACGCATGCAATCCTTTCTGCTGACAATCGTCAACCTGTTCTCTCTAGGATACTTGCGAGGGAATGTCAAGCTTGAGTAAGATTTAGCCATTTTAAGTGGGATCCATGGGAGGACATCATGAAAAAGTATATTCTGGCGTAATTGCAATTACAGACAATACGGATAATTTTCACGATTATAGACATTAGTTATCTTAATAAGCAAAATCATATTGAACTAATAAAGGAGCTTGGATCTAGAGGGACCGAGACTTCGACTGCTCCTTCCAACATCTGAGTGATTTTCTTCATGTTTGGCCTAAAGCGAGGTCTTCCTGGATGCACCACAATGTTGTCATCACAAATCTTCTCACCCTCCTCATGTCGCTTGATGCCTCCTTGTCACTCTCCACAAGCGAAAGTACATTCCCATAGAGGTAGCAGTCATACACCTAGTGGACCAGTACAATTTAAGCTTCAATTTCCGCTTCCGGCTCGTAGTTCTTTCTATAGTAGATGAGCTCTACCAACAAAATGCCAAAGCTATAAACGTCTTCCTGTAAGACTAAATCTAAATAAAACATGATGATCCCAATTTATCATTCATATATAAATTCATGCAAAAATTGGGGATTGATTTGTGGAAACGTAAAGATTGACATACCTCTAGCCATTGATGAAAGTCTGCAAATGCGGAAAGCCCTAAAACCTTGGATGGATCCATGAAGCATGATTGATCTATGAATATAGAAACATCATATCTATATGTCATGTTCTACTAGCCAATTATCCTCAAACGTGATTGTGTGTTTTCTATAGTGATGGGGTTTGAACTAGACAACATGACGTTTTATTCCGTTCTTACGTTACCGATATCTTTCATCAAGACCGTTATAGTAACATATTAATGGGCAAATATCGTGTAATAAACGCGGGTAATAAATTGGAATTAATTGGGAAATACAAATTTGAGATCACATTTAGAATAATAAAATATATTATAACATTCTCCCATTGATCCCAGTATTCCATCAAATGAAATATCAACTCAAACCCACATAAACTTCACGGTAAAATAAAACACATGAACCACAACGATGAGTCCTTTTAGAGCGAGTATTATCTTCCGTGTATCATAATGCATTTTAGTAGCTCACATGTGATAAAATAACTTAATGAATAAACCTTATGTATTGAGAAAAACATTGCAAATGAATAAAAGTCTCACAAATTCTTCCATATAAAGAAAAATCTAGATGATTGGACCAATGCCCATTCTGAATACGTGATCCTTATAACTCATTGGTGGCATCTTCTAGTTAAACAATCAGCTATCATCAATCTAGTGCTTACGTATTCTATGACCACTTTCTTCTCTTTAACATGTTCTTTGATGGCTAAATACTTGATGTCGATGTGCTTGCTTCCACTACTCCTTTTTTTTATTCTTAGCCATGAAAACAGCAACTGAATTGTTGCAAAACATTCTCAATGGCCTAGAAATAGAATCCATAACTCTAACCTCGATATGAAACTTTTCAACCATACACAATGTGAGGTGGCCTCAAAATAGGAAACGAACTCTACCTCCGTAGTGGAAGTGGCAACCAAGGTCTGTTTTGCACTCTTCCAGAATATAGCTCCGCTAGCAAAAATAAAAATATATCCCAATGTTGATTTATAGGAATCAACGAAGCCAGCAAAGTCTGAATTCGAGTAACCAACTACCTCCAAGCTATTCGTTCGTCTATACATAAGCACGTGTCCCTTTGTACCTTGAAGATACCTCATTACCTTCTTTGCAGCTCTTCAGTTGTCTAAACCTGGATTACTATGGTATCTTCCCAGCATTCCCATAGCAAAAACAATGTCAGGTCGAGTGTAAACCTGAGCATGCATCAAGCTTCCGACAACAGAAGTATATGGGATATTCTTTATTTGTTCCTTTTCAAAGTTGTTCTTTGGGCATTTGCTCAATTTAAACATGTCATCCTTTATAATGGGTGCTATACTTGACAAACAATTTTTCATCCAAAATTTCTCTAAGACTTTATTGATATAAGTTTCTTGAGATAGTCCTAATATATCTTGAGGTCTATCCCTATTAATCTTAATGCTAGTGACATAAGATGCTTCACTTATATCTTTCATATCAAAACTCTTAAAGATAAATTATTTCACCTCATATAACAACTCATTATCATTAGTTGCAAGTAAAATATCATCCACATATAGCACAAGGAAACAAATTTTGCTCCCACTAACCTTCTAGTATATACATTGATACATGACATTATCTACAAAACAAAATTAAGAAATGAACTCATGGAACCTCAAGTACCATTGGCGGGATACTTGTTTCAGGCCATATAGAGATTTCTTAAGCTTGTATACCTAATGCTAACAAGTACTAGAAAAGAATCATTCTGGTTGTTTCATGTAAATCACTTCTTCTAGTTTTCCATTGAGGAATGCCGTTTTCACATCCATTTGATATAACTCCATATCAAAATGAGCAACCAATGTCAAAATGTGTACATGTTGCAAACTTGTTTTCCAACATTTGAATAACTCAAAAAACATCCTTTGAATAGTCTTAGTTGAAACTCGATTTAATATATACACTGCCATTTTAAGAGTCTCAGTTTACAAGAATCTAAGAAGTTTGGAGCTGCTGAGCATACTCCGCACCATGTTTATTAATGTTTGGTTTCTTCTTTCTATTGCATTATTTTGGTCTAAAGAATCAAGCATATTGTATTGGGCAATAATCTCATGCTTTTCAAGAAACTTCGCAAATGGACCAATTGCTTGTCTATCTTCAGTGTATCTACCATAGTATTCTCCACCTCTATCTAATCTCATGATCTTAAATTGCTTGTCGCATACCTTAAAAGCATCTAGCGTTTCGTGCTTATTAGGAAGCAAGTAGAGATACATGAATTGTGAATAATCATCTATGAAAGAGATGAAGTATCTCTGACTATTTGAGTCCATATCTGGACTATAAATATATGTATATATGATTTCTAATATTTTGGTACTTCTCTTAGCACATTTCTTTGACTTGTTAGTTTGCTTTTTTCCTTTATACAGTTCACACAAGTGTCATAATCAGTAAAGTCTAGAGTACTAAGTACTCCATCATTTACTAATTGCTTAATTCTATCTATAGAGATATGTCCCAATCTTCGGTGCCACAACATAGAGGAATCCTCATTCACAACACATCGCCTTATGCCAGCATTATCGGGAACGTGCATCGCATTATAAATAGTATTGTCTTGTAAATCAATTCGAAAGAGACTGTCAGATAAAATACCACTCCCAAAAATTCAGATTTATATGATAAACTAAATGTTGATTCTAAAAATTTAAAGGAGTATCCCAAAGGCACAAATCTTGAAACTTAAATTAAATTCTTAAACTAGGAATATAAAAAGTCATTTCTAAATTCAAAACAATGCCACTACTGAGAACTAATCTACATGTCCCAATAACTTCCATATACGAATGCATTTTGTTTCCTAAATAGATACTTTGTTCACTTTCTGCTGGTTTCCACTGGTTCTGAAAACCCTACAAGGGATTCGAAATGTGGATTGTAGAACCATAATTAAGCTACCAAGTGTTGTGACTCACATCAACCATATTAGATTCATAACAAACATATGAGAGTGGGTTACCTTTCTTCTTGAGCCACCTTCTTCATATGCCCCTTCTTTTTACAGAAGAAGCACTTGGATTTCTTCTTAATGCCGGCTTGGGGAGGTAGAGGCATTTTACCTTTTCCCTTTTACTTGTCTTACCCTTTGTACTTATCCTATGTTGTTATATGAGCACTTTCTCCTTTCTCCATTAGCAGCCTCTCTTCCTCTCGAACACATATGGTCATGAGTTTATTGATTGACCATTTTGTATTATGTGTGTTGTAAGAGATCTTGAAATGGGCATACTCTTGTGGAAGAGTGTTCAAGATATAGTACACATAAAAAGATTATGATATCTCAACCTCAATATTTTTCAGCTGAGCTACAATATCCATCATCTTCATGATGTGCTCTACACACCTCTTACATTGGTAAGCTTCAACAATGAGAATTTTATAATTAGGGTTATGGCATGTGCCTTTTCTGAAAACTCAAATTGTGCATTAATAGTCTCCAGCAATTCCTTAGCATTGTTATGCTAAATGAATGAACCATGAATACTAGAAGATAGTTTTGTTTTTATGCACATCACATTGAGATGGTTGGACCGCTTCCATTGTGCATAAAGAGTATATTCAACCCGAGTACCATCCTTAGTATGTTCAAGTGGTTTGTCTGACCGTAAAGCATAATCAAGATCCATGCATCTCAATTAGAGAAGAACTAATTCCCTCTATTCTTTATAGTTATTTCCATTAAACTCGGGAACAATTATACCAGAACTAATCGTAGGTGGTAATACTGCATTATAATCAAAGAAAAACTTATGTATCAATATATTTGAGGCAAATAAACTTAAATCATATTTTACCAATGTAAAACATGTTATAAAATATGAATCACATAACATCAAAAACTGTTTATGAGCTAAGTTTCTAATTTAAATAGATTAATAATTACTTCATGATGAACTATCAAATTATATTCCATTCGTTAATCCTTGTGGGTAAATTAAGAAAGATAAAATAATATTTTAAATTAATCAATTACATTAATATATTGAAAATTCATGTGGGATAAAATTTATAATATTAATGTGACTAATAACATGCAATGCCCTTTCATTGGATGTGGTCCATAGACTCTTAATGTATATAGTTTAATATAATCAAAGATGCTGTGACTAATCTTCAATTAATTAAATATATACAGATCACTAGATATTTAATTCTACTAGAAAATATTCAAAAATTGCATGTAAGGGAAAAACAGTAAAATAACATGTAAAAGGGTTAAAACTGTAATTTTGCACGCAAGGGTAGAATTGGAATTTCAATTGTAAGGGGTAAAACATGAATTTTATGCCCAAAAGGGCAAAATCGTAAATTTTCACGCCCAAAGGGGGGAAACTGGAATTTTATGCAGCCAGGGTAAAACCGTGATTTTTCTTTATGTGGAGGGGTTAAATCGTAATTTAGGTAGCAAAGGGCAGAATTAGAATCCAACAATATGCAGAGGGACAAAAGCATGTGCTGATTTGTGGCGTGCACACGCTTGCAGCTCCCCTATTGGGTGCATGCGTTGCATGCTCCCACTGACGCACCCGTTCCATGTGCTCGGGCACGTCTGACGGCCTTCTCTTCGAGAATTTCTTTGCCGCTGCTCCGCCATGACCAGCCACTGTTTCGCCGCTCAATCTTCATCCATAGCCCATGTCCGATCAAATTAATCAATGGGTCTTGAAGACAATCTCGAGAGGAATGCATAGTTTCAAGATTCAGCAAAAACGACCAACAAATTGACTAGAATTAAGTCTAAAACTATTTGCCCTAAAACCCTAACCATTGAAAATTTCACCGCATAATTAACCTTTGATGATCAGTAATATGCCAAATAACTATTATCGCATTGGTGGATCACCCGAATTTGATCAGAATTTGAAATTCTGCTCCAAACCACCAAAGATCCGAATTTTACCCATACATAATTCAGTGAAAATATACAAAAATTCCAAAATTTTCACCAAGGCAGAGATTATAAATATGCTTTAATACCAACTGTAAGACTAAATCTAAATAAAACCTAACGATTCCGATTTATCACAAATTCATACAAAAATTTGGGATCGATTTGTGGAAACGTTAAAGTCAACATACCTCCAACCATTTATGAAAATATAATGCGGAAAACCCTAAAAAGTAGGATGGATTCACAAAGCTCGATCGATATGCAAATATGGAAACACCAAATCTATTCCACTAGCTAATAGTCCTCAAACGTGATGATGTGTTTTTTGTAGTAATGGGGTTTGAATTAAACAACCTAACGTTTTATTCCATTTCTTATGTTACCAACATTTTCTATCAAGACCGTTATGGTAATATATTAATGGGCAAATATCACGTAATAAATGCGGATAATAAATTAGGTAATTAATTAATTGAGAAATATAAATTTGGGATTTTATTATAACACACTTCTTTGCTAGAAATAGGCATATTCTTGAACTATTCTTGCACTAAATAACCTCTGGCTCCTCTGACTGCAGTGGTGGTTCCTGTTTGGTTCGCCATCAAGAGCTTTGCCAATCTGAAGTATGATATTTTTGCAGTGAGAGATCCACGAAGAAGAATTATTTTGCGGCTTGATGTCGTAGTGGATTATGTGCCTGGTGCAATCGTCATGCAAGTAAGAGTGGCCGCGCGCAACACCATAGGCAATTTCTATACTTTTGTACCAGCTGGGTCTTGAAGAGCCCAAAAGAAAATCTGCCAAATTGCCGTTGCTCATGAATCCATACACCAGTAATCGACGTTGACCCTCATTGCAGAATCCAAGCAATTGCACCAAGTTCTTGTGGTTAGTTTGGCTAATTGCACTCACTTCTCTTTCAAACTCCTTTTCGCTTTCTTCGATCCTTGTCGCCAACATTTTTACTGCCACAAAGTTTGTATCCTCGGATCCAAGAACACCTTTGTACATTGTTCCAAAAGAACCCTACCCAGTTCTTCTTTGTATTCATCTGTTGCTTCTTGAAGCTCCTGATAATTGAAAGTCCGCATGTTCGTGGCTTGGTTAATCTGGACTGGTCGTGAAAACTAAGAATCCCTAGATTGGAAGTTGTTATAAATTAAATAGCTAATGAGGAGTAAAAGCAAGTTCAAAAACATAGAACTACTCAACAGCACTGATCTGATGATCACCAGAGTTGAGTTCTTGTTCTTTTTCTGGCCGTTTCTTGTAGATGTCAAAGTTGAGTCATCCATCTGGACCTTGATCAGTGCTTTTCCACCCACACTAAGATCCTTCCTACCATTGAGAAGAGGGATCTTCTTATTCCAGCAATTTCCGTCTTTGAAAACAGCGACTGCGCAAAAACAATCAGCCAAGCAAGCCTCTTGGCACCAGCCTCAGTTTTCAATGCCCTGACCTCATAAGCAGACTGCGGCCAATCTGTATTGAGCATGTCAGGCAAAGCAAACTAGTCTTTTTCAGGCCTACTTTCATCGCAACTCTGTGATATGAAGTCTTGTCTTCATCCGTTCATCTCATTCGTTGAATCTAACAAAGTATATCCAGGTGGGCAAAGGCATCGGGGCATCTAAATCGGATCGTCTCTAAGAGTACAATAGCTGTTGAAACCACAAGCTCCAGGACCCGTATCTCGTGTGATCCTTGTGCATATATTTGAAGGGACCAGGGAAGAGACCATCGACCAGCGCATTGGTCAACCAAAACTCGAATTTGCCATCTTTGGGTGGAGATATTGCCTAAAGACCCTTGGAACTTCATATGAGGTGACAATATTGAGTATTGTTCCATCCCTAGACGTGAGGTAGACCTGACCACTTTATTTGAATATCAACCGGAAGCCGACACCTAGGGTGCCGGTAGCCAGTATGAATATGAGATGGCCAGCGAGGTAGGAGTGGCATAGAGCACGAGATTTTTGTTAGCTTGCAGTGCCAAGAGGAATCTCCCAGTGGAGCAATTCATTTCGGAATAGCGAGCTTTAACATTAGCCCCAAAATCTAACTAATGTGTAGGTAGTATCGTCTCTGTCGATTGGCTGAATGAATCCCACAAGTTGACGTGGTTTGTGCTCGCTAGGATGAAGTTCCCCGTGTTGAGCATGGCCGTGTGAAGAGGCACCGCCTCTCTCTCTCTACTCTTCCAGATTTTTCTCCTGATTTCATAGCCGCAATTGTTGACAAATGGGTCAGCGAGTTGCAATAAAATAATAATAGGAGGAGATACTCTGATGTGGAAGCCGGGTCATTGACCGACTTTACATCCTATAAATAGGGGCTCGTGTCCCTTGTGTGTGGAGTGTAGGGTGTTGTGTAAAGTGTCGTGAGTGTAGGGTGTAAGGGGTCTTGTGTATGAGTGAGGTCTTTAGAGGTGGTCGTGTAGAGTGTGTTGTGTGTCACAAACTCAAGTAAAGATATAGGAATTGTATTTTCTTCATTGAATTGTACATTGTTACAGGGATGTATATATTATACAAGAAGATTCAATAAAGAAGTAAAGAAAATATTTCTATCCAAAAAAATATTCCTAGTCCTAAAATATATACAATCCAAATCAATTACAATTTCCAATCTGATTTCATATCTTCAAAGCATATCTTCTTTCAACACTCCCCCTCAAGCTGGTGGCTTGTATATATCCAAGACACCAAGCTTGTTTAGAATATATGTATGTTGCCTTTGGGAAAGAGGTTTAGTAAATATATCTGCAAGTTGCTCCGTGGTTCTAATCCCTCTTGTCTCGATGATCCCTTCCTTGATATTCTCTCTTGTAAAATGGCAATCAACTTCTATATGTTTCGTCCTCTCATGTAATATGGGATTTGCTGCAAGTTTGATTGCTGAATCATTATCACAAAAGAGTAGTGTCGGACCTCTAACTTGTATCCTAAGATTCTGAAGTAGACCTCGTAACCATACCACCTCACAGACAGTCTTTGCCATAGATCGATACTCAACTTCTGCTGATGATAATGATACAGTGGATTGCTTCTTTGTCTTCCATGAAAGCAGTGACTCCCCAAATTTAATACAGAAACCAGTAATAGATCTCCTGCTCATAGGACATGTAGCATAATCCGAATCACAATAGGCTGTCATCTCCATATTGCACTTCCGAGAAAGAAGTATTCCTAGTCCTGGACATTTCTTCAAATATTTTACCACATTCAAGGCTGCATTCATGTGAGATTGTTTTGGACTGTGCATGAACTGGCTGAGAGTCTGTACAGCATAGCAGATGTATGGCCTAGTCATGGTGAGATAGATAAGTTTTCCAACAAGTCTCTGATAACTTGTCGGATCCTTCAGTAATAGATCATCAGAGAAAGACATCCCAGCATCATAATCAACACTGGTTAATTTTGCATTATGTTCAATAGGAATGACCGCCGGTTTGCATCCTGATAATCCGGCTTCTGATATAATCTCCATCACAAATTTTCTTTGGCTAAGAGAAATCCCCTGATCAGAACGAGCTATCTCTATTCCAAGAAAGTACTTAGGTGACCCTAAATCTTTGATATGAAAAGAGGAATGTAGATACTCTTTAAGCTTCCTCACAGTGGAATCATCATTTCCCATAATTAGTATGTCATCAACATAAATCAAGTAGATAGACGACGTACCATTTGTCCAAGTGAAAAGAGCATAATCATGCTTGGACTGCTTAAATCCAGCACCCGTGAGTGCATTAGTAAATTTGGCATACCACTGCCGAGAGACCTGTTTTAAACCATAAAGAGATTTGCGGAGACGACATACCTTAGACTCCCCTTGTCTCCGTAATCCTTGTGGAAGATCCATATAAATCTCCTCTTCCAGATCACCATGAAGAAAGGCATTATGGACGTCCATCTGATGTAACGTCCAGTTGCAAAAAACAGCAACCGATAAGAAAGAGCGAACCGTGACGTCCTTGGCTACTGGAGAAAATGTTTCATGATAGTCAAATCATTCTCTCTGTGTGAACCCCTTGGCTACCAACTGGGCCTTGTACCTTTCCACAGAACCATTTGCTTTATATTTAATCTTATATACCCATTTACAACCAATGGGCTTACGATAAGGAGGCAATGATACGATATCCCAAGTGTGATTGTCATTCAGGGCTTTAAGTTTTGCTTCCATGGCCTTTTGCCAGCGTGGATCATGTACAGCCTCATGATAGTTAGACGGTTCTTGTTCCTCAGAAATGCGGCTAATGCAACATAAATGTTCTGACGACAACAGATCAAAAGACACATAGGAGGAGATAGGGTAACGAGTACCTGACGATTTTGATGAAGAACAGATAAAATATTTTGTCCAAGCTGGTGGACGAGTGACTCGACCAAATCGTCGAGGTGGCTCAGTTAATACATCCAACGATGGTTCTTCAATATTTGCAGATTCTATGGAATTGATCACTTGAGGTTCCTCTTCTACGAAATCCTTCTCGAATGAATCTCCAGTAGAGTGCTCATCAGGTGGCGAAGGTGATATTGCATCCACTATATGTTGTCTTGGAGGAGAAGTAATAACATAAGATCCTCCAGAAGATAAATCTTCTTCTGACAAGAAACTACGATTAGTGTTGACATCTTCTTCAGACATGGGAGCAGAATTCTGGAAAGGGAAAGTTTCTTCATGAAAAACCACATCTCGGCTGATAAAGAATTCCCCAGTAGACTGTTCATAAACTCGATATCCCTTTTTAAGGTTAGCATACCCCATGAAGATGCATTGCCGAGCACGAGGGCCCATTTTATCCCGAGGCCCTATTGTAGTCACATAACAGAGACAACCAAACACTCGAAGATGACTCAAATCTGGTTTCTTTCCATATAATAATTCAAATGGAGTTCTTCCTTTCAAAACCCTAGATGGCATACGATTTATCAGATATGTTGCAGTGACCACACAATCTCCCCAGAAGTTCTCTGGTATAGATGCTTGGAATTTTAGGGCCCGTGCCACTTCCAAAAGATGACGGTGCTTTCTCTCTACAACTCCATTCTGTTGTGGTGTATAAGTGCAAGTACTTTCATGCAAAATTCCACTCGAAGAAAAGAAAGAAGCACACTCACCACTGAAGAATTCTTTTCCATTATCAGTACGGATGCGGCGAATTGACTTTCCAAACTGAGTTTTGGATAAAAAAATCAAAATTCTAAGGTGAGATAGAACTTGATTTTTGGATTGTATGAGAAAGACCTAGGTGGCACGTGAGAAATCATCCACAATTGTGAGAAAGAACCGTGAACCGTCATGGTTTAATGTATGATATGGTCCCCAGACATCAGCATTAATTAAAGAAAAAGTGCTATCAGCACGAGTGTTACTAGTTGGAAAGGAGGAACGAGTTTGTTTCGCCAAAGGACAAATAGAACATTGAGGATAAGGGAAAGAGGCAGTGTGACCCAATCTTTGATGATAAAGGGAATTTTTATTGCTAGCAACATTACACATTGATTTGTTGAAAGCAACAGAAGAAGTAAAATTGTTTGGAAGATCGATCCAAAAATACAATCCTTGATAGATTCTACCCAAGCCCATCAGATTGCCAGTCGAAAGGGCCTGAAATAGACATTTATCAGAGTCAAACAAGGCATGACAGGAATTTTCTTCACAGGCTCGAGAGACTGATATGAGATTAAATTGGAAACTAGGGACATAAAAGACATTTTTAAGACTGATGAGTGGGCTAAGAATCACGGTCCCGGTCATATCAACTTGTGTGGTGTTTCCATTCGGAAGTTGTACCGATATAGGAAAGGATAATTTCTTAATATTGGAAAATAATTTATGATCGCAGACAATATGATCACTAGCTCCAGTATCAATAATCCAGGCATCCTTTGTAATAGAGTTCATCAGACAATAAGAAATACTTGTGAAACTCCCTGCCTTGTCAGAAGCATCTAACTTCTTTAAAGCTTCCATCATCTCCTGATATTGCCCATGAGAAATTGATTTGTCTGCTGATTTTCCCAATACCTGTAAAACAGTTGAAAATTTCCTTTTCTCCTTTTCTCCAGGTTTACCATGAAGCTTCCAGCAATTTTCAACTGTGTGATGTGGACGTTTACAATAATCACAGTACAGCTTACCCCTTCCCTTTTGATTATTTTTTGTGAAGGAATTTGGCCTATTCACGGCATGGGCCATCGTCGCTCCATATGGCCCATCAGAAAATGCGAGGAAGTTACCTTGCGGCCCTTCAGAATAGACTGGATAATGCTCACGTGGGCCGTCTGGCCCATAGACATTTGAATTACGTGGGCCATTCGATTCCATCAGCCCCTTGCCTCCAGAGTCGTTGGATCCAGCGCCTCCAGGGAACGATTGAGAGCTGTCCGATCGATCAAATGAATCGTCGCCGCTCGTTATTGAGCGATATCGCCTAGGGTTTTCCTCATGAAACCCTAGAGTGGTTTCGAGAGCCTCTCTTCCTCCCGTGGCCCTCTGTAGTGGGCGAGAAAATCTCTTCGCCGCTAGAGCCACGCTCTCGCCATTTTTGCTGTAATCGACTGCTCTCTGCTGGATTTCTTCTTGAACAGCAAGCTGGTAGATGCGGCCAAGGGTCGGCATCGGCTCCATGGTCAAGATCTGTGACCTAAATGAAAGGTAGGTTTCGTTTAATATGAGGAGAAAACGTATTGCCTTCTCTCTGTCCCGCATCTTTTTGTATTGCTGTAAGATGGGTTCTGGCCAGTCGATTTTCTCCTCGGCTGCCTCCAATTCGTTCCATAGACCTGAAATTTTGTTAAAAATCACAGCAACAGTCATATTTCCCTGTTTTAAATCTGAGATCTGTTGCGTCAAAGAGAAAATTTTCACTTGATCTAATTTTCCAAACATCTCTTTGATATTTTTGCACATCTGTTTTGAGTCCTCCGTCGGGGGAAGACCGGCCGCAACCTCGGAAGCGATGCAATTTCTGATCCACGTTCGGACCAATTGATTGCATTTCTTCCATAGTCGTGCCATTCGCTCGTCGGATGGCACCGGAACCGTTCCATCAATAAATCCTTCTTTATCTTTCGTTACCAGTGCGCGCCGGAACTCGCATGACCAATTTGAGTAATTATCCGATCTAGTTAACTGTTGAGCGATAATCTTCAGTTCTGGACTGTCGGCATTAGTTGTGAAAAGGGGGTCGCCGGGCTCCGGCCGACCGCTGGCAGCAAAGATTTGGTATGGAAAAAAACCTGGCGGCGGATTCGGGTAGGTATTTGCTCCAAAACTCAATCCGCCAAATTCTGTTGCAGAATCCGCATTGGAAAAAACGGACCCAGGTAGGGATTCGTTCCTATACCCGGTTCGGTCGACCCGCCTATTTGCCGTGGATTGATGGTTGCGCCTGCCCCGTTGCTGGTTGGTAGGCCTCCATCAGTTCGCACACCATCTCGATAACCCGGCGAGGATGTATTTGGGTTTGACCCATAGTACCAAGGATTCGGTACCCATTGGTAAGGCGGCCCCGAATAGGGCTGCCCCATATTAAACTGAGCCAGAGCAGTTCCCCACTGCACATGCTGAGGAGGATTCTGTGGTTGAATTTGTTCTTGGGATACTGTGATCATCACCGAGGATTCATGAATCTGAGGAGGTGGCGGCGTTGTTTCTCCTGCGGACTGATCATCGGATCCTGAGGTAAGTGCTTGTGGATTTGCCATGATGATAATTTCCTAAGAATTCCGCAACAATTCTGTGTTGCAAATCAATTTTTGAAAGCTGGATGAAGAATTTCCTGTCGGGTGTTGTTCTGTTCTGCGGAAGTTGCAGCAACAAGAAACAGAGAAAACTAATATGTTCTGCGAAGGGTTGTAGCAACAGAGGTTGATTCTAGTGCGGAAGCAATGTCAAGATCAAGACATGCTCTGATACCATGTCACAAACTCAAGTAAAGATATAGGAATTGTATTTTCTTCATTGAATTGTACACTGTTACAGGGATGTATATATTATACAAGAAGATTCAATAAAGAAGTAAAGAAAATATTTCTATCCAAAAAAATATTACTAGTCCTAAAATAAATACAATCCAAATCAATTACAATTTCCAATCTGATTTCATATCTTCAAAGCATATCTTCTTTCAACATTGTGGATGTATGTGAGTGAGAGAAGAGTTGCAGAGAATAGAGCATGAGGAGTGTAGGAAGTCCAAGTGCTGTAAGGATGTCACGTGTGCAGAGTGAGTGTGGCGTGAGTGTAAGAGTCCATTTTGTGTTTAGTGAGAGTGGTGTAATTAAGTGCTCTTGTAATATTCAAAAGATTGTCTATTATGGTCACGCTTTCGCAACTCAACAAGTGGTATCAGTGCTACGCCGCACGATTCAACAAGTGGTATCAGAGCTTAGGTGGTTGGGGACCATAGTAAGTGAGTAGGTAGTCAGGGATCGTCGAGCCAAGGAGCGGAGTACGTCGGAGTTCTACTAGTGCACGATCTGGGATTATGAAGTTGGTTGGTCTAGGACTAGGCTTACTTGATATAGTGTGGGGCATTATAGTCAAGTCTCGATAGCAGATTTCTTGAGTTCGGGAAATGGCTTGGAGAAGCTCAACAACTTCAATTATAATAATTGGAGTACCTGCATGCAGTATTACTTGCAAGGTCAAAATTTATGAGAGATTATTGGTGGTAACAACACCACACCACCCACAAATAATAGCGAATTAAGAAAGTGGAATGTCAAATCAAGTAAGGCTTTTTATGTTCTTGCTATAATTGTGGAAGATGAATTATTGTTAACACTTAAAGAGTGCGAAGACCCGAAGGAGGCCTGGGATAACTTGGCGGCGTTGTTTGCGAGAACAAACGATGCCAAGTTACAATGCCTAGAGAATAAGCTCCTCTCAATTTTGCAACAACAAATGATAGTGAGTCAATCCTTCTCTAAAGTAAAATCTATTTGCGAAGAAATTTCAAAGTTAGATCATCATAATGCCATCTTTGAGACAAGAATGAGAAGAATAATAATTCATGGGTTAAGGCCAGAGTATAATGGTTTTGTTACGGCTACTAGTGGGTGGTTAAATGAGCCAACTCTAACTGAGTTGGAGAATATATTGGCCAATTGAGAAGCCTTAGATAAACAAATTTCTAAGGTCTCAGTTAAGGATGTTGAAAGTGCCCTCTTTAGTAATAAGAGAGGGTTCAAGAGTCAGAGTAGAAATGGAGTAGGCATAAGAGATGGCAAACCATTGAAAAGTCATAAAGATTGGTGGAGGCAACTAAAAGGAAAGAGTTATTAACCAGGGGGAGCTCGTTGAGATGGCAACGATGATAGGATGAAGATGAGAGCAACAAAAGGCAAAGCAAGGCCGGAAGAAGGAAATGTCGTCACTTCCTACAAGAAGGAGATCAAAAGTGAAGAAGAATGGGACTTCCAAACGTCAGTTGCATTGAAGGATTGAGAAGAGTTAGCAACTGATTGTATAGTTGAGTCAAATGATTCAATGGCTCCTATCGCGACCCCGAAGAAGAGCAAGCCAAGGGAAAACTCGAAGAAGCAACTAACGACACTAACAAGCAGTCGTGAGAAGAAATTGCAAGAGTGCAGGAAATGATGAAGAAGCTGAGAATTGAAAATGTGAAGATGGAGAAGATGTTGAAAAAGAGATAAAATGCTAAGGCAGAAGGATCGCGAGCTCAAAGCAAAAGAAAGAGAGCTCGAGAAGTTACGATATGAGTTTAAGAAGTTGCAGAAGCTTAAGGAATTCAAGTCCACTGTGAAGTTCCCAATTGGTCATATTGGGAGAGACAAAGAACACCTAAAGGAGAAATTGTAGGGATTCTCTAAAAAAAAGGAGGCCATCTACACCCTACATACCGTGGTGCAAGGATCAGTGGAATAAGATCAAGGAGCAGAAATTCCATGAGAAAAGGGATCAAGATATCTCCACTAAAGTGCTTTCGATGGGACTAAATCGATTGAAGCATGAAATGAAAGTCACAAATAAAAGGCTTGATCAAATGAGTTCCAGTCTCCAAATTCTCACAAGAGATATGCTGAATATGAAGGTCGAATTGTGTGAGACGAAGGAAAGGGAGAGTAAAAGGCAGAATGAACATGCATTACAAAAATTCAAGCTTCACAAAGCTAAGTTGAAGGACGCAGTCGAAGAGCAAGTTGAAGCTACAATAGATAGTATTAAATCAGGGCAGCTAGCACTAGAAGTGGATGAAGCCAAGGAGCATGAGAGGATAAAGGAAGAAGACGATAGCAGATGCCAAAAAGCAACTTGACATAGTGTTACATCCGAATCGAGAGAGAGAGTAGTCGGTGAGGGGAAGTGTTGAAGAGGCACCGCCTCTCTCTCTCTCTATCTATCTCTCTATCTATACTCTTCCAAATTTTTCTCCAAATTTCATAACTGCAATTGTTGACAAATGGGTCAGTAAGTTGCAACAAAATAATAATAGGAGGAGATACTTTGGTGTGGAAGTCAGTTCATTGACCGACTTTACACCCTATAAATAGGGGCTCTTGCCCCTTGCGTGTGGAGTGTAGGGTGTTGTATAAAGTGTCGTGAGTGTAGAGTGTAGGGGGTCTTGTGTATGAGTGGGGTCTTCAGAGGTGGTCATGTAGAGTGTGTTGGGGGTGTATGTGAGTGAGTGAAGAGTTGCAAAGAGTAGAGCATGAGGAGTGTAGGAAGTCCAAAGTGCTATAAGGGTGTAGCGTGTGTAAAATGAGTGTGGCGTGAGTGTAAGAGTCCGTTTTGTGTTTAGTGAGAATGGTGTATTAAGTGCTCTTGTAATATTAAAAAGAGTATTTATTATAGTCACGCTTCACAACTCAACAAGTGATATCAGTGCTATGCCGCGCAATTCAACAAGCCACATACGCTAAGCTAGTGGCGGTTAGGCCAAAAGACCATGGCTCTCTCTCTCTCTCTGGGGTCGGTGAGCACGAACCCACTGTTGGTAGTTAACTGGATTTTCGAACCTTCGGGTGCTAGATCATCGCCATACATTGACCAGACTATGGTTTTGTCCTCTATCTTCTCAAACCATATAGCCAACAAATGAGATCTTGTTCTTTGGAACCCAAAGGCGAACTCGCTCGACGACAACAGCCAGGGAGAGTTCTTACCGTTCACCATCAACCATGGAGAGCTCCTTGCCAGAGGCTTGCTAGCCACTAAAAGTCTATTTTTCTAAAAATCTCAAAATCAAAATTTCCCTTTAATTTCTTTTATTTTTCCTGAAATGGCTGATGTAACAACCTTATCAACATCTCTTTCTTCACAAAATGATTAAAAAAAAAAAACCATGTTAATTTTTTTTCCGTTAGCCAAACTGAATAGACTTAATAGAGGGGCTTAATTAAAATAATTTAACAAATTTTAAGATTTGATTGTTCTATTCAAAAATTTTATGACTGGATTACTCTTTCCTAATAAGTTTTAGAACTTTTAGAACACTTATTCCTTAAAAATATAGAGCATTTAAAGCTAATAAAGAACTAGTGAAGTATCAAATCAATAACTTAAACAAAATCTTATGGAGGCCCATTGGGGGTGTGGAAAGCTAACATACTCGACTTTAAACCTTAATTCAATGCTTGGTACATGATTAACGGAACCAAACTGGGTACCTTTTAGGACATCAAGGTGACGAAGGTTAGAGATGGATGAACTTGAATGGAGCTTGCTTTACTCACGGATTGGGCTAGATAGACATGGTTTCCACTTGGGAAATCATTGTTGACACCTAAATTTTCACTTATTAGACTTTTCAAAACATTTCATAAAATTAGGGATTTAATTTGCTAATCCTTAGCAAGTAACAATTATGCTAATCACTACATATAATCGTAATTAAGGGGATTGCCGTTTTTGCTACATCAGGTAGTTCAAATTGGCGAGAACATTGAAGACTTCGATATCATTTTCCTCACCTCGTTTTTTGACCTTGGGGATTATTTTTATTTGGAATTTGCATCATCAAATATCGTAAGGATAATACAATTCAAGATTACGGACACCACTTGTTTGAATAAGCAAAATCATATTGAACTGATAAAAGAGCTTGGAACTGGAGGTACTGGGACTTCAACAGCTCCTTCCAACATCTGAGTGACTTTCTTCATGGCTGGCCTCAAAGCTGGGTCTTCTTGGATGCACCATAATGCTGTCATCACAAATCTTTTCACCCTCTTTATGTCACTCGATGCCTCCTCGTCGCTTTCCACTAGCTTAAGTACGGTCCCGTCGTGGTAGCAGTCATACACCCAGTCGACCAGTACAATTTGAGCTTCAATTTCCGCTTCCAGCTCATAGTTCTTTCTGCAGCAGATGAGCTCTACCAACAAAATGCCAAAGCTGTAAACATCTATCTTGCTAGAAATAGGCATATTCCTGAACCATTCTGGCGCTAAATAACCCCTGGTTCCTCTAACTCCAGTGGTGGTTCGTGTTTGGTTCGCCATCAAGAGCTTAGCTAATCCGAAGTCTGATATTTTTGCAGCGAGAGAGCCATCAAGAAGAATATTTTGTGGCTTGATGTCGCAGTGGATTATCTGCCTCGTGCAATCGTCATGCAAGTAAGAGAGCCCCTGTGCAACACCACAGGCAATTTCTATTCTTTTGTACCAGCTGGGCCTTGAAGTGCCGAATAGAAAATCCGCCAAAGTGTCGTTGCTCATGAATTCACACACCAGTAGTTGGTGTTGACCTTCATTGCAAAATCCAAGCAACTGCACCAAGTTCTTGTGGTTAGTTTGGCCAATTGCACTCACTTCTCTTTTGAACTCCTTTTCACTTTCTTTGGTCCTTGTTGCCAACATTTTTACTGCCACAAAGTCTATATCCTCGGATCCAAGAACACCTTTGTACACTGCTCCAAAAACACCCCTACCCAGTTCTTCTTTGAATCCATCCGTTGCTTCTTGAAGCTCCTAATAAGTGAAAGTTCGTGGGCCTGTAACTTGGTTGATCTGGACTGGTCGTGACAACTTATAATATCTAGATCGGGAGCTTCTATAAATTAAATAGGTAACAAGGAGTAGAAGCAAGTTCACAAACACGGAGCTACTTAACAGCACCGATCCAATGATAATCAGAGTTGAATTCTTGTTTCCATTACCTGTATTTATTGAAGTCGAGTTATTTATTCTGACCTTGATCAGAGCTTTTCCACCCTCACTGGGATCCATCCTTCCATTGGAAAGAGGGATCTTCTTTTTCCAGCAAGTTCCACCGCTGAAAATAGCAACTGCACAAAAACAATCAGCCAAGCAAGCCTCTCTGCAACTGTCCTCGGTTTGTCCCGTACTACGCTCGTAATCAGACAGTGGCCAGTGTGTATTGAGCATGTCCTGGAAAGTGAACTGGTCTGTTTCCGGTCCACTTCCATCACAACTCTGGGGTACAAAGTACTGTTTGCATCCGCTCATCTCATTTGTTGAATCTAACTGAGTATATCCGGGGGGGCAGAGGCATCGGGGCCTCTGATCGTCTCCAAGAGAACAGTAGCTGTTGAAGCCACAAGCTCCAGAACCGATATTTTGCCTGATGCTCGTGCATATATTTGGAGGGACCGGGGAAGAGACCATTGACCAGCCCATTGCCCAGCCAGAACTTGAATTTGCCGTCTTAGGGTGGATATATTGCATGAATACCCCGTCGTATTCAAGGATCGCTCTTTGGTAAAATCCGCTGGTCGGGATTGTGCCTGAGGTGATGAGTTTGAGCACTGTTCCATTCCTAGCCGTGAGGTAGACCTGACCACTTTGATTGAATATCAATCCGAAGCCGCTGTCTACGGTGTTGCTGACCCAGTAAGTATCTGAGGCATCCCATGGGTTAGGAGTGGCATAGAATGCGAGATTTCCGTCGTCTCCCAGCATGAAGTGGAATCTCCCGGTGGAATAATTCATTTCGGAGTAGCGACCATTAACTTTAGTCCCTTGATTTAACTGTTGCGTAGGCAGCATTGTGTCGGTCGGCTGGCTAAACGTCTCCCACAAGTTGACATAGTTCTGGTTAACTAGGACAAAGTTCCCCGTGTCAAGCATGGCCGCATACGCTACACCAGTGACGGTCGGGCTAGGAGACCACAACTCTGTTCCATTTGGGTCCACAAGCATCAGTTGGCCGTCGGTGGTCAATTGGATCTTCGAACCTTCTGGCGCTAGATTATCGCCATTCGCTGACCAGACGATGGTCTTCTCCTCTATCTTCTCGAACCATATTGCCAGCAAATGAACTCCTTGTCCCATTGGCCGGAACCCGAAGGTGAACTCGCCTGACGGCGACAGCCAGGAATAGTTCTGGTCATCTGCCGTTAGCGAGGAGCCCAAGGTGAGGTTGCCGTTGGCCTGAGCCTTGACAGAAAGTGGAAGCGTAACAAGCAGCAGAAGGATTCCGAGCATCCCTGGAGCCATATGAGATGGAAACTTGAGCTACTGCGGCCTCAAGGATGAAGACCAGCGCTGTTTATAGAATTCGAGTCTCTCTCTCTCTCTCTCTCTCTCTCTCTCTCTCTCTCTCTCTCTCTCTCGTAAATAATGATTCGGAATGGTGCGTGTATCTGTAAGGACCACCTAAAGTTTTATTTTATTAGGAACTTGGTTAACGTTATTGTCATTGAGGCATTTTCCTTTTTGCTTAATTGTGTTTTTTTCTCTTAAGATACCTTATTAGTTTTATTATACATTCATCAATTTTAAAAAAAAAAAGGGTTACTTTTTCATATTGTCATCGATATTTATTTTTTTCTTGTAGTTATTGTTTAATCAAATTATTTTTCTCCATTCTTTTATATGTTATTGTTCACATTTACAAGTTTCTTGTAAAAGTTGATTGGCAGTGTTCTTTCTCCAGTCGAAATAATTTATAATTTACTAACGAAAAGCGTACCTTTCCCAAGTCTAATATCCACCGGTAGATGTTTTAGTGAGCCTGTATTGACCGGTAAATTATCAACAAATTACAATATGGATTTTTAGAGCTTTACAATTGGGCCCCTTCAATTAATTAGTAACTAATTAACGAAATAATGATTTTATCATCTAGATGGAATGAAGCTTAAGTTCGTAAATTACTGCTTTAACAGTCCTTAAATTGTACTGGTAATCTCCAAAGACAATAACAACCTCCAAAATAAGTTAATAAACTTTTCACTTAGTAAGACCTTTGATAAACTTCATACTTCATGGGAGACTTACTACCCTAAGAGAGAGCAGACATGTCGCTAATTTCACTGATACTTACTAACTTTCATGGTGGAAGTTTACAATTTAAGATTGAATTTGGTGTTAGCGAATCTCCCAAATTTTTGGCAACTTACTATACTAAAAGCGGGCCTACGTTGGTGATTTCCATAGCAAGTTAATAACCAATGCTATATTTCCGAAGGCAAATTCCTCACTTTGTAATCAACTTACCAACTCGTAGCAAAACCCAAGTTGGTAATTTATCAGTTAAATTTCTTAAGTTATTAATTTCAATGCTAAGTTTTTATTTTGAGTGGTAAAATATGTTCTGCTTGAAGTTGGTAAGTTCCTTACTTCGCCAGTAACTTACTATCTTATAAAGTGATCTATGTCGGCAAGCCATTAATTTCACTACTAAGCTTTTATTTTGAGCAATAAATTCCTAAGAAAGGGGATGATTACTCTTCGCATTTATCGTTGGCAATTTATTTATTTTTTGGTCTAAAAACGGAAGTTATATTAAAAACGCAAAGAAGAACAACCGTTCGACAAAATGTCCGAGTAAATGAGATCAAGAATAAATTGCTAACATTAACGATTGGAACTTGGACCAACAAGTTACATGATATTTCCGAGAAGTGCCGTGCACGGAAACATGATTGGAGTAGGCGTACTTCGTGATATTCCCGTCGGCCGGCAGCGCCAAGCTTATCAAATTTAGAATAAGGCAAGTCTTTCCTAGGGAGAAGCAGACGAATTCCGAAGACTATGACTGCAATGTCTTTTAGGTTTGGAGGAGGAGACTTTGTGAGTTGAAAATGTTATTTTGACCAAAACACAAGAATCAAAGCGATTACAGGTCACTTTGAGGAAATTGAATGTTTCAATGCGCGTATGTACGTGGAAATTTGTTGTGCCGTCCCGCATCGAGCATGCGCTCAGCGGATGTGATCCATGGCGGTGTGGTGATCTGATGCTTTGGACTGCAATGAGCCTTGTGAAGCTTGGAGAGGAATGGCTACATCAACGATGGATAAACATAACTCCGCATTTATCAATTCGCTTTGTTTATTCTGTTCAATTTCGTTAAGAAAAAGTTGACATGTCTTTTTCATTGCTGTTCAAAAAAAGAGGCGCTGATGTGGATGTCACGTCAAACAAATAAGAGTTTGAAGTAAATGTTATTTTAAATTAGGATTCGAAGTGTACTTATCTTTTCAAACAAGAGCCCAAAATGGACATTATCTCAAATAAAGATTTAAAGTGGCTATATATCAATTTTAAAGAAGGGCTTGACCTCATTGACTATTCAAGAGCATTTTGGTCTTTTAATTTTTTTTCTTTTTTTTCCATAGAAAAACTAAAACTTGAAAAAACAAAAGCAAAAAAAAAAAAAGAAACACATAGGCCCTTTGCCTATGGCTATTGCCCTATCATCGATGGGGCAACCATGATGGACGACAGGGTTTCTGGCGCCTTGGCAAGGGCCAGCGACCCTTGCCAACCTGATCTACAAGAGGGTTGCCAAACCTGCGTAAGGACTAGTGACCCTCATCCAGATCTGGTAAATGGTCGTTGGCATCTGCTGCCATCCCACCAGTGATGGGGCAGGAATTTTTTTATTATTGTTTAATTTTTTAAATATAATTTAACTAAAATTTAGCCCATGATCAACCTGAATATTTTGATGACGAACTGACGAGATTATGCCCTTATTTGAAATAGCTATAACAACTTCAGACCTTTATTTAAGAAAGTGACGATACTTCAAACTCTTATTTGAAATAAAATCCACTTTAGACCTCTATTTGAAAAAAAAAAAAAATGAGAGCACTTCAAGTTCTTATTTAGAATTTTCCCTAAAAATATTAAAAGATTTTGAAAGCTAAATGGTGTATGTTGCAATTAAAATATAATCAATTGTAAAAAAGAAAAATTAAAGAGAAAATCATTCTCGAGAATAGTTTCCATCGATTTTTGCATTTGACCACTTCTTTTTATAGCCATAGCTGGGGCTGGTTCCTAAGTTCCCATGGTAACGAGATCTCTATTCTCGCTCAAGTCCGCCATTCGCTAGAGATTAACCACCTCGCGGCAGAACACTACTTCCTTCATCGATCTTCTTTGAAAGTTTAAGGATTTGATTGCACTTCTATAATAAGTGTTAGGACATGTAGTACACTAATGCCATAAAAATATAGAGCATATAGAGCATTTAGAGCTTTATAGAGGATCGACGAAGTATCGAGTCAATAACTTGATAAAAATCTTATGGACACCTGTTGGAGCGAGGAAAGCTAATATTCTAAACTTTAAATTTCAATATGCTTGGTAAATAGACCGTATACGTCTTAGGGCATCAAGGTGATGTAGCTTAGAGATGGATGAACTTGAATGGAGCTTGGTTTACTCACGAATTAAGTTGGACAGACATGACTCTTGCTTGAGCCTTCACTGCTAACACTTAAATTTTTGCCTATTATACTTTTCGAAACATTTTCACAAAATTAGGAATTTAATTTGTTAACCATTGGCAACTAACCGTCATGCTTCTCCCTACATTTCATGGCAATTAAGGCGATTGTAATATTTGCTACATCATGGGAGTTCGAACTGGCGAGAAAATTGAAGCCTTCAACATCATTTTCCTCACGTCGTTTTTTCACCTTGGGGATTTTTTTCAAGTAACAAGAGACACCACGTATTTTTACGGTGTTTATGTGCAATAAATTTCTACTTCGCCGCTAGTAAGATTTGAACTCTTTGCGCAGCATGCTGGGGTTGAAATCCCGCTACCGACAGTCCCCTTTGCTAGGCGATCTGTAAATCCATTATAAAACTTTCTAAACCCGTGTTATGCCCCAGCCTTAACATGGAGTTATCTCCCTTCCTCTTATACTTTTTATCATATCCGAATAATTTTTTTTCTTCATCAGGTGCATTAAGGGCATTCATCTACTTCTATAAAATTGGCGCAAGCAGACTATTCCAAAGTGAAACAAACAAAAGACGAAGACCTTGACCCAAATATCGTACGTTTTATTGAATAAAAATGACATTAGAACGATAGC
This sequence comes from Eucalyptus pauciflora, assembly GCA_007663325.1. Lineage (NCBI taxonomy): Eukaryota > Viridiplantae > Streptophyta > Magnoliopsida > Myrtales > Myrtaceae > Eucalyptus > Eucalyptus pauciflora. The sequence goes on along the minus strand of VMYD01000189.1, from coordinate 29,687 downwards.
AAATGAGCGGGCAGACCCCATAACTGACAAAAACAACTATGAAATCGAACCGTTTAAGCTTCTGATGCAAAGCGATGCTAGATTTGGATCTTCTGGGTCTTTCCATTGCCCGTTGGTATATTTTCCAGTTTCCCCCAGTTTGGGCCCATTGTCCATGGCATTAACAGTAGCTTGCTGAGTGGTTTATACAAGATCTCCAATGATCATTTGGAAAGTTATATGTATGCTTAGAGTATTGTCTTTCTTTTGTCACTTCTCGCAATTTCTCAACAGATCAATCGAGAAGAAAGTTCGATCGATTATGCTTCCACCCACGTGATTTGCGGACTGTGATTTCTTTGGTCTATGTGAAGTTGGTTGCCAAAAGGAAGTGAAAGGCCCATCTGTGTGAATAAAAAAGCAGCAGACCTTTCGAAATTAGGAGTTCAAGGTACTGATCCTCGACTTGAGGATCAGCAAGTTTCATATGGTTTCTCACCATTCAAATTTAGCGGATAAGATCTGTTTTGCTTTGATGAGGTTAAGATACTCTTTTACTGTATCCAATGCAATTTTGATGAAGCAAAATGGTGGATGAAAATGCATTGATGGGGTCACATTAGTTTTACTTGCGACATAATGGAATATGATCCACGAAGAATTCCCAAGAGATTAAAAACAATTTTGCCAACGATTGCCAACATGCGAGTGAATTTCGAAATTTAGGAAGATTTAGCTTATTTAAGCTGGATTTATGTGAACATATTTTGACTATTAATTCTGGTGGAGGAGCACTTACAGAGCATGCAGATACTTTTCATTATTACAAACACTAGTTGTCTAAATAATCAAAATCATATTGAACTAATGAACGAGCTTGGATTTGGAGGGACTGAGACATCAACAACTCCTTCCAGCATCTAAGGGATTTTCTTCATGGTTGGCCTCAAAGCTGGGTCCTTCTACAGCAGATGAGCTCAAGCAACAAAATGCCAAAGCTATAAACGTCTACTTTGGCAGAAATAGGCATATTCCTGAACCATTCTGGTGCTAAATAACCTTTGGTTCCTCTGGTGGTTTGTGTTTTATTGCCATCAAGAGCTTGGCTAATCCGAAGTTTGATATTTTTGCAGCGAGAGAGCCATCAAGAAGAATATTTTGGGGCTTGATGTTGCAATGGATTATATGCCTGGTGCAATCCTCATGCAAGTAAGAGAGGCCCCTTGCAACACCACAGGCAATTTCTATTATTTTGCACCAGCTAAGCCTTGAAGAGCCGAAAAGAAAATCTGCCATACTACCGTTGCTCATGAATTCATACACTAGTAATCGGTGTTGACCCTCATTGCAGAATCCAAGTAAATGCACTAAGTTCTTGTGGTTAGTTTGGCCAATTGCACTCACTTCTCTTTCAAACTCCTTTTCACTTTCTCCGGTCCTTGTCGCCAACATTTTTACTTCCACAAAGTTTGTATCCTCGGATCCAAGAACACCTTTGTACACTGCTCCAAAAGAACCCCTACCCAGTTCTTCTTTGAATCCATCTGTTGCTTCTTGAAGCTCCTGATAATAAAAAGTCTGCCTGCGTGTGGCTTGGTTGATCGGGACTGGTCGTGAAAACTTAGAATCCCTAGATCGGAAGCTTTTATAAATTAAATAGCTAATGAGAAGTAAAAGCTAGCTCAAAAACAAACTACTCAACAGCACTGATCCGATGATCACCAGCATGCACTTCTTGTTTTTCTTATGGCCGTTTCCTGTAGATGTCAAAGTCAAGTTATCTATCCAGACCTTGATTAGTGCTTTTCCACCCACACTAGGATCCATCCTACTATTTAAAAGAGGGATCTTCTTTTTCCCGCAATTTCTGTCTTTGAAAACAGCGACTACGCAAAAACAATCAGCCAAGCAAGCCTCTCGGCACCAGTCCTCGGTTTTCGATGCACTTACCTCGTAATTAGACTACCGTCAGTCTATATTGAGCATGTCACGCAAAGCAAACTGGTCTTTTTCAGGCCTACTTCCATCACAACTATGTGAGATGAAGTCCTATGTGCATCCATTCATCTCATTTGTTGAGTCTAACGGAGTATGTCTAGGGGTGCATTGGCATCGGGGCCTTTGAATATGATCGTCTGCAAGAGTATAGTAGCTATTGAAGCCACAAGCTCCAGTACCAGTATCCCGTGTGATCCTTGTGCATATATTTGAAGGGACCGGGGAAGAGACCATCGACCGGCCCATTGCCCAGCCAGAACTCGAATTTGCTGTTGTTGGAAATTGTGATACATTTTCTCTAAAACTATCTAGAAACTACTAACTTAATCATGAAGGCGAGAACATTGGCATCATCATCCATATTGAAGATTGTCTAGAATTGTTGAGAATCGCGATTTCTAGCTGAACATAGAAGATTCACGTTGCAAGCAAGTAGCAGCAAAAGAAACAGTAAGCATAAGCCAAGTTGGAGAAAAGTCAAGGGGGAAACCTTGAATAAAAGTCAAGAATAGCGACCGAAGAAGAAAGCTACACGTGGGCAACAAGAAGTCAAGTTGAAGGAGGAAAGGTTTTAGTCAAAAGTTGAGGTCAACTATCTTTGGAAAGAAGAAATTTTTTTGTGCTACTATGTCGGTTGTAATTGCCTATTAATAGGCTTGTAGTTCATCATTTAAGTGTCTGGGGTGAACCCTCCACCGTGTAGGGAGATGAGCGATGCTCTTCCTTCATCAAACTATGTTGTTCATCTAAAAAAACTATTTCCCTCATATTCCATGACCTATATCCTCCAACTATCCTAGCATGTTTCTTGTCCATACTCTACAATCTATATCATACACTTGTACACATCACTAACCAAAACTATCATCGATAATACCAAAATCATGCATCCGCACAATTCTAAATTTTTAACAGCCGTCTTAGGGTGGACATATTGCCTAAAGACCCCATCACATTTGAGGATCGCTCTTTGGTAAAATCGGCCAGTTGGAACTTTGTTTGAGGTGACCATATTGAGTACTGTTCCATTCCTAGACGAGAGGTACACTTGATGTCACACCCCAAAACTATAAAGAATAGGGATGACACGGCCGTCCTTCCACACAAAGGACGCAGCCTCAAACATAACCAACAACCTGATATCAACTTATATATATCTCAAACCATATATATACATATCAGATAGACCAACAGATTGGTTGCAACATCAGAGTTTCTATAATCCACCAAAAAGAAATATACAAATAGAACTCAGACCAACCAACCACTAGCAAGGAAAGTGCACCACTTCCTTAGGCCATACCCAAAATAGAACTCCCCAAAAAGTTTCCCACTGACGGCGCACTCACTCTATTCGCCACTAACCGAGGAACCTGAAAAGATTAAAGGAGGAGTGGAATGAGCAACAACAGCTCAGTGAGTAGTACATATCTTCTAAGTAGATCGAACAACCACTATGCATGTATACAAAGCAATACCAAACTTCATAACGCCAATTCAATATATAAAATACATATTGAATCATAAAAGACTTATTTGATATCATCAAGGCTTTATACTAATATAGAAAACTCATTTAAATCATCATCAAAAGTTAAGTATCAATGGTGAAGTCCATTGAATAATCTCCATCAAATATCACATATCAATGGTCCATCCATTGATTAATCTATTGCTCAATATTCCACCATGGTCACGACACAACGCCTTGTGACAAGGCGACCAAGCTTTTCCCCTTGGCAAGGTCTCCACCTACAAAGCCGATGGCTGGGCCCAGAAGGATATCCTAAACCTGGTATGCATACCCCAAAAACCCCTCATTGGGTTCACAGTCATATTGAGCACAATAACCATCATCCAAAACCAGAAATTCAATCCATAAATCAATATCGTAAATCAAGCAAATAACCTTTTGAAGCATAGCCCATCATCCATTTCATATCAATTCCTCAAATCATTATAAACCTTTCCATAAATCAATCGCAAAGCAATTTCATATATATATTTCTCCACTTACTTTGTATAACATGCTTTTCAAACATTCATAATCAACCAAAGGGTAGTAAATGCTCGATCCGACTTTTATGCAATAAAAATGCTCTTCTCGATTCAATATATATACATATATATATATATATTTCAAGACATGATTTTATAAAACCAAAGAAGATATAGTACCACTCACCTCGACGTCTATGACCAAACGACGAACGATACTCGTATCGTCGAACTCAAGGCCCTATCAAATAACCGAGGAATAATGTTAAAATCTAAAAAAAACTCTTATCTTAACTACAAAATTACTAACTTAAGCCTTAACTCTAACAAAAGGACTTCTACGCACTAACAAAATGCAACACGGAGTTAAACGCAAAACTTGATCACGCCCTAACTTCCTCCTCCGAACCCCGATCCAAACAAATTTATAGTCAATAGAGAGCCCTTGATACATATTACAAGAATCCCAACTTCACTGTCTCAAAATCAAGCCGAAAAGTAACAAAATACAAGCCCGAAGCTGCTGGACGCGTACTGTTCACTGCGCGCGGGAAACTTTGAAATTCTGTTTCGGACAAACCACAAGCTCAAATCACGATCCGTAAAATCCCACGGCTTCACAACACCCTAAAATGTCATTCCTACAAAATACACGGCTCAACGACTCCAAAATCGGACTTCGCCACTTGATTTTCCAACAATTTCGAATTTGAGCCCTAAACCCAAAAATAACTTCAATTGGACGAACGAGGGGCTTAATCTCTTACCGGGTGCCGTGTTATAGAGTAGAGCCGGCTTGGCGAGGCATCCGTGGCGTGTACGTGCCAAAAACTCTTTCCTTTCTTCTCCTTTCTCTTCTTCTTCTTCTTCTTCTTCTTCTTCTTCTTCTCCTTTTCTTTTCTCTCTGCCCAAACGTGGGGCTTTCTTCCCTTTTTATCTTTTCCCCTTTTTCTGTTTTTCTTTTTCTTTCTTTATTTTCTTCCTCTCTCTCTCTCTCTCTCTCTCTCTCTCTCTCTCTCTCTCTCTCTCTGTCTCTCTCTTCTCTTTTCCCTCTCTCCCGAAACTCTCAATCCCTCTCTCTCTCTGCGGCTGCTTCTACCTTTTTCTTTCTTTGACTGGGTCAAACCCATCTTTTACACTTGACACTTTGATTGAATATCAACCGGAAGCCGATACCTAGGGTACTGGTAGCCCAGTATGAATCTGAGACGACAAGAGGGGTAGGAGTGGCATAGAGCATGAGATTTCTGTCGGATTGCAGTGCGAAGAGCAATCTCCCAGCGGAGTAATTCATTTTGGAGTAGCGAGCTTTAATATTAGTCCTAAGATCTAACTGTTGCGTAGGCAATATTGTATCCGTCGGTTGGCTGAACAAATCCCACAAGTTGATGTGGTTCGCGCTCACTAGGATGAAGTTCCCCGTGTCGAGCATGGCCGCATACGCTAAGCCAGCGGCGGTCAGGCCAGAAGACCACAGCCCTCTCCCTCTTGGGTCGGTAAGCACCAGCCCGTACGGCCGGTCGTTCATGGCAGGCGAGAGAGGCGACCATTCCTCCTCCGCGTAGATGCGATCGCTCCTCCTTTTCTCCACAGCGAGTTTGAACCAAAGTTGTGTACAGCCTTTGCACACGTCAACACATAAATTTTCACCCCCCCCCCAAAAAAAAAACAAAACAAAACAAAACACATATATCTATCTAGAATGATGATTTTACCATGTAGTCTTAAGTTTTATAAAAGCTCCACCTATAGTAAAAGGAAATGATTAATTAAAATAGAAGGTGATATTTGTACATATGTTTTATTAGTTAATCTTTTTTTGGTATTAATAAACCATTTCTTTAATAGCAATTAATAAACCATTTAAAGTATATAATGAGTATTGATTTTTTCCTTGATTTTGTTTTTTCTTACAGTATCTTAATAGTTCTATTGATATACTCATCAAATTTTCTTTAAAAAATTATTATAATAATATCATCGATATTAATTTTTCTGATAATAATATGCCTTTAAATTTATCTTTCTTCGTTTTCTTTATTTTTCCATTTATTTATTTATTTATAGAAATCAATGGTAAAGGACAACTTGTCAAGCTTAGAATAAGGTGACCCTGCGCCATTAGCTTGCCGGGACCCAGACACATGTCAAGGAACGCACGAATTTGGAAAACTTTGACCAAACGTTATCGTACATGTTTGGTCGGAGACTTTTCGAGATGAAAGTGATGGAAGAAGAAGGCAAGGGTTGCCGGGCCTTGCCTAAGGCGGATGAGGCAATGGGTTGTGGCGGAAGCACTCACCAGTGAGCCTACCATTTTCTCTTCTTCTTTTTTTCCAATTTAGTTTTTTAAATAAAATTTTAGCTTTTCTTTTTATTTTTAATCTATTTCTTTTAAATTCAAATAAAAAATAATACATAATGCCACATAGGAAATTTAAATTAGTTTAAAATGCTATGTTAGTATTTTTCATTAGTCAAATTAATGGTGCTAATGGAAGGACTTGATTGCACTAATTTGATAAATTTTAGGACTTGATTATATTTTTTGCAAGTTTTAGGATTTAATTGTATTTTGTAACAAGTTTTAGAATTTCCAATCAACATTTTTTTTTTTGTTTTATTTTTTTATTTAGTATGGCCGTGCTAGCTTACCTAAGTCCGACGGGGGATGTCAGCCCCTCGCCAATGCGTGGATGGCCACCTAGCCGCCGCCGCCACTTTTAGTGGAACTGCCATCGTCCTTCCTAGCTTCTCCCATGTTTGAAGCCACAAGCTCCAGAACCCGTAGTTTGCCTGATGCTCTGGCATATATTTGGAGGGATCGGGGAAGAGACCATCGACCAGCCCAGTGCCAAGGCAGAACTTGAATTTGCCCCCTTACGGTGGACATATTGCCTGAAGACCCCGTCGTATTCTAGGATTGCTCTTTGGTAAAACTCGTTGGTCGGGACTGTGTCTGAGGTGACAAGTTTGAGCAGTGTTCCATTCCTAGCCGTGAGGTAGACCTAACCACTTTGATTGAATATCAATTTGAAGCCGCTATCTTTGATGTTGCTGACCCAGTAAGTATCTGAGGCAAGCCATGGGTCAGAAGTGGCATAGAATGCGAGATTTCCGTCATCTCCTAGCTTGAAGTGGAATCTCCCGGTGAAGTAATTCATTTCAAAGTAGCGAGCGTTAACTTTAGTCCCTTGATCTAACTGTTGCGTAGGCAGCATCGTGTTGGTCGGTTGGCTGAACGTCTCCCACAAGTTGACGTAATTCTGGCTAACTAGGACAAAGTTTCCTGTGTCAAGCATGGCTGCATGCGCTACACCAGCGACAGTCGGGCTAGGAGACCACAACTCTCTTCCATTTGGGTCGGCTAGCACCAGTCGGCCGTCGGTGGTCAACTGGATCTTCGAGCCTTCTGGCGCTAAATTATCACCATTCGCCGACCAGACAATGGTCTTGTCCTCTATCTTCTCAAACCATATTGCCAGCAAATGAGCCCCTTGTCCCATTTTCCGGAATCTGAAGGTGAACTCGCCCGACGGAGACAGCCAGGAAGAGTTCTGGTCATCCGCCGTTAACGAGGAGCCCAAGGTGAGGTTGCCGTTGATCTGAGCTTTGGCTGAAAGTGGAAGGGTAAAAAGCAGCAGAAGGATTCGGAGCATCACTGAAGCCATATGAAATGGAAACTAGAGGTGCTCCTTGAGTCAAGCTACTGCAGCCGCAAGGATGAAAACCAGCGCTCTTTATAGAATTCGAGAGCGTCTCTCGTCACCTGTCAACAAGATTATAAATCCAGCACCTTGACATCTAGCAGTAGATTAGCAAGTGTTTTAGATTTTTTAAGGGAAACTGTCAATTAACCGGTAAATTATCAGGAAAATACAAAACAGTTTTCTAGAGTTTTACAATGAGGCCCTTTCGGTCAATTAGTAAGTAACCAAAGATAAAATGATGTTATCATCCTCAAATAGTAACTTTATCTAGATTACCCAGTGCTTTAACATACAAAATGAAGATTTTATCTTGTTAGAATCTGGTATATAGTGGCAGATCACCAAGTGATTTAAAATTTTACAAGTGAGCTCTCAAGTGCTTGGTAACTCTCTAGTGGAATCATGATGTTATCACCCTTACGTCAATTAGTGAACTCTCAAGTGCTTTAAAATTTTTCAAGTGGGTTCATCAGATACGTGGTCAATCTCTGAAGAAGTTGATAATTTATTATGTCACCGGTTGTAACTTTTTTTTTGTCGGTCCTACGCTAATCCTACTCTAACACTCACTCTCAGACTTTTGCCCTGCCTCCTTGCAGGGCGTGGGAGTCGAAACCCACTCCTGAAATGAAATCTTCCCCACCCCAATCCCCCCTGAAAATTACTATAGTCCTTTACTGTACTGGTAATCTCCAAAGACAACCTCCTAAATAAGTTAAGTAAGACTTTCGGCTCGTACTTTACATGATAGTTACTACCTTAAGAGAGAGCAGACATGTTGCTAATTTCACTGCTACTTACTAACTTTAATGAGGGAGTTTTACAATTCAAGATTGAATTGGTGTCAATAAATCTCTCAAATTGTTGTGACTTATTAAGCCAAAAGCGGGCCTACGTTGGTGAGTTACTTATTCCCATGGTAAGTTAATAACCAAGGTTATATTTCCAATGGCAAATTCCTTACTTTCCTAGTAACTTAACTTATAGCGAGACCCATATTGGTAATTTATCATATTCACTCTTAAATTACTAGTTTCACTGCTAAGTTTTTAACTTTGGGTGATAATTTCTAAGAAAGGTGATAATTAACTCTTCCATTTAATGTTGGCGAATCGCTAACATTGTCTGTAAATCACCATCACTTGGTTGGAACTTATGAAGTACCGACACTCTTCGAGAGCTTTCGTGTTGTGTCGGACACTCCACGCGTGTCTAACACTCTCGGACACTCCCAGACACTCAGTCAACGTGTGTCGGAAAATATGACACTTAGTCAACTTTTCCAACATTTAAATTGGAATTCTGACATATGAATTTTTGACACATGATTCCGATACACGGGATCAATTTTAAAAATTTTCAATAAATGATTTCTAAATGTATATATCCGAAAAATAAAATAAAAAATAATAAAAATAATAAATGGGAAAAGAAGAAAAATCTAGTTTTCTTTTTTTTCTCTTTTGACTCTTAATTTCCGTGATACAATTCACTTTCCAAGTTTCTTTTCTATTTTTTTCCGACAAGTCTGACACATAAGTCCAGAATGTGCATGGCTTGTTTTTTTCCTCTCTCCAAGTTTTATGAATTATCTGAATTGAGTTAAATTTGTCAAATTGAAGTAATGAATAATATTAATTGATGGTGGACTAATAATTTTAGTATAAATTCATTCTAGGCTTCTATTATTTATTTATTTATTTGTGAATTTGAATTAAATTAATTTGATTGAAATAATCATAAAAATGATCATTTATTATGTATATATAATATATGAATTTAATATATAACGTGTCATAATATGTCGGAATTTTCTATTTTTTTTTAAAATAACTTATCGAAGTGTCATGTTGTGTCGTATTGCGTGTCACATGCCGCGTGTCGGTGCTACTTAGATTGGAGCTTTGACCAACAGGTTACATGATATAACCAAATTTTAATCATATTGGAAAAGTGCCGTGCACGAAACATGACTGGAGTAGGCGTGTTTCTTAGTTTCTCCGTACGTGGAAATTTTTAAAAAGGCAAGTTTGCTTGGGCGAGCCATTAAGCTTCGGCCGCGACCCAGCAATTTCTCAAGGAAAAACAGACAAATTTAGAAGACTTTAAATTGACCGAAACGTCTTTTAGGGAGGAGGAGATTTTGGGAGTTGAAAATGTTTTTTTGACCAAAAACACGAAGATTCGATCCCGCGGAAATCAAAGCGACTGCAGGTCACTTCGTGGAAATTGAACGTTTCGGTGCGTGTACGGACGTGGAAATTTGCAGCGGTGTGCCGCATGAAGCATGCATGCTGTATGAACACGATCTCATGCCGAACCGTATAAACACTATCTCATGCTTGCTTACGGATCACGATCGGTTGACCGCCTTTTTCATGTGTTTCTCATGAAAGTGAAGCGGGACCCAGTAGATCATCATGCAAAACGCTCAAAATATAAAAAAAAAAATTCAAAATAGTAAATAAAGAAGCAAACTTCGACCACATACTAGAGCCGATGAGCCAATAAGAGACAAAGCATTAAATCTACAATTCCGAAATCTAAGCAAACTTTGACCACATACGCTTATCATGTGAGCTTAAATTTATTATTATTTGAGACTTGTTGATAGTGTTAAGTGTGTGTTTTGGTGTATAATAGTGAGTCCTATCGACTTGAGTATAAGCAGCACCAGCTTTGGATAGAAGTGCTTGGGTATAAGCGACACAACTTGACCGTAACCATTCATTGGTTATCTAGTGGAATCTAGCCAGTAGGCTGTTAACGTAGGAGAATGGATGTGGGCCTGATATAAGCTAAATCACTATAAATTTCGTGTACAATTTTCTTTTCTCTGAACTCTTATTGTTTATTGCTATTGTTTATTGCACACTTGCTGGGTGATTCAAAGTCTATGCTATTGCATTCTAGAATCTGACCCTTATTCAAACTTTAATCTTGACTCATTCTATTCCGTTTTAATTTGCCAAGATTTTGTAGTATCACCTACTCACCCTCTCTCAGATTATACCTCCAACTACGTGATTTGCGGACTGGGATTTCTCTGGTCTAGAAGAAGTTGGTTGCCGAAAGGAAGTGAGTATCCCTCCTATATGAATAAAAAAGCAGCATAACTGTTGAAATTGGGATTCCAGGTCAACGATCCACGACCTGAGGATCAGCAAGTTTCATATGCTTCTCATCATCTAATTTAGCAAATAAGGTCTGTTTTGGTTGGATCAAGTTAAAATACTCTTCCACCGTGTCAAATGCAATTTTCATGAAGCAAAAGGTCGATGAAAATGCTTTGATAGTTGCATTCGGCCTCGCATGCAATCCCTTCTGCGATGATCATCAACCGGTTCTCTCTTGGATACATGCGAGGAAATGTTAAACTTGACTGATGATATAGCTTATTTAATCGGGATCCATGTGAAGACAATATGCGTAATAGCACTTACAGACAATACGAGTACTTTTCATGATTACAGACAACAGTGGTCTTAAATAAGCAAAATCATATTGAACCCATAAAAGAGCTTGGAACTGGAGGTACTGGGACTTCAACAGCTCCTTCCAACATCTGAGTAATTTTCTTCATGGTTGGCCTCAAAGTCGGGTCTTCCTGGATGCACCACAATGCTGTCATCACAAATCTTTTCACCCTCTTTATGTCGCTTGATGCCTCCTCATCGCTCTCCACTAGCTGAAGCACACTCCCGTCATGGTAGCAGTCATACACCCAGTCAGCCATTACAATTTGAGCTTCAATTTCCGCTTTCGGCTCATAGTTCTTTCTGCAGCAGATGAGCTCAACCAACAAAATGCCGAAGCTGTAAACATCTACTTTGCTAGAAATAGGCATATTCCTGAACCATTCTGGCGCTAAATAACCTCTGGTTCCTTTGACTCCAGTGGTGGTTCGTGTTTGGTTCACCATCAAGAGCTTAGCTAATCCCAAGTCTGAGATTTTTGCAGTGAGAGAGCCATCAAGAAGAATATTTTGCGGCTTGATGTCGCAGTGGATTATATGCCTGGTGCAATCCTCGTGCAAGTAAGAGAGCCCCCGCGCAACATCGCAGACAATTTCTATTCTTCTGTACCAGCTGGGCCTTGAAGCGGAAAATAGGAAATCTGCCAAAGTGCCATTGCTCATGAACTCATACACCAATAGTTGATGTTGACCTTCATTGCAGAATCCAAGCAACTGCACCAAGTTCTTGTGGTTAGTTTGGCCAATTGCACTCACTTCTCTTTCAAACTCCTTCTCGCTTTCTCCAGTCCTTGTCGCCAACACTTTGACTGCCACAAAGTCTGCATCCTCGGATCCAAGAGCACCTTTGTACACTGTTCCAAAGGCACCCCTACCCAGTTCTTCTTTGAATCCATATGTAGCTTCGTGAAGCTCCTGATAAGTGAAAGTCCGCATGCCTGTAACTTGATTGATCTGGACTGGTCGTGACAACTTAGAATCCCTAGATCGGAAGCTTCTATACATTAAATAGGTAATAAGGAGTAAAAGCAAGTTCACAAAGACAGAGCTACTCAACAGCACTGATTCGACGATCATCGGAGTCGTATTCTTGTTTTTCTTCTGGTCGTTTTTTGTGCATTTTGAAGTCGTGTCATGTATCCTGACCTTGATTAGAGCTTTTCCTTTCTTCCATGAACCCATCCTTCCATTGGAAAGAGGGTTCTTCTTTTTCCAGCAATAATCATTGCCGAAAATGGCGGCTGCGCAAAAACAATCAGCCAAGCAAGCCTCTCTGCACCAGTCCTCGGTTTGTCCCCTGGTATGCTCGTAATCGGACATTGGCCAGTCTGTTTCGAGCATTTCACGCAAATCGAACTGGTCTATTTCGGGCCTACTTCCATTACAACTCTGTGGTATGAAGTCCTGTATGCATCCGTTCATCTCATTCGTTGAATCTAACGGAGTATATCCAGGTGGGCAATGGCATTGGGGCCTCAGATCATCTCTAAGAGTACAGTAGTTGTTGAAGCCACAAGCTCCACTGCCAATCTCTTGGGTGATGCTCTCGCATAAATTTTCCGGGACTGGGACAGAGACCCTCGACCAGCCAATAAGCCGGCCAGAACTTGAATTTACCGTCTTAGGGTGGATATATTGCATGAATACCCCGTCGTATTCAAGGATCGCTCTTTGGTAATATCCGCTGGTTGGAACTGGTTCTGTGGTGATACAGTTGAGCATTGTTCCATTCCTAGCCGTGAGGTAGACCTGACCACTTTGATTGAATATCAACTGGAAGCCGCTACCTACGGTGTTGCTATCCCAGTAGGTATCTGAGGCATCATACGGGTCAGGAGTGGCATAGAATGCGAGATTTCCATCGTCTCCTAGCATGAAGTGGAATCTCCCGGCGGAGTAATTCATTTTGGAGTAGTGAGCGTTGACTTTAGTCCCAAGATCTAACCGTTGCGTAGGCAGTATCGTATCCGTTGGCTGAACAAATCCCACAACTTGACGTGGCTCGCGCTCGCTAGGATGAAGTTCCCCGTGTCAAGCATGGCCGCATACGCTAAGCCAGTGCCATTCAAGCCAGAAGACCACAGCTCTCTCTCACTCGGGTCGGTAAGCACCAGCCCGCCCTTGGCGGTCAACCGGACTTTCGAACCTTCGGGCGCTAGATTATCGCCATTCGCCCACCAGACGACCGTCTTCTCCTCTATCATCTCGAACCATATTGCCAGCAAATGAGCCCCTTGTCCCATTTTCCGGAACCCGAAGGCGAACTCGCCTGACGGCGACAACAGGGAAGAGTTCTGGTCGTTCGCCGTCAACGAGTTGCCCAAGGTCAAGTTGCCGTGGGTCTGAGCTTCGGTGGAAAGGGGAAGTGGAGCGAGTACAAGAAGGATTCCTAGTATAACTGAAGCCATGTTTGATGAAACAGGCGTGCTCCTTGAGTTGAGCTACTTCGGCCTTAAGGATGAAACCAGCGTTCTTATAGAGATTCCCTACTTTCCAAGCTACCAGAGTTTCCCTCCTTTTTCTCCACGGCAAGTTTGAACCAAAGTTGTGGACAGCCTTTAGACCAATTAGAAGTGTATGATGAGCATCCAATTTTCGCAATTTGATCTTTCGTTTGTTTTCGTTATTGAGGCCTTTTTTTCCTTTTTACTTTATCTTGTTTCTTTTTTCTTAAAGTATCTTATTAGTTCCATTAATATTTTCATCAACATTTAAATAAAAATAATTTATGATAGTATCATTGATATTGATTTTTTTCGGATTATAATGTTTTAGCAAATTTATATTTTCTCTATTTTCTTTGTTTTTCACTTTTTTTTTTATAGAAATTAATACTGAAAGAACTTGTCAAATTTAGAATAGGGCGACTCTGCTCCATAAGCTTGCCAGGGACCCAGACACTTTTTGAGGAAGGCACAAATTTGGAAGACTTTGACCAAACGTTGTCGTACAGGAGACTTTATGAGATGAAAGATGGCCCTTATATCACGTTGGTAAACTCCACTAAGCTAAAAGCAGGCCACTAATTTCGCAAGTAATTTGTTAATTTCAACAGTAAAATTTGGTTTCATCAATACATTATTAAGTTACCGATTTCAATCGTGGAGCTTTTTCTAAATATTGATTAATTAATAAAAATACTTATAAAATTTAAAAAGGAAATGATCATAATAGAAAATGATATATCGAATCTGTAGTCATTTTTTTATTTTTTATAAATATCAGTGATTCATCTATCATTTTTTTTTGTAGATATATTTTTCTCCATTTTCTTTATATTTCCACATAACACAATGGTGAAAAGGTTATTGCCATAAACAAGATGACAATAAACTTTTACCGCTTAAAAGGCATGTGCCTTGCACGCGCTAACAGAATGGAGTAACAATTTTAAAGTTCAGGGGCAAATATATACTATTACAAAGTTCAAGAGAGATTTGAGTAATGTCTTCGTGATTTTCTTTCCAATAGAAAATTTGCCACTTTATTAGAAATTTACTAATTTGTAACTTATAAGGACTTACGTGGTAACTTACTAATTTCACTGCTACGATTTAATTTTAAATGGTCAATTTCTAAATAATTGGACAACTTGCATTCCACTTGAAATTGGTATCACTACCTTATAAGCGGAACTATATGGTAAGTTATTAATTTATATAAAAGTTATACATTTCACCACTAAATTTTTGTTTTGAGTAATATATTTCTAAAAAAGAGTTAATGACTTATCATTGCATATATTGATGATAAATTGCCACCATTGTTAGTGCATTACCACATCAGTTGACTAAGAAGTCCCCCGTTACATGATTTTATCAATAACATTTAGAATTTACTGATCGAGTTTGAATTCCGACATGTGAATTTTTGACGCATAATTCAGATACACGGGATCAATTTTAAAAATTTTCAATAAATGATTTCTAAATGTATATATCCAAAAAATAAAAATAATAAATGAGGGAAGAAGAAAAATCTAATTTTCTTCTTTTCTCTCTTAACTCTTACTTTCCGTGAAAAAGGTAAGTCTGCTTGGGCGGAACCATTAAGCTTGGGCCGCGACCCAGAAATTTCCCAAGGAGAAACAGACAAATTTAGAAGACTTTGACCGAAACGGTCTTTTAGGGAGGAGGAGACTTTGACCGCCTTTTTCATGTGTTTCGGTGCGTGTACGGACGTGGAAATTTGCAGTGGTGTCCTGCATGAAGCATGCATGCTGTATGAACACGATCGCTTGACCGCCTTTTTCATGTGTTTGTCACGAAAGTGAAGCGGGACCCTGTAGATCATCATGCAAAACGCTCAAAATAAAAATATAAAAAAAATAAAAATTCAAAATAGTAAATAAAGAAGCAAAAGAAAAAGCAAAAGAAAAGCGTCTGAAATACCTTTCCCCCCGCCACCCCACTCCCTAATCACCGCTAATTTTGACTTTAATCAGATCGCTAATGGAGTTCACAATAAAAAAGCAACACTCCTAATCAATCCCCCCCACGACCCGCGAAACGTACACAGCACACCTAACACCACCCCGTTGCTCTCGCTCCGTTGTCGTCTTCCGCAGGGAATTCTAGAAATTTAGATAGGTATGTTACACAACTAAGAGTTAGTTGGTAATTCATTAAGGAAGTCAATAATTTTAAAAAAAAGGTAAAAAGTCAAATAAGAGCTGATATTATAAACTTGGTAGTTCAATTGGAAAAAAAGTTGATGACTAATTCAAATAAGGATATTATACATAACTCGAATGGGTTGATAAATTTTCTATAAAAGTCCGTAAGTGTAGAATGTTGAAATATTATGCTTTAACAAATTTCAATAATTTATTGCAAAAATTATCGATCTCGAAACTAGTTACATACTTAATCTCAAGGTCGGAGCACAAATTGTCCGCAATAAATTCTCGTGTCCATTGCAGTTTTTTGAGACCAAAAATCCCGAATTAGTTCCATCCAACTTTAATAAATAGAATTTGTACGCATAATAATAAGTCTCATGGCAAAAATTAGAAGACGACGTCATACATGTCCATCATCACTCTGAATGATCTAATTTGAATAATTCTCTCAACATAACGCCTTCAATCCACCCCCCATGTGCTGTCCACATCTCTTCATATTCAATCAGAGAGCATAGCTTTGAGTTTCCACCTTTTGGAATCATGAGTAGAATTGCTCTTGCTTTTAGAGAGTATCTGAGATGCTCCTGATGATTTTGGCGTCCACGCACAATACATCTCTGGAGCAACGCGGTCGAGTTCATCCGCTTCGGCGGAAGAGCAGGACTCAAACAAGTCTCGTTCTTCGCTCATGAGCTTCTTAAGTGGCCTGCGCGAAGGCCATTTCCTCGAGTTCCTGGAATTAAGGCCACCGTCACCGTCCATTGGGGTGATCTAAGGCTTGCTGCTTAGACTGCAATTGAGTCTTGTGCAGCTTGGAGAGGAATGACTACATTAATGATTGATGGACATAATTCAGCATATATTCTGTAGAAATTTGCATACATCAAATTTGCGTACATTAAATCACTCTATTAACTCTGTTAAATTTGGCTATTGAAAAAAGTTGATATAATTTTTTCATTGTTGTTCATTAAATGCGTTGATATGGATATCACGTCAGCCAATATAGAAGGAAAATATTAAAAGATATTTAAAGCTGAATGTTGGATGTTGCAATTAAATTATAATCAGTTGTTTTCGAAACTTTAGAAAAATAAAATTAGAGAAAAAGAATAAGAAAACTTAAAGAGAAAATCATGCTCCAGAATCGACTCCATCAATTTTTGCATTCAGCTACTTCGTTTCACAGCCATAGCTGGTGCTGGTTTTTAAGCTTCCATGGCAACGAGATCTCTATTCTCGCTCAAAAATCCACCATTCTCTAGAGGTTCACCACCTCACGGCCAAACACGGCTTCCTCCTTCGATCTTCTTTGACGATATGGGCTATGATCATTGTCTCATATCTGTACCAGGGTCATCATTTGTGGTAGATCTGAGCAAGGGTCGTGGCCGTAATTGTCGGAGGAGCGACAGTAGCTAGTGGGAAGGTCCCTGTTGACGAGTGACGAGGGTGGCTCACTTGGAGAAAATATTGGGTGGTCCGGGACCTCCACGTCAGCGTGGTCCCGGACCACTCAGGAGGTGCCATGTGGAGGGTGGGCCCACTTGGTGGTGTCTTCTCCCTTCTTCCCCTCTCTCTCCTCTTCCTAGCCTGCCGAGTCCTCTCTCCTCCTAGCCTGCACGCTCTCTCTCCTGTCAGAGCATTTATTGCGGCTTAAGTTTTTGTTTCCTTTCTCAAACGAAGGAAAGAGAAGCCCCGTTCGTTCTCCATTTCTTTTCTCTCGAAAATTTGAATCTGAAAATTTCTCTCTCCCCGCGCTCGTTGCTGCTCCGCTCCCAAATAGCGCTCGCTCTCCGACGACGACGGCCCCGCTCTCTCTGACGACGGCGACGCTCCCGCCGACGACGGCCTGTCTCTCTACTCGCCGGCCTCTTCGCTCTCCGACGACGGCCGCCCTCTCTTCGACGACGGCGACGCTCCCTCCCGACGACGGCCGTGCTCTCTTCGACGACAGCGACGCTCCCTCCTGACGACGGCCTCTCTCTCTACTCCACGGCCTCTTCGCTCTCCGACGACGGCGACTCTCCCTCCCGACTACGGCCCCTCTCTCTACTCGACGTTCTCTTTGTTCCCGAATCGCACTCTCTCCTGACGCTGGGCTTTCGCCGACGAGGGCCGCGCTCTCTCCGCTATGGTCAAAGCCGTCTCTCCCGAGAAGCCCTAGATCTGCGACGACAATCCCCGCTTCACTTCGTACAGGGCCAACGAGGTCCTTGGTCGGAACTGGTGAGTTGATCCCTCTCGTGTCGATTTGATTCGTGGGGCGGTCTAGCGGGTAGTGGAAATGGAGAGGATTTCTGGGCTCTGCTCTTCTTTTGTTTTGCTGTATAGGGGTATTCCTGGGATCTGTCTGTCGGATGAAGGAGAGCTTGTTGTTTTGAAGTTTGAGATATGTTGTGAAGGAGCGATTTTTCCGGCTGCCTCTGTTTTGGTCGTTGTAGTGGGTAGTGGAAATGGAGATGATTTCTGGGATGTCATTGACCAATAATTTTGATCAGAACAGTATAGAATTTTTGGTCAATTATGCATTGTGAAAGTGCGATTTGGAGGCTTTACATGCATTGTTATGAAATTGGTCAGTAAACAGAAAATGCAACTCAGTACTGGGAGTTTATAAAGTTGTAGAGGCATGTCGCTTGGTGGCTGATTGTTCATTTGCGAGTCCAAGATTGACAACCAACGAAAGCTGTTTACGATTGATTATCGAGTTAAGGTAGGAGCCTGGATTTCCTGGAGAAAATGGTTCCTCAATTACTACAGACATCAGCATAAATCCTCGCCAATCATTTGCTCCATCATGCAAGAAACCGGCCCTATAATTGGCCTCGACCTGGTCTTTCTGCTGCTGTGTCTGAATAATCGGACAAGAACAGGGACGGGTTTGACTTTTGCCAAGAACATTTCCTTCTTGCTTATTCGTCAGTTGTAATACAGACAGAGGGAGAGAGAGGCAGGAAGAATGGGGAAAGAGAAAGCGGGTTTGGTCGCGTTGCTGATAATTGTGTCGAGCTGGTGTGTATCGTCATCCTCCTACTCTTCTTCTTCTTTCAGAGGTGATCTGAGCAGAGGCAAAAGGCGCCTTTGACTTTTGGGTCGGCGTCGTCGTCGCTGTTTCATGGATTCTCATAATTCGACTCATGCATTCAAGGATCACCGAGTCATCTTAAGTTCTGCTCTAAGGTACTTAATCTGCTTTGGCCTCATGCTCTCACTCTGTTTTTAGGAATTTGTCTACCTCAGCCATTATGGAAAGAATTCCAAGCAGGTGGCCACGTCCTGTGTGGCATCCTCCATGGAAGAACTACAGGGTGAGAATTGTGGCCTAATTTTTCTGGCAGCTAGAAGAAAGTTCTTGTTTTGTTTCAGTAATAGTTATGGTGTCATTTGATAATTATACATTTGAATTTATCATACAGCTGTGTCTTGTCCATGTTATTGTATCTGTAGTTATTTGCTTGCTTACTTGGATTGTTATGTGTTTTGTTTTCTCCTTTTTGTATGTGCAAGGTCATAAGTGGCCATTTGGGATAGGTGAGATCTATCGCATTTGATCCTAGCAATTAATGATTCTGCACTGGCTCTGCAGATTGGACAATTAAGGTATTAAGCTTTTACAATTGTGCTTTTTGATGATTCCTGGTCTTCTTTTGTTTGTAAAATTTGCTGATAATAGATGCTCACTTTTTAGTTCTTTGGTTGTTACCATTTGCTAATTTAAATTTCTATGTATAGTTCTTTTGGTTAGTTGAACGAGATGATTTGGTTAGTTGAATGAGATGATTGTTAGAATCATTGAGTCGCCAGAAAGTTGATCACTCTTTTCTATGGCAGCATTTTGTTCTAAAACATTTTTGAAGTGGTATCCTTAATTCTAATGTTATTTCGAATTGCATGATCTCTGTGATTTAATTGTATAAAGTACAATTTGAGATGGAAATTGCTATTAAAATTTTTGAAATAGACGAGCGTTGACGTTGCAGAGATGAATTCTAAATGCCCCCAACTGCAATGCATGAACTTAAAGCTTTGAGTCATAATTATTAAGCATTTTGTTATAGGTCAAAGTTCTCAACAAACTTGCTTCAGCTCGAGCTTCAGGAGCAGGTAGCGGCAGCAGAGTCTTGACAGATTTGGTAGAGGGTCTAGAAGAAGCAGCTGTTGCTGTAGAATTGAGGTTGAAGATCAACCAGAGTCATCCGGACTTAAAGGGAGGGTACTTGGTTTCTTGGTTTCTTGGTTTCTAGCAATGTCGTTT
Source organism: Eucalyptus pauciflora (assembly GCA_007663325.1). Taxonomy (NCBI): domain Eukaryota; kingdom Viridiplantae; phylum Streptophyta; class Magnoliopsida; order Myrtales; family Myrtaceae; genus Eucalyptus; species Eucalyptus pauciflora. Next base: position 9,645 of record VMYD01000189.1, on the reverse strand, counting down.
TCTTTTTCCTTCTCTAAGATCCTGATAGTGTAGAGGTTACAGATCTTTCCGAGACTATGGAGAGGCAGTGTTGAACCACTTGGAGAACTCTATTGATTTAGACCCAAAGCTTCAGAAAGCTCCAGTAAATTATGAAGGAGTAAGTTTTGAATCGATGAAGTTATTCTTAATAGATTGGACCTCATCATTTCAGCAGCTATTTATATTGTGTATTATCGTGTTCGTATGCTGAGGAGACAAGTTAATGCTCTAATTGTCAATTAAAGTACATACGTTCTGAATGCTCCTGGGGATGGGAGCAAGAAGGAGAGTTAAATGTCGCAATGGAGTCCATGTCGGTTCTTGATTTGTATCTACAAGAGGAGTCAAAATTATAGTCCACAATGAGTTGAGCAAAATGCTGTGCGCTTACCAAAATAATATCTGAACTAGTGACCTCAGAGGAGTATTTTACTATAAAGTAAATGCAGGTCCATCATGCTATCTAGTTAATTCCTCTCTTCTTTTCTCCCTGAATAGCGCAAGACACTGGGTGAGCTTTGCATTTTGCATGTGATGCTGATCTCTAGTCTGATTGCTGCTTAAACAGGTCCGGGTATCTGGGTTTGGAGGATGGTTCCTTCTGAGGCTCTCGCTTCATGATCCTGTTCTTCCTCTTAACATTGAGGTAGAGGAATCTCTTACACAAGCTACCATAAAAATGATTTTATTGGATTAAGAATTCAATTCAAAATTTACCTGCTGTAGGCACCAACTCACGATGACGCTGTAAAACTTGGACTTGCCGTGCTTGGGGCTGTTAAGGAGTTTGCAGCTTTGGATACATCCGCTTTAGACAAGTTTGTTCAAGTATCATGAGCCGATGATGCAGAGAGCTTTGGTACAAGTATCTTTCGGCACATTATACTGGCAGTTAAAGTCAGCTTTGGTGTCTACCTCTGTACAGTACGTATAATCGGTGCGTCAATCTCTGATTCTGAGGAGGTTCATTTTTCAGATGGTTTTGGTCACAGGCACTTGAAATACTAGTTGATGGCTATGTTTACTTTAGTTTTTACTTATGTTCCATGTATGCTACAGAGATGTTCTGATAAATGAGAAACGTTCTTCGACTACAGAATTTGTCGGAGGGATGTTTGAAGTTGTGATGCAACTAGTTTTTCTTGTTTTTATCATGTTCGATTAATTTTGATTGCGCGTATCTCCTGATCATCGTTCTTTACATGGAATGCGCAATTTCTGTGCTTAAATGTTGTGATGGATTAATTTTGAGTACGCGAGCACGTACGAATTTATTTCCGAAAGCTTTCAAGAAAAAAAAAAGTTGGAAAAGGGTCGTTGGGCAAGAAATAGAAAAAAAAAATGGGGTGTCGGGTTCGGACGCCGATTTTTTTTTTATCCACAACACGATGAGGTTGTAAACTAGGTGCGTGCAAAGTTTGATGGATTAATTTTGAGTACGCGAGCACGTACGAATTTATTTCCGAAAGCTTTCAAGAAAAAAAAGAGTTGGAAAAGGGTCGTTGGGCAAGAAATAGAAAAAAAAAATGGGGTGTCGGGTTCGGACGCCGATTTTTTTTTTCTCCACAACACAATGAGGTTGTAAACTAGGTGCGTGCAAAGTTTGATGGATTAATTTTGAGTACGCGAGCACGTACGAATTTATTTCCGAAAGCTTTCAAGAAAAAAAAGAGTTGGAAAAGGGTCGTTGGGCAAGAAATAGAAAAAAAAAATGGGGTGTCGGGTTCGGACGCCGATTTTTTTTTTCTCCACAACACGATGAGGTTGTAAACTAGGTGCGTGCAAAGTTTGATGGATTAATTTTGAGTACGGGAGCACGTGCGAATTTATTTCCGAAAGCTTTAAAGAAAAAAAAAAGTTGGAAAAGGGTCGTTGGGCAAGACATAGAAAAAAAAAAGGGTTAATACCCTAAAAAACCCCAAACTGGTACACTTGTGACAAATTTACCCCAAACTATTTTTTTGACCACCAAAAACCCCAAACTGGTACATATGTGACAGATCTACCCTCCGTTAGCTTCCGTTCGATTTTTCCGTTAGTTTTGCTGACGTGATTGCTGACGTGGCAAGCCATGTGGAAATTCATAAGTTTAATACCATTAAAAACCCCAAACTGGTATATTTATGACAAATTTACCCCAAATTAGTATATTTATGACAAATTTACCCTAAACTGGTATATTTACGACAAATTTACCCTAAATTAATTTTTTCTATCATAAAAAACCTAAATTGGTACACGTGTGGCACATTACCCTCTTTCGATTTTCCCAAATTTGACCGAGTTGTGATGTCCAATCAGTTTTATTTTATGGATTACTCTAACATTGCCTCTATATCATTAATACTTGATTTTTTTAAAACTATTCAAAGGCTACCAAATGGGCACTTCATTCTTGTGCCGGGAAGATGCCCATTAACTAAAAGATGGACAAATCGCTTGCGCACATATACAAAAGAATCACACTCAAAGCACACCTAAAATTAGCGACAAACATAAGTGATTTTGGTTCCGGCATTTCAACGAGCATGTGATGTACGAGTCACTCATACCATGCTCGTTGGCGTTACGTAGTCTTTCCTACCTTGAATCGTAAGTGTGTCAAAATTTTAACATGGAACTTGCATGTGAATGGTATGAGTGACTCATACATCACATGCTCGTTGAAATGCCGGAACCAAAATCACTTATGTTTATCGCTAATTTTAGGTGTGCTTTGAGTGTGATTATTTTGTATATGTGCGCAAGCGATCTATCCATCTTTTAGTTAATGGGCATCTTCTCGGCACAAGAATGAAGTGCACATTTGGTAGCCTTTGAATAGTTTTCTAATAATGATTCCAATAAAAAGAAAAAAAAAATCAAGTATTAATGATATTGAGACAATGTTAGAGTAATCCATAAAATAAAATTGATTGGACATCACAACTCGGTCAAATTTGGGAAAATTGAAAGAGGGTAAATGTGCCGCACGTGTACCAATTTAGGTTTTTATGATCGAAAAAATTAATTTAGGGTAAATTTGTCGTAAATATACCAGTTTGGGGTAAATTTGTCATAAATATACCAGTTTGGGGTTTTTAATGGTATTAAACTTATGAATTTCCACATGACTTGCCACGTCAGCAACCACGTCAGCAAAATTAACGGAAAAATCAAACGGAAGCTAACGGAGGGTAGATCTGTCACGTATGTACCAGTTTGGGGTTTTTGGTGGTCAAAAAAATAGTTTGGGGTAAATTTGTCACAAGTGTACCAGTTTGGGGTTTTTTAGGGTATTAACCCAAAAAAAAATGGGGTGTCGGGTTCGGACGCCGATTTTTTTTTTCTCCACAACACGATGAGGTTGTAAACTAGGTGCGTGCAAAGTTTGATGGATTAATTTTGAGTACGGGAGCACGTACGAATTTATTTCCGAAAGCTTTCAAGAAAAAAAAAAGTGTTGGTCAATTATATGAGAAAATAGTTATTGGGCAATAAATTAAAAAAAAAAATGAGGTGCAAATTTATTTGGAGGCCAAATTTTTTTTTGCTGTCTTCAATGTCTCTCATCTCCGTAGCTTCATCGTACCCTCTCCTAGCCTGCGCACGTCCATTCTCCCTTAACTTGCACAGCCTGAACATTCTTGGGAATTTGCAATGCATTTATCATGGAAAGAGAAGCAGAGGGACTTCTCTATTTCCTTTTCAAAGGAAGGAAAGAGAAGCACTTTTCCGTTTCTTCTTCAAACGAAGCAGAGGCTCCGCTTACTCTCTAGCAGCTGCGATTCTTTCACCCGATAGGGTCGCTGCTCCGCCGTGCATCAAGTCGCCGTTCCCTGCCGTTGCCGACAACCTGCATTACGAGCACCCTACTCGTACGCCGCTCGCTTCTCTCTCTGCTCTCATTGCTTCTCCGACGTTTGTTCCGGCGTTCATCAAGCGGTTGTCCGCCCATCGACATCAACAAACCACATTACAGCCGCCCCATCTCCGGCGCTCGGTTGCTTCTCTTTGCGCGCTCCTTGCTACTCCGGCGTTTGTTCGAAGTTCATCAAGCGGCTGTTCCCCGCTGTCGCCGGCGAAGCAGGGGTTCCTACTACGGCGCGCACTCTCTTCTCTTTCCACGCTGCTCTAGCGTTTGTCAAGCGTTCGGAGGAGGAGAAACGGGGACAAAGATTTGGCCGTGGTTTTGCGGGAGCGGAGCCTAAGGCACATATCCTACCACTACACGCTGCGGAGCCGATCGGGAGGGAGCGTCGCCGTCGTCGAAGAGAGGGCGGCCGTCGTCGGAGAGCGAAGAGGCCGGCGAGTAGAGAGACAGGCCGTCGTCGGCGGGAGCGTCGCCGTCGTCAGAGAGAGCGGGGCCGTCGTCGTCGGAGAGCGAGCGCTATTTGGGAGCGGAGCAGCAACGAGCGCGGGGAGAGAGAAATTTTCAGATTCAAATTTTCGAGAGGAAAGAAATGGAGAACGAACGGGGCTTCTCTTTCCTTCGTTTGAGAAAGGAAACAAAAACTTAAGCCGCAATAAATGCTCTGACAGGAGAGAGAGCGTGCAGGCTAGGAGGAGAGAGGACTCGGCAGGCTAGGAAGAGGAGAGAGAGGGGAAGAAGGGAGAAGACACCACCAAGTGGGCCCACCCTCCACATGGCACCTCCTGAGTGGTCCGGGACCACGCTGACGTGGAGGTCCCGGACCACCCAATATTTTCTCGCAGACCACGTGGGCAGCAAATAGACAAAAGAAAAGCAAAGAAAAGTCAACAAAAGCTGCTGGGAATAGAAAAATGAAGATTAATGGAGAAGACACCAGAAGATGCGGAAGAAGTCGCAACAAGCAGAAGACAAGAAGCTGTAATTTTATATTAGTTTTTTTTGTACAATGTCGGTTGTGTAAGGCGGTGAACTCACGCCTATAAATAGGAGTTGGATGTCTGTTGTTCCTTGTAGCCGAAAAACCAGAAAACACTCCTTCCCTTGTAATATCAACTTCCATAATAAAAGTTTCTTTTTTACATATACTCCCTTGCCATTGAAGTCCACTTTTATTCACATACACACTTGCGCACACACATGCTTCCGCAAAAACATCCAACACCAAGTAATTGATGGAGTACATGAACACAAAGAGGGAACCCAAACCAGAAGCACAGAAAGACTTCCACCACCATTTCCAGTCCTCAGCTTGTAGATTGCGATAATAGCGATCAAGGAAGTTTCAGCACAGAGAATAACAAGGGACAGAAGACAAATGCAGAGGGTCCCCGACACGCTGTAGAACCTACCAAGCCATATGCTACTCAGAAAGAAGATGAGTTCAGTAATGAGTGTGCCAAACGGGATCATCCCAGCACCAAGAACTAAGAGCCACGAGGGGAGTGTCCAAGCCGGGATTTCCCTAGGAATGTGATTGGTTTTCACAGGTTATTGGATAGCCTCAGCCCAGGTCGCTAGGAGTCCTCCAAACACGGTGACTGGCGCTGAAATGCAGAACCAGTACAGTAGAATGGCGACTACGTGGAGATGGAAATAGTGGCGATGCTACCGTTGACCCACATTATGAAGTTGAGCGCGACGTGTACGATTAGGGCGATTCCTGGAAAGAGAAATGTGATCAACCACGAAACTGACTTCCAACCATCAATACTTCCTTTCAGCGTTCTCCACTTTCGCACGCCAATGTACCAGCCAACAATTCCCCAAAAAGAGTAGACAGTCAGTATCAATGTCAGTATCAATCCTCGAGCATCAGGTCTCAAGTAGCAGAAGGCCGCGATAGTTACAGTCACAAATCCGGTCAGTGTGATTTGGACCCCAGTTCCAACCATCACACTGAGAAGCCTCGAGTGATTCGGCTCCCTGAGTGCATCGCTGGCAAGAAGCTTCCAACCCGAAGGCTCCTCACTGGTCTGTGCTTCAGCCCGCTTATCGAGTCCCCGACATTTTGCGAGTTCCCTAGATATTGTCTTCAGGAATATCACGAAGACAATACCAGTTAAGAGAAGGATGGTCGTCAGAGAACGGAGTACTGAGAACCAACGGATTCGTGAATATCTCTGCTTCAAATAAATGTCCCAACGAGATTGCCAGTGGATATCGCTCTTCACAAACTGAACCTCATAAGTGAAGGATATCCTCTCATTCTCCCTCACAGCCTGCAATGTCTCGAGATCGGAAGGACATTCCATTGAATCTATGTTGTCGTACATTTTGAGCCTTTTCATGTATTCCTGGTCATGTTTAACACTGCAAGGAGCCACAGTGAAGCCCATAATCTCAAACAGTGGTGTCGGTTCATAACCCTTAGAGACCGATAGCGAGTCAAAATCTGTTATGTCATAGCCGCAGCTTCTGTGCTCATTCACCAAGACTGTGAACTTAAGATGATTAATGATGTAAACATCATCGTTGCACGGTAGTACAAATTCAATTGAAGCCAGTCCATTGAATGTACCTGGCATACCTTACTGCCGGCAAACCATCGAGCATCATGTTCACTCAGTACAAATCACCAGTGCACTGCTTCAAGAGCCTAGCCTTGTGCTCGCTCAGGGGATCAGTGGTGCAGAGGTAGATGGACTCGTTGACATTCCCTCGGAACCGGTATGGAGAGTTGATGATTTCATCGGCATGAGGCTAGAGAGAAGCAGATCCTCTGATCTATCACTAATGAAAGATTATAAACCATCAGAATACTAGCCTTGGTGATGGGAAGCAACTGAAATTGCTTCTGGGAGTGAAGCGCTCTCGTTTATTTATGGCGATGATTAATGTAATTAACAGAGAGTCATTTTCAATCTTTCTGCCTTGTTGCTTCAAATCAAGACGAAAAATAGAAATATCTTTTTAATATTAGTTAATGTCAATTCAGTCACTTTCTGGGACGAAACGTGGTTTTATATATGGACAAACGGAAATTGCCAGCAACCCAGAAACGACACTCCAAGTCAACGTTGATGATACCATTTTCTCTCATAGTGAATATCGACATAAGGGTCAAACGTAGTTCACAAGGAATTGGTATTGATTTTTGGAATTAGTGGTTGGACCAATGGCACTAGAATGGAGAAAATTATCCAAAAAGTCCTAAATTTATTGCACTTTTGCCAATTCAGTTATAAAGCTTTCAATTTTGCCAATTGAGTCATAAATATTTTCACATTGTGCTAATTGAGTTCATTTAGCTAATTTTACGTGGACGCCGCGCAATGGGTATAGCCAACACTAACATGGAAACTTTTATAAAATATATTCATATTTTAATTATTTTAATTTTTATGTAAAAAATGATTGTCATGTGAAAAGATTCAATTATAAAACCAAATTCAAAACACATATTAGCCATCCAACAGTGAACACATAATATTATTTTTAGATTTTGTAACTATTTATATTGAAAAAGTTCATTGAAATAAGTCCATTGATTACAAAATAGAGTTATTTTACCTATTTTAGGTAACAAAAAGTGCAATATATGTGAGAAAATACTTGGATTTCCTTCTATTTATTCAAATTCTCCTTGTTTATACAACATAATGAGACATAGAGAAAATGAGGAAAAAAATGACAAAAAGAAGAAAAGGAAGAATTTTTTGATTGGGGAATTCAAATGAGAAAGTGTGGGAAGATGAATATCAAATTAGGAGTTCTATGATTTATTCCCTAATTTTATCGGAAAGAGTTGGAAGATGGATATCAAATAAGGGATTCTTTGATTTATTCTTTAATTTTATGCGAAAAATAAGCAATTGCCTTAAGATATGAGTCTTGGATGTATCCTATAAATAGGAGAATATTAAGAACTTGGGGAGACTAGATTTTTATTTTTAGATCGTTTTTCAAGCATTTTGAAGAGAAAACGAAAGTGGTGATAAAATTCTTGTTATTTGATTCAAGATATTAGGTTTGATTTATCTATTCATTTCTTCTTCTATTATGTTCTAATTTTCTTTTGTTAGGGCTACGATGTAACTTGACCAAGATGATATGAATTTCATGATTTTTATGTGTTGCAAGTGATTTCATTTATGTGAGTTATATATTATTGTGCTTAATGCTTTTAGATGACTGGCCATCATTTGAATGATCTGATGTATATGTTTGAGATCAAGAAATGATAATATGTAATTGCTCCTTATGATATAACCATGAATTAGATGTGAATAGAGATATACCATATTATTTGCGTAGCTTTCGATAATAAGGTGATTCCAAAGATTCATTGTAAACCGGGAATATTAATAGATTTTAATGCACTTATGTTTATTGAAATTCACCTAGAGATATAGTGGATTGATAAACTGTGTAGATTTGTTATACCTAGAGATAAAATAGTAAATACATTTGGAAATTTTGCTATTACATGTTTTATATCGTTCTTATATGCGTGATAATATGAAATTCATATTTAGTGATTATGATGAAATTGGATATTCTAACATATTTATTGAATTGATTTACTGCATTTAATTTCAAAATTTAATTTCTACATTTGTCAATTTTAATTTATTCTCAATTCTATTTTGATCTGTCAAATAAATTTTAGAATTAATTCATTTTAATATTTAATTGGTTTATTACATATGAATCTCCGTGAGACGATATCCTTTCTCATCATTATATTACTTGTTTAACACGTTCATTGCATTTAGAATTTCACGAACAATTACTTTTCACTCTATCATTTGCGCCTTGGTACATTGAAAAAGCAAGTTTATATGTATCTAAAAGATTCTGATTATATATTCTTTTATGATTTTTTCCAAGAGGAAAAATCAATTTTTTTATTTTATAAAAGTGGTCATCCTTGTAGCTAATAACTTATCTACATAGTTTCGAACAAAAAAAAAAAAGAAGACTTATCTACATAGTAAATAACTTTTATAATATGCTAAAGTAAGTATGTAATTACATAACGTTACTTCTTTTCTGTATTTATTATATTGATAATATTATGTAGTTATAAGTAGTTAGTTATATCTTTTATGTAATAACAATGATAAACAAAAATTTCAACCTATCTAACTTAGGGAGTTCTTGATATTCATGTTTATTTTTTCCTATAAAAAAGTTAGTAACTAATAGATTTTCGAGATGGTTTTCAACTTTTAATATAGGTAAAAAGTTTAAAGTAATTAATAATTTATTTATGTGATTAGCAAAAATTTAATAAGAAAGTATTCCTCGTATCTATAGCAATATCATACGTGATTAAAAACTTTCTAATACACCTAATATTGTTAAGCTTTTACATATAAGGCAGTGAATTAAACCATTTACAGTTAATGAATCCGACATTCTAGAGTTGCCCTTAGTAATCAGTTATTGTACGGTGTATTTCAAAACTCCGTCAATAGTACACGAGTCAAATATTGTACGATTGAAGATAAAAAGAATATATGGTGTTGTTTTCTTTGAAAACACATGAAATAATTCGCTATCATTGTTATAGATTCGAAAATGATATTAACATGATTTTCCATCAATATGAGAAATGTTTGTACATTAAATTGGAAGAACTATATTAAAATGGACGTTTTCAAACAAGAACAAAAAAAAAATTACTGATTAAATTGAAACAATTACATCATAATGGGGTGAACTAATTATAAGAATGAACAAAATTGTACCTAATAATAAGAAACAAA